>CM060834.1:22705000-23905000 GCA_030762175.1 Metallyticus violacea
CTGGAGGTTATTACAGAGCGTTCTTACATACAAATATAATTCTCAAACACAGATTATTATTTCACATTTGCTATCTTCACGACGATGCTTTTGTTCAATATAAAAATATGCATCCTTATAAATACAGTTTACATGCTGAATTAATATGTACTTTTATTTTAAAATAATAGAGAGTAAATTAAATGCAAGCTTGCTTTTAAATTTTCGGTTTTCAAGTATACCCCTACTCCTAATGCTCCGATTTACCTGACTTTCAGAAACTATTTTCTTATTTTATTTAAATGGTATATAGCGGTTTTCGTTGCGAAAAAACAAATATTGAGAGCGATTTTAAAATTTTTGGTTTTAGGTAAACCCCCTCCCCTAATAATTTGATTTCACTGGTTTTCAGAAAACGTGTTTCTTATTTTATTTCAGTGACATATACCCAGTTTCCTTTAATTTTTTTTTTAAATGTGACCTCTAGACTAATTTTTATATTTAGTTTTAACCCCTACTCTTTAAATTTCTGTTTTCAGATATATCCCCCTCCTAATAGCCAAACTTCCCTGATTTTCAGAAACTGTTTTTATTAATTTATTTTAATGGCATATACCGAGTTGCGTTGATAGAAAACAAAAATTGCTGCCGCAAGAGCGATTTTTAAATATTGCTTTTGATTTTTCGCTTTGGGCTAACCCCCACTGCAAATAGTCCAATTATGCTGCTTAACGATTTCGACGAATCGTTTGTTAATTGGTGGTTAGATGCCGAGTTTCGTTGAGAAAAAACAAACATTTCGACCGCTAAAACATTAACACACGCGCGCACACACACACACACACATGAATGTATAATTTTTTTTTCATTGTCATTTTGGGTGCCTTATAGGTAGGATAGATGAAGATTTTAAGAAAGTTTTAAAAAATCTTTTCATGCTAACACTGTAATAGATACCTTCCTTTGGAATTCGCTAAAACGAAACATAGAACAATTAGCACGCAATTTACTTTCGAAAGTACCGCTATTCGCTGACAAAGGCTCCGTTTCATTTTGCCGGTCCTTATCTCAAATAACCTTACTATAGATTTGCTATCGTTTTTGATCGACCTTCAAAATTATCCACACAGCCTTTTCATATTCAATTTTTTTCGTGTAGAGTTTCATTTGGCGGTCTTCCATTACGGTGTCTTTGGAAGATATACTTCGTGAGGATCTCAGTTGGCTTTTTCTTAGATGAATGTACGTTCGCGTTTAAACTCATGAAATAAATGGAGATCAAATTCTCTGTGGCCCTGCATATTAATTATGTTTAGTAGTGTACGTAAATTACCCCCCGCCCCATTTAATGTTGATCCAACAATGGTCAATTAACTATTGGATTAACTAGCTTCACATCTAACTAATATTTTGTAATAGACCTTTAGATTAATTATAATTTTCAGCAATGATGTGTTTAACTCTATAGTCAAACGTGCCATATTATGGACATTTATAAATTTTTCAAACGAACCTCGTAAAAGGGGGACTAGGAATGAAAACTATTTAAATTTTTGGGGTTTTATTTATTATTTATATTGTTAAGAGTACTATCCTAAAGGTTTACTGTTGAAATGGTTATGCAAGGGCATTTTACTTTACTTACATGTCGGCTTACTTTAATATGAACTTACGCCCCCAGTCATTTCGGCAGTGTGATCTGTGACTGAACTTCCAAGTGGAGTTTGTGAACGCACACCATTGAAAAGAGGAAAATTTGATCTTCATGTTGGTACTACTGGCATGCGGATGCTTCATCTTGCTTGTTTGTTTACTAAATTTTACTGTGTAGCACAAGTGTGTATTTTCGTGATACAAGCAAGAAAATGGATGGGATCAAGAAATTTGAAAGGGTAAATCCCACGGTAACCAGCATATAAACTGTAAGACAATAAATATTAATACTTGTATGCGCAATAATGGTGCTGTAGATAAAGAGGATGAAAGTAAGTGAGGTTGGATGTTGCATTCGCCCTTACTAGTAAGGCCTGCATTAAGGAAGACTCTCAGTGCTTCTTTCTAGCAAGAATACTTTGTCTGCATTATTTAACAACAGGTGATGTGAGTGTAGTACATGACGAAAAGCTTATTTGAGGTTGATTTACTGAAAACATTTGTAAAATATGTTTTATGGCGATAATGACTGTAGATATATTCACTGCTCAAAACAATTAAGGACAAAGGTTTGAACATTACGTATTGCTGCATTCGTTGAATTTAGGACTGTAAATATATTTTTTTTTTTACAGAAAGTTTAAACATTTATACACCTTGTTTATTTCTCATTTCACATAAGCATGCTATAAATCGAAATTTCAGACAGTGTTGTAAAAAGCGGTGTTCAAATGGTTATGAAGTTTTTAAACTTTAAACCGTTGTTTAACTATTTGGTGCCTCATCTAAAAAAAAGAACCACTTAAGATATTCCTCTCACGTTGTCACTACTTAAAAGTATACTTTCTTACCTAACTATTATAGTATTGGTTATTGTGCGTGGTTCATAGTTTAGTCACAAAAAATACAAATGTGGTGAAACTTTAGTAACAAATTTTCACATTTAATAAAAAGTATATGAAAAATTGAATGTGAACAAAATACTTTCAAATTGCTTTAGTAGCTAAATAAAGGTGATTCAGGATGTCCCATATAAAACTGGTACGCGTCACCCTCTCACTGCTATTCACGTAAAATGCCTATCACTATATTATATTACTTCGTATGTAAAGATTGCGGTTATATTATTGTGGATGGTCTCGATGAAAAAATGAGGGTGATAATGCGCATTCCTGATACTGCTCGCCACACACCTGTCTTCTCTGAGTGAAGAGGTTCTTCATGCACAATTTGTGGGTTATCCTGCTACGAATATCTGCAATTCTGTGAGTTAACATAACCAGACAGGCTTTGTCTGTCATAAAGAAGAGCAAGGGGTTCAAGTAATGATCGAGTATAAGCGTCAGTTACAATAAGTATCTCGTTTGCCTGGATCTTTCATTTCATGCACTATGCTCA
This sequence comes from Metallyticus violacea, assembly GCA_030762175.1. Classification (NCBI taxonomy): domain Eukaryota; kingdom Metazoa; phylum Arthropoda; class Insecta; order Mantodea; family Metallyticidae; genus Metallyticus; species Metallyticus violacea. Next base: position 22,708,031 of record CM060834.1, read on the forward strand.
CACGAAATGCTTTGAGTTTTAGCTCTTTAGCATTTGATGGCATGTTGTGCGGGATACACCAATTTGCTGAGATAATCTCCTCATCCATTTTTTGGTCTTCTCGTTATGTCCATGCGAATTCTGTCGAATACCGCCGGGGTCTTCACTGCCGGATGCTTATTCCTCTTCATGTAGTCCTCTACTTCATGTACAAATCTTGAATTGTGCTTGTTGTGGGGAGCTTGATACCAGAATATTTCGTCTGAAACATATCTTTAGTCTCCTTAATGGAGCCTTTATATAAAATTCCACAATATCAATTCAGTGTTCAACTAAAAACTGCACATTTCTCTCATAACACTTCCGCGACATTCACGACAATTACTGTTAAACTTAACAGTCGAACTTTAACAATTAAGTAATCGGAGCGCAGTGTAGCCAAATTCTAAATATGAAATCAGTGAGCTGTAAGCATTAGATCTAGAATGGCAGAGAGGACAACATATTTATGAACGCAGTAAGGCGTACCGGTTTTATGTGGGACACTCCGTAGCTAACAGCAATACAAATTTAATTAGGGATAACTAGCATTAAGGAGATGAGTGCACCAGAAAATCACGATTTTAATATTGGCTACATAAGGACTTCCCAGTCCCCGTAACTAAAATTGTGTCAGACCGTCACAAAAATTATGCTTTTCAGTATTATATTTTAAACGATAGTTGCACCATATCATGAACATTTATAAACTTTTCAAACGAATCTCATACTAAATAGAAAAGAAAACGGAGCTTCAAAAACTCCCATTATTACTTTTAAGCAAATATGCTTGAAAATGTATTGAGCCTAAAGAATGATTTCTTTTCTTCCTAAACATTTCTAATTGCTAAAACCGAAAAGATATTATGAAACGCTTTAAGGATTTATTTACGCACCTCTAGAAATATAAACAAACGTTTTATTAACCTTATTTTCTTGACATTTTTTTTTTTTGTGTAATTTTCTATTAAAGAAATTGCTCTAAGTTTTACAAGACTGTGATGTTCAAAATTGGAGCAGCTCTTGTGTAATTTATACTCCGTTTTTAGCAAATATTCTAATTATTTATCAACTTTAGACGAAACAAAGTGAATGCCGCACATAAAGGATCTATACAGAAGCGAATGAATGTTGGGAAGTGGCGGTAACTGGAGTGATACGAGTGTGGGTGGGCAGCCCATAGCTTGGGTGGGCCCCAAGTGTGAAGGTTATGACCTATGTCAGTCGGGTGATTAAAACAAGAGTGGGCTGTCACATAAATATACACCGTGCTTTATGAGTAAGCAAATTGTTTTGTTTCACAATACAAGCCGACAGTCGGTTGTTTCAACGCAGTAGCCACAGGCATGGAACAAGGACGTATATTTCATGAGTATGTCAGTTAACCAGACACCATTATTGTTAAAACTGCTATGAGAAAACAATGCTGAAGATCCCAGCCGTGGCCTCTTATGTTTTTCTGTATAACTCTGATTCCATACGCTGCATAAGTTAATGTAAAAGGAAGGAGCGGCCAAGAATAGTTAGAGGAGAGAGGGCCTAACATTGTTAAATTGCTCGGTAAATAGCGCTACTGTACGAACAACATCGCAAAAATATTTGGGAAAATGCTTAAAGGACATTATAATTCTTAAATAACAAGCGGATGGATAATATAGCACGGGATAAACCTTGAGAACCTCGCCCTTATTCCATCGAATTCCGGTATTATCGCTTTCGTCTAAACAGTAACACACCTGGTAAGTTAGCAGTATTGCCACTGTCACTGATATACGTCGAAGAGCGAGCAGAACTGTACTAGGTTTTCTCATATTATTAAGCATATCTGAGGATGTCTTAAATCAGTGGTACCCAAACTTTTTGGATCATGGAAATTTTTTCAATGCTAAAATTCATCGCGGAGCTTCAACTTTCAGAATTAGGACTTTAGACATTTGTAGCATGTTTTATTAGTTTATATCACTACAAACATCGTTTCAACTCTAATTTCACTAAACACATTACATATAATAATAATAATAATAATAATAATAATAATAATAATAATAATAATATACACATACATACAGGGTGCCAAAACGTATCCACACTTCAAGCAAAGAAAAAAGCTGTGTTCACAGAACAAAACTGAATTCACACAAACAGAAAAGCACTAATCATCTTAGACTTTTACATTTACTCAAAACGCCCACCATCGACGTCGATACATTTCTGAGTACGTTCAACTACTGATTGAGCAACGTTTGCGAAAGTGTCCTCAGCGATTGCAGCAAATGCCATTTCAATTTCTTCCAAAAATTCTGCCAGTGTAACTGGTTTTCTACGGTATACAACATCATTAAGAGTTCCCCATAGGTAGAAGTCCAACGGAGTTAGTTCCGGAGAACGCGGTGGAAACTCAATCCGACCTCTTCATCCTATCCAGTGGTTGGATTATGCCTTGGATCCAATGCGCGGGGCTTGTTGCTGTGCGAGGTCTTCCAGATCTGCCCTTGTGAACATCGCATACGCTACCATGAGTCTCAAATTTGTCTCGAATGCATGCAATTGTTACTCGCGTTGGCGGTTCTGTTCTGTACACCCATCCATCTCCATAACCTTTGAACTTGAACAACATTTTCGGTTTTCCGTTACCACTTCAAAATTGCTTTCCGCTGTTCAAACGATAAGCTTGTCTCTATTTTGTTGTAGCAACTCTAGCATAACGTAATGTGAGTCACATTTTGTTTACAGAACATCATACGATAATCTTGGCTTCATTTGTTCATTGTTGATTTATCTGTCACGTAGCAACGCTATCATAATGTATGTGATTCACATCTGTTTACAGAACATCATACTACACATTACTGTTGTTTTTCGGTCCAACTTTGAAATATATTAAACAGATATCTACTGTGAAAGTGTGTACACATTTTTGGCACTCTCGGTATATATATATTAAGATGATACATTTTAAAACAAACTAAAAGCAAGTATTATCAATCCATAATATTTCTTTATATATCTGACACCCAAAACGTTTTTAATGTTGCGAAACCAAAAATGCTACTTGGGACCTAAAATAAATATTCTAATGGAGGGATGAAACTGAATTAATTTGCACAACTTAACTATATCAGGTTGAATTTGGGACAGCTGGAGCCCAGACGAGATTTGTGTTTTGTTTTAGTACAGCAACACATAAATTAGTGGTTGCAAAGGATAAACGGGTGGTAGTTTTATCAGACAAAACTTTAAATTCGTCTTTTAACTGATACCAGAATTCAGATGATGACTACTAATTTGAAACATTCTTTATCATCTGAATGTTAAAGCGATCAAGCATTCATATTGTTGCGTTGTCAGAGAGGCTGGCTTTTCTGACAAGGCAGATATCGAGTTTACAACTCAAAAGTTTTCTTTCGTTTTTTCATGGAGTTTTTCCTAAATAACTGCTGAAACTTTCAAGCAAACTTAGTAAATGAACTTGAAACTCGTTTAAGATTTTCCCACGTATGTCTGAACCTTGTATTTCTGAAAATTCTTTTGTATACGATTTCGCCGCATGCTGTCTATATGCTTTGTACTTCCGACCGCCTCCACTGGTTCCGAGGAGCTGTCGGCCGGCAAAAGTTCACATCAAAAGAAAACGCAGAACGACTTATCGTCTTGCGGCAAACTCCGACATTCATTGTTAACTGCGGAAGGTCAAATATGACCCTCAATTATTTCTGCTCGATTTTTACCGACACACGACTCATGGCCGCACAAAATTCACGATTTTAAGACCTGGTTCATTTCTTTATTCTTGCAATTTCTTCAAGGAGCACCAGGAAATGTTTCGCGGAGCAGTTTTGAAACCAAATAAATATAGAATAAGTGAATAACATGTATTTTCACTTCCCTTATCTATAATAAGAAAAATGCTGCAGTGTAAGTGTCCCTGTGTTCTACTGTGTTTGATTTTGACTGAAGGAATCTTCGCTGTGGCCTGACAGCAAAAGCCTTTATCTTCTTCTTGTAGGATTTGGAATATATACTATAGCTTTTAAACATTGCTTGTTCACACACACACACGAGACCACAACATACGAGTCAGGTTTGACTCAGGCCCTTGCCATCATTTCTCTGCAGTCATCAGGAGTTTCAGTCTTGGCAGTATTGGGGGCAGATAAATAACATATCTTTGTCTGGCTTCATGGAAGAACGGTCTCGCACGGATAAATAAATGTCATTCTTACTAAATTAAAGTTATTCGAGTAAATTAATTCCCCACGAAACACGTTATTACACAAGAGCCTCAGTACATTCGGTGATTAAATGATTATAATTTTCAATGCTATATGAACTGTGTACATCAAGAACGTAGTAATTAGATGGTTTTTCCATTGCACGCAGTTTCTTGTCTGGCTATAGCTTGGACCGTATTAGGTTTACCCTTGTAATGATTTAACATGGTGAAACAGCTGGCCGAGAAGCACGCAGCGCTACCAATATCTAATTATTATTATTTGACTCTGTTGGTTTTTCCCCTGTACCCTGCAACAGGGAAGCTACCTGAAAGAGAGGTGCCGTTCCATGACCTCGGTGGTTCTTAATGGGCTCTGGTGTCATAGGATTATTAAATCTACTAACTAATTTTTAGAGCTAACGTTGTCTAACAATGTTTAAAGCCACTGGTACATTATCCTCCTACCCCAATTGTAATGTAAGGCAATTGGCCTTCAGCGATGGCTTATCAGCCGATGTAGTTCCCGCAACCACGTCGGTCATCAGATAATTGGATGACCTTATCTAAGGTCTCTGATAGACTTCTGTTTCAAACAATCAGAATTCATCTTTCAAGATTACTGTAATCAATCGTTAATGAAAACTTAGAAAAATTAATTTTAAAAAATTAATGATTATCGTTGTTTAAGGATTACAGTTTTTGTCTTTATACATTAGTATATAATGTGGCACTGAAGTAGGTATTCATCATGCAAACAGGTGTATATTAACTCATTATTCTCTTATAACCTTATTATATTCCCTTCACTTATTGTTTTTTAACTGATTCTGTCAAGCTGAATTTCGAAAACTAACTTGAGAGTAGTAAACAAATTTAGTAGAGAAGAAGGTGGTAATATGACTCGTTTGAAATATGACACCCCTGCTATTTTTCTCTTTGTATTATGCTGACATCTATTGAATGCCTCTTAAAACTATTCTTATCATGACCGTTAACACGCCAGTTGTGTTGCTGAGCTCTTCCTGCAAGTATTGTAGACACATTGTGCGATTTTATGTTTTACAGATTATTGAAGTTCTTGTGGATAGGTAAAGAACTGCATATTATTTCATGGTTTGTTTGCTACTGAGGATCCTGTGCTTCCAGAAATGTAGTACATTAAGTAGTATTATTAGTAATGTAACTTGAAAGAATGCCTCGTGATAATGTGACGAATCTGATGATCATGTGTCCACTGCTATGGCAGCACTGGGGCCGAGAACCGTCGCAAACTAGGACGCAGAATGCTTTGTGTGTGTGTGTGATGGAAAGTGTTTGGAAGACAATTGAAGAGAACAATGGGTAAATGTGATGTCATATACCTGTGTTTGATGTAAAGAAGTAGACTATATTTGCGATTACTGTAAATTATAGTGAAATTAGACTGTGGACTTCCTCCTGAAGGCTGTTTTTCATCATTTTATGCAGTTTAAGATAAATCTGTGCATTAGCAAAACATAGAAATATAGTTTAACTCGTTCAATTTAACCTTGTTTATTTTTTTTTTTTCTGTCTAGTAATTGTACCTAATATATTGGGGGCGCATATTTCCAGCACATTTGGCCGTGAGAGAATAGTTACATATGTTTAATATAAATAAAATGTATAAATAATTACTTAACATACATGCTTTAAATGATTATATGTGATGCAAAAATATGTCTTGAGAATATAACGTGTAAGGATTCTCCTCAAAGAGCCAGAAACAAAAGTGCGTGCCACATTACCATCTTTTCCTCCATGTTCATTACACATAGGTATTTTTTTTCGGTTTTGTGTGTGTGTGTGTGTGTGTGTGTGTGTGAAAGCATTGTTGATAAGTAACTAAAAAGTGGCAAGGCATTTGTAATAAATTACTGCATTGTGCGATGCATCGCCAGATGTCTGCGGGAGAAAAGAAAAGGGAAAAACAAACAAACAAACAAAAAACGATTCTTCTGATTTATAGCAGATGGATCAAACGTTAATAGTTGTGGGGTCAAACGTCCACATCCTTGCAGTAGAAAACAAACATATATTGTAACAAGCATGTGAAGTCATTTATCACATAGTAGCATTAACTTTAATTAAAATGCTATGTAATTCAATATATCTCTTACTTTTAAAACATTGATAATGCTCTTTAGACTTTTTCATAAGAATATCAGAAATATATCCTGACGTCAGAAGCGCTCAGTTCAGGCTGTTTATTCATAGAAACAAACAGCTTTGATCTTGGACTGGGAATTGGGAAAATATCTCTGGAGGTATAGCTTGAATTAAATACACTGAACTTTGTCGATGTGCAGTCTTGTTGCAGCTGTAATAAAGCGTACGAATTGCAGTGAATGTGTGTCCGGCCTGACCATGTTAGGCAGTTGATAGTATAAAAATATAAATACCATTCTCATATTAATTTCCCTTTGCTTTGTTCACATCTCTGGATCTCTGAAAACAGTTCTGCAAAAGACTTGAAAACAGCAAGCTCAGAATAGTACTTTCCAGCTATCTGTATGTTTCTTTCTTTGAAGTCTATCGTCAAACCTTTTCTGTAGCCTCAAAAACATGTCTTCGTGATCTTTTTCGTGGGCTGTGTGCCTGCCAAAAGAGGAGGTACCCATGAAACGATTTTTCTTCAAATCTCCATCGATCCTACCTACTAGGCACCAAAAATGACTATGAAATATATACATGTGTATGTGTGTGTCAACGCTCTAGCGGTACAATTTATGTTTTTTTCCTCAACAAAACCGGCATACAATCATTAATTAACAAAGAATCGTCGAGTACATTAAGCAGCAATATTGGACCATTGGGGCTGGGGGTTAACCTAAAGCTAACAGCGGCAATTTTCGTTTTTCTAGACGAAACTCAGTATATTTCATTAAAATAAATTAGTAAAATAGTGTCTGAAAATCAGGTCAATCGGGCCATTAGTAGTTGAGGTAAATCTGAAAACCTAGTGGGGATTAAGCAAAATTTAAAAATCGCTCTAACGGCCGCAATTAAATAAAAATTTAAACGAAACTCAATAAATTCCATTGAAATAAAACAATAAAGTATTTTCTAAAAAATGAGTGGAATTGGTTTGGTTTGTTAGGAACCTGACGCGCAGCATTTAAAAATCGCTCTAGGGGCACGAATGGTTTTGTTTTTTTTAATTTGGTACATTTCATTTAAATAAGACAAGAAAAATAGTTTTAAAAATTAGGGAAATCAGGTCATTATGAGTGGGGAGAATATAGCTTAAAATCGAAATTTAAATAGTGGGGGTTAAAGCGAAATTTAAAAATCGCTCTAGCGACCGCAATATTTGTTCTTTCTTTACGAAACTCAGCACAGACCTTTGAAATAAAATAGGAATAATAGTTTCTGAAAATCAATGAAATCAAATAATTATAGTGGGGGGTTTACCTGAAACCCAACATTTAAAAATTGCTCTAGCGGCACCAATGTTTGCTTTTTCTTAACGAAACTCGTTATATACCATTTAAATAAAACAATAAAATAGTTCCCGAAAATCAGGGGATTTGGAACATTAGGTTTACCTAAAATCCAACATTTAAATATCGCTCTAGCGGCAGCAATATTTGTTTTTTCTTTACGCAACTTGGCTTACACCTTTAAATAAAATAAGAAAAATTGTTCCTGAAAATTAGGGAAATCGGATCATTAGGAGAAGGGGTATCTTGAAAACCAAAATTTAAAATGTGCTCCAGCGTTTAATTCTCTCTCTTGTTTCAAAATAAAAAAAAAAAAAATTAACTTAGCATATAAACTATATTTATAACGATGCATATGTTTTATATTTAACAAAAGCATTGTCGTGAAGATAGAAAATCTAATACGTATTTGAGAATTATATTTGTATGTAAGAGCGCTCTGTAATAACTTCATAAAACGTTTTCGTTACATGTTTTTACTACAGTAACATTTAAATTAAATTTCACAGTGAGTGAAAATCAATGAATCCTTCGATTGCTTTTGTTTGTGTAGAACAATGTAAATATTTTTAAATAGTAACATGTTTTTGTTTTATTGAAACATATGAACATCATCTTAAATACACAATGTAACTCGAAACTTTCTGTTATTTTTCTCCATTTTAGTGAATGTAAAGATGATATCAAGAGCTCAGTTCATAAACATGGCCAAATTTAAAAATGTTTAAAAATACCCACACAGTATAGCTTTGTCTATCAGTGGTCAATTTCTTTTATTAATAGTATGCCATTAATCTTTGTAGTTTAATCACTATTATAATAATGATAATTCTACAAATGTGATTTCTCTTTTATAATACTTACAGTTTGCAAGAATTCTAATTTTGTTCTCCTAATACCACCCAGTAATGTCATAACTAATTTCATTTCATTAATTAATGAGGCCTAATTTGCATTTTATATTCTTTATTAAAGTTACTTTACTAGGTGCGGGATTCGCTTAGCTTACGTGGGTCCTGCTTGACGGACTTTTTCTTTTATTATAGTACGTTTGTTACTCAGAACTTCCTTCTCGACAAGGGAGGTTGTCAATATATACACCGGAGGCATCTCTGGCTAATAGAAATACTTGGACCACAGTGCAATATGTTGAGAAAATTCACCAAATACACTGTTAATGCCTTGTTTAATATCATTGGGTGAAAGTTCTTTATTCACTTTTGAACATCATGCTGTATTAAGCAACAGTTTGACTTTGTACCAGATAGCAGAAACGTCGCAACAATGAATTGTATATAGGCTATTCTGTCTTATCTACCTTTCCTATTCCTGCTTATAGTTTCAAAAATGATTTAATTATAAACCTACATTTTTGGTATCGAAAATAACACAGTGTCTTCCTTATGACATTATTATGATTCTGTTAACATTCATGAGCGGATGCAGTTTCAAAACAATCAAGGAATATTTGTAAGCAGGAACACTTTCGAATTTGTTCTTCTATGATCCAAGAAAACGCGAAAATAGCTCATTGCAACCATGGGGCAGATTTTAATTAATATTCTGGACATATTTAGGAATCATTATGTACCAATTCAAGCGTTATTATTGTTATTTGGTTTATTTAAGGACGCTCTTTAACATTTCTAGTCATTGGCATCTCATTGTATTCGGAGCTTGAAACGGTCGATTAATTTTCCTCAGAGGTCTCTTCTTTCAGGCTTGAGAAATTTACGACACGAGAGCAATGGCTTTACTTTCTTTCCGAAGGAATATGTTGCCGTATCTATCCACAAACAGTTTTTAATAACTGGTGATCTCTTAATGCTAACATTAAAAGCAAAAACTACCACTCTTGAGTATCTATGCACTTTTTGCATGCAGGGGCGATTGTAGTCATGAAATTTCAAGGCAGTCGAAAAACATTTTGGTCATGAGAAATGTGTAATCATTTATTCTCAAAATACACTAAAATATCCCAATTTTGGACATAAACAATAAAACTCTCTGAAACTCTGAGCGAGTTCAGTTTTCTGGATATCTTTCAAATCACTGGCTACCAGGTCGGTTTAATGTATAGTGCCATCGGACAATATACGTCGTCGTGTAGCATTTTCAAAATTGAAAACTAGTCTCGGAACATTACAATTTCTATATGTGAATATATTTTACTAGCATAGACACAAGTAACCTCTCTTCTATAATTTGATCTCTTTTTTTATTAAGGATGAACTTTCCAAATTTTATCTTGTTGATTTGGCATTTGAGGATTACAAACGTGGCAGTAATTTTTTTTATGTTTTTGTCAATTTTTCTATTAGTTCTAGGGGCATTAATTTTAGTCGCGAATTAATTTATGAAACCATCGGGTAATGGTGGACATAAGGGTCTTTAAAAACAGAAAGACCTCTTTTGGGTCAATATATTCGCAATAGAAATGCCACATTTTACTTCGTACACAACGGGACTAGGTAGCCTATAAACACTGCACAGTTTAATGCTCCGCTGTAATTTGATACATATTTTATTTGCATATAGTATAAATATTTTCGTAGTTTATGAAAATGTTCGCTATTTAATTTGTATCTGGACATTTGTACGGTTATTTTGTTTCTACTATGATGTTATAAGTTTGTGCTTATTTTACCTGATAATTGACATTTCTAAGGCAAGACTTGCGATATTTTTCCAATACCTAGGCCTTTTTTTTTTTTTTTTCGAAAATGTATAATAACCCATGTATTTTAACTTAACCTTGTTTATCTTATCCCATTTTGTGGATTTTTATGGCGTAAAATTTGCCATATTTGCTTGATATTATAATATTTTTAACTTATTTTCCGAAATTTATTAGCTAAGGTGTTGTTATTGCATTTTTACGAAAGTTTAACTAAGTCATACTTTAAAAAAGTGGGGTTTGTTTGCTTGTTTGATGTTTCTCATCTAAGCCATTTTTCGTACATTTTAGCTTGATGGTGTATGTTTATTTATTTTTTTTTTTAGATTTTTTTTAACAATTTTAGCTTAAATGCAGTTGCATAGGTAGTTTTTGCGTTTTTGCCTTGCTTAGCTATTATTCCGACAGTTGATGGTCAATGTATCATGGCTTAAGCATGGGTTGTAAAGTATTTATAGTTATGCCCAATAAAGGGATTGACTGGTAAAATCATCACCAATAAGAAATGTAAATATATCCTCACTCAGTTAAATTAGAAACATGATTTTCACCTTATCTTGTGTAGAAACTCTCCAAGTTTAGAGCAATGAAAATTGTGATGCTAGGTGTGCCTGCTTGCGATATGACAACACATAGAGTTTTGTTAAATGGCATAATCACAGGCCAAAGTACACCACACGTTAACTTTAGGCAGAACTAAAATGGCCCGTCGAATTTATTTCTGTGGGTTGCGCTGAAATGCCTGCTTAACATCATTGAACTTGACTGCTTTTTGCCGTTTCCCTCCTTAACACAGAACCTGTTTTTAACAGCTGGTTATGCCATTTCACAATGGTATGACGCTCTGAAACATTTACTACCTTAAGTCTTCGTTGCACTGCAATTGGGAACTTCAACTCCCCTAACCAACAACACCTCACACTCTACTGAACTGTGAGTTCCGCTATGTGTTGTCATAGCACATGCGGGTGCATTAGCGTCATTATTTTCATTGTTACAAAACTTGCAGAATTTCTACATATGAAGCAATGGAAATCATATTTGTAACTTAATTAAATGAGGAGATATTCACGTTTCTTAACGGTAGTGATACTTAAAACGAGCAATATGTATTGTAATATTACATTGTATATTATTATTATTATTATTATTATTATTATTATTATTATTATTATTATTATTATTATTATTATTATTATTATTATTAATTCAATACAATTCAATGCTTTTATTTAAATACTAGAAAACGCTGAATAGAAAAACAATGTGTCTTACATGACACTCTGTTATTACTTAAAAAGAAGAAATAAAGAAATATAAAAAAAAGAAGTAATTTTTACATGGATCTTTGCCTGTTTTTCCCTCCTTAGAAAATCTCGCCTGGAACTTACTGTCAGAATTTTGAAATTAATTTTTTTTTCAATTTGTTTTTTTTTTGGGGGGGGGCCCTATCCTTCCCTTCGAGGAAACAGAACAAAAATGTTGTACCTATCTATGTCTTTTGGCACCAAAATGAGGAAAATTTTCTCTATATTTGCCTTTTCAATAAAAAATAAGTAAACTTTTCCTGTTATTCCTTTTTGAGGAAAAGAAGCCAAAATGTTGCCTACTTGGCCTATCTTTGCGTTTAGGGAACTCAAAGATTATACTTATTTTTCCTTTCGGAAAAGATGGACATTGGCTGCTTATCATAACCTACTTTGCCTCTTGGAGATAATTCCGAAATATTTTGCTTATTATAGCGGGAAAAATGCCAAAATTGAATCCTAAATTGTCTTTCAGAAAAAAAAATCGCAAAATGTTTGTCTATTATACATATATTTACCTTTAGAAAAAAAGGCCAAAATTTAGTCTATCATCCCTTTGGAATAAAATTAGGCAATCTTGGCCTATTGAACAAAAATCGCAAAAATTTAGCCTATTTTTGTCCATATTTGCCTTTAAAAAAATTGGGCAAAATTTAGAAAAAAAATGGAAAGAATTTGGCCTATCTTTGCCCATATTTGAATTTGGGGAGAGGGATTGACAAAATTTAGCCTATCTTTGCCTTTGGAAAAAAAATGGGCAGAATTTAGCCTATCTTTGCCTATATTTGCCTTTGGGAAAAAAATCGGCAAAATTTAGCCTATCTTTGAGTTTTGGAAAAAAAATTGAACAGAATTTAGCCTATCTTTGCCTTTGGGGAAAAAAAGTCAACAAAATTTAGCCTATCTTTGCCTTTTAAAAAAAAATTAGCCTATCTTTGCCTTTGGAAAAAAAAAATGGGCAGAATTTAGCCTATCTTTGCCTATATTTGCCTTTGGGAAAAAAATCGGCAAATTTTAGCCTATCTTTGCCTTTGGGGGGAAAAAAAGTCGACAAAATTTAGCCTATCTTTGCCTTTGGAAAAAATGGGCAGAATTTAGCCTATCTTTGCCTATATTTGCCTTTGGGAAAAAAATCGGCAAAATTTAGCCTATCTTTGCCTTTTGAAAAAAAAAATTGGACAGAATTTAGCCTATCTTTGCCTATATTTGCCTTTGGGAAAAAAATCGGCAAAATTTAGCCTATCTTTGCCTTTTGAAAAAAAAAATTGGACAGAATTTAGCCTATCTTTGCCTATATTTGCCTTTGGGAAAAAAATCGGCAAAATTTAGCCTATCTTTGAGTTTTGGAAAAAAAATTGAACAGAATTTAGCCTATCTTTGCCTATATTTGCCTTTGGGAAAAAAATCGGCAAAATTTAGCCTATCTTTGAGTTTTGGAAAAAAAATTGAACAGAATTTAGCCTATCTTTGCCTATATTTGCCTTTGGGGAAAAAAAGTCAACAAAATTTAGCCTATCTTTGCCTTTTGAAAAAAAAATGGACAGAATTTAGCCTATCTTTGCCTTCTGAAAAAAATAGACAATATTTAGCCTATCTTTGCCTATATTTGACTTTAAAAAAAAATACCGACAAAATTTAGTCTATCAAAAAAATCGCAAAATATTGTGTAGAACCAGAAATGTTTTGGCGAATCTTCTTTGCTCATCTGTTTTACACTCTCTTATAACAACAAAGGATATATGGGACAAGGAAATGTCAGGTCATAATATTAATGCATTATAATTTTTTAAATTTTATTATTTCATAACATCTTTAACAAAGATTGCAGTTATTAAAATTGTGCAAAGGCGATAAAACTTTAATATATATTAGAGAATAAAAACTGTCGCATGATGCGGTACTGTGAAATATGCAATCTATCATTCATTCAGCAAGTTTTCACCATAAAACTGAATTTTTATACTCTCTTAGTAAATATATTGCAGTCCACTTCAGCAACTTCAGGAACCTCTCCTTCCATCTTTTGAAATGCATTACCATGACAAAACTAGGCCCTGTTCACAGAAAAAGGAAACAAAAGAATATTAGGTACATAAATGCAGCATTGAATGATAAGATTATATTTAAGAGACTAGCTAATAGTATTTTAAGTTATAATTCTTATTATTAGAGATTCCCCACCGTGTAGAAATCAAATTCAGAAACAAATTCAAATTCGTCGTCTGCAAAATCAAATTTATTCAGCATGTACTAACAATTTGGGCAAAATAGTACGAAAAATTAATGAAAGTATTACGTGCAATATTTAAATGCACATATAAAGCACAAAGATTTTTGCAAATGAAAGCAATACTTGAATACTTGTAGATATTAATTTAAGTTTATACTGTTGTGAAATTGAGGGAAAAAAAAAAAAGAAACAACATAACTACTTGCAGTTGAGAAATTACTGATTACTGATCTGTAAATCCTTTTTTATTCAATAGATATTAAATGTTTTATTCAACGCTTAAATTTGTTGGAATTAAATTCAATAATTACTTGTTTGATCAAGTAATTGCTGAAATATTTTACGTTTGCAACAGTTGGGTTGAAGAAGTAGTTGAAAAGATATTACAGTTTTTTTTACCCATACACTGGATAAAAATATACAGCAGGAAGAGATATTGTTCCCAATAATTCAAAGAATTTCCTGAGATTTAAAGAGAAAGTGCGAACTTTTTAACAGATAACCTTACACCGATGAAACGAGGGTAGAGCATTATTCTTTGTAGCAGATATAGAAATTTAATATTATATATTATTATTTATTATATACATATGGACAAATTAGGCTTGAAATTTCTAAGTTGTATAAATGTTTGTATCTTACTGGTATTCATTTGTTTGCATTGTTTGTGAAAAACCACCTATAAATAAAGTTCGAAAAGAAGTAAAACCATATTGCTGCTCATTTCTTCATTCAGGTACTATTTATCAGTAAAAGTAAACTGCTATTCAATTCAAAGTCAGTGATTGTTTTTACTGATGATTCTTAACTTTCAGATCCAAGTAAAAACTCATTATAATTGACTTATTTTTATTCACTTATCCCATTAAGAATCTCCTTTGCGCCTGTGGAGAAATTGCTCAAACTATATTCAGCATTTGGTCATTCTGTTACTCGAGTTCTAAGTGTTCCATGACTACAAATATTGCTCTTGAATAAAGCAAATGTCCCCATTGAGAAAATAATCTTAAAAGTCCAAACTGATTTTATCCTCCAAATATGGTTGACTACAAGCATTTCAGCTGTTTATGTGATGATATTGCTCTATCTAGAGCTATGTACCCGGAATGTACAGAATTATCTCAGGAATATTACAAATTATATACATTATATTAAAATTATTGCTATATCTAAACATATTATCAACAGTGAATTAATGTCATGAGTACTTTATTAATTTGTACATCTTTGTTACAATGTTTGGAAAAACCTAACATGTTTTAATTAATGAAATGAATCCTCAATGACGTCGTTAATATTACATAGAATGTAATATTGGAGATTGGAATAATAGAAACGATGCAGCTAGCGCTCTGAATACTAGACCCAGGATGTGGGGGTGATATCAAGAATTAGGCAGTGCACAAGAAAAAGGTCCAGGTAAACCAAGGATTACACGTGCTGCACAAGTCAGATCTCTGTGCCTAGAAAGAATGAAGGTCAATTGCTTCATATTTACTGTTTCAATTCAAACTATCAGAACAGATTGCACGTAATAGTTGCCCAGCGATTCGCTGCAAAAATCAGACAAGTCTTATTGCATACTGTCAATTGGAAGAGGAACCATGATGTCACGTTCTGTTCAAAAGCGAAAGCAAAAGGTCCGCCCCAGATCCCAGGAGACTGCCTGGTAAAGCAGAAAGATTGAGACATATACAGAAAAATTACAAATTCAGAGCTCTGAGGAGAAATAATGGCAAATTGAAACACAGATATCGTTTAAATCCGTTGGACAATGAATGCAAACAGGTTCATTTAAGATGTTTTGCAGTATGTAGTCCTTCCTATTGTTGAAGCGTCTGACTTTACATGCAGCATAATGCAGAGTGTGTAGCTAGAAAAGCACTGTAAGGGTACTAAAGTACCCAGACATAAATCTGATCAAGCATTTTTAAACACGGATTTAAAGGACACTAAAAACACAGACATTTTGGACCAGCTATTCAAACATTTCCCTCATATTGAACAAATTAAATCCTTCATCACATTTATTCAAAACTGTTGAGCAGAACTTAATGCAAGAGGTTGATTCAAATTACTGATGACACATCTTTAAAACTAGTCACCAGTACAGTTTCTACCGGATACCGATGAATAGTAGTTAATTAATTTAGTGTTAAACATTAAGTGAAAGTAGTAAAAGTAGTAGCTGATTTCCAGCAATTAGGAAGTAGTTGAAGGGAGTGTAATTTTGTTATTTATCAAATTTGTTATTTTTATTATTTCAGTAAATTTGTAATTATAACCTAGATATAAGTATCATCTGGAAGATAAGAGTGTAATTTGGGAATTTAGAAATAAAAGTGTAAGAGTTTGCAATGCACGTCCTGGTGTAGCAAACAAGGTGTACCGGGGTGGAGTATTTTAGATTATTATTATTATTATTATTATTATTATTATTATTATTATTATTATTATTTGTGGTGCTCGTAGCCACCTCCAGAAAGACAGAACCATCATCGGGGAGTATTACGCTTCACTTCTGGACCAACTGAAGGATGCTATTGAGGCTAAACGTCCACACCTTCCAAAGCGCCTTCACACATGTCGCTGCAAAACTGCATACATTCCCATACCTTCGCTTCCAAGTTCTTCCACATCCGCCATATTTGTCGGATTTGGCTCCCAGCGATTACTTTTTGTCCCCAAACCTGAAGAAATGGCTGGGTGGACGAAGATTCACATCAAATGATGAGCTTGAAGCTGAGACAGACGCTTATTTTTCACAGAGGGGCAAATCTTATTTTACTGAGGTAATTAAAAGTTGGAAATTCGCTGTACTAAATGTATATAAAACAAAAGCATTTCTCTTAAACCTTGTATTTTCTTGGTCAGGCCGAGAACTTTTGGAACTCCCCTCGTATTCTCCCTAGAACTTTACTCCACCAAAATTGTGTCTTTAATACTTTGGAGTTCCTTTTTACAAATGTTTGAGGGTAAATGTATTTCGAGCAGCTGTACTCTACTCTAGTTCCGCTTGCCAGGCATTTCAGGATTTAACCCCAGACCCTTAATGTAGCTGGCGATTCGTCTTAGTGGAAATTTAGCGCCATAGTGCAAATCGATTTTCTCTGGCGCCTCGTATAATAATTCAGCATTAAACAATAGATTATGCGTGGGTATACAGATGGCTTATTACTGAGTGGGTTGAAATTATAGATTTGCATATACAATAAACTGACCTACGTCTTCATTAATTATATGCAGAGAAAAGTTGGTTTTTATATGATACAGTGTACAGACTGTGAATATATAATGTAAACACTGCCTCTTAATAACTATAGGTTTAAAAATGCGGCCATAAAGAGGACTCCGCCCGTTCATTATAAAAATAATTAACAAAGAAAAATCATAAAAAGGAGGGAAAAGGAAGACAAATAGAGGGCAATATCAGCAACGTACACAGCATAATTTAAAAAGGAATGAGTTTCCCATTATACAGCGTGTTAATGAACAATACCGAAATGTTTGCACTTTATATAGAAAGGTCTTACGCAAGCAATTTGAGATATGGAAACACTAAGTCCAAGGTTTAAAGCGTACATGTTAGGGCTTATAGTTTTAAGCAGGTATACACACCATTGACTGGTAATAATAAAATATAAGTGATATGTTAATCAATAACAATGTATCTTTATTACATTACTTACGTTAGTACCTGGTGCACTTATAAAACTTATTTCATCACTATATTAATAATAACTATTATTATTATTGTTATTATTGTTGTTGTTATTGTTGTTGTTATTTTCTTTTCATAACACACATGAAATCAGAAAAACTGCATTCTCCATTTCTTCGCTTTGAAATTTATTTTACTAAATATTTTGTCATATATTTTGACCACGAAAAAAGGGAGATAAAAAAAACTGTTGCAAAAACAGTTGTTAGGACAAACCTTAATGGCCTCGCCCCACCCTGCCTAGTTCCAGTGTCTATCCTTATAGCCTTCGTCTAAACAGTAAAAAACACTTGCTACGGGATACCAGGGGATTCTCCAGAATTGCCATTGTCATTTCGCACAACAAACATTGAGCTGAAAGTATTAATATTTTCTGTTTCTCATATTATTAAGAATATCTTATGATGTCTTAATTAATAAATACTTGATCTCTGTTAGCTCTAAACATGTACTGAAGAAGCTGTGACAATGTTCTTTTCCTGAGCGAACTCAGATGCACCGCATTCTTCACGATGTGAATAAACAGCTGAATCAGGCTTGTCTCCTACTCTATCTAGCAACATAAGGAAGAGGGGGGGGGGGGGGAGCAGAATCACGACTTTGTTTCTAACAAATAAATTCCTATTAGGACAACAATACAATGGCGTGAACTTTTGCAGATTATTTTAACGCTAAATTGTGAAAAAGCGGTTCATTTGTTATTGACAACCAGGGCCGTGTTTCATATAAGTTACAAATTTGTCACATATGACAGGTACAAAAATGTAACTTGTCACAAAGCAAATTTGTAAAAACTAACTGTCAACAATTTGGTAGATCACAGAAGCATTACAACTCTTTACTATTTACCGAGCGTACTTTATATTATGTTGTTGGTACTTGTTGTTATTATTGTTCTTTTTATTTTTATTTTTCTTCTTACGTTAATGTTTTTCGATATTCATTTTTATTATCCATTTTTATATATTAGCATACATTTAATTAACTACTTCGTCCTTGTCACTGTTAATGTTATAATTGTAGTACTGTCGCTGTAAATTAGTGTAATTATTATTAGATTGGTAGAGAGGAAGAGAAGGTCTAATGGCCTTAACTCTGTCAGAAAATATAAATACCTCTGAAAATGTGACTTGTTTCTTGTGAACTTTGCAATATACTTGCAATATAGTGTTGCAATATAGTGAAAGATATTAATATCATAAAAACGATGTCAGTTAAACTGCTCAACTTTGTTCAGCTTTAAAAATTGAAAAGAGGAAATGTCAAACGTTCTAAGTGCCATTTTCTAAATTTTATAGGATAAACAAAAAACTGCCCCTCTCTATTAGCATTTAACTTATTACACCGAAAATCATTATGAAGACATTTTTATTATAGAATTATTTTGTGTAACAAATCGTTATCAAAATACAATGGTCAGGGAGAAAAAAATTAATAATTATAAGAAGGTTCTATGTGACGTTTGATGTAAGAGTTGGTTACGAGTGCCATTCAAACTTTTGTTACATTTTATTTCATGTTTTAAACGAAAATGACAAAAATAACATGAATGATTATCAGGAACATATATTATAATATTATTAAGGGTAAAAGTACAAACATGTACAAGAATATCAATTTTCATATTCTCTCCTCACAGAAAGAGTTTAGTTTTCCATTCTTACACAGGGATTGATATTCATGTCTCATAAAACACTCTGCTCTTCAGGGAGAAATGGTAACATGGACGAGAGGTCTTTCTTTTTTCAACCGATAAACGGGGTTAATATGTCAGACGAAGCACAGGTTGCTGTATATCAAACACTGATTTTCCTCTCTCTCTCTCTAAAACGTTTAAAAACTCTCCCCCCTTCTAATGGCGAGTTAGTTCTTTTTATAGTTATTTGAGATGGATGAGATCGAGATAGTTTAAGTATTGTACGTTTTGAATTGTTACACTTATTTAACGTTAACAGTGAATCAGCAACATTCTTAAAATCAAAGAAATCACTTGACTCCGTTGAAACTAAATAAAATGTATTTATAGCTTTAGCTTAATTTACAACCCTATGTAAATCTTGGAGAATGAAGGCCCCATGTACCCTTTTTCTTTTCTCTATAATAGCGAAATCTCTATCAGAGCTTCAAAAGGTATGACCACTTACTAAATATTTCTGTACATATTATAAAGAGTTTTCCTTAAAAACTAATATTATCACACCAGATGGCAGAATAGCATGATATTTAGAACGACACTATCTGTTAACGTGTATTTGAGCTGATTCATCCTTGTATAGGCACTTAGAACACGACTAGGAATATGCATCTGGACACACAGGACATACTTTTGAAATAAAACGATTTCATTTAAAAACGGCACTTAGAACGTTTGATATTTGTACTCTTCAAATTTAGACCTCTTTGCTTATATTTCAGTTGTATAGATAAACTCATGTTTACTACGTCTCGTTGTCAATTTCTATTAATAGAAATAAATTATACAACGTGCACGACTAATGATGTAGAAAAAATGCTCTATTTGATACATTCCTATTACAATAAGTCACACACGAAAGCAAGTACTTGTTATTATATTGTGATAAACAAGTTAGTAAGCTTTGGCAGTATTCATAGAAGTTACAGCATAGGTCTGCAGTTCGGGGGTTGATAAACTGTGGCTGATGTCACATTTCTTTGTCGCGCATTTTATTTTAATGAATAACAACCAGAAGAACTTTGCAGCGAACTTTTTTGTGCCTTAGCGGTGTAGGATCAACTGCGAAGCATCATTTATATCACTCAAGAGTCTGCAGTCATTGACTCGTCCAAATGGTACTCTGGCTAGTGAAGTACGCCAATGAAGGAGAATGAAATTATTACTTAAATGAGCCCCAAGAGAGACATCGCTTAAAACTACCTCTTCAGGGCGAGAAAAAACACCGGAAAAAAATTAAGTTGCACCCAAGCAATTTGAACCTATCATAAATAGAAAATTTTTCTACAATTGATGGGACACAAGATTGCACTATAAAGATATTCATTAAACATCTTTCAAAAAAGATTAAAAGTTTTCTTCAAGTAGCCTTTTCACAAAAATAAGAGCAAAGTAGAAAATTAACACAAAAATAAGACCGTGGTTGAGTCAAAGATGAAGTATGCAGCAGAAATTTGGGGAGTGTCAAAGGGGTGGACAAAGTTGATGAGATACATAGAATGTTTCGTAGAGAAGTTCTGGGGTTACCAAAAAGTTTGCTGAGGGGGGTGAGTTTGACAGAACTAGGAAGAGTATAGTAGTGCCGAGAATCTTGAAATGTTGGTACAGATGTCTCAAATTAGAATATGATAATGTACCAAAATGTCTTATGTACCAAAGAGATTTACTGAGAAGAGAGAGTTGGCTTGAGGAGGTGGGAAACTATTAGAAGAAAGTGCAATGGGGGATGTGTGGATTTTGGAAAGAAGTGAGACAAGGGCAGAAGATACACAGCTGCAAGAGGTTTGGACTAACTTAGAGCATAAAAGTTTTTTTAGACTTATATGAAATAGATAAAAGAAATTAAGGACGGGAGAAATATATAGAAAATTGTGATCAATTCTGAAGAATAGGTCTTGCATGGATGCTTACAGCGTATTATTTCTAAGAGAATTAAGACTAAATTTTAATGAAGGATGTATTATGTGTGGGAAAGTGGATAGCATGTTCCATTGTCTAATAGAATGTGAAATGATAAAAAGGTGGAAGGATGAAAAATGGGACAAACTAAAATAGTGGCAATTAAAATGTTGTCAGATATGAGTATAGAAAATAAACAAGATTAGGGAATTCTTAGGAAAAATAAAGTGGAGCAAAAGTATAAGGAAAGAGCTTTATTTTTTTTTTTATTTTTTTTTTTTTATAATGTTTAAGATCAGTTTTTACTACTGAGGCACCATAGGCGGTGGACACTGATGATACATAAAATGATAAATTGGGAAAGGATTTATTTTTAAGGAAGGAAACATTGCAGGCCTAAGTTTACGTACCTCCCCGTCATTTGGCAGTTATGAGGACTGAAGAAAACCTGGGAAAAACCTCAGTCAGGGAGAAAGGTCCTGGTAGGATTTGAACCCTAGACCTCCCGCTCATGAATCTGTACTTTAACGACCTCGGACACCCGTGGCGGTAGGAAGGCGCTTGAGGGCACACACAGATGTGAAAACTGTTTTATTTTGAGATTTCTTTACCATACATATTACTAGGTGGTTAAGGTATGGGAGAACCTTAGTTTTGGTACTGCTAAATTCTTAGATATTTTATTTGTGTATGTAAATGTAATTGTAATGTTGTTTGCTGAAATAAATTCATTTATTCAACACGAAAATGTACTTTTCAAACATGATACATAATAGCGCAGTTTCATACGTTACAGATAATCCGAGCTCATGTTTCGGCTCACATGCAGCTGATATATTAATACTTACAATGTTACGGCAGATTGGGAAACAACCGATAAAAGAAAAGTAATTTACAGGTATCTCTTGAAATTAAATGAAAACATATGTGCAAAATTATACTGGATGTTTCACCCACTCTCCCCTTATAACTTACATACTAATACACGGACGTACCTTAAAATTGTATGAGGCATGAGAAGCTCACAGCAAGTTGTTGCCGTTAGGAACTAGCAATTCAGCACATGAGTCTCTGCGATATGGAAGGCATCGATTTGCCGCTTAATGTTTTCTTGCAGTTCCACAGTGTCTATGTTTTCCATTTTAGCATGCTCCAGAGGAAGAGAGCTGTTTGGATATGATCAGGAGATCTTGGTGACCAACATTCAGGTTGTGGCAGGTGGCACGATCCTGCTGGACATTTATTCACACTCCATGAAATGCTTGTACAGCGTATGATGCACTTTATACCAAAGTTGCATTACATTTATGATATTACTGCAGACATAACAAAATGTTTCATTGTATAAAACAAGGATTTTAGTTATAGAAAATGTTAACCATTAAACCTGAAAAAACAACATATATTTTCAAATACTATACAATGAAAACTTGGCATATTAGATATTCTGTCATTTAATTAAATACTATGTTACTATTATCGATTATTTATTTGTGAATTATCAATGGAATAATAGTTTTGTTGCACCTGATATTCTGTAAGAGTAGATTTGAATCTTGGATGATCATTAAGACTGATTGAGAGAACAATATACTGAGCTTTCTTAAAAAAATGTTCCATTTGAATTAACTACTTAATTAACGAAAATTTAATATGAAAAAACAGTTCCCTTTAGATAAAGAGGGGAAATTTTAAAACCAAAATGAATTACGTATTAGATTTCATCTCCCTCACCAAGCTACTCCCACTTTGAAATTTCAAATTGTAGTCCTACGTTTTGTTCTTAAATTTTTAAAAGAATGCAAAAGTAACCTAATCGTTTTTTATCGTTGCAACCAAAATTGCTGCTAATGTTAAAAAAGTACTGAAGATTTAACGTAATGGTACCTTTCTGCTAATAAAATGTTAAAAATGCTGTATACCCTACCATATGTGAATTAGTCGGAAGTTTCGAAATAGGTTAAATTACGGTGCCGGTACCACCACCAGCACCACCAATAATAACATAACTGCATCCAAAATTAAACTGTCTTTTATTCTACTGCTAACTGACTGAATTTGCATTCTGTTCAAATTTAAATAACGGCCTGAAATTTATAACCAATGTTGATTACGTTTTAGATTCACCCCAACCATCCTGCTGGTTTTTAAGCTTTAAATGACTCCTCTACTTTCTGACGCTTGAATTTTAAGAATAGAAATGTCACAGATTTTTAGCGAATCCCGAAATAATATACCTATTGCGGTTGTACCCAAGAAAATGTTTTTTTAAAAATTGCTTCAAATCTACTCGATTCTACTTACTATGCACCGAAAATGACAATGGAAATTTTGTGTGTGTGTGAGAGAGAGAGAACCCTCTAGTGGCCGCAATTTTTTTTTTCTTAACGATACTCGGTGTATGCCACTGAAATAAAATAAGAAAAATCGTTTCTGAAAATCAGTGAAAGCAGATTATTAGGAGTGAGTTTTTACCTGAAACCCAAAATTTAAAAATCGCTCTAGCGGCACCAATATTTGTTTTTCACAACAAAACTAGATATAGCCCATTTAAATAAAATAAGAAAAATAGTTTCTTAAGATTAGGGAAATCGAACCATTAGGAGTAGGGGTATACCTGAAAACCAAACTTTAAAAAGCGCTCTCGACTTTAATTTTCTCTCAATTATTTCAAAATAAACAGACAAATTAATTCAGCATATAAACTGTATTTATAACGATGCATGTGTTTTATATTTAACAAAAGCATTGTCCTGAAAATAGAAATTGTGAAATATTAATCTAATATGTGTTTGAAAATTATATTTGTATGTAAGAGCGCTCTGTAATAATCTTCAGGAAACGTTTGTGTTACTTGCTTTCAATATAATATACATTTAAATTAAATTTCAAAGTCACTGAAAATCGATGGAAACTTTGATTGTGTGTTGTTGATTGTGTATATTGGCTTGGTATATTGTAATTGTTTTTAAATAGTAACATATTTTAGTTCTATTTACATATATTTTCTTCTTAAATACAAAAAGACGAGCCGAAAATTTATATTATTTATGTTTTAGTGATTGTAAAGATACCAAATGCTCAGTTTAAAGCATGGTTACATTTAAAAATTAAAATAATACCCACGCAGTAATCTTTATCTATCAGTGGTCATATATTTCATTTAATTAATATCATACCATTAATTTTTGCGGTTTAATTTCAATAATAATAATAATAATAATAATAATAATGATATTGATGATAATGATGATGATGATGATGATGATGATAATAATAATAATAATAATAATAATAATAATGACGATGATGATTCAAAAAGGTGGTTTCTCTTTTGTAATATTTATAGATTGCAAAAAATCTAATTTTGTTCCCCTTACTTTTGAAAATTTAAGTAATTTCACTATATACATTTATTTTCAAGTGATTTTGAAGGGAAAAAGCAGACAAATCCGGTAAAGTAATGTATTATAGTCCAGTTTTTCTTTTGTTAGTTAGCTCTAAAGTTTGTCATGCTAATATCACACAGTAATGTTATACCTTATTTCATAATTTGAACTTCACATTTATTTTTAAATGTACTCTACTTGCGGAGTAATTTGCTTAGTTTACGCAGCTCCTGCGAGATGAAATGTTAAGTGTGTTTTTTTTACTGTTGCCTTGCAGCCTGGACTGGACTGAACTGGACTGGACTGGACTGGACTGGCCCGGGTGGAAGAGGCTAATTCAGCACTTCAGCATTGCTCATGGCAAACGTTTGTGCCTATGTCTTCAATGGGGCACCGTCGGGGGGAATGGATTATGAAGAAGATCACTGGCCCCAGGATCCATGGACGGGGAGTATGTGGACGCGGACGGTGTCCCTACCATATTTCTAGATATAACACCCCAAGACCGGCCAAGACCCTCCCTACAAATAGTTCGAGTCACTCAAAGTCTGCTTCCACACCAAACGCCTGGGCAGATATCTTTAAAAAGCGCAAGCCACCACTACATCGCGCCAGCTCCTCTCGCCTTGGCACTTTCCACCTTATAACAGAATAGCAACGGAATGAAATGGTACAAGGGTAGGTCCATAAGTTTCCAACCTCGCCAGTAAGAATTATCGCCTTATCTGGTGTCATATCTTATCTGTTAAGTAAATAATTGCAGCTGTATCTTCCGTTCCGCTGTGATCAGTTATTCAGATATAGTTGCATAAAGAAGGCTATGTGTAGAAGACTGTGACATGTTCAAAATGGAGTATCAAGCTATTATTAAGTTATTCACAAAAGAAGGACTTATTCCAAATGAAATTAAACAGCGATTGGATGGTGCATGTGGGGAAGCATCCCTCTCATATTCTACTGTAAAAGAATGGGCCAAAGTATTCGAATGTGTCGAGAAAGCATTGAAGACGAAGAGCGTGCAGGTCGGCCCTTGGAGGTGCTCACTCCTGAAAACATCGCGTTTGTGGAAGCAGACATGGAAGACCGGCGGCTCAAAGTTACAGAAACAGCACCAAGGTTGAGTCTTTCTAAAACAACAGTCCTTTGAATTATTGATGAACATTTAACATGAATAAGGTTAATGCACAGACCTCTTTCCTCAGTCCAAAAGCAGCAACGAGTCATCTGTTGTCAGGCATTTTTGGAGCCCTGCCATGGCCATGAGAGAGAAGTTCTGCAAACCAATGTTACAGAAGATGAAACTATTGTCCAAAAGAGAATCAATGGAGTGGCGTAAACCTGCGAAGCATCACTTCTAAAGGTCAAGGTCACTCAGTGAACCAAGAAGATTATGACTACAATTTTTAGGCACAATGAAGGAATACTCTTCCTTGACTTCAAGGAGAGGAAAACCACAGTAAATGGGGAGTACTATGCTGACCTACTGCACAGACTACGTACTTCCATCAAAGAGAAAAGGCGAGGAAAGCTGAGTGGTGGAGTGCGCCTTCTTCACGACAACGCACCTGTGCACACACTCTTGTTGCAAAGGAAGCTGGGAAGAAATGTGACTTGAAAAAATTGACCATCCATCCGCCCTACTGCGCAGATCTAGCTCCCAGTGGCTATTTCCTCTTCTCAAAACATGAGAAGGATCTTCGAGGAAGGACATTTAAAGTGATGGATGCTGTTTATGCCCATTTTGCAGACAAGACTTGTCACTTTTTTTTTTTTTTTTTTTTTTTTTTTAAGAGGGGAGATCGAAATGTTAATTCAAAGATATGAGAAGTGTATTGCAATAAAGGGTAACTATTTTGAAAAGCGAAATATAGTTTTTGTCTTTATCATATCTAGAAAATGGTTAGGCCAGAAACTTATGGATCTACCCTCGTATAAAAGGGGAGGGCGGAAATTTCGTGGAAAATAAAGATCCATCCTAGCATTTCGCCTAAATGACTGTGGAATAGCTGGCCCCAAGAGATTTTAATCGTGGATCTCCCGAAAACGAGTTCCAGCTCCACTGCCTGAGCCACTCCACTCAATCTTGCAAGAGGACTGTTGTCATTCTTCAATTTGGACATACCAACAGTACAAAAACTACTGAGCATTTAATTTAATAGTGTTTTGCTAATATTTTTTTTAAACGTTGTAATATCCTTTTAGCCCTCTTTAACTGTCAGACCCTGAACTTACAAAACGATTTCTGTAGTGACGACAGCCAAAGAGTGATAAAATAAATAGTAAAAAGAAGAAAAGATGACAAAATGTAATAGAAAAAAGAAGCGTTCCATCGTTTACATTCTTCTAAGACTCTTTTCACTGAAATTCATTTGATGAAAGAGTTTGAAGTGCCCACTTCTTACACATCTGTTAAAGTGCATTGACTTCGAGAGTAAAAACTGTTTGGGAATTGCTGGCAATTTGTTGAACATGGTCAAGACTTAAAGAGAGGTCAAGCTTCCCATTGTTAATTTAAGTATCATTAATGATGTCAAAGTAAATTGCACTAAAAATAGAGATTTCTCAGCCACTTACGATGTCTATAAAAGAAATTGCGACAGTGATATCTTTATGACGTTCATAATTGATGTTGTCGGAGTAATAAGGGGCATAAATAACTGCTCAAGGGGCCATAGCTAGGGAACTTACTTGAAACATTTACTGAAAATTATTTTAGTTTTACAGAATTGTTTCTTTAGAAAGTTGTCGGACACTACGGCTCTTGTATTTTTCATTAAATAAAGAACATTTTTAGAATAACGGTAGCATAATATATTACCTCATAGACAAATATTTTAATTGCATCCCTATGTATTTTTAATATTATCTGAAAGATATAATTTTTTCTATATAATGCTTTGCACCTCTTCGTTTTGTTTTACATAAACATATGTTACTATGGAAAAAACAACGTTTGTGATTATTAAGTTAATTATCACTTTGTCCTGTTCGACAAAAGTATGGGCAATACTTAAAGTATATGAAGTTGAATTGTGTAGTTATTCGGTAGCCTATTGTGTTCCTTATAGGGCAAAAGCCTCCTAAGAAATAGGGAAAGCTATTCCACGCTAGCTCCTATGCTGTTTAAGCTACTCTGACTGATTTGTTCTTTGGCTATTCCATTTCTCATTGCACTAGTTGCTTTTCGAGAGATTTCCATTTTTCTCTTCCTCTTGCTACTCTTAACTAATCTGGACCACCTGCAAGTTCCCTGAAGAGGTCTGTCCATCTTCTTCTGGGTCTACCTTGTGTCCTTTTTCCTATCCGGGGGTCCCACATGAAGATTTTGTAGATCCACATGGTGTCCCGCATTCTTGCGACGTGGCCTGGCATTGCCATTTGCTTCTGGTAGCTATTTGTGCGATGTCTGTTGTCTGAGATAACTGGTTTATTATAGTGGGTATTTTGTCCTTCAGGAGTTTGTGTTTCATTTTTCTTTGGCATTTTTGAATTTGGTTTTTCTGTTAGTGACCATGTCGGCACCTGTATAGTAATAAAGGGTATACGCAGGTTTCGAGCATCTGAAATCTGATTTACTTAGTTAGTGTTTGGCCTAGCAATATAGATCTAAGAGCGCAAAATACTTTCTGTTTGTTAATGAGACTATTTTTATTTTTTATTTATTTATTTTTTTAAATCGGGGTTTCGAGTCCGTTTGAAATTAATTGTGTCTTCAGTTTGTTTAGTGATAGCCCTGCATTTTTGCTATGCTCACACAATTGTTCCAGCACAGTTTGTAGTGCTTTCGGTGTTTTGGCAAATAAGACCACATTGTCAGTAAATCTTAGATTTATTAGTTGACTGCCGTTTATGTTGATTCTGAGATTACTGTGTCAGTTTATTTTCCTAAATATATGATCCATTACACAGGTGAAGAGTTTGGGAGAGATTGGATCGCCTTGGCTAACACTTCTTCCTAGTCGGAATGGCTGTCCTTTTTCTGTTTTTACTTTCGCAAAACTTTGACTTAGGATTTTGTGTGGGATACGAATGCATTCGCTTTTATTCCTTGTGCTGCCAGAGCGTGTAATATGTTCGTAAGCTGACTGAGTAGAAGGCCTTGCTATAGTCAATAAAGGCGAAATATGTCAGTTGGAATTTCTCTGCTTTCTTTATCAGCTGGTTTATAGTTTGGAGATGATCTATTGTACTCAATCTTGTACAGAAACCCGCTTGCTCTGGTGGTTGATTTTTATCCAGGTTCTTGTTATTTTTATAGTTAATATGTTCGTAAACAGTTTGTATATATTTGACATGAGGCTTATAGGTCTTATGTCATCTCTGGTACCTTTCTTGTGTAGAACAATTGTGCTGGTTTTCCACTTTTAGGTATACCTTCTGTTTCTAGAATTGAATTGAAGATTTTAGTGATTTTGGGCGTTACCTGACCTTCTGCAAGCTTTAGCATTTCGTTTTGTATTCCATCTTCACCTGCTCTAGAGTTCGTTAATGGTAGTTGGTATTTCGCTGTGCAGGATAGGTATCAGCACAACAGTGCACTCCAAATTCCTTCTACATTTATACCTTTACACTCCAGGTAATGTATGAATATTTGTTTTATGTTTCCCAGAAATAAACTAGTGGGTGCTTGGATTGCATATGAAGAACCATCGAAGTCAAAGCACACGTCCCCCTCCCTTCATTATATAGCGGAAGTGGCGTACTGGAAATGTTACCGAGCGCTTATCATTATTAAATGTTGATACTGCATGGAGTTTAACGGGATTGTGGTGTAAGTGTGCAGGTTGCCTTGTTGAAAATGGTTTATTGCAGCAGAGTGTGAGAAAGTGTCTTGGTGGAGTGATGGAACGGAGGCAGTAAACTTTTAAATTTCTTTCTAACCAAAAGGGAATTCAAAATATGTTTTATCGAGACAAGAATTTAGTCAACATTGTTGATACTCGTAATGCATGTGATAAATGCTGCAAACACATTCGTACACTTGAATAAATTTCTGCACAGAATTTCGTGAAGAGTGCATCCGAAGTTCCATACTGTCTCCTAATCTTACAATTAGTCTTTTCTATGTTTTGGTTATGAATTTCATCATTGTCACGTTCTACAAAATTTTGCTCGCGAACAATTACAACATGTTCATAAATTGCCGAAATGTTGGCGTATGCCGCTCGCTCATTTGAAACAATAATAGTCCTGGGCAATAGAAAATGCCTGAGAAAAAAAAAAGTAAAATATATCTCGCACCCACAACTACATAGACCGTGAGGAAATATAAGCCACAAACAGTTCCTTTCGCGGAATTTCGGAACATTTCCCTTCTATTTTCAATTTCTTGTTACACGAACATATACCCTACTTTGACTCCAGCAGTTTTATTCCCAAAAACCCATATGCAACCCTCGTATATTATGGAAAATACAAAATAAATGAGCTGGGTGCCGTATATTAAAGATTATCGCTAAGCTAACATAATGCACAATTATTCTAATTTGCTATTGAATTCGTAGAAAATTACATTACGTCATTTCTTTCGATAAACTTTCTGACGCTCCGTGTAGTACGATAGTGAACTCTAGTGACAAAAAACGTAAATATTTCTACAGAGGAAAATCCAATTTTTACTGTTGTTCATTCTGATAATTCTCAACAAACAGCAAATATGTTTTGCTAGCTGTAATGGCATGGGAAATGAATGTAATGCTAATGTAATATAAAAAGAGTAGCGAATAATATAGAGCGTGCAACCATTATGAAAATATTGTAACACGTTCGTAAGTACCATGAAATTATATCCATAAATAACATTTCAATTTTCGAGTAATGTGATAAGAAATGAATGCTGCAATACTCATGTAAACCATAACCTTAAAGTCTAACATCCTATGTGCAATGAACATAATGATTATGTAACGTTATACGCATCATACAAAATGATTAGGTATAACATTTTAATATGTAATATTAAACCAAAGAAGAAACCAAGAAACCATCTTATTTTGGTTAAGAAACCAAAATAACATGTAATCAATATTTTCTTACATACTTATAAGCTAAATAATGTTTTCGGCCAACATTGCTTCCTTGTTCATCTGCATCTTCATATAAGGCACTTGTTCATCTGCATGGTAGTCATTTTTCTTTACGTAATCACATAACCACATATAAGCTTCACGACTGGTTTTGGGAGATACATCCATTAAGAAGGAAAACAAAATTGCTTTAATGGGAGTTAGAACCACAGTATAGACAATAGTTGCGACTTTTGTCGGCTTTGATGTTGTTACTCCTAAATTCGACTCCCAAGTTGTGGTTATTTCTCAACGAGTCCATCTGATGTCGCCATCTGAATAACATTGATTATTATTCAAAGGCACACTTTGCAGTGTCTTTAAGATATTTTAGAGTTGAAAAAGCATGAACTTGGAACTTCTTAGACCCTTTGCTCTTAATTATTAAGAGGAATTCGTTTTATACAATTTTAATTATTATTAAATATCTGTAATTTAATTATTTTTAAATATCTGCCGTTATCTGTACAAGTGTACAACCAGAAAATTGCTGCAGGCTTTAATTCACAAGAGCGGATGGTGTTAACATAACAGCCAACCGCCACCAACCCCGGTGACTTGAAACTTTAGCATGAATAGTAAATATTTCGGAATGCTTACACCCGGCAATAATTATTATTATGATTTGATGGAATGCATATGTCTAATATCTTTTTATTTTATTAAAGTATTAAATATTCTCGATTTGTATTGAATTATGCATCCCTTTATTTATGCAGAGCCATTTGTAGGAAAATACAGGTAGTAAACCCAATTTCGTGGCATGCGCACTCAGAATTCGAGCCTGCGAATCACCCATACTGTATGCGCACTCAGAATTCGAGCCTGCGAATCACCCATACTGTTCCTACAGTATATTCTGTAGTTCGGATCAAAAAGAACCGTACATTTTACACGTGTTTTATTGACTTTTTGATAAATCACAATTTTTAGCCCAATAAGATACCTTAGACTCGTTGACTCTCTGAGTTAGGTAGGAGCAATAAGTACTCGAACGACAATTTATTTGTAGGTTAGGAGTTAACACAGAATCATGTATACATTAACAAATGCAAATAAAAGTTTCTCTTTCTTAAATGTTCATATCTTAGTCACAGTCTTAAGGAAAACACCCACAACAATATTATAAGAACCGCGCCAGTTTCTACTTCCTCTTAACAGAGGACGAGCTTACTATGAATGTACATGAAAAACTGTTTTTTCCTGCAAATAATTTTATTATCCAAATGAACTGGGAGGAACATTACAACAGAAGCACATATTTCTTACCTTGGGCCTCCCTAGGTGCCACAGAATTTCCAGGACTAGCGATTAGGCTATATATAATGCAGAAGATGAACGGACGCCGGCGGGAAACTGAAGTTAATGCGTTGATTTCGATTCTTGATGACAGCCATAAAGATTTCTGTTGAGGTAAGTAATGGAAACCCCACAGCATGGTGTCCGCTTGTTCCCTTGTATGATGATACTCAACGCTTCTTACAGATAGAACAGGGCTGTCCCTGCAAAAAACAAAATAAAAGAAGTTCAGGAAAACAGCAGTGGAATGAAAAAGCGAAACATACAATAAATGACTGGAGAAAGCAGAAAGAGGGAAGAGAGAGAGAGAGAATAAACAGCATAGCGCTTATAAAAATTAAATATTTATAATTAAGGTTCAATATAAAGATAGAAAACAGCAAAAATAATAATAAATAAAAACAAGCACCTTATACCTTACGATATAATACCCAAAACATTGTAAATTGTCCCTTGGCTCCAATTCACTGCAGCAGTAATATTCCGTACTTATTCTACCTCGAGGTAAACACACTAGAAATCCGGAATTAAGTTATTAAGTACTGCAGATTTACGAAAGTGCATAAAGAAAAGAATCCATGAAAAAAATTAATGTAAAATCTAAAACCTTAAATTATAATATAATAGGGCACTTTTCTGTTACAATGCCGAAGGAAATATTAACATGCTCAAATCCGCCACTGCCTGTGATTGGCATAAAACAAGGTAATTTCTAATAATATATAATATTTTAAATAAAATGCACATTTGGATTGTAATGTTCATAAGCGTATAATGAACACCAATGCTTGCTTGCTGCCTATTCGTTACTGCAAACAATTCCTTAAATTTCCCAAAATTCGCCTCCAGCGCCAACAACCAATAAATCTGAGAACTGTAACAAAACACTGTCTTTCAAACCAATTTTCTTTATGAATTACACCACAACTGAGAAATTCAGAGCAACAATAACTTCTCAAGAAACAAAACGCCATACTTTTGCAAATAACAACGACGACTAAGCCCAAGTCAATAAGAAATCAAATGAGTCTTGATTATAAAAGTAAGTAAATTATTAAATCACATCTGCTTGTAACGTTACTTTGTAGAAGACAAGACTGTAATGAAATGCGAAACAATGTATTACAGATTTTTCATTTTTAATATATAGTATCAAAGTTAAGGTTCGTTTCTTCGTATGATACATTTGTAAAACCAAAAAGTACGGGATACTTAAATCTGATCTAATAATCATTAAGTAGCCGTGACGTGACGTACATAATTGCGTAATTAATGACATCAAAACAGCATGTGCAAGATTTTAGTAAATATTTTCATATTTTTAACAGATAAAATACGGATTTATCATTTTATTATTTTGAGAGTATCAATAAATGAAAATAGTAGATCTGATACCGAGATGGAATGTTCAGTAAAATTGCTATTTGTGTAAATAGTGTGTGATCTTGATAATTGTGACACGAGTAGCGCGTGAGCAGACGTGCTAATTTTCACGAGTGTTCAAAATGAACACTATACATGTGTTGCATACAACGTTTTATGCAATTTTAGCAGCGAAATATTTTTAAAAAGTATTAAACATTTGCAAAATGCTATGTTATGATGTAGTAGATATGACGTATTATATTGCATGGTTTCTTAGTACTCGTTTCTATGACGATGTTATTTTGTTTTGTTTTGAAGAATTCAAACGGAAATGGATGTACATCTCACAATGCTTGATATTGAAAGTATAAATATTATTCCAGAAGAAATTATAAAGGAAGCTGAGGCAGCTGAAAGTTTGTTAATTCCTCAAAAATCGAAAAATGTATACGAAAAGGAGTATGCCAAGTTCTGTCCATGGAGAAAAGAGAAACATGTTAGTTCAGAAATGAAAAAATCTTGATGTCACATTTCTCACAGTTGGTAAATATATAATATAACGTTTATTGAGTGTTAAAGTGGTAAATAATTTAAAATTTAAATTCTTAGATTTGTTAATGTTTTCCAGTAGAAGGTTTGTGTGTCTTCGAAGATCTGGTGTGTGTATTCGAAAGTTAAATGTATAGTGAAAATAAATAAAATATCGACGTTTCATTTTTGGTAAGGTTTTTGATTTCTTGAATAAGTGTTCAGGGCGATATAAGGCGAAAAAATCAAAGGTGCTCTCTAGATCTGAAATTGATCCATTTATGGTACAAGTACCTGATGACAGGTATTTATTAATGAAGGTTTTATCTTTTGGAATATTTGGAGTTTGCAGGCGCTATGAACGACACGATTTGTGTGCTGATGATTTTGAAGTTGAAGACCATATTCGAGACAAGAGAAACTATAAGCCATGTACATTGGCTATTGTGCCTGATGGTGGTCATGTGAGTTGTGTGGAACTGTTTAAAAATATATTGCTTTATATAAAAAAACCGTGAAATGCACACATCTCTATTTTTTTTATAGAGACGGTAATCGTCAACCTGTTGGTATTAACGATTTTGGAAAGTTTCTTGTGGAAATTGCTAAGTTTTTGGAGCTGCCAAATGCGTCAGATTACACAGGACACTGCTTTAAGCAGAGTTCGGCAACGATTCTCGCAAACACTATGGCCAGCACTACTGAAGTTAAGAGATAAGGATGATGGAAGTCAGCATCAGTTGCTGAATCCTACATAGAGGAATAAATTGAAAGTAAAATAGAAATTGCAAAATAAATAAATAACAGGAAGGCAAAGGGTTAATGCAACAGATATCAGTAGTGGCTCAGGAATAATATTTTCTAATGTAACTGATTGTGCTTTTAATATTTACCAAGCAAAATAACTCTCATGAATGTAAAATTAATGTATATAGTTAAGGAAGTTTTGTTAGTTTATAGAGATTACTAAATATTCAAAATTAATGTACTGAAAAAGAAATTGTAATGTGATTAATTAATGAATTGCATTTTCAATTTTTCCAAGATAATGGAAATTAATTAATGATGATTAATACGTAGTAGTTTCAAAATATTTCATTAATAAAATGGTTCTCGTGTTTGAATGTTGGTAAGCTTGTTAGGGTGACGATTTTAGCTTTTTCTTACAGATACGTTGTTTGAAAGTGTGTTGTGAAGGCGGTGATGACTTCAAGGAACACAAGTTGCTAGGTAAATTTTTCTGGCACAGTGTCACAATTAGACTGATTGTGAACGATTTATAACATCATAAGAAACGTGTTTTAATGCTAGGATTTGCATAAACAAATGTAAAAACCGAGGTGACATTTTTCTTTAGGTTGCTGTGATATGCGATTTTCCATCTCGAGGAAAAAATCTCTTTTTACAAATGAGGCAAATAGTGCAGTTAACACTTACAGAATCATACTGAACAAACTTATTCATATTATTCGAAAAGGTAGACAAAGAAACGCTTCTTCTGTAACTTCAAAATAACTGACTTGGAAGTAACAACTAGAGAGTAATATAAATTCAGCTTTCATGCTGAAGTGCAATACTGTTACAACTAAGTTCTTGTGATTGGAGTTCACAGTTCACTTAGTATCTTAACCAAAAACTCGCTCTTATTATTGGCCAGGCTCATAATTAGGGCTATGTTATAGGCGAAGAGTGTAAAACATGCTAGAAATGCATGCTATAGTATGTTAAAAATATTTACTTCAAACTGCAATTCAGCACGTCTTTTTGCCGCGATACAAAATTTGAAGCTCAAGTATAGTCGCCAGATCATCTACAGAAAAGGGAGCCTCCTTTATTATGGGATCGGGCTTAGATGTGCACCCAATTTCTTGTATTACCTGCTACGAGCTGCTTAGAAACGCATGAAAAGACTCACGTTCTTGCAACAACTTTAACTTATAACAATATTAATTAAATGTTGTTATATAAAAATACCAAAAATGTATTGGGCTCATGTACACTGGCAAGACCAACTACATTTACCACACTCAAATGTAGATATAAATTGTAGATAAAATGGTGGGAAATGTCCGTACTGTTAATTACATGGCTTTGTTGATTTGGTTCGTTGCAGTTACTTGGTTTATAGTTGGAAGTAAATGAACAGTGGCATGTTACTTTTTATTTTTATTACGTTAATATTGATTTAATGAAATCACACCAGGAACTTGTGTAATAAAAAGTGTTTATACAACATGGGTAGCGTGTATGTCTTAATTACGGTGGTGCACCGTATAATAACATATTTACATTTCAGTAATTAAAGGAGTGGATAAACAGTAATGCTTTTTTTTAATGCTGTTTAAGGCCCATTTTTACTATTGAGGCACCACAGGCGATGAACACTATTGATACATGAGATGAAATGATAAATTGGGAAAGGATATTTTAAGGAAAGAAACGTTCCAGGCCTAAGTTTAGGGTACCTCCCTGGCATTTGCCATTTATGAGCGCTGAGGTAAACCTGGAAAAAACCTGTCAGGGAGTACGCTCCTGGCGGGATTCGAACCCCAGACCTCCCGTTCAGGAGTCCGCGCCTTAACGACCTCGGCCAATTGGCGGGGACAGTAGTGATGAAACTGTAGTGTGTATTAAACATTTCATAACAATATTTGTGGTTATGGAGCACAATTTCCTTTTCAATTTTTCCTGATCTACCATCATATGTG
This sequence comes from Metallyticus violacea, assembly GCA_030762175.1. Taxonomy (NCBI): domain Eukaryota; kingdom Metazoa; phylum Arthropoda; class Insecta; order Mantodea; family Metallyticidae; genus Metallyticus; species Metallyticus violacea. Next base: position 22,744,604 of record CM060834.1, read on the forward strand.
ACAGCGAGAATTAGTAATGAAAGGAAAGATCCGGAAGAACGTACGGGGCGGGTTTGGGAGCGAGATGAGAGTTTTAATGAATGGTGCGAGCAGGATATTATTTTTGAATACTTTGAAGCGAGGTTAAGACAAGACAGGTACAACCATTTATAACTATTGCCAAGGTAGACTATGTCTTTTTCATTAAAATATAAATATGATGCTGTCCCCTCTAAGTCGATTAGTTTTAAGCTGTCCAGTAATTCGGAAGTACGTGTATTTTATAAAGAGTTGTGCCTACCTGTGGAGAAGTGTCGAGAAGTATCGAGAACGCATTTCTAGTTAAAACCAATTTTAATCGAGAATGGTGCACACGATTGTTAAGATTCGATTGCCACATTAAAGAAGGTAGGTAAAAGGTATATCTTTTTGCTATGATTAGATAAATAAAATGTGATATGTTTTTCAGTATTTATGGGTAAAATATAACAAAGAAAGCGCTCTAAAATACAAGTAAGCACTATATAAATAATGTTTTAAAGTGAAATTTAATAACATTACGTTGGTTGCAATTAGACATAACAAATTCTACTATACACTTCTTTTCCAATATGTCATACAAGTTTTTATGTTACTGAAACACGACATTGAAAATCTGAAGATGGAAAAATCTTTTGCAGGTTACGGATATGATAACGCAATTGCCAGAAGTTTCTGAATGGCTCAAAGAGAGCTGATTTAACTTGAAACTTTATGGCTTGCAGTTAACACTTCACTAAGTAGTCGCATCTGCCGGCTATTGGCAGTAAATTTCCGTCCTGCCCACTCCAGCACAGTAAAGGTTTTAGGTTAAGTTGTATCTCCGCAGTGGTGCTAGGAGATTATAACGGAGATGGAATTTCAGCACTCAAACTGGGTTCTTTGTGACTTCGTGTAACAGTTTCAGAGGAAAGTTACATTCGATAAATGCAGTAATTCTAAAAGCATTAAAAGTGCTACAAAATACATTTGAAAAGCTTTCAAACAAAAACTGCCAATGGTTCCAGTGCACTCAACACATACATATCTGTAATTGCCTTTTACTCTCAAGGGACATGCTAAGTTTCAAAACCGGTTATTATCGGCTTTCAGAAAATACCCGTATAAAATAAAACCTCATTTCATTACTAAGTCCATGGTTAGTGTATATAAAACGAGAACAAAATAAATAATGGTGCTAAATTTATGGAAATCATTATGTCTAAGTGCTATATATATATATATATATATATATATATATATATATATATAAAATTAACAGTAATTATAAAAGTAGAAAAGGATAAAACACAAAGATAAAGTCACACTTGAGATGAAGTTTATCTTTGTGTTTAATCCTTTTCTACTTTTATAATTACTGTTAATTTGTTACATTGTTAATAGTGTTACTTTCTTTTTATTTTATATATATATAGATTAAATATAAATGATAATTGCACTCGAGTATCTTTCAGCCAATGTATGGTCTCATTGATACTTTATTCACCAATCAGAAATGAACTTAATCGATATTTTTAAAATATGGCGGTCAAAAAATAATAACTGATTTTTTTCTCTTATGTTCTTTTTTTGTTTGTTTGTTTTTTGTTTCCTATAATCTTCGTTTCGATTCAACTAAGGATTTAGAAAGCCTATGCTCATACATTTTCCTGTATACTATAGGCGGCTCGTATAAACTGTAAAAAAAGGCGAGATTTAGTGATCTGCGAATTCAAACTTAAAAAGAAGCGGTACAAGATCTAACGCCTCATAATACAAAAAGAAACAAAAAGGTGGTATGGGATCATTTTTCAGGATTTTGAGCCGAACAAAATTACGAGATTGAACAAACAATAACAATGAACTGTTATTATAACCTCAAAAGTTCATTTGTTTTATTTGGCATCGTTTTCGCATTGCAATTGTCTTATTGAATCCCCCTCTTATAATTTCTCTTAGGTAATTTAACTGAGATACCAAACTCATGCTTGTTGTTATGACAACAAATGTTCGTTTACTTCAATTAAATTACCGAAAAATTATCAGCACATGTGGTATTATTGAAAATGGTACAGCAAATACTAATGTACTTATTTTAAGATGGAAGTTTTCGAAAATTTCATTTCCATTAAACTAATCTACTAATTACTCTTATAATACACATAAAGTGAAACTTGAAATGTCGAAGAGGGACCAAACAAATAGCCCTTTCCGAGTGTGAAACTCTATGCCGCATAGTGTTCAGTTTTACAAATGTAGGTTGACAAAAATCAATTTTTGACTCGCTGAATTAAACATAATCATTGATTTAAATATTGTTACAAACTGCATATATTGGTATTATGGTATTTCTAGACCGCTTACTTAGATGTTTATGTTATTTTGATTGCCCTTCTCTAAGTCATTAAAAACTGTTTAGGGCTTCCTGCTTGCAGTAGCAGAAATAAGCAAATAATTAGTTAAGTATTGGACAGTGATTATAAAAGTGGCATTTAATTTCAGTAGTATAAAACTAGATCAGCAACTTATGAAATTTAATAAAATGTAGTCACTTCTTAAAAATAATTCTTTCTTGCCTTAGCAATAAATCTTAAATCACATGTAATAATTTATGTGATTAAAAGCGATAATTTAAAATTTAAAACCCTTTTTGTTATAGTGTTTATTCGTGTTTACTAAAATTCTAAAAGTCGTCTTATTCATATATGTTTTCTAGTTTAAATACAATTGAATTATTATGCACACTCTTACGAATCTCATCGCTATATATTTATTTTCAGATCCGCGGTTTCGCGGCGCCAGCTATTGGATAATAGGCTACGAGGTAAAGCTCCTACCCGGAATTACAATATTTTCAGTTATACAGGCAAAATGTTCTACACGTTTGGAACGATATTTGAAATAGGAGGGCTGTTCAATAAAGGATGATCATAATTTTTACAGGAATAATTTCTCGGGCTAAAATATAAATACACTATTTTGTTAGCTTTAGGCGCAGTTCCGCCTACAGCAAGTCTCTGTCGATTTTTCGTTATTCGAGTAATGGCTTACCACATGTCTATTCTGCACACACAACTGTAACTGGGTAAGACTAAAGAGATGTCCTGTATAGTAGCATATCACTCGTAAAAGGCCACATTTCCTTACAACAAGCAGGGTACCACCACCATGATAATGCACTGCCGCTCATTGCAAGTGTCGTTGCTGAGTATCTCACAAAAACAAATACGTAGTGCGTCTCTTAACCTCCTTATTGTCCAGATTTCGCACTAATGATTTTTTTTTTTTTTCCTTTTCCCCAAATTGAAAAAATATCTTCATGTGATTGCGGGTTCAATCCCGAACCGGATCGATGGATTTTTTTCGGGCTAAAAATTCTATGTAGGGTTTCCTTTAATAGGAAAGTAAATCCATGGGTCCATAAATAAACCAAATAATTGAATAAAACTGTGGGAGACATTTTTCATCATCAGAACCAGTAGTAAAGGGGCTGCGAAGACGATTCTGAAAGACCGGTTAAAAAATAGTTTCCAGCAAGTCTTTGAAAACTGGCAGAAACGCTGAGACAGGTATAGTGCATTCAATGGGGACTACTTTGAGAAAGATCATCAAAATTATGAGGAGATAAAGGTATGTTGTCAAAATAAATTATGACAATTCTTTATTGAAAAGCACTCTTATAATACAGTGTGGTTATAAGCTGAGTTTAAGTTACCTATAATGAAATTCATAGTTTGATTTCAAAAATGCATGTTAAACGTGTTATTCAGAGCCTAGTAGAGGTCCACCTAAAATCTTTAGTGACAGTGGCTACAAACCAGAAATGAGGCTTACTATTATGAACAATCGCTGTAAAGAATTTTTGGACACAGCACACACATATATATATTATATCAAGGAACGAAATTGTGAGGTTGATTCTGCATATTACAAACTTATGGAAGGTAGAAGCTGTGTTACCTCTTGAAATAGCCTTTTCTGTTGACCATTTGCAGAAATAAAAAATGCAAAAACGCCATTCAGCGCAATATTTTATGCAATCTGCTGTTTTACAGCAGTATTTATCGAAAAATATAATAAATAACTTAGCCTTTTTTGTAAATGGCGATGTGAAAGCTTGTTTTATCACAGGATATCAGGAATACCTGAATACTGTACTCATTTTAAATGTATGCTATAACACAGATTAGTATTTATTGTAACATAAAGGCTTATGCACATGCTTTTTATTAATCAAAGTGTACGAGCGTTTAATATACAACGTGACCCAATGGAATTGGACGGTTTTCAGAACCTTCTTGTGGGAAATTCGTATAAAATTAAATAAAAATACTTTTTCTAGGAACAAGTAGCACAATGCAATTTATTAATCTACTAAAAATTATAAATGACCCAATAGAATATAATAATTTTCACAACGCTGTCGTTTCTAGCGATTTTGCGTTAGAGTTGGTATTGATTACTATGTAACCTTCAAAACATACAATTTATCCTTTCCGTTTCGTAAACCAGCATGATAATTGGAAGGTTGAAAAACGTGCATTCGCTGTTAAAAGATTTATTGCATCTAAGTCAATCTCCTACGTTCAGAGAAGATTTAGGGTAGAACACTGGACTTTCAGATGGGCGATAATGATGAAATGAAGTTTTGGTTCCAGCAGGATGTTGCCATAGCTCACACCGCTCGTAAAACAATGAACACTCTGCGGTTTCTGTTTCTTGATTTGCTGACGTTGCCTGGCCAGCCCGGTCTGACGGCTGCAGACTATTTTTTGTGAGGATACTTGAAAAGTAAAGTGTACTGCGACAGATCACGGATCATCATGCAGTTAAAAGAAAACATAACTTGTGAAATTAGGGACATTGGTCACTTTATTACAGCGAGTTATGATGAACTTCCACAGCCGATTATACGAATGTGTTCGTTGTCATTGAGTTCACTTATAAAACGTGATTTGTAAAAAAATAAGTTCAGGTTAATAAATTGCATTATGTTACTTGTTCCGTGAAAAAGTATTTTTATTTAATTTTATACGATTATCCCAAAAGAAGATTCTGAAAACCGCCATAATCTATTGAGTCACCCGTACAAGAAATTTCTGATCGATAAGGCCGGGATTCGATCCTATTCTGGCCGCCTAGCAGATGACTGAACTGGATGCGCGGTAGTGCAATTGTTTTACATATTCATCTTCTACCCTAAACAAAACAATAGATTATAAACGTTCCAAGCGATTAGGATTCGATGAAGCGTAGCTAACTACGGTTTTAATTTACATAGGTTCAAACCTCAACTCTACTTTTTTTCCTTAGTCTCAATTTTGTGTTGTTTTCAAACGATTTCTTATAGCATCATAGTTTGATTTCGCTCTGTTTCGGTGGTCACTATAATACTAGTATATTAATAGAGCAACAGTAAAACCCAGTAATTGAGTCCCAACTCTATTGTTGTAACACGCTAGTGCATGTTTATGAAGTTGTTATAACGCCCGCTTAAATGACGTGTGCGGAGTAATGTTGGTATATGCCTTCACCTGGAATGTTATGTTTGGCCGACAGCCACGCCACTATAAACTTTACAACAACCTGAATGGGATGGAAGTAAACCTTCCGCTCATTCATCTCGGCTCAAAATAGTCCTTCAATCATGTGCCTTGTGCTAGATGTTCAAATCTAACTGCACAGCTATTTTAATCTTCTGGATCACATCTCTGTAAAGAATGACTAACACTAAGTGTTTATCAAGCTGGATACTGAACTTCCACATCATTCGACAATAATGAAAGAGACGTAAGAAATAAAATTGTAAAGTCATTATGCAGGAGCTGCGTAAACTAAGCGAATTCCTCAGTAAGTAGAATTTGTGAAATATGTTACAAAATGCTAGAGCGCTTTTTAAATTTCGGATTTCAGGTACACCTCCACTCCTAATAGCCCAATTTTTCTGATTTTCTGAAACTGAATTTCTTATTTTATTTAAATGGTACATACAGAGCTTTGTTGCGGGGGGGGGGGAGTATTGGTAGCTTTAGAGCAATTTTTAAATTTTGGGTTTCAGGTAACCCCCTCCTAATAGTTTTATTTTCGCCGATTTTCGGAAAATATTTTTATTTCAATGGAATATGTTGAGAAAGAACAAAAATTGTGTTTGCTAAAGCGAATTTTAGCAGGTAATCCGCCCACCGTTACTAAGATTTGAACTTTAAGAGTGTGTGCTTGGTGATTAAGCCAACACAATAACTATACGCAGTTGTCAGTGCTGCTTCCCTAGTGAAATCTCGGCTACACGATGTTGCGGAGCGACTTCTCGATGACCCTTTAGATTTCCCATTTTAAATTTTAAAGTAAGGGCGCTGAGAGCGGGATAAAACATATAACATAATCAACATTGACTTTATACTTCCCTCTCAATATCTAAATTCACATGCTTTTTGTTTAAATTAAAATTATGTTAAATCTGAAATGCAAGATTTGAAATTATAATATAAAAGTTCTACAAAATTTTGTATGCTATAAAAATAAAGATCTACGTTTAATTCCAGTGAAAGTTTAGAACGTTTTGGAAAGAGGCGAAGAGCGTACTACTGCATACTGCTGAAGTACTTATACGCCACTGACTTCTATTTCTCGTGACACGCACGTAACTAATGAGATCTGTACGTTTATGCAGCTTTTTGGCTAAGTTGTTACGGCATCTGGTGCAAAGCCATGTTTGTGTTACCGCAAAAGGACACGAGTGCTCTTCGGGGTTTTGATACCCTGTCCATTCATAGGAAGGAATGCGGGAGGAGGCAGACGCACAGGAAGTACATTAAAGTCGGCACGTTTATTTTGCTTTCCATTGAGATTCGCGGGGAGTCTGCCGGTGCAGGCAACTCTGCCTCCCTCTGCTCTACCGCTATGTAAAATGTGCTCTTAAAAGTCATTTCCTGTTGAATGCTTGCTAAGAAATCAAAGGAAGGAAACTCTAGGGTAACAATCGAACATGTTACAAATCCAGCTACAGTCTGTCATATTATATCAGACAAGACCGATTGTATTTACCAGACCCCAATATCGAAAAAATGGCGTCCGAACTGGCCCTATTACTGCTACTAATAGAAAATACGAAAGTTTTACGCAGTATTATGTTTACAACATGATATTGTTTATTATTATAAAATATTTTGATGATTTTTAAGAATATGGAATTGTTTACAAACAAGATTTCTCATATGTAAACGAAATATAAAATAATATATATTATAAATTTCCCCATTGGTAAATACAACTCTTTGTAAAATACACCTACTTCCAGATAACTAGACGCCTTAAAACTAATCGACATAGTTTGGAAAGCATCATGTTTATCGCCGTTTATTTTAAGGAAAAAGACAGTCTTCCTTGGCAATAGTTATAAATAGTTATCATTCATTAAAACTCTCTTCATCTCGCTTCAAAACCTACTTCAGAAGTTCTTCCAGCTCTTTCCTTTCGTTGCCAATTCTCATTGTCACATATGATGGTAGATTAAGGAAAATTGCACAAAGAAAATGTCCTTCCTAACCACAAAGTTTGGTTCGAAATACACACTACAAGTTCATCATCAACTCCAAAATTTGCACGGCTTACACTCTTTATCGCTCCTCCTTTAATTTCTGCTATTAAGTGCAAAAAACCGTATTGTGCGATGCATTCCACAATTAAGACATATAAGGGCAACCCATGTTGTACTAAACACTTTCTATTACACGAATTCCTGGTGTGATTTTACTAAACCAATAGTAAGTTAATAAAAAACTAGTATGCTACTGCTGATTTATTTCCAGCTATAAACCACTGTTATACACCAGGTAACTGCAACAAACCAAATAATACTCTTTATTACACTCGGTCTTGCCAAATTTATATTCTATTATTAAATGTAACTTAAAACCCATAACACTCAACAAAACACACTTCAGCATAAATTAATATTTGACCTCTGTTTTTAATGAATAATTTATATTTGAACATTAGCCCATTATTTCATCTGCTATCTTGAAATGCACGCATTTTAGAGTTTCTTTTACGTAAAAACTTTTCGGGCGTAAAAATCTTAAGTATGACTTCCTTCAGGAGGGAAGTAAGGCCGTGGGTCCCGTGTCGTACATTTACGGCACGAAAAAGAACCTCAAGCCTGAAAGAAGAGGCCTCTGAGCAAACTTTGTCGGCCGTTTCACACACTCAGGCTGATGGCCTGAGATGTTAAAAACCGTCCATAAATAAAACAAATTGAAAAATCTCTTTTTAGTGACCAGCAATAGTCTGCTATATTCCACTTTCATTCCATAACGTCTGTCCATCTTTGTTCTGGTGAAATTTATCTTCCCGTTCCTCGCTGACGCAACCAAGATTTTCCGGGGAAAAGTCCAAATCAGAGTATAGGAAATGGGATTTCACAATCATATTGTACCTCAGCTTTCGAAATTTCTCAAGCTCATCTTCTACAATATTTTTGTAATTTGGATCCTTGTAATTTCCTAGAAAGTTTTGGATGATACTTTTAAAACCAACCCAAGTCTGTTTTTCAGTGTATGTCACAGTTTCTTCAAATAAGATACCGTAATCAACTTCCTAATCTGTGGTCCCACAAATGTTCCCTCTCTAATTTAAGTTGATTTGATTTAATACGGACGGTCTTTAACATCTCAGGTCATCAGTGTCCCACTTAATTCAGGGTGTGAAACGGCCGACAAATTTTGCTCATAGGCTCCTTATTTCAGGCTTGAGGTTCTTTTTCGTGCCGTAAATGTACGACACGTGATTCACGGCTTTACTTCCCTTCCGGAGGAAGTCATACTTAAAAAATTCAACGGTCCTGGCCGGGATTGAGCCCGCGATCTTGGGTTTAGAAGGCAAGTATGGTTACGACTACTCCACCAGGACCGATTCTCTAACTTTAGCATCAGATATTCCAGGGAACCTCTTGCAGATGTGTTTGTAGCAGTTGCCATCCTTAAAGCCCTCACAATTTGCTTAATTGAGGCTAATTTTATGTGTAGAAGAGGCAATAGAACATTTTTCGGGTTCACAAGACTCGTGAGTTACATTTTTAATTCCTGAAAACTAGAGTGTTTACTGCTTCTAGTGCTTTCTTGCCCAGTGATCAATGGAGCTCTCTATCCCATTTATTTATGAAACGTGGAATTTTATTATAGCCTGATTGTTGACCTAGCAGCATGCCGATAACTTTTAAATCTCCACAAAAACCTGCCACTCATGCTCTTCGTATTTCACTTTTTCTAGAAGTAATTTTAAGTTCTGATATGTTTCCTTGAAGTGAACCGATTGATTTTGATTTGATTTATTTACGGACGCTATTTAACATCTCAGGTCATCAGCATCCCATTCTATTCAGGGCGTGAAACGGCCGACAAATTTTGCGCCTTTTTTCTGATTACTTGAAAGATTTTTGTGCCTTTTAGGTACTTAAAAAGAAGTTTTTAGTGCCTTAACGTCCCGATGTTTAGTGATCAGTGCTCACCAATGGGTTAGTGCTGAATCAACGTGTCTGCCTGATTCTTATGGATAGATCATGTCAGCGAGCACATCTCTCTTTACGAAACGTCTAAACGGGTAACACCAGGGCTTTATATTAAAGATGAGAAGCGTGTGAATGAATATATCTGACATTGGTGCCAGGCGCGTGCAGAAGCCAGGCATCACGTAACAACCGGAGCTAACTCAATAAATAGCGAGCCAAAATAACCATCAACATGTCTGTCTAAACAGCACGTCCCACGTCCCCTAACTGATCAAAAAGTAAACGGTCTCTAGCGCCGTCGCCTCATATAATTATTCCTTGATGAAACATCAGAACACAAGATGTGTCGTTTTCTCCAGGCAAACCAATTACTGTACGCAGGAAAATTAAGCACAGTGCTAGAGAGAACCTTAATATTGCGCATACATCACTTCCAGGAGGTCCGTATACGAAGCAATGCAAGACGCTAACGTTGCATTTTCATTTCTCCCGAGATGAATGAACACGGAGCTGCACCACATTTTTCCAGCAGTTTGGAGACTCTCAAGTAGAAACGACTGAGAAATTTCAGCATATTGCGGAGAGACAATATAATGCACACAAGTATCAAAAATTGAAGTTGTGTACCGAAAAGTTTGAAAAAAGAAGGTGTAGCAAACTCGTTTGTTTCGTATAGGGCCATCCAATTATCTGATGACCGGCACATGCATCGGCCACTCATGGCTAGCCGAGCTATACGGGCAGGACAACACAAGCGTTAATGGTATTTTTTTTAATTGTGTTTAACGCCCGTTTTTATACTGAGGCAACACAGACGGTGAACACTATTGACACATGAGATGATGTGTCATCTCATGTGATATATTGGGAAAGGATTTTTTTTTTTTTTTTAGGAAGGAAACGTTCCAAGCTTAAGTTTAGGGCACCTCCCCGGTATTTGCCATTTATGAGGACTCAGAAAAACTTGGAAAAACCTCAAGTCAGGAAGGACGGTCCTGGCGAGATTCGGATCCCAGACCTCCCGCTCACGAATCCGCGCCTTAACAAACTCGGCCACCCATGGCGGTGCATTAATAATAGAAACACTAAAGCAACGGTCTAATAAATTCTAATGCATTTAAAAGCCTGTACTCACCCATGGGAGATGGTAAAACCTCCTGCCTTCATTTTCCACATATTTCTGGTTTTTGTTTGTGAAATTGCTCATTACTTTTCTTAATTCTTAATGAATTACATTACAACGTCAACTTATTGTCTATGAATTCTTTTCAAACAGGTCCTACAGCACGAGACGACTCGGTACCGCCTAAAAACCATTAATAAATACTCGTTGTGTAACAGAATAATTTGGTCAAGTCTAATTACCTCTTAGGCTTTCACGGTCGGTGTCGTAACTAAAACAGTTAAACTCTTCCGGGCTATACTGCCGTAGTCCATGAAGAGACGGATCAATCTGTCGTCTTTAGCAGTCAGGTATTGTTCATCTTCCACAGATAACAACAACCGCAGTAGATGGTGAAAGCTATGGCAGCATATTAAACTATGGACCACGGCAAAACAACGCAGAAGATTTTAACTGTATTTATTATATTTAGCAGACTTCAAGCTAGGATTAAACATGCGTTTTTTCTTTTGCTGTTCAATTGAGTGGAGAGAGACTTGAGGCCCACGTAGCAGTTCGTTAAACTGCACCTACTCGTATTGTCTGGCTGGCATCGGCGATGGCTTGGTCGCGTCGATGAACAAATAACTGGAAGACCGACTCCTATTAAAGAAACAGTATTTATTATCTGCTTCATTAAAATATTAGTATAATATACATGTGATTTGTGCATAATACGCTTTAAACAGTAAATATAAAAATCAAAACATATTTTGAAGCATTTAACTCAGATTTACTACATAAAATAATAGTAAAGACGGAAAACAGTATATATGTATATATATATAATATCATATAAAAGAAAAATAATGTAACACTATTAACAATGTAACAAATTAACAGTAATTATAATAGTACAAAAGGATAAAACACAGAAAAACTCACACCTGAGATCGCTATATTTCGGACTCGTGCAGTCCTTCTATGGCAAGAAGACAAGTGACAGACATAACAGACATGTTTATATATACATATATATGTGTTTATATATATAAACATATATAAACAGTGTGAAAAAGCATGACAAGAACATTTCGGGCCAACGCTCTCAGTTTTTGTTTGTTTGTTAACATAGGTTACAGAGAGTGTGATCTTCGCTAACATCAGCGTCAATGTGAAATAGATAAATGTCTAATATAAGTAGACAGAAAACACAGCGCTGAAATATTTGAACGGCTCTGTACGTTTCTTACAGCATTTGTGAGAGGTTTATGCAGGTCTCCAGAAACGACCATTTGTATGCAAGTCCCTCCACAGCGCTGTAAATCAAGGATTTTTACAGAAAAAAAAAAGTGACAATGGGGATGATGCAAGTTGGGCGGCGAGGTGTTGCAAGGGTCACATCGAACAATGGCTTTGGGTATATTTACTCTTCCTGTGGCTACCGTCCTGACATTCACCCCCCAACCCTCACAAGGAAATATTTCTCCAGGATAAGAACAGACTTGTGTCCTTGAACACAGAAACTCGCTACATGGTGGGCTCACAATTATTGTCTGTCAGTCGCTTTAGCACGCGCCTGGGTACAAAATTCGTTGCTGCAGTGCATATACTCCTTATAATGCTGTTCTTAACCTTGGTCAGTTAAGGGAGCTAGAGAACCAGGAGGTGACTCAGAGAAACAAAGTGCAGAAGTAGGAAATATATCCATGAAGTTGTAGAAGAAATGCAGTACATCAATGCAGCCCAACAGAGTGACATTTGATTTATTGTTTTTCGCCCTCTGTACAAGTATGGAAATATACTACGCAAGTGCCGTACAGTGAAGACAAAGCCGCGTGAACTAGAGTCGTGTGGAATGCCTGTACATCTTAACATGAAATGTCACTGTCGTTCAAAATCTTAACAAAATATGAATTTTCTTTTGTTTGCCTTTAATACGTTTTACTTTGTAGCGTTTTCCCATTATATTTATTATTAAATTATATTTTATAGTTTCAGTTTAATGGTATCCCGTTTTGCTTGCTACAGTTACCACACACTCTTATTACAAGTTACACAATTTTCATTAAAATTTACGCATTTCTCATTATAGTATCGATGGATTTAAGAGTGACAGGTCGAAATAAGGAGCAACCGAATTAAACTGGAGAAACTCTCTATCCGAAGTACATAAAGAGTCTTCTTATTGTTCCAGTTTCAACATATAAATAAAAGTTCGTACCGTACACACACTTTTTTCATATCCAAAAATTATAAAATTGAATCTTTAGAAGGCGTCAAATGTCAAATAAACATGCATGGAGAGCGATTTTCATAATCTAAAGAAACTGATGAAGTCTTTAAAAACCATGTTTTTGAGATACCTACTTCAGGGTGGAAACAATGTTTTGAGAATCGGTTTGAATAAATACAAAAGTGTATAAATCGTAAAGGCGAATATTTTGCAAAGCAATACAACAGTGTGTTTTAAAAAATGATTTTTCTTTCCTAGTTTTTGTAAAAACTTAAAAGATGACTAGTGCCCGACTAATACTAATTCTTCTGTGGGACAGAACAACGAATATCCACTTGTACACTTGTAAGTATGGTGTTGGCATCAACCTTTGTGGAACAGACTTTTCTAATAGCTACAGGTTACAACTCCTACACTTGTAATGCATTTGTGGAACAGGGCCCAGGTGCCTCACTTTTATCTAAACACCAGAGATGTTGAACACGTGATGATACGGCATGTGACGCAACGTCTAACGTCACCAGAGAGACTGAACAAACACTACGATCTGCTCGTTTTTTCTCTCTAGCGTTTTGGCAAGCTCCCGCAATGGTGTTCCTTGTTCCAGTGCCAAGCCGCAACTTTGGTCTAGGGATTGACTCATGTCGGAAGATCTTGCAATGAAACACCAAAGAACAGCATCAGCTTCCGAAGGAAAAAGGAACCAGTAACTGGCAATCTATTTCGGGTCTATGAGAAGGCGATTGCCAAGCTTTACCCTTGCAGATTACGATCTGGAAGTAAGAGACGGCGGTGATTTATTGACGCCTGACGGAACAAAAACGTTAAAGCGATCTTTATCGATTTGTTGTTTGTATCCCTTTGCTCCGTGAACGTTTGTATATATTGATGTTAATTCAGTGCGATTAATTCTTTTCAAACTTTTAAAGGAAGCACATGTTCTTCTTTGTTGTTTATCTCAGTGGTTCCCAAACGTTTTTGACTCGCGAACAGCTTTTATAAAGATCTAAGCTGAACGAATTCATTATAGATATACAAAACCTTAGTTTGCCTAAAGTTGCTATAGTTACGCTAAATAGCCCTACCTTAGCAACAGCTTAAAATATTGAAACTACATGAATTATATATTAATATTTATTTTTGGACATTTTAGCGATTTTGGAAGGAATGGCTAAAATGGCAGTTTTACCCATGAAACGATTTTTGAAAAATTTCTTCAAATTCTCCATTGATCCTAGTTACTAGGCACCGAAAGTGACAATAAAAATTATATATAAAACTATAAAATCAGAAAAGGATAAAACACTCAGAAAAAGCCACAGATTAGTAATCACTATATTTCGAACAGCTTGAGTTTTGCAAGAAGACAGTTATTGTTATTGCTATTTTAGTTACATTGTTATTAGTGTTACATTATTTTTCATTTATAAACGAAAGTTATTTCTCTGTTTTAGTGAAAGAAAGGATGATATCAAGAACTCAGTTCAAAAACATGGTTACACTTAAAATGTTTAAAAAGACCCACACAGGGTTATATATTCCATTTAATTAATGGTACACCATTGATTTTTGTGAAATAATCTAAATAATAATAATAATAATAATAATAATAATAATAATAATAAATGTGTTTTTTTTTTGTGATACTTGTCTAATTTTGTTCCCCTTATACCACACAGTAATGTCATAACTTATTTCATTTTAATAACTAATAATATCTAATTTGGATGTTATATTCATTTTTAAAGTTATTCAACTTGGTGAGGAATTCGCTTAGCTTACGCAACTCCTGTACGACGAACTTTTTCCGAATACAATTTCTCCCGAATCCAATTTCCCTAATGACTTTTACCGAAACCAAAATTTCACAAAACTAAAAACATTCGAAAAATACCAAACGTCACTGACTATTGGGTACTTTCATGCCACACATTCTTGATTTTTTTTAAAAAGTTATCAACAATGAGAAATTCTATCCAATCTGTCTGTACATTGTGGAGTTATATCTGTCGCAGGTTTAAATTACTTAGGACTGGAAAAAAGACAACAGCTGATAATTTAATAAGAAATAAACTGTTCATGAGGAACCACAACGCTTTGGACGGTGAGGCAAAGCTCTTCTTCAGGGGCCAAGAGATGACAAGAGACCGACCTTTTGCAAGAGTCCTTGTGGCTGGCTAATGAAGCGTAAACTGCAACTGGGCGAGCCTCATAACAAAGGGGAGATAAATATGGAAGTTGAAAGCAGGATTCTTCTGCGGGTGTTGCCTGTTTTCACTGTCCTTCCTAAACATTCCAACTGTTTATCACCTCACTTATCTTTTCTCTTTCTGTGAACTTCAATGCAGCTCTAGCACTATTTGAACACGAAAATATCAATTTCACTTCGACAACCCATATCTTTTATTCTAGGTGATATACGTTGGAATTCTCTGTGAACTTTATATATGTCTTTATTTTAAAATTGTTTTACGTTTTATTTTAGAAGTGTTGCCGTATATATTGTGTATTTTCTCCCCTCGCATATTTTACATCTACTTTTTTTTTTTTTTTTTTTTTTTGCATATGGTTTGTAAAAACACACAGAGTTCAGAAAATGCAATCATCCACACGGGTGACCGTGGTCGTTTAGGAGCGGACTCTTGAGCGAGAGTTCTGGGGTTCGATTCCCACCAGGAACGTCCTCTCTGAGTTTTTTTTTTTCAGGTTTTCTTCAGTCCTCATAGATGGTAAATGCCGGGGAAGTTAGGCCTGGAACGCTTCTTAAAAAATAATAAATAAATAAATAAAAAACCTCCCCGTTTACAACTCAGTAATTAAAATGGGCGTTAAACACTGTTAAAATGCTTTATACGGCCTTGGCGACTGTCTTTTCCCAGGAAGCAGCCGCTCTCTGTTGGCCCCTAATTCAAATAACCTCAATGTACTTGCATAATAGTTCTTGAGAAGATTTCTGCATAAAGAGCTCGATATCTTTGTCACATTTACGAAGTAATAATGGAGTTTCATTCAAAAAAGATTCTGCAGTTTCCAGCTTTTACACCAAGGCGACGCGCGTGCACACATGCGTGGCAACGTTCGATATCAGTAACAGTTCATTAAAACACACTAAGACAGCATGTTAAGAGATTTTTACGCACGTACTATAGCGAGAGGAAGGGAAAATCAACAATATCCGCGTAGATGGCGATATCACTCAAATAAACATAAAGAGCATAACTCTCACAATTTCCGTGTTGTTTAAACAAAACACCTTCCAAAATGGTTTAATGTACATAAATTTATGCTATTTCAAAAGCTCTCGTCAATATAAAGTATTGACGCTAGTAAAACTTCCCACAGAATGCTTTTTATCAGTACTGAGAACTGTATTAACACAAAATCAAAAGTCGATACAAAACACTTCAACCTATTACAGTGAAGATTGTTTTTAGTAAAAGTAGAACATATTTAGTGGTCCAGTGGCTAGCGTTGGCCGAGAGGCCCGGTTTTAGCTCCCGATACCTACTTAGGAATTTTTCTAAGCTAGCGAGGTCTGGAACGGGGTTCACCCCGCCTGGTGAGGACAATTGGGAAGTTGCCTGATGGAGAGTTGGCGTTCTTCGATCACGAAAGCCGCTTGAAAGGCGACCGGCGGGGTATCGGCATGCTGATCATTGTCCCTCTGCAATACTGCGCTCTATCAAAAAGTTGTAAGACGGAGACAGGGGTCACCGCGGAAAGCGAAGGCTCACCCCGGGTTGTAGCGCCAATTGAGAAGAGGAGGAGATGATATATAGAACAGCTGAATAACTTTAGTAGAAAAAAATAACTATTTCCTAAATTGCGTCAACATTAGCGTTATGCCTACCTGTCAAAAAGCTGTTTCGTTCATTATAGAACTTGTCAAGATCACACTAAAAATAATAGCGGGTTACACGAGGAATAATTTTATTTATTGTATCAGAACTCGTTCTTTATTTCATTTTTCTGAAATTATATTGATATTTTGTTGGTGTAGTTTAGTTATTTCTTTACCGTCTACTTCCTCGCCAAACTGACGGAGAGATTTCGTTAGATGCCCATAACTAGACGCAGACGTCTTCGAGACAGCTTTGTAAGGCACCGCCCCACTCCTCCCGTTCAACATTCACCATCTTCCTCAAAAAGTGTTGGTAAAGATTGGGTATCGGAGTATTCTGGGTGATGGAGAAGTAGCTCCAACAATTAGCTTAACGTTGTTTATTAGCTTCTAATTTTCACCAGCAAGCGAAGTGATCGATCATTTTTTCGAGCCGGAAAATATAATTATCGTCTCCTCCATTCCCCAAGCACTATTGCCAAAATCCCAAATTCTTCGCCGAAAAAGTTCAAGAGTCATGCGCTTCAGCACCTGAGAGCACGTCAAAGCCTTCAGACTGTCAGAACACACTAAAACTCGTGATTGTGATGTAAATTTAGTTTCCTACGATCAAAAATGAAGCATTCTATTTCGAAGTTCACACCCAGGACTACAAAAACGTTCTTATATTATAGCGTTGTTCTCTTATTTTATTGACAGGTAAGTTGAAACTTTGTCTTACTATGGGACTTCCTGCAAGGTTTTCAAAGGATTTCCTTTCTGGTTTGAATTCTATTGGTCCATAGTATTTTAGCTTTGTGACCAAGACAGAACATTTTGTACCTATAGGAATTCCCAAATCCTCTGAGAATGACAAGATGGCATTTGTTCACCTGCTGTTTTACAAATGTACAATATTTACAAAGAATATGCTGTGTTACAGTCTCTTTTGTATACTTCCTTTATGCCTTCGCTCTACTAATAACATCTTTATGCTATTACAGTCTTCCAAATATAATACATGCAGGTACACACCTGCCTTTCCACTATGCCTCTCGTAATTTGCCTTCACTTTAAGGGAGCACGGAATAGCTTATCTTGACAATGATAAAATGTCGTATGAAAGGAAAATTTTCTCAGTAACTTTACAACCTAGAAAGCTGAAACTTTCAGTCTGTAGGTGTAATATCCTTATGATAGGTGAAAAAAAAAGTTTAATAGTGTTGGAAAAATATGTTTTGATTTGTAAAAACTGTTTTCATACATTTATAGTATTTTTTTAATAATTTTGCCAAATGTTAATTATTTTCAAAATCGTTATATCAGTGTATGTAAAACAGCTCAAAAAACGATTCCTGGAAATTTTAGCTTGAAAATTTAACGAAAAAAAATGTTCCTTATGTGAGAAAAAATTAAACTAACAGAAAATGAGCTCCAAAGTAGAGGTCTGCAGCACAACTTGGGTCATGAGAAGCCTCTTCATTTTCCAGTTTTAATTTCCTTTTGGCACCTCTTTTGAACTGTTCTGCTTTATTAATGAGTTTAATAAAGCTTATTTTTTGTACTCCTGAGCATCTTTTCATATCCGCTACATTGCATCAACAGTATTTGAGTCAGTACCTACACCTAACAACCTCTGTGCTTCACTATGGGCATTTTATTATATTTCGTTCATTATAGGTGGCCATAGTAACATATACTCTAAAGTATAAACTTATTAATATATGTTTAGAGGTGCGACTGCAAATCACACTCGCTCGTGTTTCGGGTATGATAATGTAACTTTCTTTTAGAAGATTAAAATGTATTAAATCTCTAAATATTGCTTTTATTTCTTCTATTATGGCAAGTGACAAACTGTGAGGATGATTATATTTAACTCTTGTGATCGGCCCTCTATTGTATTTACACTAACTGTCTGTACCAGCTGACACAAACCTTGATTGGGGTTGTCATTTGTTTACAATTAACTGCTCATACTGATCTTCTCATATTATTTTACATTTTCTTTTGCCTTATTGCAAGATTATAATACCTCTGCAGCCTCTCAATGGAATCATCTGTGAGTCTATTTCTTTCACTAAGAACTTTTCTCCTCAAAGAAACCTTCACTTTTCTTAGTCGACATCCCATTCTTTTCTGAACGTGGCCCACACACTACAATTGTTCAGTATTTACATTTTATCCATATGACTGTAGTGTTCATTGTATACTTTGGTGTCCCATTTCCTAAGCAATTAGTGTATAGCAATTTGAAATACTTTTCAGAACGCTGAAATATTTGTTTCACTCCTGCAACTAGTTCCATTGCATTGACTGTACATTTTTCTAATATTCTAAGACACTTGATTGTCACATCAGTGACTTTGCTGGTATCAACACCTGTAGCTGTCACAATCCCATTATGTGAAGTGTGACCTCTCTTCTGCCAGGTGCCATTTAAATCCACTCTAATATCTCTTGACGTTATCAGTTTCTGTCACTGCTTCCTCCACAGCATTTTCCATGCTTTCAAGAGCAACATCTTCACTTACAGACCCCAATATACAATAATTGTAGTTATCAAATTTGGAAGCAGATGAAGTTAGATTCATTGTGCCACAAAGCAGAGGTCTTTCCCTTGCCAATGCAGCCCAGCCCATACACTAATTTAATATTTGCAGAAAGCACTTTGTTGCTGTTTATGTCTGCACTCAGAGAACTATCAACTATATTTACATGACTTGCAAACTAATTGCAGTTCTACTGCTACACAACATGTCTATTTATGCTAAGATGGACAAATACACAATTTCAAACCGTTCAGAGCCCTTATTGATGCATTCACACCTTTTTTCGTATCCCCTAGCTTTTTCAGAAAACTTGATAGTAAACTAACCTATCATTAGAATTCTCAGGAGTTACATTATATGGTGTATTATTATGTACAGCAGCATCTTATGTACCACCTGTATCACCCTTTTTCGCCTGTTTCCCCCCGCCCCCAACATATGCACGCTTTTTAATAATTCTGTCATTAAAAGGAGGTATCTTACACGCAAATTATTTTATTACTATGGAAAAACTACTCTGATCACAAAACAAACACGTACAACACATTGTTTTACTAACTAACAAACAAGCCTAAATAGGGACAAGGAAAAAGATCCAATAATACAGGCTGCCCAGTTGCTAAATATCCCTTTATGCAGCCTTAAGCATCTTGGCAACAGCGGCATATTCGAAAAGCATTTAATGAAAGGATTGAACGAGAGTTTGACAGTTAGCTGAAGGCCATTTTAAAGTCAATCAGATGAAATATCATATGCTGGTATTCACGTATTTTAATAATTAATATACTTCTAGGATAAATATCGAGATAATCCAAACAACACATTGAAGAGAAAAGTTCATACTTTCATGTAAGACAATAATCCAAAAATCGAATTTTTTGACCCAAAGTCCATTTCGTATCCCCTTAACCTGCTGATCAGTACTGCCATTAGGTACCAAGTCAGATTTTAACATGTATATAATATGGCACATGAGATTATCCGATAATACATTGTCCAATACATACATATAACACACACACCCATATATACAGGATGTTAATGAACTACACGGAAATATTTTTCAGAGTGTAGAGATGTCGTATATAAGCAATTTCAGACGGGCAATTATGGCCCACAACTAAACATAACGCAGTTATATGGTGTTAAACATTTTGGCACCAGATGCAAATAACTCGGTCTTAAAGCCAAACCTGATGAAAATTAGTTTACAATGTCCTTAAAACTGCCCCTTACGAGCATAGAAATATCGATTTTCCACAGCGTATAATTAGCGTTTTAAAGATTTGGTGCATAAAAATTCCTCAAATCTCGAACTAATCAAGTGACAGTGCGACACTGATTATCTGTTAACTGCCTCTTTGCATTACGTAGCTTACGCTAAAGGGAGCTCTTTATTTGCGTGGTGTAATGCATAACGCAAAAACTAACGTTCCGCAAATCGCGGGTTCAATTCTTAGCATGGCTTTGATTTAACGTACCTATTCTTAAATATAACATGCTGCGGTATACATGCTAAAGAATTATTAATTAAATTTACTTAATGCTTTCAAGTTTTATTCTCTTTCTCATGAGTGGATTACTAACATACAATGACCAATAAGCTTACTACTAACATGATGCCTAAAACTTAATTTACCTAACACATACTTAGGACACGCTTCTGACTGGCAAATACAACTATAAAGGTTGTAATTATGAATTGATATGTTAAGATTTGAGTGCATAAATTGAAACCTTAAAACGTAGGCTAAAGTCATAATATTGTGACAGAAAACAAACAAAATAAAAATATATGATGAACGAGAGTCAAACTCGAAAACAAATTATCATCTACTCGAAAATTAATGTCATAACCATGGCGCCAGAGAGATACGTTCAGAAACCTCCCTTCGTTATCGTGAATTATACTTTCGAGGGACATCTTCATTAGCCAGTGGCGTACTAGCACTTTAGAAACTTATAGCCATAGCTTTAAAATTTGAACAGATAAGTCATCTGTTTGCTATCCCACTTTGCTTGTATACAACACCTCTATACTCTCTGAAATTATTTCGGTGTAGATCTCTGTATACATCGGGTTGTGAGCCGTACGTAAATATCCTTTTCAATAACTTTTTATTCTAATTTGATTTTGAAATTTATTTCATTAAAAATTAAATAAAAATCTGATATAATTTTCTTAAACAAGTTAAAAACTTATAAACAATTCAATTAATTCTTTTTTCAGAATGTTTTAGTGTCGTCAGATGGTTTATGGAACTGAAATAGGCACTTTTGTTGTAATATCTCCCAACGACCCTTAAGACTTAATTATACAACGAGAACTGAAATACTGAAACAGCAAACTTAGTAGGAAGTTGCTGACTGATATGCATGCCCTAGTTTCCTTGTTTAAAGATCGCCTTATGATTTAAACGGTAATACAAATGACGTCATCAAAAGAGAAGCTGCTTGTTTTCTTTCTCACGAATTCTGCGAGGTTGGCTCATGATCCACCCGCACCACCTCCAACATTCCAATGCTATGGACCTGCAGGATGTCTGATATAGAACGATGACACACTTTTTCATATGATGATCTCAGTGCGGATAGTTTTTATTTCCAGCTTTGAGGAAAGAATTTCGCTTTTCTCTCACGTTTAAATTGAAAACCATGCATTGAGTTTAACGCTTTGATTCAATTCTATTGAAAATTCTGTCGTTCATTTTCTATCTCCTCAACTTCAGGTCGGAATCGATGTGAGAAGGCAATGTTGAGAATATGCTCAGTTATTGTTTAGTTGTGTTTTGTAACATAACCGAGTATTATAATTTTTGAAGGCCTTTCAGAATATCGAATCTCAAACCATCTTTCGAGCTTTATATCTTTGTTGAATCGTCCCTGAATACGTACTTGATCTCTCTCTCTCTCTCTCTCTCTCTCTCTCTCTCTCTCTCTCTCTCTCTGAATAGTGTTTAACGCCCGTTTTTACTACTGAGGCACCACGGGCGGTGCTTGATCATTAAAAGTCCAACTTTAAAGCAAAGTTATCTTGGTTTGCCATACGTTGAGGCACATTTAAAACCGTATTGCCAAGTTGGCCGCTTATTGACGCAAACCCCTTGTGACCTATCGGCGGTATCTGGTGCCGCGAACTCATGTCTTTACAACTCTTCACCTTTTCAAAATATGTGTACCAAATAGCATGGCATTGGCCCACATTTCATTCAAAGTGATGATTGTGAGACTATCAAAGTCAACGCTACATTTACCGGTAGGTGCTAATCACCTTCTTTGCTGATTTACAGACTTTTTGTGAGTTTAAAGGTTTGGATTTCGAGCAACAAGACCGGACCACACCACAAATTGACTACGGTAATCCACCGTTCCTCCAGGAATTCTTTCCAAATAGGGAAAGAGGACCTGCCTTTCCCTATCGTTCCGGAAGCCAGGACCTCTCGATGTGTGACGCGTTTCTGTGAACAGTGTTTTCATCCGGTACCACGTACCCTTGACGAACTGAAGGCAAACACTATGTGGTATGTGACATATCTCAAGCTGATATGCTTGCTACATCATTGACTGCCTGCAGTGCATGGTGGATAATGCCAGACGCCATATGCAGTACGAACTGTTAAAAGACCAGACTATGTTTCCAGTCACCTTTTATTTAAACACCCTGGCACTAAATGTGAAGATGTGTCTGATAAAAGTTAAACCATCAATAAAAGAAAGAATAAAATTTAAACTCATTCAACCTGTCAAAGGCTTAATACACTTTATTACAGGAGGACCTTACAAGGTTTATCTGGAAAGAATGAAATTACAATCCAGTGAAAAGTGTGACAATTGCAAAATAGAAGATACACATGCAATATTTGCACGTCCCATTTACTTACAGCTGGTGAGTGACAAATGAAGATTTTTGGCAGGAAAAAATGCATATAATGTAACAAGAAATCGAGAAGAGATCCAATTTTTACAAATAATTACCACAAAAATATATGAGAAAAGGATGGAAAATGATAGAAACACAAGTAAACAATAACAGGGGAAGAAAAATAACAGCAGATGAGTCACGATGCGTTCAATTAGATCACAAAGACATAAAGGGATGAAACAGAAGCGACTGCAAGTGTAATGATAGAAGCGACTAGAAATATCTAAACAGGGCAGAAAGAAGAAACAATAAACAGTAAAAGAAAAGAAGTTTTGCAGACCAATAATAGGCAGGAAGTAGCCGAAAGAAGAAAAATACGACCGAGAAGAAGCGAAGGAGAATGACATATAGAATACATGAAAAGAGTGAAGAAGAGGCTAAAAGAAGAACACAAACACAATCTAAGTGCAATAGATAACTGATAATGAAACAATTGATATTGAAGCTACTAAGAACAATAAATAAAAAGAAAAAATTAAAAACGCATTGGAATCTATTAACACAATTTCCTAGCCGAAGCTTGAGACCGGCAGCATGAATATCGGGCGACAGCTGAAGCGCGTACACGAATAAGAACAAGAAGAGAAAGAAGAAGAAGAAGAATGCACATTGAAGCTTAAAAGTTTAAATTGAAATTTTCCAATAGTCAACCAAAAATATTTTAAACATATATGTTAATGTACAATGAATATTGTGTATATTTAAACTTAAATTACTACTGTTTACCATAGTCGTAGAACGAACATTGTTTAGCGGTATAGTGTTTTGTGTTGAGTTTCAGTGTAGGTTGTTAGTATAGTTGGTTGTTTAGTAACTTAGATCTGTATATTTAATTATTTTAAATTTAATATGTAATTTGTAATAAGAGAAAAGCAAAAACAATGTCCTGATATAGGTACCAGATGTCAGGATGTAAATACTGCAGACGAAACAGTTTGTAAAATAATTAATGAGATATGTATGTATTATTTCTTTCTTTAACATGAGAAAGATGCTGCTTTTTGCAGTAGTATATTCTGAAAATTGCTCATTTTCTGAAAAAAGGCAAGTTCTAATAATCAATCAGTTAAATACAAAGTTTAGGTTATGTTAGCTTTGGAAGTTAAAAGGCTATAACTAGGTTGTTATAAATTTATAGCCGGAACCTGTTATTAAAACATGAAAGGAAATAATTTAGAATTTATGCGATACGCCGAATCTGTTAAACTGTCTATTTATACAAACTTATGCAATTTGTCGCCATCGTAATAATTTTTAAATAAGATACTGCTGGAAGTTTCAATAAGTATTAAATAGGTCGTGTATATTTCAACTGCGATCTAGGAGGCAGTAGCTCGTCTTTTGTTTCCATGTGAATAGTATCTCCCTCCACGCGACGAGATTACGTCATGCGTCATTGCTGCTTTAACGATTGTTGCGTTTTCATTGTGAACGATGCATAAGGGCGGGTGCGTGGAACCACGAACTCGAAACTGTTATTTTAGTAAGTTTCTACTTGTGTTCCATATCTATATGCATGTTTCAGTAATAATAGTAACAGGGAACATTGAATAAGATATTTAATTTATTTTCATATTTTGTATTCTTGAACTGACTACTTAAATATTTGTCTACATATACAATTATATTATAGGTATACAATTATTATTATTATTATTATTATTATTATTATTATTATTATTATTATTATTATTATTATTATTATTATTATTATTATTATTATTATTATTATTTTTGTACATGCTCGTTTACTTTCCAAATAAACCTTAAACTATATTCATCTTAATATTTTGAATTATTGCTATATTTAATTCTTCATTGCCTTTGTGGAGAAATCACTCAAAAATGCATTAAACTCAATTTCTTCTAATATTATAAATTAATTATTTTTTATAAGTTTAGCAAGATATGAGCTTGAAAATGAGCTATTCATATTTTAAGAAGTTTTAGAACTATGTCTCTAAAACAAATAAATAATTTTTTTAAAAATTACAAAATATTGTAACTGCACATAAACTTTAAGACTTAATGGTTTAATATTTTTACAACATTCATATTTATATACTCTAGTAATAGAACAGTTTAGGGACAGTTCTAAATTTATGAAACAGTGTGTACACGCTTCATATAACACTTTAAAATGACGAGAGCTTTCCCCAAAACGCGCTATTTAAGCTAGACAAAAGAAAATCTGAATTCTACCGGAATCGACGGTAAAGAAATGAACAGCCGGGTCTTAGTGTGGGAGACAGCCGGAGATCAATGGTGGTTCTAATTGGAGACGCTAGAGGGCGATAAGATCGCGCTAAGACTCCTCTTTTTGGGCAAATTGAGGGACCGCCTGCATATATCAGACAAGGTGACGTATTTATGGCTTCCTCGCACCTCTTTTGTTTTCCCAGTTGCTGTAACTCCCTTCAGGATGCCATCCGCATTGTCTAAGAAAATTACGATCGGCTACGGAGTAGAGAAGCTTAAAATTATCCGATAAGTACGTACATTCTAGTTTATCGGTTTTAATGTCACAAAACAGCCATTCCAAGTATTATTCACATTAAGTGCTTAAAAACCTATTTATTTTAGTTCTTCATGTTTATAACCATTCCATTATTCAGAACAGAATTAAACAGAACAGAACCCTCTGCTATACGCTTAGAAATAGCAGAATTAAAGTTGCAGCACAGCTGTTAATTGTTCTGTTAAGCAAAAACGAATTAATTTTTTCTCCAACAATAAATGATCAGCACATACAAGAATTGTATCATGTCCTTTAAAACAATTCTTGGAGCAGATAATGCCACAAATTTTCAAATGTTTCACACGTTCATCTTTTGAACTAAGCCCAAAGCTCCAAACCGCTGCACGTGCAAACGTACCCATAAATATTCAAGCAATAAGAAAAAGAAATAATCTTGAGTTCCGAGTTAGGTAAATAATGATATAACAGCTCTATGGAGGACAGTTGGGAGCAGTGTATTATAGGTTTATTATTTCCTACTTATTCAGTTTAGATTTCATCATATCTTTCTATCAGTGATGCTTTCCTCCGCGGCGCGGGGTTTTTCCTAGAGCGAGCTTCCACTCGTTTACCGCGCCATGGAGAGGATAGAAATCTTACTTGCTTACTTGTTGATCTTACTGACTGTCGCAGTCGTAGCGCTGCTGTTCTCAGATGTGTGTTGTGTTGTCCGTTTCTTAATTCGACAGTATACATATTATTTGGTCTCGTGTGTTTACAACGGCACAGCGTGTCTTTATGTGCGATTCATAAGGGTTAACTCAGTAGTGAAGAATCTTAGGATATTTTTTTTTTTTTTACATACTGTTGATTCTGTTACTTATGTGAATACCACAATAAAAAAATCCCCAGAGAATTAACCTACAGGAGCGTAATCATGCATTTTTTCAACAATACTGTGCCACTGCGAATAATTCCATGGGAGCAATTCACAATGTGTTTTCACAGACAGAGTTATTAGTAGGTATTTGTGGTTCCCCTTGGTCTCCCAATTTAACAGCTTGCGATTATCTCTGGGATAAATTAAAAATGTTGTGTACAAGACAAACCCGCACACCATACAAGAACTCAAAAGATAATATTCCTCAGGAAATTGTCCAGATTTTTCAAAATGAGCTACAGCGAATGAAATAGTGTATTTCCTATAAAAATGCAAAAAATGTGTGGGGAATGAAGGCAGGCAGTTTCAACAGCTCATTTGATAATTTGGTTAAGTAACGAGTATCTTAAATTGGTTTGTGTATGGATGTATGGTTAGTTTGTTCTATTGTTTTTACCCTCCCGCTTATCGAGACCCGGCTGTCCGGCTAGCCGGCTAATGAACGGCTCGCTCGCCCATAGGCAAAACACACTGGAAGAAAAACAAAACTGGTTACACTGTATTTGTATTCAATAAGTATAAACTTCTTAAATGCTTTGCATTTTGCCGTTGGGCAATAAAACATAAAAGTCCAACTATCAATGCATCATATCCAAAACGCAATCAGTTCTGTTGGTGTTGCCTCAACTTTTATCACAAGTAATATCACAAGAGGATCTGAGATGCTTCTTTACCTGGAAAGCTCAGACCCTCGAGTGATATTTATTGGGAATATTTCACGAATAAAATAAGAATTTAATTATAATTCTCAAAACTTGGCTTACACAATTGTAATAATTGTATATATGCAATTAACCTTTTCAAGCAATCTTGCGACAGAAGAATGCCAATAGAAAAGAACAAAATACGGTTTAGGACTATTTCATGAATAGAATAAGAATAAAATTGATATATATATATATTCGCGCGCAAAATATTAACACTTGAATAAAATGTTATACTTATGAATGTCTATTGAAGAATCCTCCATTTTGCATTATGGTTGTCGGTTGTCCATACTTTTGTTGCTATCAATATCTCCCCACCGCCTCTAGCAAAAGTGGCCAATGTTGTGTGCTCAGGAATTATGCAGTGGAAGTAGAGTTGCCTACACTGACCAGAAGACAAATACATAACCCATGGTAAAACGGATTTGATAATTTTTTTCGACAATTTCACTGCGATATCCGGCTGTGGTTGGTCAATATTCAAAATTCTGTTTCGTGTGATTGATCAAAATTCAAAATTTTGTTTCGTTTTATCGGTCGATTTTAAGATGACGTCAAATACGTGAAATAATCACAAGTAATATCACGAGAGGGTATGAGATTACCAATAAATTCACGAACGTAGTGAGCGAATTTGTCTGGAAAACTCAGACCCTTGAGTGATATTTATTAGGACTATTTTACGAATAAAATAAGAATTTAAATATAATTCCTCTAAACTTGACTTACAAAATTGTAATAATTGTATATTTGTACTTAACCTTTTCAAGCTTGCGACGAAGAATATCAATTGTCAATAATGCCAATAGAGAAAAGCAAAATACGTGTTTAGAACTATTTCATGAATAGAATAAAAATGAAAGTGATATACGAAGGTAGGTCCATAAGTTTCCGGCCTACTTTCTAGATATGATACAGATAAAAACTGTATTTCACTTTTCAGTATAGTGTCCTTTATTGCAATACAGTTGTCTCATCTTTGAATTAACATTTCATCCCCCCCCCCCCTCAAGAAAAAAGTCAGAAGTCTTGTCTGCAAAATAGGCATAAACAGCATCCACTACTTCTTCGTCACACTTCAATTTCCTTCTTCAAAGGTCCTTGTTGAGTTTTCAGAATAGGAAATAGTCACTGGGAGCAGATCTAGGCTGTAGGGTGGATGGTCAAACTCCTTGAAGCCACATTTCTTCACAGTTTCCTTTGCAACAAGAGCTGCGTGCACAGGCAATTGTGTGAAGAAGGCGCACACCACCACTCAGCTTTCCTCGCCTTTTCTCTTTGATGGAAGCACGAAGTCTGTGCAGTAGGCCAACATGGTACTCCCCATTTACTATGGTGTTCCTCTTCTTCAAGTAATGAAGAGTATTCCCTCGCGGTCCAAAAAGCTTGTGGCCATGATCTTCTTGGTTCACTGAGTGACCTTGGCCTTTAGAAGCAGTGCTTCGCCAGGTTTACGCCTACCATTCGATTGATTCTCTTTTGGACAAGGGATCATAGTAAAAGACCATAGTTTCATCTCCCGTGACAATGGTTTGCAGAACTTCTCTCTCGTTGCCACGGCAGAGCTCCAAAAATGTCTGACAACAGATGACACGTTGCTGCTTTTGGACTGCGGAAAGAA
Organism: Metallyticus violacea; assembly: GCA_030762175.1. Taxonomy (NCBI): domain Eukaryota; kingdom Metazoa; phylum Arthropoda; class Insecta; order Mantodea; family Metallyticidae; genus Metallyticus; species Metallyticus violacea. The sequence goes on from CM060834.1 coordinate 22,773,464, forward strand.
GTCTAGTCACCCATCTTGCACTAACCTTATTCATGTTTAAATGTTCGTGAATAATTCGAAGAACTATAGTTTAAGATAGACCCAACCTTGCTGCTATTTCTGTAACTTTGAGTCGCCAGTCCTCGATAATGTCTCCTTCCATTAGAGCGATGTGCTCAGGAGTGAGCATCTCCAGGGCCGACCTGCAAGCTCTTCGTCTTCAATGCTTTCTCGACCCATTGGAAAAAGTTTGGCTCATTCTTTTACGGTAGAATATGAAGGGGGTGCTTCCCCATATACACCGTCTAATCGCTGTTTGATTTCGTTTAGAGTAAGTCCTTTTGTGAAGAACTTACTAACAGCTCGACACTCCATTTTGAACATGTCACAATCTTCTATACATAGTCTTCCTTATGCAACTATATCTGAACAACCGACCACAGCGGAGCGGAAGTTACCGCTGCAATTATTTACTTAATAGATAAAGTATGACAGCAGAGAAGAATTTTGTGAAGGCGAAAACCCTTATCGGCGAGACCGGAAACTTATGGACCTACCCTTGTATTTGAAATTTGCGCACAGAATATTAACACTTTTATAAAATATTATACTTATAAACGCATATTCTATTCAGGAACCATGAGACTGAAACAGAAAAAAGTCGACTATTGCAATCACTACCGTTCGATTTTCTAATACCAACTGAGAAACAAACAAACAAAGAAAAAAAAAAGATAATATACAGTGTGTCTATTTTTCTTTGTAATTTGCGGTTTGAAATTCCTTGATAAGATCAATTTGTACATTTGACACAAAACCAAAACGTTTTGAAGAATTCTCCATTTTGCATTATAATTGTCCATACTTTTGTGCTATCAATAGTTCTCCACCTCCTCTAGCAAAAGTGGTCAGTGATGCGTGTTCAGGAATTATATAGTGGAGATATGCTACACTGACAACAAGACAAATGCACATCGTATGATAAAACGGATTTGATACTTTTTTTCTCTCGATAATTTCCATAACCGGGCTGTGATTGGTCAAAGTTCAACATTTTGTTTCGTTTCATTAGTCGATTTTAAGATGACGTCACATGAGTGAAATAGTCACTGTAATTCTATTTTTGTGTAAGCTTCAAAGGCCAGTAGTAATGACTACATGTTCTATGCTGGATAATGCCGAACGAGAGATGAATGCAGGAAAGAACGCAAACATTAAAAAACGGAAATTAAATTTACTTTTATATTGATTTTTGAACCCACCCCCATCCGAGAATAGTAATTTAATAGTTTACTATTAAAATAAAGAAATACTATTTTTGGACCGTTAGTAACAGTTGTTAATCGAACTGAAAGCATAGAAAATATTAACAGTATGTGCTGTTACCTCATGCGGTTTTGAGAAGGCTTTTCGTAGATAATAGCAGCGCTTCTATTTTGAAAGCACTTAATTTGGAATCTAGACTACATCATTTAAATTTTTCCTGTATTTCCGAACTTCTTAACAGTACTTCTTGTTTTGAATTGTGGAATTAACTAATTGATGAACGGTAATAGCTTGCAAATCTCTTCTGTCACGCGATATACAGGCAGTAGGTGTGCTAATGAGATGCAGCATGCGTGGGAAGAACGCCTTCATTGTTAGTGCAGCTTTTGTGATGTTAAGTGGTCCCGTCTGTCACTAGAAGAACGACTTTCTTTGCACGGTTCTCACCTAACGGACTAATTACCAAATATTTTTAAGAGTTTTGTGTGTTTTAATAGTAGATTATAGACTACAGTTGTCTGATTATCACAAGCATTTTTATGATAGGTCATCTTTTAACTAAGTTAACTTGTACACAAATTTCGAACATGTCTCCATATCATGTCCCGACCCTCTGGTGAGTCCTGATGGATTTTGGTGGGTCGCGAAGTTTTCCGATGAGAAAAGGGTTTAAAAGGGGCAATAAACCTTAAGTATGTGCTAGATTATAGTGATATAACTTTTGAAAAGCATATTTACTTATCTTTTTATTGCAACGTAATAATTTTACTTATGATCCCGCAAATTTTTATATCCTTCAAGTGGATCCTGGACTTAGAATTGAGAATCACTATATTAGAAATGTTAATTTATTAGGTCAGTTTTTGGTAACGTTATGTAATTTTCTTCAAATTTGGGTCATTATTTTTTCATTTAGGGTACTTTAATTCTCTCGAGCCGTTATTTTTAGATCTATTACTTATTGTTTCATCATTATATACCTAGTCGTTTTCATTCATTTACTGTTATTGAACATTATCGGAATTTTAAATAAACATGTATACTGAAATACCAGAATTTCTACAACTCATTGTATATCTGTAAGATACAATAATTCTCCAAAATATTACACTTTCGGCTATTTTCCTCCACTCCAAGTACACACGTACTTGCTTCAGGGGTAGAGTGGTGTAGAGCTAATGCATGATATCTCTGCACTCAGACAACGCCACGCAGCCGGAGGAGGTTTCCCTACTACCCGCTATGACAACATTGACCTTCAGGACAACTGCCATGTGAAAACTCATTGTCTCTATGCCCAAACGAGTGAAAACGACATTAAAACTTTGTTTAGTAAAAGTAATAATGAAAATTTGTGAAATAATTAAGAAAAAAAAATAGAATAATAAATCTGCTTACATTAATTTACACAGGGTGTAACTGTGTTGTTCGTCATTGGATAGCAACACACTGCACACAGACTTGTGCAGAAAGGACATAAAAATGTAACATTTTATGACATTATGAGCTTATATATATTACGAAACTGTAAACGTGGTCGTGCACACTAGTCATTTAAACTAGAGCGCACCTCGTATTTAAATGTTGCAATGGAACTTTAAAAATGGCGAGAAATTGTTCATTTGATTCCAAAGGCTCACATGTACTTTTATGAATATATATTAATCTAAAAATCATAAATTTTGTCCACTTTGCAAATAATTTAGTCCCCCCCCCCGCCCCTTAAACGTAATTCACAAATAAAGCTACCCATTTTTTTAAACAAAAAGTTTGAGAGCCATTGGGCTAAATCTACCAAATGTTCAATGTAAGAGTATAAAATACCCCCCGTTTAAAACAATAGCAACACTACAATTGAGTCAAGGATGTGGCCGATTGTATGAACACATTATCATCACGCCATTGAGCGTGCAAGACATCCTAAGGCAGCAACATGCGTGAATCACTCTGTTCATAGGAAAACATATGAGTTGTGGGAACCTGCTGTAAAGGAGCGCGATGATAATGCATTCTTAGAAATTTATATCCAACATATGAAGAGATGCATGCCTACAAATGTTTTCTTCTAGAATTTTATGTTTAAGTCTAAGGAGCAATATAAATATGCATATATATAATATTAATGAAAAATAAAAATAAAGAAACACTATTAACAATGTAACAAATTAACACTAATAATAAAAGTAGATAAAGATAAAACACAGAGAAAGAGTCACACTTGAAATTGCTATATTTCGAACTACTGCGAGTTCTTCAATGGCAAGAAGCTAGACCATAAGATGTAATAAATAATAAAGTATTTTAGAAAACACAGAAATAAAATTAAAAGAATAATAGATAAATAGTAAAGAAGTCAAAAGCAAAACACGCAAAAGCAAAACACACAAAAGCAAATAAAGCTTAATAAGCAAAGTTAAAAGCAGCACCAGAGGTGCAAACAATATTAATGAAAAATAAAAATAAAGAAACACTATTAACAATGTAACAAATTAACACTAATAATAAAAGTAGATAAAGATAAAACACAGAGAAAGAGTCACACTTGAAATTGCTATATTGCTATATTTTGTCTAGCTTCTAGCCATTGAAGAACTCGCAGTAGTTCGAAATATAGCAATTTCAAGTGTGACTCTTTCTCTGTGTTTTATCTTTATCTACTTTTATTATTAGTGTTAATTTATATATATATATATGCATATATATATTGCACATATTTTAAAATAATTAAGTAACTCGTAAAGAACAACATAATCAAAATAACAAGAATTAAGATGGCAGAAATGAGTAAAACATTAACAAAGTCATAAATTGGGGGGAGGAGTAAAAATGAAAACTGGCCCTACCGACCCCAAATGTACGGAAACATTTCATTTCTATCTGATTCTTAAATATGCACCAAGATTTTACCTAACTTCCTGACTCTGGTTATTAGCGTCCCAATCTAATCAGGGCGTGAAACGGCCGATAAATCAAAGGCCTTTTCTTTCAGGTTTGGAATTCGTAAATCCACGACACGGGATCCAAGCTTTACTTATTTTCTGAAGGAAGCCTTATTTAGAATTTTTACGCCCTAAAAATCTATCGACCCTGGTCGGTTTTGAACCGATTACCTTGGGTGTTTGAGGAAAGTATAGTTACCAACAGATCACTAAGACAGACTATATAATAATCGTTTTAGAGGTTCTGACATTAGCGATTCCCCCCTTCTAAGCGAGTCATAAAAAGATTGCATAAGATGGTACCATTCTGATGTTCATTGCAATGCCTTTAATTTGTAAATAATATATATAACAGATTGTGAGTGAAAATCATACGGGCTATACCCATGCGTTCTACTGCGTATTTGTGTGTTATAAAGTATGCGCGAGTGAAATATACGCTAGAACAAAGGATGCTTATTTATGAACCTGCAAAACATGCAGGATATTCTGGTTAGCACAAGAATCTTTAACCTCCTCGTCTAAACTATTGGGGAGATGATGCAATACACAGGGTGATCATACCCGCTAGTGAGGACCAGAGTGAGCTAGGTAACAATTTTTAATAAATTTCACTATAATGTTTTGCATTTATTATTGTTTTAGTAATCCTTAATGGCTATGGGGTATTTTAGATTTGACTTACCCGCAGATGCACGGGCTTCCTGTAAGACACAACAGCAGAAAACCAGTTTCGTCTTTCAGTATTTTTTAAATTTAATTGAAAGATAAAAGTCGCAAGGCGAAAGGTCGGAGGACTAGAGGGCTAATAAGTGTCATTTTGAAAAGAAAACAAAATATTTAATATCATGGAAACATTTGCTATAAGCTGTGGCAGAATACGTATGTGCAAGCATCAATCTTCATGGGGGAGGAGTGCTATACTTGTTTCTCACTTTTAAGTGCAGTATACATAAATTTTTCGTCATGTAGGGGAACTTCATGGACGATATCAGGTTTCCCAGCGCTCCAATAACGATTATTTAGAATTTATTATAAGAATTGCTGCACGGTCTGGAACTTTAACACCCGGTAATCTTTCTTCAAATCGTTTTTGAACTTGACGAGCTGACTGAGTTTAACACACATGAATCATAAATAAATAAACGTTGTGCAACAGAAAAAGTCACTCCGCAATAAAACCAGCATAAAACACACCACTCGTAGCAACTGAACTGAACTCAACCACCATCAGATCCACACTGACAGCCAGAAGCTAGCTTAACCTTGTTCTCTCAACGGCGAGAAACACACGTGGAGAAATGCCGCACGTTGGTGCATAGTTCATTGGAGATCTCCATATGGCACTCACACTAGAAACTGCATTTTGTAACATTCAGTACTATTTGTAATTTGTAAATTCTTCACGGTGGTTTCGAATTATATCAAATTGCAATTAATAATATTACATAAATATATTTTAAGATTTTTTTTGCATAAATAACAGAGTGACAGTCCTGGAGCCAAGTCAGACTGGAAAAAATGATTAACAACTGATTGTCCATGCCCAAAGTGCAATATACTCGGCGCCAAAACATTGCACTTGACATCGCCAGTTCATGTGATGTTGGCTATGCTGCGGTTGCGACATTGCAACAGCTACCACTGCTTAACGGCTGATATCAAGGGCGTCCGCATGGTGGCGGGGCACAGAGGGGCAGTTGCTCCCCTCAAGACTTTTAAAAACATAAATTTCCATTCAATAGCCAAAACAACGATATTTTAAAACAAAGCATTTAAGGTGAACATAACTGATTAACCTATATTTTCTTTGTTATACCGATTTTAAAAAATAGGTTATTTAATGAATTTTTCAAACCTGATACATTTTAATCTCATCTACATTCAAAAATATGTAGCTCCTCCCTCAAAAATATTCTGCGCACGCTCTTGGCTGATATTAGAGTTTTCTATTTCCCCAGTAAACGTACGAAATGAATTACTTTGCTCTAAAATTATTTATAGGAACATTTAAATTGCTGCACTGTAATGTAAACATAATAACAAACTTTTGACAGCGAGAGGACTGCTGTGTAGATCTTTGCAGGAAAAACTTCGAACTGTTACAACGTGTGCCTTCTTTAAGAGACTTTTGCGTCCTCGATGCAAAGAATTACGTATCAATCCGTTAATTATTGAGTAAATGACCTCTTCAGAACATTTTCTAACTATTACAAATTAACCAGATCAACTAATTGCAGTAACGGTGCGGCAAACACATGATAGAAATGGGCGTACACACAATAAATAAAATCAGCAAGAGCAGTTTTCACGTCACGACTGACTGACCGGCAATGCTATTTTGTGATTGGTCCACAATGTATAATGGGATACCTCATTTGTTAATCTGTAGCCTTGCCAACTGAAAAGATAACTGCAAAATGCAAAGTTTCACCTGCCCGGGTATAGTATAATTTCTTTTAGTTTCTTTTACATTTTTAAATAGCGAGTTAGTATCATATATAAATAAAATGCAATAATAATAATAATAATAATAATAATAATAATGATGATAAAAATAAACATTTATTTTGTAATTTTTACCCCACTAAAATATATTTATAAACCACTAATTTACGTAACGTTTCTTCCAATTTTCTCCTAGTAAGAAACACGCTAGAAATTTCTTTAAAACAAAGTACATTTCTGAATGATTGTAATACATTTAATACTTACTAATTCATTTATACACATTAAGAATTGTCTAAAAAGTGCATGGTACGCATGTTAAAAGAGATGGTATTTTGTGAATCAGGGCCCTCGTTTCTCATAATCCTGCTCATAAAATAAAACGTCACTTTAACACATGTATCATAAATAAACTACTATGAAATTATTTTAAAAATTGTTACTTTTATAATCTCCTAGTTTAAAGTTCTATTAAGTAGCTATGAACTGGAAAGTATATTCTTACCGAGTTGCTTACTAACCTATCACGAGGTCTCGTTGCTTATCGACCAGCTTTTTCTTCCATTACTGTACAAGAAGTGCCTGGAACCACTTACTGTAATATACATCAAACATGGCTTCCTACACGGATGCATGCAAATTTATGGCAACAGTCCGCCAATTCAAAAGCTATCGCCATTCATAATAATAATAATAAAAAAAAAAAAAAGGAAGAAGAACACCGCACCTGCAAATGTCAGTCGTAATTTGCAGGTATTGTCTCCCTCCTTGCTCCTAGACGGCCACGCTTCACGCTCATCTACGGTCCAAATCTACTGGTACAATGCAGTTTCAAATTTCACGCATCATTATGCTAAACGTCTTTTTTGTTTGGGATTGAAGTTCACGGGGTCTGGCCTGTTCACGAGTCTGTCAGCTAGTGATATTTCAATCCTCCTCTAGCTCCACCTAGACTTAACCGTCTAAGAAAAATGTATTTCCCCTATAGAAATAGATCTGACGTAATCTCGTCATATATTTGTTAGTTATTACCAAATGCCGGAGTTATGGCACTATGACAATTTTTTTTCCGGCACTGCCTTCTTCCGAAAACAATTCAAATAGAACCAGCAGAACAAGGCACGGTCCTTTTCCCAGATAACTGCGTGACATACAATCAGTGGTGGCTCGCGTTGGTATAACCCTGGGGTGCATACCACACCACCACCACCACCACCACCACCACCACTAAATAGATCGCGAACTTTTCAAATGTTAATAACTAGAATTATTACTCCTTTGTGAGTTGCTGAGCATACATAACAGAGAGAAAGGGGGATAAATGATTTAATATTTTTTTTTTTTGCAACGAAACTCCCTATATGTAATTTAAATAAAATAAGAAAAATGGTTCCTGAAAATCAGGGAAATCGGGCTATTAGGAGTTACATGAAACCCAAAATTTAAAAACCGTTATAGCTGCACTCAATAATTGTTTCTTCTCAATAAAATTCGGTATATATAATTTAAATAAAACAATTTCTGAAAATTAGGGAAATTGGACCATTGGGAGTAGGAATATACTTGAAAATAGAAATTTAAAAAGCGCTCTTGCGTTTAATTTTCTGTCTATTGTTTAAAAATAAAAGGACAAATTAATTCAGCATATAAATTATATTTATAAGGATACGTTGTATATTAACAAAAGCATTGTCGTATATATATGTATAGTGTTTAACGCCCGTTTTTGCTACAGAGGCACCACAGGCGATGGACACTGATGATACATGAGATTAAATGATAAATTGGGAAAGGATTTATTTTTATGGAAGGAATCGTTCCAGGCCTAATTTTAGGGTACCTCCCCGGCATTTGCCATTTATGAGGACTGAGGAAAACCTGGAAAAAACCTCAGTCAGGAAGGACGGTCCTGGCGGTATTCGAACCCAGACTTCCCGCTCACAAGTCCGAGACTTAACGACCTCGACCACCCGTGGCGGTAAAGCATTGTCGTGAAGATAGCAAATGTGAGATATTAATCTAATATGTGTTTAAAAAATGTATTTGTATGTAAGAGCATTGTGTGATAACCTTCAGAAAACGTTTTAGTTATATGTTTTTACTGCTATAACATTTAAATTAAAAAACATAGTCAGTGAAAATCGATGAAACTTTCGATTTGTTTGTTGTTGATTGTGTATATTTGATTTGTGCATTGTACTTTTTTTTAATTAGCAACACGTTTTTGTTTTATTGAAACATATGAACATCTTAAATACACACTAACTTGCAAATTTCTGTTATTTTTTTCTATTTTAGTGAATGTAAAGATGATATCAAGGACTCAGTTCATAAACAGGTTGTATTTAAAACTATTTATATTTAATTTAATTAATTGTATAACATTAATTTTTGGGTTTAATCTCAACAACAACAACAACAACAACAACAATAATAATAATAATAATAATAATAATAATAACAACAACAATGATGATGATGATGATGATGATGATGATGATGATGATGATGAATGATAACAACACTTCTAAAAATGTAGTTTCTCCTTTGTGATATTTATACATTGCAAGAATTTAAATTTTGTTTCCCTAATGCCACACAGTAATTTCATTTCATTAATCAATAAGGCCATAATTTGGATTTTATATTCTGTTTTAAAATTACTCTGCTAGGTGAGGAAAGCTCTTAGTTTACCCAGCTCCTGCGTGACGGACTTTTCTTTATTTCACACTGGCCTGTCATTCATCAGCAGCTGACTATAATGAAGCGACTGATCATCGCTAGAAGGTGAGCATTGTTCAAATACGATATTGTTTGATTCTGAAATATAAGTCACAAGTGCTAAATCCTTGTTTCTCTTCCATTTTCCTTCATTCACATAATAACCGACTGCCCAAGTCCTTTCAGTGGTCTAGATTGGTGTGGAACCATCGAGTATGATGACGTCATAGCCCTGCTCTAGGCTACTAAGAGCGTGTCTCGAATGACACAAAGAGGAGTAACAGCTTCAAGAGGTGAACACATTCTTCGGACAATATTTCAAAATTGTTTGGACCATTAGCCCTCTACGGCTTATGGCTATGGCTTATCCACTGACCTGATTATAATAAATTTAAAGAGGTTTTTTCTTCTATTATATCGTATATTTAAAAATTAATTGCAACTGCAAGATAAGCAGGCTTTATATTACTCTTTTATGTTATCTTTTATTGTGCTATACCAGTAAATTTTGTGATATTCTATTTGAAAGCAAGCATATAGTATTATTAACGTTTAATTTACTTTTTCATTCTGCTCTGCAAGAAAATTATTTTTGATATTAAAATTAGAGGTAAGCATGGAGTAATACCTATTTATGTTTTATTATATTTAATTGTGCTTTGCCATTAAACCTTTGCATTGATTATGCTTATAGTAATGTTTAATGCTCACTCTTGTTGAGTATTATATGTTTCAATGTTTCTTTATTAAACGCACATATATGTGTTATAACTATTCTCCCATAAGTGAAACGACCTCCCCGACCACACTTAGATGCCTTTCCGGACACCATTCTGATTTAGGACGTGAAGTATAAATGTTAAAATTATATATATATATATATATATATATATATATATATATATATATATCGCATGCCGCAAAGTTTTCTCATATTTAATATACGTATATGACTGTGTTGCCATTAACATATTGATTCACTATAATAATTTAATACTCTTTTGAAATATTTTATTTAACTTTGTAACGTAACAACAATCAGTCTGTATAAAACTCTAGGTAAATTTCTTGGGAACACACATGACGAGAGGTGATGAGAGGCTCCCCCAATAAAAATACTTCTTAAGGTTATCGAAATGTTGCAAACCAAGTGCCCTAGAGATGATAACCGTAAAAATAAACACCATGCGCAAGACAGAAGTCCCATACAGACAATGCTTTTTAACGCCTATAAACACACAAAACAATAGTTACAGGAAATTAAACACCGACTTTTTTAAGGTAGCGCAAACCAGCAACCTCCTAGAAGAGCCGCCCCTGCATACAACAACCGTAGTTTTCTATACAATTGTTAACCCTTACCTGGCGACAAATGGCATCTTGACATACATCTCGAAATTTGTAGTTTTGCACCCTCCATTAGATTTACTAAGCTATGGTTAAGTGCAAAACATGCTGGTATACAATGCCTATGCGAAGAGGTGTTGCCAAATTAAATTGGCCATTGTTAAAAGGGCAAGAGTCAATTTAATCGAAAAAGAGTTAGTATGTATTCCGAATGTAAATTAATAGCTGTATCTTTCAATGAGGGTTTTTTTTTTTTTTTTTTTTTTTTTTAATGGACGCTCTTTAATAGCTCAGGTCATCAGCGTCCCATTCAACCCAGGGCGTGATACGGCCGACAAATTTTGCTCAGAGACCTCTCCTTCAGGCTTGAGGTTCTTTATCGTGCCGTAAATGTACGACACGGGACCCACGGCTTTACTTCCCTTCCGAAGGAAGCCATACTTAGGATTTTTACGCCCGGAAAAATCCATCGGTCCTGACCGGGTTCGAACCCGCGATCTTGGGTTTAGGAGGCAAGTATGGTTACCACTACACCACCAGGACCGACTCTTTCAATGAGAAAATAGTGCAAATAGTTATCACATAACTTGTTATGTCAGACATTGAAATTTTGGTTCACTGTTAAAAGGGAAGCTTGAAGCTTGCAACGATAAGTTGATTGCACTAAGGGCACTCGTCTGTTGTTTAGTACAGTCCTTATGTCAACATTTGGATATAATTCCGAGGTCGCTTACTGTATAAGAGCTGCAAACAAAAGATTAAAATCTTTTCATTCATTAAAATTTGTGGCCCGAGAAAACCTGCATGAGAGAGGAAAAAAAAAATTCTTTCAACCCTGGCTTGTCTTGAATAGTTCCATCTCTTAAACCTTCAATTTGGAATAAATGCTAATTAATTTACATTACCTTGTGCTCTCAATGATAATTACAACATAGTTTGCCACTTCATGCCATAATTTAGTAATGACAGAAGAGCATATATATATATATATATATATATATATATATATAAACACAATACAATATAAGCTTGACAATATCCCGTAGGACAGGCAACTTAACCTCTGTGAATCTATCACTTTCCAGTTTTCTACCGCATTTAACATGGATGCATTACTTAATCTTTAAATACAGCATTTTAACTAAATAGGCATTAAAACTAAATTAAAATGATGTACATACCTACAGAAACAGAATTTTATAATCAGCTTTTGTTTCTACACTTAAATTACTCACTTCCAGTGCTTCCAGCTCACTTGCCATGAAATCAAACAAACAACTGACAGTCCAAGCGAGAAACCAATTAAACCACGTGTCTTGGGCTCGAAGTGTGGAAACTACGCTACGTGCTCTGACCTTTGCCCTTTAACTTCAAACACTGTGTTATCTGATATTATGATTATAGCGGGAAATAGAAATAGCAATGAACCATTATGTGTCTACTTTCCATAATATATCTAATGTTTACTAGGGTTCGAGACTTGTTTATTGATAGCTTAAAAATTAACACGAATCTACAGATACCAATTTCGAGGTGCGCTCCGAGCTGTACTTACTTAGACTTTAGCTGAAATAGAATTTATTACGATCCTCAACAGGGTGGACGTAATTATAAATGCCTATAATTTATTGCCAGTACAGCAAGCTCTGTGAATGTGGCATAAAATTTAAAGCTCTTTTTTTCGTCCAAAGTATTCGGTGAAGAAAAATTTCTCCTTTCGGCCTTTTGATCCCTCCTTTAATTTTTTTAAGTGTTTAACGTCCATTTTTACTGCTCAGGCTCACAGGTGATGGACACATGAGACGAAATGATAAACTGGGAAAGGATTTTTTTTTTAAAGGAAGGAAACCTTCTGTCTAAGTTTAGGGTACCTCTCCGGCATTGCCATTAATGAGGGCAGAGGAAAACCTGCAAAAAAACAAAAAACAAACAAACCTTAGACTGGGAGGACGGCCCTAGAGGGAATCGAACCCCAAACCTCCCGGTCACTAGTCCGTGCCTTAATGACCTCGGCTATCCGTGGCAATATCGTTTGATCCTCAGTGAGAATTCAAGGAACCTAAAATGCTGAGACGTTTTGGCAATATAACGCTGGTTCCACAAGTATTTCTGAGATGAGGAAACGGAGAAAAGTCCCATGGAGCTAGAACAAGGCTGCACAGAGGTTGGGAAACACATTAAATGTTTTATCTGACCAAATGTTGAGCAACTACGTTACAAGTGTGAGAATGTGCATTGTCATGGTGAAAGCACCAGTCTTTATTTACTAGTCCTCCAGATATAAATAGACAATACACAACTTTACTACATACTTTTGTGGGAAAGAAGGGGCTCATTGTATTAAATGATTTGAGTTATTCTATGAAATTAACTTGAAGAAATTTATGTATGTGTATTATTATTATTATTATTATTATTATTATGTTAAACTAAGTATGCACACCATGAACTTTATGAAATAACACATTGACCCTTTATATCCATAATATATGGTTCTAGCGCATAAATCATGGTACATTGAATCATGCCAGGAGGGTTTCAGAAGACATTTTTGCCCTTTTTGAAGGCATCTACAAGCAAAATAGAAATCAGACTGCAGAGATAAATGTTCTGATCATCATGTGATTTCAATAGATGTGTCTCAAAACCTTATCTCTTGTCTTTTTTGACAAGAAATAAGATTTTTGACTAACTCAAAGTTGCATAGATTTACAGTCATTTTTATTTCTTGTGATTGTAATATCAATTTTCATTTGCTGCAGACATCCTCTATATGACTTGCATTTCTTTGTTTTAGGTTCCATCAAATCTTTCACTTCAAATGTACCCTTAAATTTTTTGCATCAACAGAGATACCCTAATCAAGTCATTTATACCTAAAGTTGTACAGATAGCCTTTGCTTTATGAGCATGACGAGCAGGAAGTTTCCAAAAATGAAAGACATTCATAGAATTCATTGAAACAAAAAATAAATTAATTTGTTCTCATTTACAGCATTTGAAGGTAATTAAAAAGCATTCAAAACAACCTTGTCGCATTAAGGCTATCATCTTGAAGAAGTCAAAAGTCGGAATACTTAAAATATGCACTATCTCATTTTGAAAATGAAATATATTAAAATATTCAAATTAAAATAAACTACAAATCCACATCAAAATTTCTAAAAATATTAAAATTAACATTAAATATATTTACCTTATAATGAACATTGATTTGTACAAATCAATGGGGATGAGGCTTTCAAATTCAAGACAGCAAATTTTTTAAAAGGGGAGTTCTCGAATTTGAACCAGTTATTTAAGTAGTCAAAACTCTTCTGATAGGGGTTAGCAACATCTTTTCTAAATATTTCCTGGTCTGATTTGCTTAATTTCTTCAACTTTTGATGAAATCAAGTTTTTTTTTAAAGATTCTAAAATAGCATAAATATTAAACTGTTTTATTTTCAAGCTGTAAAATTATTGTCACAATAAAATTCATATAGATGCATGAAATGCATATAAAAAAAGAGAAGTGATCATTCATTTTCTTCCTCCACTCCTCTTAAGAAAGTCTATATTAAAAAAAAATTGCTTCTTCTCCTTAAGCCAGAAATATGAACGTAAAGCTTTCCGTTATTTAAGCAAGTGATGTAGAGTTGGCAACAGGGACAACCACAGAACTATATGTCTTAAAATTTTTGACATTCTTGTTCAACATACTGAAAAAAGATTTTGAGTTTTATTAATGTTCTTACTGAAAGATAGCTCATTATAAACCTTTAGTACTTGACACTTCTCATCAATTTGCACACCTTGCATACTTTATTTGCAGAGGATTTTTAAAATGTTTCAGTTACTTATGAATCATCCATAATGAGCTACCACAACCCAGTAGAAGGTAATGAATACAGAAAGTGAGGAAGATGGGAATTGATGAAATGGTAGTGAGTATCAATTACAGCTTAATTCGTAATTTCTTTATTTAAAAACCATCATAGAATAAAATAGTCACATAGTACCTGTTCATTTCATAAAATATTATTAAGCAAGCTGGATGCCTGGTGTGCATGAATTGCTGCATTCAAAACTAGCTAAAAATACAGCCATCAGTACAAGCTTATTAATACTTCAATAACAGCCCATATATATTGTTTTATGAATTAAGAAATTTCTATTAAGCATTTCATTTAAATACTGGTTTTATGTTCTATCTGTATTAGTACATGTTATATAGAACACAAATATGCACAATTTCTAAAATTATTTTTTACGATGTAAGGAGGTTAAACTGCCAAGATCTATCAAGTTTTGTCATAGGTGGAAACTTCAGTTGTGGCTCTGTAAAATAAAGCATTTCAAAATGAAGCATTAGAAATAGTTCAACTTCAAACATATCTGCTAGACATAAGAAGGATTAATATTAATTAAATCTGAACATAATTTCTTTCCCTTCCTCTTGAAAGCGTTTCTCTATATATTTAAAGTACAAATTGTCAGTTGTAAATAGAAATCAAAAAATTAAAATTAAACACATGAACCATAGCTTTGGATTTATTTAAAGAGAACAGGTAAATAAGAACTATTTTTATCTTACCCAGCAAAGAAAGTCCTACATTCAGCATTTGTTGCATCTGGAAATTTGATGTGATGCTGTTTGCTGTGGCATCTGGACCAAACTCCTGAAAACAAATGGAAATATATAATGTTACCTTACATGATACTTTCACATGTCCCCCCCCCCCCCAAATCTAAAAAAAAAAGTTACTAGAAGCTTGCTGTCATCATTGAACTTTTATTCAAGTTGGAATTGCACTAAGTTCTTATTTTTCAACATAGTCTCCCTCGACACTAAGGCAATCATACATCTAAAGTCTTTATCCCAATATTGTATTCAGATTCCTTCAGACTTGCAAAATATTCAAGTGATGCTTTAAGTTTATCTGATAAAATTTCCTTCTACCAAGGAATTTTTTCAGCTTTGAGAAGAGATTAAAGTCTGAGTTTGCAAACCTGGAGTAAAATGCATATGTGGTAGCATTATAGCCCAGTTAATTAATTTTCATTTGCAATGATACATGTAAGGTTGGGAACTGAATTGATAGTCGATCCTGGTGATATAGTGGTTACCATACTTGCCTTCTAAACCCAAGATCTCGGGTTGACCCGGCCAGGATCAATGGATTTTTTGTGTATAAAAACCCTAAGTATGGCTTCCTTCAGAAGAGAAGTAAAGCCGTGGGTCCCATGTCGCATATTTATGGCATGATAAAGAACCTCAAGCCTGAAAGAAGAGGCATCTGAGCAAAATTTGTTAGCCGTTTTCTGCCCTGATTTGAATGGAATGGTTATGACCTGAGATGTTAAAGAGCATCCATAAAAAGGGGGGGAGAAAAAAAAAGAATTGAAGCAAGATCATTTCCTTCTTTGATAAACACATTCTTTTCTGGCTATACAGATTATTTAGGAAAAACCCAGTGAAAAAGACGAAGCCATATCTCAGAAGCTAATGCATTTATTGACTCATAATTTGCATATTCAGAAAGAGAAACTGAAAAAGTTTTGTTGGATATATCGGCAGCCAGTTGCAAGCATATTGTTGTTTCATGCATTGCAATTGTTAGGAAATATTGTCTTGGCTAATGTCTCACAGTTTGCATGTTCAGAAAAAGAAAAGTGTTATTGAATGCACTGTCATTGATTATGCATATGCCTTTGATTATTTATTTCTCTAGTGAGAAATTATTTCTTGTGAATCTCCTTTTCTTTACAATTTTATTTTGTTTCAATCGCAATTGGAAATTTTGGAACCTTATATGAGAAAGCCTATAATGAAGTAATATGTCATGTTTAAAACACTTAGGCAGGGGAAAAAAAAGTTGTTTATTTAGTGCTATATAATTAATTCTATATGATTTAAGGCAGGGGTACCTTTGTAGAGAGAAAGAAAAAAGGAAAGAGAGAGATGGGGGGGGGGCGGTTTATTTAGATATAATTAATTCTATATGATTTAAGGCAGGGTACCTTTGAGGATTGTTGCAAGAGCTCAGGAGTCCATATTTCTTCCTTACTTTTCTCCATATTTTCTAATAAATCCATGAGAAGTGTCTGAAGTTTTACTGCATCTTCATCTCTCTCAAACCTTAGTAACAATTTGCATAAATTCTGAACCTCTTCTGCAACATCAATACAATTACACATATGAATTTATACTCTTGAAAATTGAAATATTGTTGATATAGAATTGGTTTGGTGACACTTTATTTCACTTACTTATAGTCTTCGCAATTGATTTGGTAGATACCTAACTTCCTGTCAAAAGGTATAGATCTTTACGGGAAGATTGTAGTACATTTTTAATACTGTGAATATTTTGAGATTTTCAACATTATTTTTTGTTTTTAAATTTTTTTTTTAATGTTTATTGAACATGCTAGGTGTGGTATGTGAATTTTTTTTTAAATATTTAATAATTTTATCTACTAATTTTTTTATGGAAACCATTATGTAGTGCATGTGTATGATGTATTCATATTCCTCTTTTGTATTCTTTTTTACAGATTGGAACATTCACCAAACTGTATGCAAGGCTATTTAGGATGGCATGCTGGTGTATTTTGGGATTAAAACTATTATTTTTAATGTAATTATCAATGTGGGTAGGTTTCTTATATATTTCAAAGATCAGTGTTATTGCATTTTAATCTTCAAATCTAAAAAGGGAATCCATCAATTCTTTTAAATTTATAATGTAAACTGTATACAATACTATACAGTATACTATATACTATAAATTTTTCCAGCTGCCTACAGAGTATGCTTCTACCAGTTGGTTTTCTGCTGATGATGGGAGCAAACTTTCCCAAAACATGTCCAATTGGAAAACCAAGTAAGTGATGTAAAGTGTCACTAAACAAACTCTAAATTGACACTACATTTATTCATATTAATTGTAGGTAATCACTGTATTGCTGTGTATGCACAAAAATATAAAAGAAACTGCTGAATACCCTTTTCTTTTTTCCTCTGTACTTACTTACTTACTTACATTCATCAAAGAAATTACTCAAACACTAACTTTTGAATCTTGGCTATTTACAGCATTTTATTGGGCTATCATGGAAGTAAAGTTTGGGTTGCCAACACTTAAGAGAACATTTCTGCCACCATTGTATGTATTAATTTGGAGCCTTATTTTAGGACCAAAATGACCAAAAATTAAACTTTTTAATTATTAGTTCAAAGTGAAGTTTTTGGAACTTTACCCAGAGTTTTATAGTCTAATTTTTTCCCTAAACGTATTTTAAAAACTATAGATCCAGGCCTACATAGCATGAAACATGAATTTGGAGACTTCCAACAGTCTAGCATTCAGATTATTAAACTTATTTCTAAACAAAACAGAATGTGAAATAATGCCAAAGGATCCAAAATTTACCCCCCCCCCCCAAATCTATTCAATAGGTTGTATCAACACAAAAATAAAAAAAGATTTGAAAACTGAGGAGGGAGAGGGGGGGGGACACTTTAAAGGCTACACAGTAAGGGTGGAAATTTAAAAAAAAAATATTCAAAGATTATTGCTTCGGCTCCAGTAAGCATATGCAACTTAAAAAACCTACTAAAATTAATGTGAAGAATAAAATCCCTCCAAAGACAAGCAGACATACATGAAATCAGCTGTAATGATTGCACGTGAAGTACATAAATAAAACCAAAAGAAATATTATACTCTTTGGACATATGTTTCGGGAGTAATCTCTCCCATCTTCAGCCTGTAGACCAACTGTTGTTGTTAGAAGTGGTGGCTGGGTTTCTTGATGTTCTTGTGGCAGCGTCAAGAAACCTCGCCACCACTTCTAACAACAACAGTTGGTCTACAGGCTAAAGATGGGAGGGATCACTCCTGAAACATATGTCCAGTTTTTTATGTAAGTGAATGGAGTTAATGTAAACAACTTTTATTATACTCTTTGTTTCATGGAGCACATAAGAAATGTCAAATATAAACATACTTAAAAAGTAGCAAATTCATTTTTGGTTCAAAAACCATAAAATTAAAAAATATCCAGAATTTTAAAAGCAATTCAGAAGCCTACAGAACTAACAGTTTGGGGAAATTTATTTATATACAAGAATGAAGATGAGTTAACTTGCAGTGTTGATTGGAACTTGTACAGTGAAGCAAATCTCATCTTGTAATTAAGATTATTGTATGACTGAGTCGAACTAAACACTCTATTTGGCTCTACTTACTTGTTTATAATTAGAACAAGTTTCACAGGCCATCGTCTGCATCCTCAGCTAACCAGAGAAAAAATTGGTATTTACCAAATAAAATGTGCCGAAAAAATGTATATTGGAAAAATAAAGTGAAACATATGCACACAGTTAAAAGAACACCTCAAGAACATAAAATACAAACAGATGGAAAAATCAGCAGTGTCATCTCATTTATGGACAGAAAACATGACAGAACGAAAAAAACAAAATTAATAAAATCAGTATCCGGACCCACATAGCTAGCAACATGGGAGAAAATCCACATTTATACATACAGAGACAGTTAATGAACTTCAACACTTCAGGGGATCAAAACATAAACTTTAAGTTCATCACAACTCCACCAGAGCAGAATATGCATCCTCAAAGGAGCACCATGAATTATCCAGCAGTTGACAGTTAATTAAGGATGTGATGATGGTCTTCGAAACATATCCTAATTATAAACAAGTGGAGTCAATAAGAGTGTGCAATTTGACTCGTCATACAATAATTTTAATTAAAAGAGGAGTTGATTAATTTTGATATCCAAATTTGTAGAATGTACAGAATACAGGAAAGTTCACAATAAAGCCATGCTGAGGACTAAGGCAACGGCATGCTAAAAATGTCATTAATGTACCTTTCAAGTTATGGCATTCCATAATGAGTTGGTGCAGAGCTCTGATTATAGCCAAATCTTCAAATGGACTTCCTTCTTTCAGGCTTAACAACTTTCGCTCCTGTTTACGTCTATTTTTACTTGATCTGCTACTGCGAGTGCTGAAGACAGAAAAGGCATTAATTAATTAAAGGTAAAAGAAGGTGTTCCTTCTTTTCATATGTATGCTGAAATACCAAAGAGAAACAAGAGCAACAAAAGTCATACAGATCTGTACATGAAGAGGCATAACATTTTACAAAACACAATGATCTGAAACTATGATACAATATTCATAAGATTTAATTCACATTTCACTGATTTTTTTTCCCACCTTACTTACTTTGAGAGCTTTCAAAACAAGTCCATTGGTAAAAATTAGCAAAATTTGATTGATTCTTATCAAAATTGCATATTTATTGTTACATTTTCTATGAAAGGTTCCACTATTTAAAACTACATTTACCATGCCTGAATCCTAATTCTAATTAGCTGTGAGCAAAATTAGAGTTTTTATAATTTAATATCTGTATCTTACATGTTAAATCATAAAAACTAAACTACACTACTCTACTTTTAAAGCATTAAACCACTTTTGGTTTATTCAAAAGTACAAAAATCTTTCAATTATGGCTCTGGAAATAATAAAAAGAGAAAAGTAAAGAACTTATTTCTGATTCTGAAGAGGATGTGAATTCCATTGTGAAATATGAAAAAAACTGAACAATTTTGATAAGGAATCACTCAAATTTCACTAATTTTTACCAACTTGGACATGATATGAAGGGAGGTGCCTTCATCACCATGGATTCAGAATGATATTGGTGATGAAGGCAGATGCCTTCAAAGCATGTCTAAGTAAGTTGGGAAAAATTAGTGAAATTTGAATAATATTACCACTCATACTTTGTGAATATATGAGGCTATGGTTAAGTGGAATATGATGTATGCAATGGAAATTTGGGGAGTTCAAAGGTTGATGTAGTTCATAGAATGTTTTGTAGAGTAGTTCTGGAGTTACCAAAAAGCTCACCAAGGGGGGTAAGTATGGTAGAATTAGGAAGATTAGAAAGGAAAGGAATAATAGTGGAAATAATCTTAAAATGTTGGTACAGATGTTTGAAACTAGACAATAATGACGTACTAAAAGAATGGCTTACATACCAAAGAGATGTATTGGGAAGAGAGTGTTGGCTTGGGGAGGTAGGGATGCTATTATAAGAAAATGGAATGGGAGATGTATGGCATTTGGGTGAGAATAATATTTGTGGATTTTGGAAAGAAGACAGAGGGTAGAAGATATAGAGAGGCAAGAGAGCTGAGCTAGCTTATAGGACAAAAGTTCCTTAGAATTATATAAAGTGGTTAAAAGAAATTGGGAAAGGGAGAAATATATAGAAATTTGTGACCAATTTGAAAGAATAGGTTTTGCATGGGTGCATATAGGGGTATTATTTTTAAAAGGACTAAGGATAAATTATAAAGAAGGATGCATTATGCATGGGAAAGTGGAAAGTTGGTTCCATTGATTAATTGAATGAGAAATGGTAAAAAGATGGAGGTATAGTATCTGGGATGGAAAATGGGACAAATAACAAGAAATAGTGGCAAAAAAATGTTATCAAATACTACAGTAGAAAAATAAATAAGATAGAGGAAATATTGTACTTACAAAGCTGTTGACAATGGAGTGGCAATATAATCTAAGTTTAGGTTATAAGATAGAGGAATTTTTATGAAAAGTAAGGGATAAGTGGAGAAAAAGTATAAAGAAGGAGCTTGAGGGCACATGCAGATGAAAATTAGTAATTCATTTTAGAGGTCCTTTACCAGTCATATAACCTGGTGTTGGGATATGTTTTGGGCTGCTGGACTTTTGGAGATTTTGTATGTTTATGTAAATTATGTTATATAAATTAAAAATGTAATTGTATAATTTTGTAAACTGTACTTTGGTTGATATTTGTAATATTGAATATTGAATAAATTCAAATTCATTCATTCATTCATTCTTTGTGCCTGAAAAAGTGTTTCTGGCAAACATAACTAAAATGTTACCAAAAAAGAAACCTGTTCTTATAATTACAGCTAAATTGTAGGTGTAAGAAAATTTAATTTGCATTTATCTGTAATATTCATATTCATCAAGTCAAACTTAATAGCAGTTAATGTTCATTCAAATGACAATTGTATCAATGATAATGATTGCACAGAAAATGAAGTAAATTTGAAGAGTATTCAGCAAGCAATAAAAAATCTTTATATATTTCATCAAAACATTAGAGGACTGAATAATAAACCAGTGAATTATTAAACATCTTAACTTGTGACAATATAAAACCACATATTATCTGTCTATCCAAACATCATTTGAAACAACAGGAATTATCTCAATTGTCATTACATGGTTATTGTTTGGGAGCAGGAACTTCAAGGAAAAAACTAAATAACAGAGGAGTTTCCATTTATTTCAGGCTGGATGTACCATGTAAAACACTAGATGTATCAAAATTTAATTCAGAACAGGACTATGAATTATGCAATTTAATTGAACAGCAAAAATACAAAAATAATTATAATTACCATTTATCGCTCACTTAGGAAACTTGGAAACTTTCTTGATGAAACTTGAAGATGCCTTAAACGTTTTATTTAAGCCTAAGCATGAAATAATTATAAGTGGGGACATAAATATTGATTACTTAATGCCAAGTGTAAGAATGAATTGACTAAATTCCCTTCTTACTGCATATAACATGGTGCATACAATTAACTTTCCCACCAGAATTGACAAAAACTCTAGCACAGCATTAGATAATATATTTGTAAATTCAGACAAACTGCATTATATTCTGTTCATTGATCAGATTCTGACCACTGATCAATGGTCTCTCTGACCATGATGCCCAAGTAATAGTGAAAAAGCATTCTACAAAAAAACTCAAAGAATGTTACAGAGACATAATATATAGAGATATTAATGATCCTAACCTGAGTAAAATGGAGCAGACACTTGAACAAGAATTGTGGAATAGTGTCTTCAGTGCAAGTGATGTTAATAGTAAATTCAAAAACTTTTTACATATTTTTAAATTGCATTTTGAAGCATATTTTCCACTAAAAATTAAAAATGTTATAATATGAGCAGGGAATGGTTAACCCAAGGAATTAAAAAATCTTGTCAACATAAAAGACAATTATATAATGAGCAAAAGCTCAGTAAAGACCCTAAATTAAAAATACATTTTAAAAGGTATTGTAAGATACTTAGAAAAGTCTTTAAAAGCAGCGAAAGGCCTCCATTACCAAACACTTATCAGTGAGTCAAAAACAAAATAAAACCTATTTGGAATGTAATAAAACAAAAAACAGACAAAAATTTGCAACAAGATGATGCAATAATCTTAAGATTAATAATCATCAACACCCTGCAGATATAGCCAATGTGTTTAATGATTACTTTCTTAATGTAACAAAAAATTTAAATTTATATTCTGGTGATAAAGGAAATGTATTAAAAATTTTAGAATCATCAACTCCCGTCAAAATAATGAATTGAAGCCAGGTGTACTACCCCACTAGAAATTAGTAATATAATTAGAAAACTAAAATCAAAAAACTCTTCTGGCTATGATGAGATCAACAGTAAAGTCATAAAGGCCTGTGCAAAGGAAATTATTACCTCCCTTAGTCACTTGTGTAATGAATCTTTAACATTGGGTGTATTTCCTGAGAGGCTAAAACATTCAATAGTGAAGCCTCTGTTCAAAAAGGGAGAAAAGATAAAATGTCTCTAATTATAGACCTATAGCTATTTCGCCTACCTTTTCTAAGATGTTTGAGAAAGTATTGTACAATTGGCTTTACCATTACCTTGAAAGTAACAATATTCTAGTTAGTGATCAGTTTGGCTTTAGAAAAGGAATTTCAACAGAAAATACAATCTATAAACTCACTAATGACATTTTAACTGCATTTAATGAAAGAGTACATGTAGGAGGAATATTTTGTGACTTAGCAAAGGCTTTTGATATTTGAAACTCTGATAAATTAGCTTTCTATGGAATAAAAAAAAACCAATATTTAAAATGCTTATATCCTACCTTGACAAAAGGAAACAAAAAGTAGTGATAAATTGTCCCTTCAAAAATAAAAAACAATGCATCAGAGTGGGGAATGATTAAACATGCAGTGCCTTAAGGATCTGTTCTGGGTTCTCTTCTTTTTCTGATATATATATATAAATGATCTCTCCTTATCTATCCAAGATACAGGAAATGCTGTTCTATTTGCAGATGACACAAGCATATTGATAAATGGAAAGAGCCTTAATGATTGTGCTATTAAACTAAATCTGATTCTGAGTTCATTGTGTGTATGGTTCAAACCAAACAAATTGTCTCTAAATCTAGATAATACAAATGTTATGAAATTCATCACTCATAGATCTCCAGATCCACAATTACAGATAGTATATTATAACAGTGTACTTCTATAAACCAAATATATTAAATTCCTTGGTTTAATAATTGATAACCATATGAATTGGAAAGATCACATTGATCTTATCATACCTAAACTTAGTAGTGCATGCTATGCAATACGTGCATTAGTAATGTTGGAGTCAATTAAGACTTTAAAACTAGTTTATTATGCTTATTTCAACTCAATAATGAAGTGTGGTCTAATATTTTGGGGAAATTAAATTAAAAGTGAATGTGTCTTCCTGTTACAGAAAAAAGTCAAACAAATAATTGCTGGTACACATAGCAGACATTCATGCAGAAACCTCTTTAGGAAATTTAAATTTTAACTCTTCCTTGTGAATATATTTTGTCTCTCATGAATTTTTATATAAGGAATAAACAAAAATTTGTTCAAAATCAAAATAAACATGACAAGAATACTAGACAAAAAGCAAATCCACATTGCCGAACTTCAGCCCTTTCATGCCATCAAAAAGGAGTTTATTATCGAAGCATTTTAGTACACAATGCTCTTTCCTCTAGCCTAAAAGCCTTAATAAACAATGATAATTCCTTTAAATCTGCTCTTAGAAAATACCTATGCTTAGGAATACTTATTATTCTGTAAAGGAATATGTGAGTGACAATATTATACTGCACAATATATCAAATGTTTTTTTTTTTTTAATGGTGTTTAATTCCTGTTTTTACTACTGTGGCACCACAGGCAGTGAACACTGGTGATACATGAAATGAAATGATAAATTGGGAAAGGATTTTTTTTTTAAAGGAAGGAAATGATCCAGGCCTAAGTTTAGGGTACCTCCCCAGCATTTACCAGTTATGAGGACTGAGGAAAACCTGGGAAAAATCTCAGTCAGGGAGGATGCTCCTGGTGGGATTCGAACCCCAGACCTCCCACTCATGAGTTCACACCTTAACGACCTCGGCCACCCGTGTCGATAATGTATATGTAAACATGTATATAGTAAAATTTGTATGATTAAGTGACTGTTTTTGTTGTTTGGTTGAGTTATTCTAGGTGCTCTTTTTCATTTTTATTGTAATTATTTATGTAGATGTAGGCAAATTTTTTGTAAATGTAGATTGAATGCTACTGTGTTTTTTTTTTTTTTGAATGATTTATTTATGGGCGCTCTTTAACAGCTCAGGTCATCAGCATCCCATTCAACTCAGGGCATGAAACGGCTGACAAATTTTGCTCAGAGGCCTCTCTTTCAGGCTTGAGGTTCTTTTTCGTGCCGTAAATGTACAATACGGGACCCACGGCTTTACTTCCCTTCCGAAGGAAGCCATACTTAGGATTTTTACACCCCGAAAAAATCCATCGGTCCTGGCCGGGTTCGAACCCGCGATCTTGGGTTTAGGAGGCAAGTATGGTAACCACTACACCACCAGGACCGACTGCTACTGTGGTAATTGTATATGATAAGTTCTAAGTTCGTAGGTCTCTGTGACAGCTCCATGAACTCATTGAATGCTCCAGGAACTTAACTAAACTATGTACTTACAAACTCTTATTCTAGCCACCACCTTAATTGCAGTTATAACACTTGCACCTCATAATTATATTTATGTTATTAAGTTCAAAGAGAGTATGACAAACCTGGAATATTTTGATCCAATATGAGATGCTGTGGTGATACTACTTGTATCTGAATATAGATCACAATCCTCTTTCACATCCTCCCTTTCTGAAAAAGGTGGAGAAAAAGTATCTTACAGTTATATAAATATCTTCCACCATCAGTTCATACAGGTTAACATGTTCTTGTAATTTCTAAGCTCTAATATTTGTACAAAAGTTAAAGTTTCCTTTAACCAAGATTTTTAAAATACTGTTATTTATTTGCTTATTAAATGTCCCTGACCTTTTCAGTGCAAAGAAAATAAATACTTAACAATGTGCATATTACATCCCCAAAAATGCCCTATATATAACAATGTAAAACATGATAGTGCTTAGTAGCAGCTAGTACTGATAGCACCATTCTCAGTGAGGATGACATGCACTCTGATGAAAGCAATAGAGGGTGGTGAGTTCAATGCAGTCTTAGTAATAACTAGTCAATTGAAGACAGCAATTAGCTAAATAAAATCAGATATGTTTTTATGTTATGCCTTCAGTTCTTATAAAAATGCAGCTGCTGCTCCAAAGTAAATGAATGAATGCTTTATTTCTACATAATTCTCTTACATTAACATTACACATTATACAACATTCTTGGAGTGCTTTTTATTTTAGGATTTATATATTTAACACACTGTTTGTATATGTAATAGATCATACTTTCCACTCTCTACCCATTCCACTATTCTCACATAACTATCCTCTTCCTTTACTTTATTTCTAGACCATACTTATAAATATTTAAAATCACCAACAATCCCCCTCTAAGTACTTATTTTCTTTTTCTTCCATACATATCACTCTAATTTTGCCTTTGCTCTGTAACCCTTATATCTGCCCCCGAGTTTTTTTGGCACCATCTATTTTGATAATACTCCCCAAGGGTGATGACATCACACTCCAGCCTCTTGCCTCCCAATCAGTTATCTGACCAGCTGATTCCCTTTTCCACTTTTCCCCACCATATCATTTACCACACTCAGCTGTTTCACTGAGTTGCCACTTGCGACCTTAACACCTCGCTGCTATACACTCCTCCCCTATCTGCCAGATGCTAGTTTCTTACCTGCCAATTGTCTCTCTTTCTTCTCTCTTCCTCTCTAGTCATTGTTCCTTGACCTTGATGCTGCATTAGGTTTCCATCTATTGTACCTGGTGACGTCCTTAACATGCTTGCTGCAATACACTCTTTCCCTCTCTGCCAGATGCTAGTTCCTTGCCCACAGGTTGTTCCCCTTTCTTCTCTCCTCCTCTCTTCCCCTCTAGTCACCATTCTAACAATAACTGCATTCCACTCATAAAGGCTCTTCTTTCTTCAATTCTGGCTTTTTTCATCTCTTTTATTAATTCCACTTTTGCTTCTTGTTCCTTTTTTCCATAGTAATTTTCAATAAATATTCTTGTGCCTTTTAATTTCCCAGTTTTGGCTAATACTTTACATTTCATATTTATTGTGAATAATTTAACTAATATTGGCCTTGATCTCTCAACCCTTCTTCCAATTCTTCAGGAGTCTCTAATTTCAATGACTTCTTCCACTTCTTCCCATGTCTTTTTTCCTCTTCTTTCTTCCACTCCAAAGATCACTACATTCAGCTTCATGCTCTCACCGCCAATTTGTCCATTTTTGTTTGCTCCTGCATTCCACTAACTATACTCCAATTCTTCAAGCCATTCAATCTTCTGCTTTATATCTTCCATGCTCTTCCCCATTTTCTCATCTATTCTTGCCTTCCTATTTTTAATCTTCTTTATATTTTCTGTTATTACCTTGAACATAGCTTTCACTTCCTCCATTTTTAGGCCCATTTCTTACTCCATATTTATGTTGAACCACCTACTCTTTGCACTTTAGAACTATAACACAACACTCCACTTTCCTGTACTTGCGAGTGTTCACTCAACATGTCCTTTCTCTTCAAGCTCATGCAAGCAACTCTGCTCCAAGGTATTTTTGTTTTAATTTTACAGGTTCATACTGCATGCCATATATCGGTTTCAGAATGAATATGAGTTTGTAAGAACTAATTACTCTATAATAAAACTATGCAAATGAAAAATAAATAAACTGTTTAAATAAAAAGTTACTGGAAATTTCTAATTAAAATATATTTATTTTATTTCTCCTTTATTTATAAGAAGCAGTAAATAATATTAATTTCAACCATTTACCTCAATTATTATTATATAATTGAGCATAATGGATCATAGTATTTCAAGGCCATTTCATAGATGTTCTCAGTACAGACCAACAAGTGGATTAACAATTAACTAACACTTTTCATAGTCTTAAGTAAAAACACGGCAGTTTGGAACACATTTCTTGTCACTGAGAGATTCTTTCTCTTCTAAAGTTTAAACAATTTGGTGCACAGTTTCTCTATTTGAAACACAATCACCAGGATATTTTCTTGCAAATTGCCCCACCACTTCTAAGCAAGAACCCATTTTCATATATGTGTCATACACAAAAACCTGTTCAAGACAATATACAGTGTGGCATAACTAATGAAGAACAATCAATACAAAATTTACGTACTGAAAGCACCAAGTAACTTGAATGCTTCTCCCAGTATTCAGCAATACTCAGAAGCTAGTTTCAGTAACATGTAACATTTTTAAGTTGTCCATGGCTTCACTTATCCTGTGGATTATTTAGTATCTATGAAAACCATAATTTTAATTTAATAAGATTAATTTAGTATGTAGCTAGTCTCATTTAATGTGAAATCTATGAATATGACCCTTAATGTTTAGCTTTTTTATATTGACATGCTCTAATTTTTGAGATGCTGATATAATTGTTTTAAATTATGAATAACATTTTTCAACAATTTGTTGGCCAGATGAATCATGAAGGTTCTTACAAATTCGATCACTCTTATCATTTCTAGCTATAAGTATACAGGGGTTCTAATAACTAGATGGCTGAGAGTATATAGCCTTTTTTTATCTTTACAATAAAACAAGAAAAAAATATTTAAATACACATTTCTAGTTCTAGAATCTTGAAATTGGAAGCAGCAGTAACTTAAGAGGGCTAGTTATTAAAGACTAAGAGTATATTCTTTCTCATCACACAGCTGAGAGGTGGTGAAACTATTTTTCATGAGAAGAACTGATCTTGGTGGAACAAAATGGAGTACATATCTGCATGCATCTTAGTACTAGATGCCAGCAAAGAGCGAGCGTTTGCTTCATAATGAGCAATACTTTGATCTGATGTTTTGCTTGCTTGCAGAAATCCGGTAGGAAGCATTTACTATGTTACATCAAGCATATGGCAATGATGTTCTGCAACAATTAATTGCAATTCAAAGAGTTTAAGGAGGGCTGTGTTTCAACAACAAAGAAGTGCAATCCAAGTACCCCAACCACTGCAGTGAATTAGATCAAGATTAATACAGCTGCTGTCTTGTTCAGGAAGATTGACAAACAATATTGGATAGATTTAGAGACTTGTTACAGATTTCACATGTGTGTTCACAATTTGCAAGCTCATATACACATGAGATGCACCTGTGCCAGATGGGTACCTGAATAGAAGATGATGCAAGAGATTAATGGGTTTCAGTATCTGGTAGCAAAGCATGGTCAGGCATACATGCATTTTATCATTATAGGTGATGAGACTTGGCTCACCATTATGATTCTGAAAGCAAACAGGCAAGTTCAGCCTTGATGTGGTTCTCCAACACAAAAGAAGGCAAAAGTTTTTTGGTTGGCAGGAAAGGTTATAGTGATTTCTTTCAACTGTCATGGAATGGTTTATCAACTTGAAGTCTTACCTCAAACAAAGTTAATGCGGAGTATTACAAGAGTGTTTCTAACATCTATCAAACACATCCGATGAGCTACATTCACCTGGTTTGCAATTTCAACACGATTTTATTTTTTGAGTAGTGTTTAACACCCGTTTTTACTACTGAAGCACCACAGGTGGTGACACTGATGATATATGAAATGATATATTGTGAAAGGATATTTTTTTAAGGAAAGAAGTATTCCAGGCCTAAGTTTAGGTGCCTCCCTGGCATTTGCCAGTTATGAAGACTGAGGAAAACTTGGAAAAAGCCCCAGTCTGGGAGGACGGTCCTGGCGGGATTCGAACCCCAGACCTCCGGCTTACGAGTCCGTGCCTTAACGACATGGCGGTACCCTACGATGTACACCGTCATGTTTGTAACTCTGTTGCTCAAAATTTGCCAGAAAAATCATAGCATGAGTGCCTCATCCTTCAAACAGCCCAAACCTAGCTCCTTGTTCCCCCATCTCAAAAATATGCTACATGGCCAGAGTTTTATTCATCAATGGTGGAGGTAGTTTTGAACATAATTAGCTTCCAACATATCTGCCCAGACTGGCAGACACATTGCGCCAAATGCATCCAACTCAATAGTTACTTCAAAAAAGACCACACCAACCTTAACCTGCCTAGTGTACTTCATAAGTAAAAACAACCATTCTCAGCCCTCTAGTGCATAACTTGTATTTTGAGTATAGAACTCTGACATTTGTTAGCAAATATCAAAAATTACAAATTCCAGATAACGTGCATCGGAATCAAATCAGAATCACTTAATGTATGTAGGTCTAAAAGGTATAAGGAGGAGGAAATTGGTCCTGGTTGTGTAGTGATAACCACACTTGCATCCTAAACCCAAGCTTGCAGATTCAATCCTTGCCAGGATTGATGGATTTTTTTCAGGCGTAAAAATCCTAAGTATGGCTTCCTTCAGAAGAGAAGTAAAGCCATATCATAGATTTATGGAAAGTAAAAGAACTTCAAGCCTGAAAGAGGAGGCCTCTGAGCAAAATTGATCAGCCATTTCATGCCCTGAATTGAATGGGACGCTGATGACCTAAGATGTTAAAGAGCATCCATAAATAAGAAAATCAACAACAGGGGGAGGAGGAGGAGTAGTAGTGAGATATTAACTTATCCCCTTGGCCAGATTTAAAATTGTAACTTCTTCTGCAAATTAATTTATTTAAATTTCTTACCTTCTAAGAGAGATTTCTGTTTATTTGCTCTGACTACACTAAGTCTTGTTTTGTGTGCAATAAACTGTTCATGGATAGATGCTAACAAACCAATCAACTGATTCAAATGTTCTTCCATTGCAGGCTTTATAATGTTATCTGAAAAAAAAAACAAAAAAAAACAGCATGATAAACTCTTCCTCTGTTACAGCAAGATGCAGAATACATTAATGCTCTTCTTTCCAAAAGAATTACTAGAGTTTGTATAGTTGATTAAACTATAATTACTATAACTTATATTGTGACATGTATATACTGATTAATTTCATGCAGCCAAAATCATACCTATACAGAACTCTAAAATATAATTTTAAATATGTGATATTCAGTGTTCCAGATCATAAATGACACATAACAACTACTATGGTGTTTTGGGAAAATAATGCCAAAAACTCACAATTTAGAGTTTGCAAGAAATTTGACCGATAGCACTTATTGCACTTGAGTTGCAAGTTTGTAGTTAGAATAGTAAACTCACTGTTTACACAACCATTTTGCAGTTAATATATGTGTATGTTGTTTACAGCATTGTTGTTAAGATGGATGTTTAATTGAAAACATTCATGATATTTTTACAGGTACAATTTTTTATTCTAAAATTTAATTTAACAATATTTTATTAGTTTAATGCATAATGTCCACACGGTACTAGTTTCACTGCAGTCACTTCTGGTTCCTGCCTTAAGAGAAATGCAAGTTGAGATGTTCAGCTCTGCCTACAGCAAAATGTAGGTGATATGCAACGAACAATATGCTGTTCTGAAATTCTGCTTTCATCTCAACAAATCTTCAGCTGAGGTCTATGCTACAGGAGGCCTAAGAAGAGTTTGTTCTTTCCTAAAGAACAGCTTGAAGATGGTTTAAAAAGTTATAAAGAGGTGAGGCAATCAATTTCAAGGGAAGATGTACCCAGTGCTCCAGTTTATGCTGTAATGGAAGAAAACACTAACATCACTGCTGTCATTGTGATTGAGAATCATCAAATAACACGAAAAACCATTTCAGAAATTCTGAATATATCACTGGGTGCCACCACACATTGGTAACTGAAAAGTTGCAGTTGCACATGAGATGCGTAGGTTACCGGGGGAGGGGAAGAAAAAAAAAAAGGACATATGTGTATAGATTCGCATGCAGTTGAAGATGATGTCACAGGAATATACAAAGTTTATAAAACAACAACAACAAATAAACGTTAATACTCAAGGAATTGTTTACCAGCATGTCATATCCGCATACACAATTGTAGCTGGGCAATACTAAAGAGATGTCCCTGAAAACTCTGCAAAGTCATTTCACACAAAAGGCCTAATTTCCATGCAACAGCAGAATGCTTTCTTTCCTTTCTTTCTTTCTTTCTTTCTTTCTTTCTTTCTTTCTTTCTTTCCTTCTTCTTTTTTTGGTTGAATAGTTGCCCATTTTTAACTACTGAGGTGCCAAGGTGGTGGACGTTGATGATACATGAGATAAAATGATAAACTGGAATTTTTTTCCCCCATTTAAGGAAGGAAGTGTTCCAGGCCTGAGTTTAGGGTACCTCCCAGGCATTTGCCATTTATGAGGAATGAGGAAAACCTGGAAAACCCTCAGTTAGGGAGGACGGTTCTGGTAGGTATCAAACCCCAGACCTCCTGCTCATGAGTCCACACCTTAACGACCTCAGTCACTAATGATGGTCAGCAGAATGCTGTATGCTGTATTGCGATAATGCATAACCACACATCGCAAATGTTGTTGCTGAATATCTCAGAAAAATCAATGTGAAGTACGTCCTTCACATTCCCCCCAAATTCCAGATTTAAACCTGTGTGACTTTTTCTATTTCCCCAAATTAAAGCAATATTTTCTATCATCAGAACCAGCAGTGAAGGCTGCAGAGCCTTTTTTTGTCAAAAAATTGTTTCCAGTATGTCTTTGAAGACTGGCAGAAATGCTAGGACAGCAGCATTGCATCCAATGGGGATTACTTTGAGAAGGATCATCAAAATTATGAGGATGAGTAAAGATACGTTGTCAAAAAAAAATTTAATTCTTTATTGAACAGCTATCATACAACTGTTCTACTAAATTTCTCAAGTTAAATAATACTGTATCAAGATTGTGTAATTACATCATAGTATAATAATTTATATATTAATCATAGAAAATTTTATATACTTTTTAACATGTTCATATAATTTCAAATGTTTGAGAGGGAAATTTAATTTTAACTGAAATTCATTCTTTTGGGTTAATAACACCTAAAGTAATACAATATTGATTGCTACGATGACTCATGAAGGCAGCATGATACCTTGAATTCATCTGATGGCAATCCTTTGTTTGCACACAAATCGCAATTTGACAACCGTAAAATTTTCATAAATTTAAATAACACTTTTCTGATAAAATTGTACCTTTCATTTTCAGTTTTAAAAAATACTATCTTGTTTTATAACAAAAATCATCTTTATATAAAATAATTTATTGATGGATTGAGAAGTGTAACATTCACCAGTGTCATTTGAAAAGTTTTCACAATGAATTAAAAAATTAAGGCATACTCTATTGTTCTAATTTCCCAATGTATACTTCCTTGACCATAATATACTTTTTCCAATGCTGCACTTTATCCTATCACAGATATCAGATTCCTCCAGTCTTGCAAAGTACTCCTTAACTGATGCTTTCAGTTTTTCATTAGAGAACATTTCTTTCCATCAAGAAATTTTTTCAGCTTTGGGAAGAAATGCAAGTCTGATGGATCCAAATTTAGGGAATGATTTTAACTATCACACTGACACATGTGTAAGGGCAAGCATTGTCTTTATGAACTACTACTTTTGTTTTTGATAAACACTGTCTTTTCTGGCATAATTTTGCCTTTACTTAGTCCAAAAGGTTAGAATGGTATTGTCCAGTAATAGATGCTCCAATAAGAAGATAGTCAATCTGTAAATACCCTTAGCACCCCAGAAAACTGATGCCATGATCTTTCCAACTGACTTTACACATTTGGTTTGCTTTGTTGATGAAGAATAATGATGCATACATTGTTTTCTAAAGCAAAGTCATGGTCAAGTGGTTAGACTGAAAAAGAACCTAAAGCCTGAAAGAAAAGATTTCTAAGCAAAATTTCTCAGCCATTTTTCATCAGCATCCCATTCCAACAAAATAAAACCAAATCATTAATACATATGCTACAAATGGACAATGCTACTGCCCTCTGCTGTCTATGTGTGGAACTCCAATGCTTTGATCTGCAAGCAAATTCGCATTAGAAGACACACACTATATTGTTTTGTTCTGGAGTGTAATTGTGTTGGGTCTTTCTGAAAACATGCCAAATTTTGCTCAGTGTTTACATTCTGAGTCACTTTTGATCAGGTGTGGATAAAACTTTCAGAGTTCCCATTTGGGTATTAACAAAAGTTTGTTCAACTCTCACTGACTTTGATGGTCTAAATAGTTGCTGCAGCTATCTTACAGAAAAGTTTTCTTGGCTAATTCCTCTGTCAAAATATCATTTGTCTGAAATGCTCATAGCTTCAGCAATTCTTCACATTGTGATCCTCCATTACCATAGTACGCACTTATCGAAAAATTTCAAATATGATGGCAGATTTTAGCCATCAACTTCATGGGTCATGTTTTAAGCTTTCATGACCACATTTGAACTGAATGGTTCATTTGGAAACAGTTGATAATTTCTGTTGCTGCCATGCCATTCTTTATAAAGAAATGAATTACTGCATGCTGTTCAATATTTGCCATTTTCCCACTGCATTACAAGGAAAAGCAATACCTACTACAGATTTTTTTACAGTGAAGCATTATTGCATAGCTCTTTTTATAGAAAATGGCAGATTTTGATACAGTAATCAGTTTGGAACTACTACTGTATTTGTGAGTCATTCCAAGAACTTTTTACATTACCTTTGTATATACAAAATTAATCAGAGCTTCAGAAAATAACTAAAAGCATTCTGAGCTTTCTTAAACATATCAATGCACAATAAATATAAATGTTTCTCTACTCTTGCTTATTTAAGCTTACAACATTATATAATGTTTGTTAGAATTAACATTTACAATTCACAATTAATTACAATCAGTACAGCTATTGTATGGAACATTTTTCTATGCACATTAATGCCAGTTGTGCCAGTTAAACTTCAATAAGTAGTTATTTTAATACTGCCCAAAAGTCAAAGCCTGCTGCATTCCCTCCTTCCATTTGAAAAAGTTGAGCTACTTACCCATTCCATTATCGTGTTTATACCGAAGGCATACCCATAGAGCCTCATCCCATTTTCTGCCTTGTACCAGTACCCTGATGCTTCTTTCTGTATCTTCCATATACTCTCTTAAAATCTGGGCAGCATCACTGAAATGTCTCCTCCCTATCTGTCCAGCTACCAACTCTTGGCACAACAGTTGTAGTTGGTTTTCTCTGTTGCCAGTATATAAATGGAAGAAACAATTAGCATAGGAAGAAATGTGAAAAATGTTGAATATGAAACACTTTGAGAGTAAGTAGAGCCAAAACGAAAAACAGTACTTGGCACTTCCATTATTTATAGCACTATTTATGAATAATGAATAAGAGAACAGAAGGAGGGAGGAGAGGAAAGAAGAGGAGGGAGGGAAGGAAGGAAGAGGAAGAGAAGAGATGAGATGAGAGGGGAGGGGAAAAGAGAAGAAAAGCAAAAAGAAGAGAAGAGCCCTGTCCCGCCATGCCATGCCACGCAAATGGTCAGTTTGGATGTCAAGGATTCAATGCAGTTTGGTGGACAGAAATTCTAAAGAATCTCAAAGAAATGAAATACCCATGAAATCTATATTGCCCAATGCAAGATTACTTCACACAGAGTGCAATCATGTCCACAAACATGCAATACTACAGAAAAAGTTTTAAATGCCGCCCACAGGGCTTTTTTGTCTTTTTATTTTAAAGCAATATAGAGAAAAAAACATGAATGCTTTTTAAATTTTGGTTTTCAAATATACCCCCTATTCCTAATGGTCTAATTTTCATAATTTTTAGAAACTATTTTTCTTGTTTTATTTAAATGGCTATACTGGATTTTATTGTGAAGAAACAACTGCTGCTAGAGCGATTTTTAAATTTTGGGTTTCTCCTAATGACGCAATTTCTCTGATTTTCAGAAATTACTTTTCTTATTTTATTTAAATGGTGTACATTAATGCCTCTAGAAAATTTTGGGTTTTAAGTAAACCTCTCCCTCCCCCACCCAATAGTCCAATTTTATTGATTTTCAGAAACTATTTTTCTTATTTTATTTCAATGGCATATACCGAGTTTCCTTTAAAAAATTTAAAATTGCAACCACTAGAGCGATTTTTAAATTTTGCTTTAAATCCCACTCGGTTTTCAGGTACATACTACTCCTAATGGCCCAATTATCCTGATTTTTGGAAACTATTTTTTCAATTTATTGTAAAGAAATATACCAATTTTCAATGAGAAAAAACAAAAATTGCAGCCATAGAGTGATTTTTAAATTTCTTTAAAAATTTTAGTTTTAGGTTAATCCCCCCCTCCAATAGTCCAATTTTGCTGGTTAATGAACTCGACTAATCGTTTGTTAATTTATGGTAATATGCTGAGTTTCGTTGAGAAAAAACAAAAATTGGGACCTCTAGACATTAACATACATATATATACATATATATAATTTTTTTTTTTCATTGTCATTCTTAGTAGCTAGGATCGATGGAGATTTGGAGATTTGAACAAACAATTTTAAAAAATTGTTGCAACACTGGAGAACAGACTGTAGATCCTATATGACAGTATGCACATTAGTAGATAAAGAATGAGATAAACTAAAAGCAATAGTATTAAGGAATAAGAACTGACTAGTGAAAAATGAGGAAATCATAAATAAATACAATAAAGTGTTTAATACTTAAAATGCACACAATGCCATTTAGCAGACTTTAGGAATAATTAAACATAGAATTAGTATTAATTTTAATGTAAACCATCTTGTCTTTAGAAACAGCATAACATAATACTGTATTCCCAATAACTGTACCAAATATATTGTAAAAAGACAAACTATGCATGTAGTATCACTCTAAAGGAGCACGCAGCAAATTAATTTTTAAAAAATTCCTACCCACCCTCCCATCTACCTACAAAAAAGTTTCTATCAAAGATGTCATATATCATATTGCTAAATCCTGGGATGAAGTAAACTGGAAACCATAAAAATCATGACATAAAATGTTGTATCAAATTGATATGGCTGATGAGAAAGAAGACCTGCAATGATAGATTTAGTGAAAAGAT
Source organism: Metallyticus violacea (assembly GCA_030762175.1). NCBI lineage: Eukaryota > Metazoa > Arthropoda > Insecta > Mantodea > Metallyticidae > Metallyticus > Metallyticus violacea. The sequence continues at coordinate 22,810,524 of CM060834.1, forward strand.
TACCAGGATGTGAAATTGTTATCAGTCAAGACTGGATGGCAGCTGATGAACTCATCCTACTCTAGAGTTTGCTAAAATGACTAATAATAGACCTAATTATTCTATTCCTCTATGAGCATTTATTTATGATTTCATGTCCTCACTGTGTCTGCTTGGGCTGTTGGAAGATTATTTGAAGAGAAATTTGCTGGAGATTTGGTTTCAAGTGACAATGTGATTCATAAATTAGTAGTATCTACATGCTTTAGATGAACTAATATCCAAAATTAATTTAATTTCTCAAAGAGAATTAAGGAGCAAATGCACAATTTCATAAGAGATGCCAGAATCATATGGAAAATGATGGCAAGCAGTTCCATCATCTCATTGTATGACATGAGTGAGTGCATAACTTTTTAAGTGCATTAGAGTTTATTAGATAGTCATTCATCTACCTGCCCAGAGTCTATGTAGTGTTGCTGGCTATGAGCAAGGCTAAAGTGGCTGCTGACACATTGGATGAATGATATTTATTTTATATCTTACATTTTTTGTATGCTGTTACAATTCAAGCTCAATATGTTTATAATTCCAAGTCACCTGTTTACCAGCTTATTCTTTGTAAATGTAGTTTGACAATAAAGCTTTTATTCTATTTTATTTTTAAAACCAGAAAAATGAAGAATTTAATTAATTCGCCTTTTTCTTCTCTGTTATGTTTTTTTGTATCAGTTATGTAGTTATTTTCTTAGGTATGTTCCTAAAAAAAAAACCGTGAAGCTGGAGGGCAAAATAAATAAATACAATAAATAAATAAAAACCTTAAATGAGCTGAAGTAGTGTGACTTCTTAGAACACTGATGAATGACAAAATTGAGTGGAGTGATTCTTATTAATCTTTTAGTTTGGTGATAAAAATTAATAACTGCTACAATATAATTACTTTCTCTTGCAGAAGTTAAAACTTGCTATTATCTTAAGCTCTATTGCCAGTTTAAAACACACATACTTGTAATGTAGCTTATCAGCCATATGCAGACTTTCTCTCCAATCCCCAGCTCGCTGGAATGCCAACAGAGCTTCTTGATATTTACCAGCACGGACATACATGAGCCCTGCTTCATGGTACAACATTTTCTCCTTCAAATGATCTGCATATGCTGCAGCGATTCTCTGATACCTCATGCTGCCTTTTGGAAACAGCGGTAAAGCCTGAAACATATAAATATATAAGTCACATAGTTTTCACTACAAATGCTGAATAAGCTCATTCATAAACAAAACTGATACCAAATTTGAATGTAGTCCAGGAATAGGTTAGTATGGAGTACCACAGGGCTTTGTTTTGGGACCATTACTGTTTTCTCTTTATATCAATGAACAGCCAAAAAGCACAAATACTAACACAGTTTCACATGCAGGTGATGATATCTGTACTAGGTTAGGGGAAAACAATATATTATATATTCAAATCATTGCATAATATGTTGAACTAAACACTCTTATTGCTCCACTTACTTTCTACGAAATGTGCTAATAATTTCCAGAACCTTTGCTCTCATTCTCGATTCTCGAAACTAGTACATTTCATAGCCAGTAAGTGCAGCAATAAGAGTGTTTTAGTTTGACATATCATACAATGATTTGAATATATGAGTGGCTTCACGGTGATAGTTCCTATATGAACATTTTATATAAAATAGATTGTATACTGAAAAGTATTAAAACAGTAATTGATTATTGGTTATTTTGTAACAAATAATCTTAATAATAATTTAATGTGGCAAAAATCATTCATTTTTAAATAAAAAGCTGTAAGTTAAATACATTTATTTCAACTGGCACTCAACCAGTATATCTTGTAAATAACCTCTCATTTTTGGCTCTTCAAATTGACAAAACTTGTATGCTGGGATAAATATATAAATTATCTTGTGATAAAATAAGTAAGGTGTATGTTTACTCAGGTATTTAGCTAGCTAGTTTTCACTAAAAGTATTACCTTGAATGCATATAAAGAAACTACTGTTAAAATTCTTTCCTTCTTGAATTTATCTCTACATTATTCCAAGGGAGCAATGAAAAAATTATTCTTTTGCATGTCTTCTGCAGGATCAGCACTCTGTAAGGTGATGCTTATTAATGTAAACAGTCAGGTTTAATAAGAGGAATTTCCTTATTTACTTGTTAGCATTGCTGATTGCTCTCCATAGCTGTATACAGTAAATAAGGAAAAAATTACATCATAATATACTTTTTTAAAATTATTTTTGTGAATAATGTTTACTAACAGTATGCTCTCATTCTACTATGCAATCAGAGTTTATACAGAGTGAATTACCTAAAACTTGCACCGCAAATATTTCTGAAATGGAAGGTGCTATTGATATGCTGCTTTTACAGAATTGAAGTTTAGATAAGGGCTCATAATTGCAATCCATACACAGATATTAATAATTATTAGAATGTATATTTTATTTATTGAAAACAATTACATTTCTTCAAATGGAACAATGCCTATTGACATCAAGAAAATAAAATTAAGAGGAAATTAGAATGTCAAAGGTGTTTCTCACAGGACTCTAATGTAAGTAGTTTACAAGCTACATTTTAAATAACTACAATTGTCTGCTCCAATAAACTCCTTAGTACTAGGCTACAATGTTCATATATTTACTTTTTTTATTTAGTGTGTGTGTCATTATTTTTCTTTCTGAATTTCCAAGAAAACACATGTTACGTTTTGTGCTTTTGTGTTTTCACTGTACCATATGTCAGTACCTCTTAAAATAAATAAACAAATTCTGTGATTCTGAAGAAGAGAAAACTGCCTTCACAGATTGTGTTCAAAATGATGTCCACCATCTACATACAAGCTTCAAGTCTGTCATGTAAAGACTGCTGCACATGTTGTAGCATTTCAGCAGAAACTTCAGAACAGGCAGCTGTAATACATTTTTTCCTGCTTTCTGGTGTATTTAGTATGTCCTTGTAGACATTGTTTTTTAGCTTTTGCCACAGAGAAATGTATAAAGGGATCAAATCTGATGATTGGGCAGGCCAAAGTACAGCCCCTCCCTTCATTCAAGTACAGCCCCTCCCTTCATTCAATCCAATGATTTTGAAACAACTGGTGAAGACAAGCATATTATGCCTATTGGGATATCTTTCAGCAAGAAACAACAACATTCTCCATACACCATGAACATGTTGATTTTTTCAGCATTAGTAAATATCATCTTCCAGCACATCCAACTTCAAGAAATATCATAAAGAACTGGCAAGGAAATCAGTGTAAAAGAAACAAAATGTAAATACCCCCAAAATGAATTAAATCAATTTAATATTCATCTTCTAGAAGTTGACAATCGAATACAAACATCATAACCTAGTAATTAATCAGTTACATGGAGCAGATAATCATAGATATTTAAATTTTTCATATTACTGAAGCTTGTAAACACACAGGAAATACCATTGACATTCTAATTTCCTCTAGTTTTATTTTCATGATATCAACAAGCATTGTTCCATTTGAAAATATGTAACTTTTTTCAAAAAGTACACATTCTAATGATTAATTATTAACATCTGTGCAAGGGCTGCAATTATGAGTCCCTGCTTAAACTTCAATTCTGTGAAAGCGGCACATCAATAACATCTCCCATTTCAGAAATATATGCAGTGCAAGTTTTAGATGATTCACTTGGTATACATAGTTCAAACTGTCTGACCTTCAGTGGATGTGCAATTTCCAGCAAAACCATAGGCAAAGTTCTGCTGATGCAGGCAATTGAGCTTGCTCAATCTTATTTATCATGCTAATTGTTTCAATTACATATCTACAGAAAGTGCTTATAAGACTGTCTTAGAAAACTCTCCTCTAACATACTAATCCAGCAAATTGGTGTATCTGCCAGCAGTACGTATAAGCCACTCAGCTGCTGCATCTTTATTTATATAAAATTATTGTTGTATCTGAAATAAAATCCATGGAGACAATGAAACACAATATCCATGAAATAGATTACAATATTCTGGAAGAAACATTTTGGCAAGTGTTTCAAAATCTTCCCAAGTCCCATAATACAGGGCAGGTCTTTGAGCATGTACAGTGTGCCTGGGAATTATGTTATACTTTAATTAACAACCAACAATACACTTACAATAATAACCAACAATACACCAACAATATTTCTAATAATTACAATATTATTATAATAATATCATATGCTAATAAGAAATTGCACAGGGATATGCGAATTTCCTGGATAAACTGTACTTTGATAATTAATTCGTACAACATTAATTACTATTTACTACTAATGTATAATTAAAGAAAAAAGTATACTATGAGTTCCAACAGCTTGACATGATTTCACTCAGCAGGTGGAAGGCTATTATGCAGTTTGCGATTGCAAAGTAGAATGAGGACCCTGTACAAGATCCAATGGTAATTTCCACAGGGATTTATTAAATAAGAAAAAAATTGTAAGTAATCCCTATATACAAGATTACAGTCTGTTTAATAAGCTACCAAACAAACTTAAGTCATTCTCAGGCAATAGCTTCAAAATAAATATGAAACATTTTAGATTAACAAATGTGTGTACAGAATGGATGAGCTATAAAATATCCTTGACTTATTTTATTGTTGCTCTATGTAAATAATTCTATTCATGCAATTTGTATTGTGATTGGAATTGGCCATGCCAATATCAAATATGAGTCACTGAAATAATAAAATAGTTTTTTATTCTTAATTATCTAGTCAGATGATTGATATTCTTATGCTCCACTTACTGTTGAATTATGCAAAACTAGTTTCACAGGCTTTTGCCTGCATGCTCAGTTGTGAGTTGAATGCCAGATTTGTTGTTGGTTGGCTGGACTTGGTGTAGCACTCGTGAACATTTTATGAACATCTGATTTAATTTGTCTTCTGTTGAGATCTCAAAGTTCATAACCTTATCCTCATATTTTTATATAAATTTTTTCTTATATTTCCAGCTCCACGGGCCTATCTACGAATTTCAATAATTTCATTCCTATTTCTATATCAGGCTTATCTCTCCAAAAGTGATGTGCAACCACTGATTTATCTATCTGATTGTACCTGATGTTTCTCCAGTGCTCTTTCAGTCTAATTCCAATGCTTCTTTTTGTTTTTCCAATATATACTTTGTTACATTCTGAACAGTTGATTTTATATATTCCTGGCTTCTTCTCCTGAGATATTCTATCATTATAACCAGAATTGAGCAGATTTTATTAGGCTAAACTTGTTCACTGGGGACAAAGTAATCCCAAACTTTCTAAGTATTCGTTGGAATTTTTTGGTGGGCCAAGGATGATAAGTGAATTTCATGTAGATGGTAGATTCTTTTACTTACAACATTGACAGCAATAAAAGAATCTACCATCCACATGAAATTCACTTACCATCCTTGGGTAACCAAAAAATACTTAGCCAGTACTTACTTGAACAAGTTTGGCCTAAAAAAATTTGCTCAATTCTGGTGATAATGATAGAATACCTGAGGAGAAGAAGCCAGGAATATATAAAATCAACTGTTCAGAATGTAACAAAGTATATATTGGAAAAACAAAAAGAAGCATTGGAATTAGGCTGAAGGAGCACTGGAGAAACATCAGATACAATCAGATGGATGCATCAGCGGTTGTACATCACTTTTGGAGAGATAAACATGATATAGACCTATCTATGAAATTCATAGATAGGCCTGTGGAGCTGGGAATATAAGAAAAAAATTTATATAAAAAAAATATGAGGATAAGGTTATGAACTTTGAGATCTCAACAGAAGACAAATTAATCCAGAAGTTCATAAAATGTCCACGAGAGCTACACCAAGTCCAGCCAACCAACAACGAATCCGACAGTCAAACACAACTGAGGATGCAGGCAAAAGCCTGCAAAACTATTTTGCATTATTCAACAGTAAGTAGAGTATATGAGTATCAAATTGACTCACTAGATAATTAAGAATATATTACTCGCTTCACTGTATTGGTTCCTACACGAAATTAAATTTTATATATAATAAAATAGGTATTATCATCACCATCATTGCCAACTATGATTACAGGTCTAAATCAAGTCTTTTGTTTATAAATCCAAGGTACTTTTAAGCTTATCCATAATGGTTTGCAATACTTTGTAATACTCTTCTGCTTTGTAGGTTATAAACATTTATTTGTTCCCTTCTGAAAAAGGAAAGTTTCACCTGTTTATTATTCTCACTCCCTTGCTTTCAGCATTTCCCACAGCTGTAAGGCATTTATATTTCAATTTTCCATACTACAGGATTACATGAATTCCAATGGTTCATAAAATACCAAGCATTCATTTATAACTAATACCTTAATTCTAACCTTAAAAGGAAAGGAAATTTCATAGCAAAATTCATATTATGGGAAATAATGCTATTTTGCTATATTAATGCTAATGTGCAACTGAAGAAAGCTTACCTTTGAATAAAGATTATGGTTTTTCACAAATGCAAGACAATCATTAAAGTGTTCTTCCTCTGAACAAAGTGATATATGTTTCAATGCTGAATCATATCTCTTCAAATGTTTATCAATCACAAAATGGCGATAGTTTGGCTGCATTCTGTAAGAGACAAAAAAAGGCAAAGATAATTTCTACTTGCATTTGTTACTACATCCAGTTCTTCTTCTTCTTTGAAATGCTGTTTGACATGTATTCTATTTATGCACTTTAATAAAATCTTTATTGCAACCTACAGCTTGGCTTCTTGTTTCATGCAAAGTCAATAAATGACACACATAAGCTATTGGATCTCCACAATGACAAGACAAAGCAATAGCTCCACACAGTATGAAAATATGTTACATAATATATTCTTTATTGGCTTGAGTCCATTTAATACTCTTATGCTCCAATTACACAGAACATGTTTCACAGGTCTTTGCCCACATCACCAGCTGTGAGTTGACTGCCAGATTCGTTGACAGTTGGATGGACTTGGTGTAGCTCTTGTGGACATTTTATGAATTTTTGGATTGTATTCTATTGGGATCTCAAAGTTTATAACCATGTCTTCATATTTTTTTATAAACTTTTTTCCCATATTCCCAGCTCTATCTACGAATTTTGGTAATTTGACTTCCATTTCTATATCAAGTTTATCTCACCAGTGATATGCAACCACTGATTTATCTACCTGATTGTACCTGTTGTTTTTTCAGTGTTCTTTTAGTCTAATTCCAATGCTTCTTTTTGTTTTGCCAATATATATTTTGTTGCATTCCGAGCAGTTGATTTTATAGATTCCTGGCTTCTTCTCATAAGATATTCTATCATTATCACTGAAGTTCAGCAGATTATTTAGGCTGAATTTGTTCCCTGGGAGCAAAATAATACCAAATTCTTTGAGTATTTTCTAGAATTTTTTAGTGGCCTAAGGATGATAATTAAATTTCTTGTGAATAGTAGTTTCTTTACTTGTTGTCAATGTTGTAATCTGTTTTAACCTCTTCTCTTGTTTGAATTTCTTGATTTTCTTATCTACAATTTCTTGGTCATACCCATTGGCTTTTGCCATTTGTATTATATGAGAGTATTCATTGCTGTATTCAAACTCATTCATGGCTATATTAATAAGTCTATGTGCTAAGCTAATTTTCAGCCTGCGTATCCTTTTTGCATGTACAAATTTCAAATTATTGCCTGTTCTGAACTACGAGATCTCAACAGAAAACAAATTAATCCAAAAGATCATAAAATGTCAATGAGAGCTACACCAAATCCATCCAACCATCAACGAATCTGGCAGTTAACTCACACCAGATGGTCAGCTAACAAGCAGTGGGCTCGTCCATAAGCAAAACAATATGGGGGAAAACAATACTGATCACATTGTATCTGAATAAATGCCCCAAGCTCAAAGGAGTTTATAATTAAAAATTCTTGTTAAAACCCCTTTCCAGAAACATTCTGATCATACTCCATATTATTTTTGCTATTCCATTGTTTTGACTAAACATCCTTGCACAATTAATTACTCATCTCACCTCCCTTATCTAAAGGAAAAGAAACTATTGAAATACTGACTTTCTCTGCTGTTAATGGTAAGTAAAGCACATTAATTACATAACATTATTGTACAGCATGCATATCATTTTCAAAGTTCTTTTCCCCCTTTTGCATTACTAACCTGCGCAGTTCATTGAGGAATGCCACATATTCTTTTGGATCCTTGTTGGATTTGGCAGCAACAAGAATAACAAGATCAAAGTCATAAAGTCCAAGAGCTATGTTGTAGAGACGATTGACATCTTCTAAGTACAAAAGGTGCTTTAGTGCTTCATCCACTCCAGAAGTGCCTTCTTCCTTGAGAGCTTTGATCCGAAGTAGTGCCTCAGAAAGATCACTATCTGTGCCCTCTTTTACATGGCTAGTGAGTATTGGCAGCAACAGATCTCTCTTATTTTGTTGCTGCAGCATTGCATCTCGTACAGCTGTACACACTGTTTTAACCTAAACCACATGGGAATGTTAATTTCAACTTTACATAAAACAATTTCCTGTACAGGGTCTGTCACTTTTTGCCAAGATACAAGGTGAATCAAATATAAACTGAATTTTTTTTTGTGATTTATTGAAAGCAAATTAAATAAAAATAAGATATATCTCAGTTTTCTACATAATTTCCTGAATTACAAACCCATTTTTTTCCAATGGATATGAGGTTTCTTAATCCCATTACAGAAGAAAAAGTGTGGTTGGGTTTTCAGGCCATATTGCATGAATGTTTCCACACCTTTGTGACTGTAGAATTGCTGACCTCCAAATGCTTCTTTTAATGTACAAATATACAGTAATAGCATGGTGATAAATCTGGGGAGTCCAGAATGTTTCCTTGATTTTTTCTCTTGTTAGAGCAGCTGTATGAGGAGGACATTCTCTTGGAGGAAAAAAATCTTCTCAAATCTGTTAACATTTTTTTGGCAGATAAGCACATTTTGCTTCATGCTGGCAGTAACAAGCTGCACTGACTGTTCAATAAAGAAAATTAATTAACAAAATGCCTTGGGAATACCAGAAAATTGTCAAGAGAGCCTTCCTAGTTAACAGGCAAGTTTTACTTTTGATAAGATTAGAATACCCTTCTTTTCTCCACTCCATGCTTGCTTGTTTCAGAAATATAGTGTTGTATTCACATTTTATTGCAGATTATGATTCAATGCAAAAACATTTCTTCAAAGCCAAAAAACTCTTGACACACTCCCACATGTTTTTCAGTGGGAATTCCAGGAACTCATCTTGCTGAGACTTTTTGTCTAAGTCATCTGAAATGATGAACTGAACACTTTCATAACTTTTTCCCACCTCAGAAGTGATTTCAGAAATTGTCAAAAGTTGGCCAGACTTGATAAGGACCTGAACAGCTCAAATATTTCTTTCCATTATACTAATTTGAGGTTGACTCAGCAACTTTCAATTCTTAGTTTCTCATCCTTCGTGAAACTTTTGGTCACTCATACCTTGTAGATTGGTCAGCATCTTTTCCCCAAACCATGCCCCTAATCTCTGCAAAATTTTAGTCACTTTTGTGGTCTCCCATACCAGAAGCTTAATAATAGCTTTACACAATCAACGAGTGTATCTCTTGCTCATATGTTAATGACAAATGAAATGGCTGTGCAAGGTGAACTGAACCCCCTCCCTACTCCTGAAACTCCCAAGCAGAAAGTCTTACATGCAAGTCTTCATACTATTAAAAAGGGTTAAAATAAAATTTCTGGTATATATTTGATTCACCCTTTTATGAACAGAATTTAGAACATTGTAAAAATTGGAACAAAATAAAACTGTGATTATCATGAGATACAGTTATGCAAGTCAGATTAATTCATGTGAAAAAAATGAGAAAGAAGATATTTTTTGTAATAAGTAATGTATACATTGGTATTAAAAAAAATTAAACTGGCTCAACATAGATGTTTATAGTTCTGAAACCATCAATGTTAGAAACAGGATGCTTTGTACAGTTTTCTAGAAACCTTAACTCAGATTTTGTGCACAGGGAAAACACGTTACTTCAATACTGCATTTTGGTACCAAAAATATAAAAATATTCACAAGGAGATGCCTATCAATATTACTGCATTTTGTGGCAGTCTACATTTGTAAAAAGGGATTTTTTGCATTGGCCAGCTTTAAAAAAACAAGTAAATGAGAACAACTGTTTAATTTGTGGGAGTTTTCACAGTGAAATGCAAACTTAACTTATGTATTTGACTTAATATCACAATCTCCAAAAATGGAAAGAGAATGCATAAAGCTATTAAATCTGTAAGACTTTGCATTTTCACAAAAGATACCCATACTAATAATTACATTCAAGAACAATACTTACAATCCAAAACCACATAAACTTGTTATAGTCAATAACCTAGCATTCACATTAGCAAATTTATTGCTAAACAAAACAGAATATGCTTTATAATACCAACGGGTCTAGGATATAGAGCAAAAGGAGTTACTCAAGAGACAATGTGTCAAGAAGAAAATAAAATGATTCAAAAATTGGAAAGGGAAAAAAAAATACATGACATCATCACCTTGAAAGGTCACAAAAAGAACACTTATTTAGAAATTTACCTACTCCTTGGGTGCACTGAAAATTTAAAAAATATTCAAAATTACATTACTGTTTTGGCAGCAATAAACAAACACAACTTAAAGAACCTTCTAAAGGATAGAATTCCTCCCAGTAAACAAGCAGGCATATATGAAATCAGCTGCACCGGCTGTAACAACAAAAATACACAGGCAAAACCAAAAGAAATATTACAGTTTCCTTCAAAGAGCACATGAGAAACTTCAAATATAAACACACAGAAAAATAAGCAATATCACATCATTTTTGGTTTGAAAATCATGAATTATAAAAAGAAGCAAAACTCCTTAAAGCAATGCAGAAGACTAGCAATTTGAGAAAATTTATTCATATATCAGAATTAAGAAAAGTTGGTTAATTTTGATCTTCCAAAACAGAATGAGCTCATCTCAAGTTGTTAAAAGGCTAAGAATATCTGCAGACCATGCAGGATGAAGGCAATGACCTTCAAACAATGTCCAAGTAAAGGTTTGGAAAGTATTGAAATTTGAGTGATATTTTGCCAAATATACAAGTATATGAGAGCAACTTCACTCCATTAATGTAGAGCAGGAATTATGGGTATGTTTGTCTGTGATCTGTATTGAACAACTTTCAAAAAAGGCAAAATCACATTTTTCAATTAATTATACACATGGTGAAAATATAGGGTAAATATTCTTAGCTAGTAGTTTTTATTATAGCTTATAATTCTTATTGTTCTAGCAAACATAAATGATAAAATACTTAATACATTATTATATGCTTTATATAAGCTCATATAATATATTCAGGCACATTTTAAACCATCCATTCACAAATTGCATAATTATCGGCATGACCTCCATATCTTGCACAACATTTCATCTTTTTAAAACTTGGTTACTAAAAATTAAATTCATGAATTTTGCACACTCACTCTTCTTACAGAAAATGCTGGAAGTGTTGCCCAGTTTATACAATATATTAATTTACAATACATCTACATCTACTGTGAAGAATTCTCTCAATGTATACTTTTGGTACAGTATGCTACCAATTTTGATTGTAAAACAATGGCCATTAGAGCAGCTTTAGAAAATCTACTGTATAAACCTAATGTAAATAAAAGAATTATTATCTTAAGTGACTCTTAAGCAGCACTAAAGTATAAAGTATGATGAATTACAGTTACCCACCTACCTACACTATAAATGAAATAAGAAAACTGTATTATACAATCCAGATCAGAAATACAGAAATAGTGGCTAATGAATGGCTCAAATTGAATTGGGACAAGTATTAAGAAAAGGACTGGTTATGGAGACAGCCTTAAAATATTGGTATAGAATCCTGCACCTAGATGATGATAATTTGTTAAACCAATGTTTAAAATACCAAGATATTAGTCTACAAAGCATGGGTTGTATAGTGAACTAAGAAATAACTTAGAAAATAATGGTATTGGAGATGTTTGGAAAAAAAAGTGGGGGGGGGAATTAAATAACAAGGGTTTTTGGAGAAAAATAAGAAATTGATTTGAAGATATTGGGATACAAAAATAACTTAGATAAGTATGAAAAAATCATGGCACTTTATGTTATAATGAAAAATCATTAGGAAAGACAAGAAATATGTAGATGCCACAAAGTAAAATAAGTGGAAATGGACTGTTAAAAGAGGACAGAAATAATAATGTAAGAATAGCACTATAAATGTAAGAATTAAATACTATGCACTAACATGTGATTGTCAATTTTAGTGGACTGCCCAGCTTAATTGCCAGGGCCAAATAAAATGGGCAGTTGAATATATATAAAAAACAGAAATAGTTTTATAATGGATCCTGAGCCATGTGGGATTGAAGGGAAATGAGAATGCTTATGCTTTACCAAAAAAAGGGAGGTACTATAAAATTAAACCATCTTTTGAACTACAACTTCCCGCTAAATCAAAACTGAAAGAGATTTATACCTGAACAAGAAGAACAAAATATCCAACAAAATCTTAAGAGGAAAACCATATAAAGAGATCTAAATACTTCCAAACATCTTTTATTGAAACCAAGAAAAATTGGTTACCTGTCAAAACATCTCTTCCAGATGAAATTAGTCAAGGACAGTCACTACCCATTGTGTAAGAACATGAATAACATTTTAAACAAGGAACATTTACTGAATTGCAGCCTACTTGATAGTAACAAACAAATGAAAAATAATTTGGAAGCTCTTTTTGGAAAGTTAGGGAAAAAATGATAAATATCATTGACACTAGCACCAACTAATCTAATCCACATCTCCTCAGGAAACTATCATTTATTCTTGTCAATTCTTCTGCAATAATTATATCAGCATCTTCTATAAGGAGGATGAGTACAGAATTCTTTATTTATAAGTTTTAAAAAGGTGAAGTGTTGTGGCACCATGTATTTGCAGCATCATATGACCACAATGGCAAGGGGAAGGGAGGTTGCGCTAGTAAGTAGCCAATTTGTGAATAGATTGTAAAACTTGTGAATAAATTTGCATGTCATTAGCATTTAAAAAGCTAAGATCAATAATCTTATCTTTGACATTACATATCAAGAGAAGAATTTGTGCTACTGTAACAGTTATTATACTTTGAACTATTATTATGCAGGATGCACTGGAAAATATAATACAAACACAATACAATACACAATACAAACCTTATTGTGGGGTATATTTTAAGTAACGTATCTCATTTATAATTACTGACAAAAATCTATCTTGGAACTCTCACAATGATCTAGTATGTAGTAAATTGTCATATGTTGCATTCTTACTAGCAAATTTGAAAAAAGCTATTGCAAATGATTTTATATAAATTTTTTCATTGTACATTTACATATGAGTTAATGTGGGGGAAGAGGGAATTCACAAATATCAAAGATATTATAAAATCAAAAAATGTTTGAAGATTAACAAACTGGAAACAAATTCAACATTATAAATCACTATTTGTTACATTAAATGTTCTATAGTTATTTATATATATGATTTTGTATGTTAATTTTTTCATAGTACATTTACATGTGAGTTAATTCACAAATATCAAAAAAAGTTGTTAGAAGATTAACAAACTGGAAACAAATTCAACACTGTAAATCACTATTTGTTACATTAAATGTTCTATAGTTATTAATATATATACATGCCATTTATTTTTGAATTTCGCTCATCCCTTTTTTATTTGTTTATTTTTTTCCCTCTGACAACAGTCTAATAATAAAGCTTTTAGCCTACGCTTTAAGATGATGTTTACATTTCCTCACTTAAATCTTAATATGTAATTCATATAATTACAACCCTTGCTTACAAAAAGTACAATTATGGGTAATCTTAATGATTTGGGTGTCGTATATTCAAAGATTACCTAATTTTTATCCATAATTCTTTAGTATGCGCATTGCAGCACTTCATATTAAATAAAATAATTCAAAGGCATGACAAGAATTGAATCCGTGGTCTACGGAACATGAGCTTTTGTGTTAGCATTATGCAATACAAGCAGATAAAGCGCTCCCTCTAGAGTAGACTACATAATGCAAGAAAGTAGTTAAAAGATGTTCAGTATTGCACTGTCAAATGGTTAATTTGAGATTTGAGGGATTTTTATAGCACTAACCTTGAAAACGCTGTTATGTTTAGTTGTGGACCATACATTGTCTAACTCAAATTGCTTAAATATGACATTTCTACACTTTGTGAAATTATTTCAGTGTAGTTCATTAATGATATATAATAATATATATCATTATATATATAAGCTGTACCATGTATATTAAAAACTTACATATGCACATTGCTACAATTGTAGTAATATACCATTTTATTTTATGAATTTCTGAAATCACTAAATTGACTTCTTCCTTTGTCGTCATTGTCATTATTATTATTATTATTATTATTATTGATCTACTCAATGGTTTTGATGGTTTGTGTGTTACAGTGCTTATTTAGAAGTTCTATTTAAAATTAATTTTGTGTCAGAACCAACAGAGCGAAGCAATTCATTTATTCTTAATTAGCTAGTGAGTCGATTTAATACTCTTAAGCTGCACTTACTATTGAATTATAGAGAACATGCCTGTATCATCAGCTGTGAGTGGACTGCTGGATTTGCTGTTGGTTGGACTTGGTGTAGCTCTTGGTGTAGGGATATACAGAAAGGATATGCAGACTGAAAATTACATAAAGGCAAGTGGCTATAATCCCACAGCATACAAACATGCAGTTCTCAATAGCTTAGTACATAGACTCATTAACATACCCATGAATGAGTATGAATACAGCGAAGAGTACTTTCACATGAAAAAAAAAAAAAAAAAAAACCCAATGGGTATGGCCAAGAAATTGCAGACAAGAAAATCAAGAAATTTGAAGAGAGAGAGGTTAACACAGGTTACAACATTGTAAGTAAAAAAATAAACTAGCATTCACAAGAAATTTACTTATCACCCTTAGGCCACCAACATTTTCAGAAAATACTCTGAGAGTTTGGAATTACTTTATCCCCAATGATCAAATTCAGCCTAAATAATGTTCTCAACTCTGGTGGTAATGATAGAATATCTGATGATGAGAAGCCAGGAATATATAAAATCAACATTTGGAATGCAACAAAGTATATATTGACAAAAAAAAAAAAAAAAAAAGCAATGGAATTAGGCTACAGGAACACTGGAGAAACATCAGGTACAATCAGATAGATAAATCAGCAGTTACACCTCATTTTTGGAGAGATAAACATAACATAGAAATGGAAGTCAAATTATTGAAATTCTTGGATAGCCCTTGGAGCTAGAAACATTGGAAAACATTTTTATAAATAAATATGAAGATAAGGTTATGACCTTCAAGATGCTACAGAGGACAAATTAATCCAAAAGTTCATAAAATATCTACGACAGTTACACCAAGTCCACCCAAACAACAACGAATCTGGTAGTCAACAGACAGCTGCTGATATGGGCAAAAGCCTCAGAAACATATTCTGTATAATTTAATGGTAAGTGGGACATAAGAATATGAAATTGACTCACTAGCTAATTAAGAATACAAGTTCTATGTTTGATTCCAAGAACTGCTTAGGAGTTTTACTGCAAGGAATGAACTCCCAGCCTTACAAAAACTACAGAGAGCTACCAGGTAGAAGCTGTAAATTCCACTCATGAAAGCAAAGATTAAAATAACAGAGGATGTCTTTAGATCCCTCTGGGCTGTTAATCAGTTCAGCTTGACACAGGCTCTTAAAAGCTGTAATGCTATGGCTTTAATTTAGGTACTTGATATTTATTATTTGTTAAACTGATGCAAACCTTGTTAGGAATACTAGTAGGTTTTCTGGCAAAATGCTCTCCATACATGGTATGAACAACATTTTCTTCTTGCAGCTCTGAGAGAAAGAGTGACTGCCAGTTGGGATCTGCTAACTGCTTAACAAATTGCTCCACCTCTGATAAGAACTTCTCTGGCTGATGATCACAAAGCAAATTGAGGTTAATGCGCTGCTTGCGGAAAAGAAAAAAAGCATCTTTATAATTGCCAGCATCCAAGTGAGCAGCTGCAACATGGAGAGTAAGTGGACGTGGTTGGATGCACTCCAAGTTACCACGGGGCATTTGAAGAATTACTCGTGTATCACAGGGTATTGCCAGTACTAATCTTGCACCACGTTCAACCTGTCTCCCTGCACCAACCTCTCCAGCAGCAAGTTTCTGCAACCCTGCAGGATCCAATCTGACACACAGTAATACATGTCGAAGTGTGGTGAGCAGAAGAAACTCTGAATGCATGGCAAGAGAAGTCACATTGTTCGCTACTTCTTTACCATCCATAAATAGACGGTAACGGCTGCTTAGTGCAAATGTTACATCTCTACCATTCACATGACAGATCTGAAAAACAAGTACAATAATATTGCAATTCATTCTTATCTATTCATTACATTTAATCTAACTACTATGAATATCAAAGGGATAGTACTAATGGTGAAGGAGTGGAAAATGAGAAAAATTCTGGTTAACTGGTTGCTGATTTTACTGTTAAGTTACTTTATAAGTGCTGCACCCCTTAACAAGAAAATTAACAATGCCAGTGAGCAAGCTGAACTTCACTCACCCAGTATCTCATAAATGAAAAATAGAAAATCAAAATGTATATGTAAAATCAGCTTCTTTGGAAAAACTTTAAAAGTACCACAATGCTTAGTACTAGAACTCCCTTTTTTTTCCCCCTACTTTCATTAATGATTTTGTTTTCTGTGTACTTACACTACAGAAGTTGATTTGTCAGTTATTATCAAACCATTAGAGGTTATTTATCCATTTACAATGAAGTGTCTTTTGCTTTGTGACATTTTACTTTGTTCAGTTGTTCCATTAATATTCTTTTAGAAAGTTTTAAGTTTAGGTTACCATTGTTAAACAACAGTTGAAGAGCAATTATTTGTTTAATTCGGTATGTACTCATAATGCCTCTTTCAATTAAGAAATAAACTTTGACAAGGAAATAAATAAATAAATTTAGTGCAGCAGCAAAACATTGCAAAAAATTCCCAGTGAGAAATTTCATGAGACAAGCTCAGTGTCAGATGTTAAATTAAATGGAAGAATACCTTAACTTAACAAAAATAAACTGTTGGACATTTCTGACTCTTAGTCGAGTTCTTCAAAATTATTTTGGTGCAAGAGGAGGGTATAGAGCTTATAACATCACATAAAGTAATTCAAGTAAAATTGTACCACCATGGGTGGCTGAAGTCATTAACGTGCAGACTCATGAGCAAGAAGTCTGTGGTTCATTTCCCTTAAAATTGTCCTCCCTGACTGAGGTTTTTTCCAGATTTTCCTCAGTCCTCAGAAATGGCAAATGCCAGGGAGGTACCCTAAATTTAGGCCTAGAACATTTTCCTCCTTTAAAAAAAATCCTTCCCCAGTTTATCATTTTATATCCTCATATCATCAGTGTCCACTGCCTGTGTAGCTTCAGTAATTAAAATGGGCATTAAGCACTATTTAAAAAGAGAGAGAGAGGGGGGAGAGAGAGTGAGAGAGAAGTGTCTGCAAATAAAGTTAAATAAATTCAGACATGTAACATTTCCAACATTTTTGTATGTGCATAGCAACTTTAAACACGTTAAACTTAGGTATTCATTTTTTTACACTAAACTCCATTTACTTACATAAAATAAGACGCATTTTGGGAGAATCTCTCCCATCTTCAGTTGCTCACTGATATACTGTTACTCGAAACAATGGCTAGACGCCCTAATGTTCCTGTTTTGGCATCTGTTGGCTGAAGTAGGAAATGGCTGAGTTCATCCATAGGAGGAAACTCGAAGTTCATTAGGTTTTCTTTATTTTTTAATATGAAAAATTTTTCCCAAGTGAATAAGTCCATTGGGTTGTGAAAATGTTTCAGCAGTTTAATTTCATGGTTTTTGGTCCAAAAGAGAGCTGCTGTTGGATAAATCAACAGTAACAGCTCACTTTTGGACCAAAAACCAGAAATTAAACTGCTGAAACATCTCCATCAGCTGCTAATGGAATAAATCAGCAGTAGCTCCCTTTTGGACCAAAAACCATGAAATAAAACCATAAATTAAACTGCTGAAACATCTTCACACTGGAGTTATCCACTTGGGAAAAAATGTTCATATTAAAAAATAAAGAAAACCTAATGAACTTCGAGTTTCCTCCTATGGATGAACTCAGCCATTTCCTACTTCAGTCAACAGATGCCAACACAGGAACATTCGGGTGTCTAGCCATCGTTTCCAGTAATGGCAGTTCAGTGAGCAACTGAAAATGGGAGAGATTTTCCCACATCTTATTTTATGTAAGTAAATGGAGTTTAGTGTAAAAAATGAATACCTAAGTTTAGGATATATTATCACTCCATTGTCAACAGCTTCATAAATACAATATTTTAAACACCCTGTTTATCAACAGTACAATAATTTGGAAAAATCTTATTAGATAAATAGCATACAAATTAAATTTTATTATCAGATCTATGCAATGAGTTCTTAGCATTTTAATGAAAATTTATAATGTGCACTTCCATTCAATAAGGGCTTTTGGGATAATACTTTGGGGAAACACTACAAATAGTGAAGCAATATTCAACCAATAAAAAAAGCTAAATTATAATTATAATAGGAATCAACTCTTTGGAACCATGCTGAACTCTTTTCAAAAAACTTCAAACTCTGCCCAAGCCAGTAAATATACATTTTTACTAATAAGTTTCTTTATTGTAACAGTAAAAATTTGCAATTAATTATTCAGCACATATTGAAAATATATATGAAATTTCAATATCAATTCCATTTGGAATCAAACACAGTGAAATAAACATTAATAATCTCTTCAGAGTTGAAATATTTTGAACACTCTTCATGGTTTCACTTATTGGAGACTGTTGGTCCTGATCCTTGATCCTTGCCCTGTTGAGTCCAACACAGGTACAATCCCAACCAGAATTGATGGATTTTTTCTGGTATAAAAATTCTTCAGAAGGGAAATAAAGCCATGGGCCCCAAGTCTCAGATTTAAGGCATGAAAAAGAACCTCAACCTGAAAGAAGAGGCCTCTGAGCAAAATTGATCAGTCATTTCACACCCTGAATTGAATGGGATGCTGATAACGTGAGATGTTCAGGAGCATCCATAAATAAAACAAATCAAATCAAATTATTGGAGATTTACTCAGCAATGTTTGTGGACCCTCGTCCACATCCTCAGCTATTAAACGACTGTTGGACCATTTGCAGAAGTTGGGTAGGTAGGTATCTGGGTTGACTGTGGTGATCTGATGATTAACTTGAATAAAGAGCTATCTGATTCTAGGATGTTGAAATTTTGCTCATGTTTTTTTATATAAATCCTTTCCCAAATGTCTAATTCTTTGGTTGTTGACAGTTTTTAATAGCCTGATGCCTTTCTATTTCATGGTTTTCATTCAAAAAATGTGCTACCACAGCTGATTTTTCTAGTTGTTTGTAAAGGATGTTTCTCAAATGTTCCTTGAACCTAATGCCTGTATTTCTCTTTGTTTTTCCCCCGTAGATTTTTTCTCAATCCTTACAATTAATTAGGTAGATATCAGAATTTTTCTCTTTGGGCCTGGAATCCGTTTTGTTTAATTTCAATAATTTTTTACACTATATCAGTTTTCAGGTGCTAAGACAATATGGTACAGCTTGAACATTTTTTTAAATTTCTTATTGCCTGGCATGTGGCAAGTGAACTTTTTAAATGTTGTGATTTGTTTAATTCCGTTTTACCTGACATTTTTTAATTTATTTGTTAATCTGTTTGCTGAGCCTAATTGATTTAGCAACTCCTATTTTGTACAGATATTCATTCTTATATTCTTCTTTGTTCAGTTCATATCACAAGGTAACAGGAGTCAATCCAGATACCTACCTACCCAACTTCTACAAATGATCCAACAGTCATTTAACAGCTGAGGATGTGAACGATTGTCCATGAAACATGTCCTGAGTAAATCTCCAATAAGTGTTCTAAATATTTTGACTCAGAAGGAATTATGTATAAAATTGTTTAAATACACATCATATCAAGCATGTTACTGAAATGGGGTAAATTGTATAACAATAAGATTTTTAATAGCCTCTTTTGGAAATAAAAAGAAAATAAAACTATTTAGGACAAATTTAAAGTTAATCTTCTTTTCTGTAGATGAATTTTTGACATTCAACAATGTTATGTGAATATTACTGTTAGTATAAATTTAAATGTGCTTAAATTTATGGTTAATGCTTTTGCAGTATGGATATAATGCTTGATATAAAGAAATTTGACATGTTCCATTTTTTGGCCAAAAAGTGAAGGTATAACTCTTATAGACAGCAAATAAATAAATCAAATGAAATCGGGAAATCTTTAACATGAGGTTCCATCAAACCAGAATCAAAAGTGTTCAAAAACATTAACAGCTTCTATGGCCAGTGCTTTTATACTAATGTTGGACTTCTGGAAAAAGCTACATTTCATTTGAATCATCCTATGAAGGAGCTCAACAAAGAATGAACAATACATCAGAAAATTGATTAATTATGACTGGCCTTTATGGAAAGATTGAATTAACTATATAAACAACTTTTGTGCATGATAGTGAGGATAAAAAAAAATTCTGTTTATAAGGTGGCTTATACAATATCAGATAATATTCTGAAACTTTTTTTTTGGCAGGGGAGAAAAAAAAAAGAGGAAAGGAGGATGCATATTTTACATTAGTCATTGTTTAAAGGTAAGAACTCTTGAAGACACTAATCTGTACCTGCAGATCATAACATAGTTCTGGTAGAGACGATGAGTAGGGACATATTGACATGTCAGTTGTTTTTAACAGAAGCAGTACACCAGTATCCAGTTGTATGACAGCTTGGCTGGGATGGTTTGGCATGTGAACCATTAATGCAATGTTGCCTTCTACAGAAATCTCAGCCCTGGAAAAAAAGTACTTATTTATTTATTTCTGCAATATAGCACTTAATGAGTATCATAGCCATTGATGCAAGTAATAGATTACCTAGAAGACATTATCTTTCTTCTTACATCCAAATGCATTAATAGAATTTGTGTGGTATTGCTGGCAGCACTATGACAAGTTATAAATTCATTTGGCTTTAGCCAGAGCCAATGATGTAACTTTTGGGGTTGTTCATATTGAATACAGAAGTCTAACCAGTTCTCATGGGAGATGTTTGTTGAAGATTTAACAAACACTGTTGCACTTCCACTGTCCATGATTACACAAACAGAATTTGAATCAATTGCTGAAAAGTCACTTGATGGCTCCCCTTTAACACCAGAAGGGGCAAATATAACATAGTTTGCTGATGCTGGCAGCTCTAAAGTTTGACTACAGTGTGGTGGTGGAATGATGCTACTGCGAAACGATGTTAATAAAACCTTTCCTGCAAAATAAAAGAGCAATAATATTCTGGAGGTTTTAATGTGAATAGGTATTTTAAGCCTGAAAAAGAAAAACACAAACATTAGTAATCATAATTGCATATAACTTAATTAAAAGTATACTCTTACTTGAAATTATCCCTTAGACAAAAAGATGGTTGCAGAGTTAAAATCATCTCTGAATAATGTCGGTGGCATACTCTATAATAGCAGTAGCACCTTCGTGAAGAATACAGGGCTAATGATTTGGCACAATATGCCTTTGAGAGGAGGAGGGGAGTAAATGGATGAAAAATGTTAAAATATTAATAATAACTGGTAATATATTCTCATTATAAGGTTTTTGCATTTTAAGCACTTAAGTTCTCAAATAGGTATAACACAAGTATAATTACTGAACTTAAAGCAGTTGGTATTTTTCATGTGAAAATAAGCAATTTGCAAAAGACTTAGACATTTATATGAACCAACAAGGTAAGCTCAAGTAATCTTCTTGGAGATGAGGCAGTGCCTTACAGCTTGGAAGACTCAGTTCACATAATCGACACCTGCCATGAAAGCCTACATTCTAAATTAAGACTTAGACATATTCAGACTTCAACAGCAGGCCTTTATTTTTTTGTTTCATCTTAAGGTGTATATAATTTTTAATTGTATTTGATAAATAACTGCATAAAGCAGTAATGTTGCAATTCATGTAATACAATTACATACCATCATCTAAGACAGCCACTGTTGCACCATCATTTCTAGAAACATCCCAGCTGTGGTGGACACTCCACTTCCAATCATATATTTCACACTGCAATCCTTTTGTTAGCAAGTGAAGACGATTTCCTTGCACTGAGTTCCATTCTAATCCCAGTAATTCATTGCCAGGATGAAATTGAAGACTCTGTTTAAGATACCAGTGATAGTTGTTAACTGTCCAAAGCTGAAGGAGCACCTTTTTTGTCTTCAGATTTTCACACCAAACTGCCAGAATTGTAGATTCTGAATTCCATGATAAAGTATGAACCTTGCACTCCTCTGGGTTGAAAGGAAGTGTAAACTCTCCATGTCGGAGACCATTTTTTTCATAGAAAGCAACTATATGCTTGTTTGGGAGTCTCTGTGAAGTAGCTATGGTGTTACCAGAAGGCCTCCATGCCAATGGTTCCTCCAAACCTGAGGCAAATTCACTTGTATATTGCAAAATACCTTCTCGAGAAAATATGCGCAGGTAGCGTGCAAGTGTTTCAGGATTTACTGCATTTATCACAAAATAACTTCCATCGCCCCTCCAACTAATTCTTGGTTTACCATCATCCAGTTCGGATATTTTTGATAATGGTTTTTCATTTTTCAGAGCTGCAGCTTTGCCTTCTGAGCCATGAAACTGTGTTTCTTTCTTTCCCCATCCTACAGTAATAAACTGTTTTTCTCCAAAATCCTTTTGATGCAGCTCCACTTCTGAAATTGGGTCAAAACTTACAGACATTATAATTACTGTATCATATCCAGTGACTAATATGATCACCTCTTGGTCTGGACTCCATTCTACTGCCTTGAGTCCACTTTCAACAGAGCCAACACACTGCAGCTCTTTTGAAGATAGATCAATGGTTACAATATCCCCATCATGATATGCCAAACATATACTACTGATTATAGAGTTGTAACTGATATGAACAATATCAGGTATCCTACCATTTAAAAAATAGTTATTCAGGTTATAAACCGTTTCTAAATTACCACTGACTGACAGTTTAAAAATTCTGTCCCTTCTGTATGCAAATACATCATTTGCCTGTGGGTCAGTACAGAAAAGATCAATATCACTTATTTCCGAGAAATCATTTCTTATATGCCGAAGTAAAGTTAAATTCCTCATGGTTTCATCCTATTCACTTAACCTATTACCACATAGATTCACTTGATGCTTTCTGCAGCAGCAATCATTCTGCATCGACTAAATTTCAACAAAAAGAGAAAACTAATCCTAACACACCGAGATTAATTAAACCACCATTTTCACTTGCACATGTATTTAATATTTGCCAGTACCACGCCAGCATTTACTGAACTAATTCCACGTGTTTTGTTTTTTCTTGCCCTAGTTGGCGGCATTGGGAATAATGCATATCGTCAAATTTATTTGGTTAAGTAGTGTTTAGAATGTTGGTGTAAAGTGTGCGAATATACCATTTCGATGGAGCATAAGTAACAAAAGAAACAATAGTGCTGCAATAATTTTACGTTTGCCAAAATCCGCACAACCATTTGCCGTTTAAAAGGCCCCAATGGCAGGATTAACCTTTTGCAAGCGATATGGCAAAAATTTCATACGATTTGCAAGAGAATGCTCGCATTTTAATACTCAAGAACAAAAGAAAAAACATGTGTATCTCAGGATATCCGAATGGACGTCAGTGAAACAGTTGTTGGGCGTGATCAGAAATAACGTAATTTACAACAAAAGTAAGGCCTTAGTGAAATAGAGCGCTTGGTTAAAAATGGGTATAATGTGTAAGATTAATTTTTCATGTGTTTTGCAGAGCTGCCAATAGGTAGGGGGAGTGGGCTTCGATTGTAAGTACAGGACGACCTCCGGAGCCAAGTTATTTCCATTAATTAGCCGAAGCACCTCCGGAGTCAACTTATTTTAATCATATAGCTGAAGCATTTTTAAGTTTATGCAAGATACTAAGCAAGCACGTGGAGGAACAATACATAGCCATGGGTGCCGCGATTGCGGTGGATAGCTTCAAACCCTTACAAAAGCACATAACCTCTGGATGTGGATTAATCGACATACCCTTACACAACAGATTACTACGGAGCACCGAGCCTGGTACCACTGCTGGTCACGCCTCCTTTCACGAACGATACCGGAGAAAACCGAACGCCTTCGTGAACGGCAGCGGAATCGCCAAACGCTCCTTAGTGTTAATTTGGAGTGAGAATATTATCGCTCCAGTTCTGTTTTTCATTGTTTTTCTTGTAGCGTGGAGTGAGTTAAAAGCGGTAGTGTGGAAGTTGTGTGAAGATAGTAGTGTATATTATTTTTGTTAACAATGAGTAATCAAAACAGTTCGTATGCCTGGAATGTGGGAGGGGATATGAGCACAATAAAACGTTAAGAAGGCATATCTCTATAGTACACTGAAAAAAATGGATGTTTTTTCGCCTCTTATAAAAAAAACCGCAATCGTTAGCCTATCACTGTGAAATGTGCAATAGGAATTTCAATTATGCATGCGACTTCAAACGCCATCAGCAAGATTACCATGATGAGGTTTCATGCAGGCTTTATAGTCATAAAACAGATGACTTTCTTTTATTTGAGCATTTGAAATCAATACGTGAAGTAAAAGTAAAATCGGAAGAATTGCATTTATCGTTCTTTGATGGTGTTAAAAATTGGAAGCAGGAAATTGAGAAGACAACGGGGTTGAAATTTGTAAAAATTCACGATTCTCGCATTTTTTTTTTTGAGTAGTGTTTAACGCCCGTTTTTACTACAGAGGCACTACAGGTGGATTCTCGCATTGCTTCTGACAACTGTAAGATATGCATACCATCGCTCAGGCAATTTTATTCTTAAAAGTAAAGGTGTAAGACATTTAAAAGTGCAAGGAAGCAATAAAATCGTTGGCGTATGTCCTGCAAAGATACGAGTCAGGCAAGCCGAAGATGGAAAATGCCTAGTCAAATTTACCTCAACTCATGATGGCCATCAACATGGCTTAAGTCACTTGGGACTATCAGAATAAGAAAGTGGCAGTATAACTGCAGCTATTGCAAACATAATTCACCCTGAAGATTTTTCTGTTCACAATGAAAAGGAGGAAATACTAGTTCAAGTGAGCAATCAAAAAGTACCAAATGTTCTGTGCTATCAGAACAAATAGAAAAAATTGCTTCAGATATTATTCTGGATGCCATTAAGGGAATTTGAAGTTGTAAAGAAACACGCAGCATCCTTGAAGGCAACATTAGCTGCAGTTTGCAACCAAAATGAACAAGTATCTATGCCCAGAACTAAAGAAATGTTCCAAAAGAGGAAACCTTTTCCACAGAGAAGACTTTTTGGGGATGGGGGAACCGAGAATCATCGCATTTCCCTTGCGATACTACGGAAGACAACACCCTCGCGTTTTCTTTGCTACAAGATGAAAAAGAAGCAATGTCAACATCTCATCGCAATCCCCTAGCAAAACCTGATACAACGGAAGCCAACATCAACGCGCTTTCTTTGCTGCAAGGTGGAAAAGAAGCAATGTCAACATCAAAAGAAGCAATATCAACATCTCATCGCATTCCCCTTTCACCGCCACGGGTGGCCGAGGTCGTTAAGGCACGGACTCGTGAGCGGGAGGTCTGCGGTTCGAATCCCGCCAGGACCGTCCTCCCTGACTGGGTTTTTTTCCAGGTTTTCCTCAGTCTTCATAACTGGCAAATGCCGGGGAGGTACCTAAACTTAGGCCTGGAACGCTTCCTTCCTTAAAAAAAAAAATATCCTTTCCCAATTAATCATTTCATCTCATGTATCACCAGTGTCCACCGCCTGTGGTGCCTCAGTAGTAAAAACGGGCGTTAAACACTACTACTCTCTCTCTCGCATTCCCCTTTCAAAATATGATACAACGGACACTAGTCTTACCTCAAATTAAGAAATATCTCGCTTTTACAGTCCAAAATACATGCAAAACTTATACTGTTAAAAAGCTCATTCCTTTCCCCGTATAATTATCATTTCCTTTAAGTGTTACATTGCTACATTACAGTTTATCCATTTGCTTTCGATGTATATTGGATGTGATTAACTACTAACAGCTTCCTTTAAAGGTTACTTTTGGCATACGATTGCTTGTATCCGCGCGTTACAAATATCACGCTTAACTACTAACATGTTTCCTTCAAAAGCTACTTTTGGCGTACGATTGCTTGTATCTATGCGTTACAGTTATCACGCTTATACAATTCGAAATACGTGCAAC
Organism: Metallyticus violacea; assembly: GCA_030762175.1. NCBI lineage: Eukaryota > Metazoa > Arthropoda > Insecta > Mantodea > Metallyticidae > Metallyticus > Metallyticus violacea. The sequence goes on from CM060834.1 coordinate 22,837,083, forward strand.
ACACTGTTAAAAGCGCATGCCTTTTCCCATAGAATTATAATTTCCTTCACATGTTATCTTGCTACATTATAGTTTTCCATTTGCTTTTGGGTGATTAACTATTAACATGAGTGCTTTTATGTGATTAACTGCTAATATTGCTACCGTATGACTCACTACGCTTCCTACAAAGTTACTTTTGGCGTATGAAGTCATTCCATGGAGTTGTGCTTGGTTTACTCTGCTGCCATTCGTGAAAGGAGGCGTGACTGGCACCAGGATCGATGTGCTTAGTGGTATTCGGGTAAGTAATGATAAATTGTGGGACTTTCATGTGCACAGGTCGTAGGGGACTACTGCTCTTCTGTGATATACAGAGTTAGGTTAGCGTCACGCTTGAAATGTCCTTATTTGGTAGCTCATAAAGGAGCTGCTGAAATGCGATTGCAGGTTATCTTAATGGGTGGTTGTTGCTAATGAGCAAGGAGGTGGCCGTAATTTTTAAATTTACAATATTTTTTACTGAGCCAAGAATTTAGTTGATATGTTAGATACTCGAAATACTCATAAATGATGCAAGTACATGTTATATGAAACCATTTCTCCACAGGAAAAAGTGAAGGGGAATTCATGCGAGATAAAGCGCTTGTTTCTTTTGCACGCACACGAAAAGAGCATGAACTAGAATAATGCAGATTACCGTAATACGCCACAAATATTCATTTCGCGGAATCGTGGGTTATATCGATGCAGTCATTTAGCACTTACCACGCGCTTATTTAAAACTACGTAAAAGTTAATCAGTTTTGTTCTTGTTAATACAGGAACACTGAAACAGTAACTTCCCGAATCGCGCCTCTTTTGAATATCTCCTTACAGGAACGAAAACTCTGATTTGACTCTAGCAGTTTTACTCCTACAAAGTACAAACTTGCTTGCAATCTATTCTCAAATTCATAGAAAAGTTTAGCTGAAAGAACCTACCCTTAAAATATTAGATAAAATGTATAGGAAAAAAGTCAAACATCCTTTTCTAAGCAAGAACAAAAACAATGCGATGAACAAATTACGTTTCGACCGCAACGCATTAAGTCGGATAGGGTAGTGGAGTTGCTGGTGAATTCTTCAAGCTTAAATGGATCAACCAATAGAAATTCAAAATCTGCCAAATTTCTCATTTTGGCAAGCAGCATTTATTGCAACATAATAGCGCAATACCTGCTAATGACTTATTTGCTTGTATATGCGTTTTTAAAAATAAAAATTAGTATATATTACCAATATACCTTTTTTTTTTTTTTTTTTTTTTATTTATTTAGACATTTTCCATGTTGCAATAGTTAATCATTCACCCCAAAGACTTGATTCTCCTTTTGCTTCTACCATCATACTGTTTTATATAATGTTCTGGCAAGCGTCATTCGGGCAAATTAATTGGAAAGTACTGTACCTAAGGCCTGTTTATTTGCAGTATAGCACAAATGAACCAGTGTAAACGTTCATAACCAGGACAATATAATAGAATAGTGGCATTATTTAATCCAACGACAGGCAATAGTACAGAAATGGGACATTGAATGTAGCAGCCGCTAAGTGTGTTTTAGTTTAAGGTGTCATATAAAATTGGTTATTTCCCCATAGATTTTGAATTTGTCTTTCAGTTTTTATGTAGTATCAGCATATAGCTTGCTGGCCGAGGTCGCTAAGGAATGAACTCGTGGGTGGGAGGTCTGGGGTTCTGTTCTCGCAAGGACCGTTTTCCCAAATAGGTTTTCCTGTCTACATAAATGGAAAATACCAGAAGGTATCCTAAGTTTAGACCTTTCCCAATTTATAATTTCATTTCATGTATCACCAGTTTCTATCACCTGTATGCTTCAGCAGTAAAAACGAGAATTAAACATATTAAACAGTTTTTATAAGTAGCCTAAGCATTTTTCAAAGAATGATAGTAATGATATACAAGATTAAAATGGGTATACTAGCATTGAGTTAACATTAAAGTATGGCTTCCTTCGGAAGGAAAGTAAAGCCGTGGGTCCCGTGTCGTACATTTACGGCACGATAAAGAACCTCAAGCGTGAAACAAGAGGCCTCTGAGCAAAATTTGTCGGCCGTTTCACGCCCTAAATAGAATGGGACGCTGATGACTTAAAATGTTAAAGAGCGTTCTTAAATAAACAAAAAAAAAAAAAACTTCATTAAAGGCTATTGAAGCTGGGAGAGGTATTCTAGCCACCATATATTTCTCTTTGATTCACTCATATTTAGCGCGCGCGCGTGTGTATATATATATTAGGGTGGCCCTTAGCTATAGATAATTTTCCTAAGTTAAAATTATGCTGCTCCCACCCCCTGAGCTGTGCAAATTTTTAGCTCAATTGGACAACTGCAAGGCAACCCTCATCAACCCATTGTTTAAAATTTTATTGCAGAAAGTAATTTTTTGTAATATTATTAGATAAACATATATTATTATTATTATTATTATTAATGTAATGTGTGATTAATTGTATTACTTTGTAACTAAAGATTATGATGTCTTCGATGAATGATTTTTCATTTATTGTTTCAAAACTACTGTTTGTGCTACTGCCCATGCTAGGGTAAAGTGACTTTCATGACATCTTTTTCTTAGACTTGTAAAATGACAAACTTCTTCAAATAGTTGGTCACACAAGTTAAGACAAGTTTTGGCTACATCTGTAATCAAATCTTGGAACCAAATTGCCTTCTAACCACAAGTTAAGAAAAGATTTTTATGTCTTGCTGGCTACACCTCTGATCAAATCTTGGAACCAAATTACCTTCTAACTTATGAAGAAATGGAACATTCTGCTAAAGCAGTGATGGTGGTGATGACAGTGAAAATTCCTCAGCCATCTGTCCGAAAGCATTTGAATGACATATGTCAAAAAGATCATTCATAATTTCTACAAAAAGATATCTTTTTTCTTTTTCCTTGTCTGCAGTTTTATTTATAAAAAATTAGGATATTGATCCAAAAATCAGTAATGCTGCTGCTAAAAAATTCCAACCATCTCTGGTACTTAAGTTTCTGAAATTGTACCTCTATCTTTATTTAATGAGAATGTTTCAACAGTGCCTAAGGCAAATATGGCTCAAGTTATAGTGGAAGCAGACAAAGATGAGGAAGAAGGAAAAAAATCAACTGAAGATGTACATTTTGCTCCAAAATGATTTTTCTTCCTGTACAAATATTGAATTTTTGATTTTTGTAACCTGGTACAAAATTTTCTATCAGCACCAATTTACTCGACCAAGACCTTTCAACTTAGAAGGACGATCCTGGTTATAAAAATGTAATTGAAAATTTGAAAAGATAGTTTGTTGTGAATGATGCACAAAAAGGAGTCGCCAAACTCATTTAGGGTTACAATAACATTCTCACAAAAGATGACTCTGAGAAACAGTTTGTTTTACAGATCATTGTCAAGAGCTCATAAAAATACTCAATAACTACTAAATCCTCTCTTAGGAAAAAATAATGCTCAATGTTCATAATGTTTTGATTCTAAAGAAATTATTGCTTAAAAAGTTTTTCTCTTATAGAAGTTGTATGCATTACTAAAAAACCTCTTATTTTTTAAATTTCTCATGTTATTTCAAGATTTTTTTTAATTAAGTTTAGGAAAATTTTATTCAGAATGTTTTTAAAAAATTGCTGGAGTTACCTGGATGTCCACATAAATTTCTCTAAGAAGAAGAAAGAAAATAGTCAAGAAGACAAGAGTATACCATTTTTGTACGGAATTGTTAGAATTATGTTCCAACTTCAAAGCATTTGAGGGTAACCAAGCAGTAGTCTGTTTGAGCTGAAAATTTGCATAGATCATTTTTTTGTTGATTGGAACAAGATAGAGGGGTGGGAGCTAAACTTTTAGAGAGTTTAAAAATAACAGCCACCCTAATACACACACACACACACACACACACACATACCTGAATGACTACAGTACCTTCTTCTATTTAGTTTTCTTTGCACTTCCCTATTTTCGGATTTTCAAACTCGTAATAAGATTTCCTCTAATAACTTAAAACAGCTATGTTCCATATTTTCTTACTGTTGTATTACTTGTTGCAGATGGCATTGTTGCCATTAACAAACCGTATGCAGTGGGATTAGCACCACCTAAACAACTATCTAAAGCTGCAAGAAGAATTATAAGTGGTCTGGATACTGCAACAGTTGGTGATTCATATTATCTCACCCAAGTTTTACCAGATCTTGCTAAAAGTTTAGGGTATAATGATCTAACAGTATTGGAAATACCAGAAAGGTTTGTGTTTTTTTAAATACTTGTTTTACTTTTCATGCTTATTTTTAAGAAGGGAGTAATTATTTTTCCAAATCTCTTGGGTCAAAATAGCACAGATGGTAGGTGAGTCTAAACTGAGTACCTTGAGAAGGGAAAAGTTCAGTTGAACTTTAACCTGGCTGAAGATGGGAACTAAATGTTCTCGAAACTGGTTCCATACATTTATGAAAAGTAAGTGAAGCTTTTAGAGTGTGTAGTTCAACTGAATCATTCAATGATATCAATTAACATTTTAGAATGTTTTTGTAAGCTGCTTTAGTTTTGATAACAAACAACTGCTTGCTATAGATAAAATATTTTAAAATGCTAAAAACATTTTATCTACTGGAGATATTATACATGTTTTCACTGTGTAGATTTCTAAATATATTAAAATTAAAACTGCTTGCTGGTTGATGTTTGGAGACAGTAGTTTACAAACCAATACAAAATTGTCTCTCATTTTCCACATTGCCACTATGTCTGTTTAGTTTATGTATGAATATTGAAATGGAGCATTACATGGAGTAGGAACTAGCAGACATCCATTTAATATATAGTGCAGCAGGATGCAATTACAGAGAAACTGAAAGGATATACAGAGGAAATTTCCATTCTCAATTGGCATCGTTACAATTCTAAGACATTTTATTGCCATAGATAGAAACTTGTGAGAGAGTGGGTATTCAAACCACAGAGAGATGGTCAAGGTGTTAAAGAACAATTCATACACCAGAGATTGAGGAGATGATATTGGATCATCAACAAGCACCCAGTAAACTAATATTGAAATGTAAGCTCTTCAAATGCATTCAAACCTGTTGTGGCTTATAATATTTGTGAAAATGAGAATGTTTAAAAAAAAGTAATTTTTAGTTAATTTTTTTTTATTTGCACCATAGAATAATTATTGCAAAATATTTACCTTTCTGTTACAATATTTGACATTTTCAAATCATTAGAGTTCTTATCACACTTTTCTTGATTTTGAAAATAAAAATTAGTTTTCTGTCATTACATTTCAAAGAAGCTGTCTCTGAAAAATAGTGCTGTTATTTTTTTACACCTTTGTAAAATCAGAGAAAATTTGTTTTATCTCTGCATTTCTGGAAAAGGATCCTAAATGAGGAGATACATTTCTTTTAACCATATAGTTGCTCCTGCCTCACTTTATCATCATCTTCAAGGTAATAAATGATGAATGATAACAACAACAACAACAATAATAATAATAATAATAATAATAATAATAATAATAATAATAATAATAATAATAATAATAATAATAATAATAATATAGTTTATTTGTAATCATCATTTGATAATTACAATAATACAATAGGCTTTGTCAGAAGAATAAAGGAGAAAGATGCTTAAAGTCTATGGATGAGGAGTAACAGCTTATTTACATACTACACTTTTTTTTATTTTATTTATTTCTCTTATTTTCTACTTTAAATTCTTGTATGCTGTGGAAAGGATGTTTAATTAACCATTTATATATTCTCTATCTTTGAATTAATGAGTGTTCACAGCACTTATTTTTAAAGGAAGTGAATTGAAAAGTTTTATTCCTGTTATTTTGTAATATCCAGAGGTCTTCTGCAGCCTGTGATATGGCATATCCACTCTGTTTTTGTGACCACCATGGGTGGCTGAAGGTCTTTAAGGTGCAGACTTGTGAGCGGGAGGTCTGGGGTTCAAATCCTGCCAGGACCATCCTCCCTGACTAAGGTTTTTCCCAGGTTTTCCTTGGTCCTCATATTTGGCAAATGCCAGGGAGTTACCGTAATTTAGGACTGAAATGTTTCCTTCCTTAAAAAAATCTTTTCCCAAAGTATCATTTAATTTCATGTATCACCAGTTTCCACCACCTGTGGTACCTCAGTAGTAAAAACAGGTGTTAAACACTACTTTAAAAAAAAAAATCGGTCTCTGTGTGTGTGTGTGTTACATGCATGTATTGCACCCCTTACATTGTAAATGTGCAAATTCTCTTTAATTTACCAAAACATCTTAAATATATAAATTAACAACTATTAACTTTTAGCACCTTTACTATCCTTGGACACTCCATAATACTAAGCCGTATCTAAAAATGCATTAAAAGAATGAAAAGCAGGATCCAAACAATACCCTTAGGGATAGCCTTTTTTATGTTTGTTAGTAGGAATACAGTGCATGATAGCTAGCTGCATATAAAATCTAATTGAGGATTCCAGGATAGATGCTTGTCATTTATTATGCAAATAAGTTTCATATTATCACAGAGAATATTTATATTTTTTTAAGCTGAAAATTATATTTTGTGTTTGTTTGCATTCATAAAAAACCATTGCTTTTAAATCAAGACTGAGTTTGTTGACGGTTTCATTTACAGATTGTGACAGCAATTTGAAGTCTTTATTTACATTAACGAAGGATGTGTTATCTGCATAAACAACTGTAATGCAGAAATAATATTTTGATATGTCATTTATCATTATTAGAAAAAGTAGTGCAATAGCACTGAGCCCTTTGGAAAATCAATTTTCAAATTGACAATATGAGAGAACTTTTTTCCATATGATACTAACTGTGTGCAATCCTTTAACTAAGATTTTAATATATTTAAATTTTGTTCTTTATCCCATAGAATTCCCTGCCCAATTATCTTCCTCAAAAGCTTGATAGATTTTTTCTACAAACACATCGACTGCCAATATGGTTGACTTTCCTCTGTGGTATCCAAATTGATTATTAAAAAATAAATGATGTTTTTCAAAAATATCTTGAAATTGATTCTTTAGCATACATTCAATAATTTTTGATATTGTAGGAATTAGTGCAATGGGTATGTAGCTGCTCAATTTTCTCTGTCACCCTTTTTGTGCATTGGTATTACTTTTGAAAATTTAAGCACTTTTGGGAAAACACCTTCATTGAAACATCTATTGATACAAAAGGTTAATGGAACTAGGATGTATTGTATTATTTCTTTAATGAAATTATTGCAATTGCCATAGGTATCTCTCTTTTTGAGCTTTTTGGTCACTTGTTGAACTTTTACACATATTACCCCTTTAAGTACATTATGTTTATTTTTTTTCACTTGTTGCACATTATTTATGAAACTCATTGCAGCATATGTTTTGTCTAATCACAGAATCAGCACTTTCACTATCACCAAAATATCATCAGAAACATCAGATAAAGTGTTTAATGGCAAATTTATTTGTAATATAATAACTTTGCTTTGCCAGAGTGATCACTTGATTGCTGATTAAAATACTTAACTATGAAGAAAATTATAATATCCTTTTTAATTTTCTGTTACTTCTTAGTCATGATTAAACACCACATCATACTCGTATTTACAATCTTTGAATAAACATTCCAGAGCATTTAAATGTACTTACAAAGCTGTTGACAATGGAGTGGTATATATATAAACAATGTAATACAGTTTTTTTCACACTAACTCCATTCACTTACACAAAAATCTGGACATATGTTTCGGGAGTGATCCCTCTCATCTTCAGCCTGTAGATAAACTGTTGTTATATGTGGCGGTTGGGTCTCTTGATGTTCTTGTGGCGGCATCTGTAAGTTCTATTAGGAATTTGCTGAGTTCATCCATTGGAGGGAAATTGAAATTCATCAAATTATCCTTATTTTTTGTAATGAAAATGTTTTCCCAAGTGGAAAGTTCTATTGCGTTATGAAGTTGTTTAAGTAGTTTTATCTCTGGTTTAATTTCATGATTTTTATTCCAAAAGTGCGCTGCTATTGCTGATTTATCAATTTGTTTTAAGCGAATATTTCTGAAGTGTTCCTTTTTCCGGATTCCCAAATTCCTCTTCATTTTTCCAATGTATTTTTTATCGCACTCTGCACATTCTATTTCGTAAATACCTGAATTTTGTTCTGTTGGCATGTAGTCCTTTACTCTGCAGCCTAATAAGTTCTTTATATTAAAATTGTTCTTTGGGGCTAACATAATTCCTTGTTCTTTGAATATCTTTTTGAACTTATTGTGGTAAATTGGGTGGTATGTGAAACTTTTGAATTTGTACCTTTCTTTAGCAGTTTTAAAGTGTGGAAACATCTCTTATTGTTTTTTGGTTTTATTGATGATTTTTATTACTGTGTCTTTGTTGTATCCATTAGTTTCTGCTATCTTTATGATTTGTTGGTATTCCAATTTGTACTCTGTTTCTGTGAGTGGAATATTAACTAATCTGTGTGCCAAACTATAAAATACTGCATATTTATGTGGAATGGGGTTAAAACTGTTATTTTTTATGTAATTTTCTGTGTGGGTATCCTTTCTATGAATTCCAAATGTAAGATAGTTTCCATTTCTTATGATTTTAACATCTAGGAAGGGGAGATATCCACTTCTTTCTTCCTCTGTGGTGAAATTTATAGATTTGTGCTGCAAATTCAGAAGTTTTAGTGCATCTGTTGTATGTTTTTTCTGAATTTGCAGCACAAATCTATAAATTTCACCACAGAGGAAGAAAGAAGTGGATATCTCCCCTTCCTAGATGTTAAAATCATAAGAAATGGAAACTATCTTACATTTGGAATTCATAGAAAGGATACCCACACAGAAAATTACATAAAAAATAACAGTTTTAACCCCATTCCACATAAATATGCAGTATTTTATAGTTTGGCACACAGATTAGTTAATATTCCACTCACAGAAACAGAGTACAAATTGGAATACCAACAAATCATAAAGATAGCAGAAACTAATGGATACAACAAAGACACAGTAATAAAACTCATCAATAAAAACAAAAAACAATAAGAGATGTTTCCACACTTAAAAGTGCAAATGAAAGGTACAAATTCAAAAGTTTCACATACCACCCAATTTATCACAATAAGTTCAAAAAGATATTCAAAGAACAAGGAATTATGTTAGCCCCAAAGAACAATTTTAATATAAAGAACTTATTAGGTTGCAGAGTAAAGGACTACATGCCAACAGAACAAAAGTCAGGTATTTACAAAATAGAATGTGCAGAGTGCGATAAAAAATACATTGGAAAAACGAAGAGGAATTTGGGAATCCAGAAAAAGGAACACTTCAGAAATATTCGTTTAAAACAAATTAATAAATCAGCATAAGCAGCGCACTTTTGGAATAAAAATCATGAAATTAAACCAGAGATAAAACTACTTAAACAACTTCATAACGCAATAGAACTTTCCACTTGGGAAAACATTTTCATTACAAAAAATAAGGATAATTAGATGAATTTCAATTTCCCTCCAATGGATGAACTCAGCAAATTTCTAATAGAACCTACAGATGCCGCCACAAGAACATCAAGAGACCCAACCGCCACGTATAACAACAGTTTATCTACAGGCTGAAGATGGGAGGGATCACTCCCGAAACACATGTCCAGATTTTTGTGTAAGTGAATGGAGTTATTGTGAAAAAAACTGTATTACATTGTTTATTCCAGAGCATGCCTACTGTGTAACATAATATCTGTGAGGCATACTGGTAATGTACAGTAAGCTTAAATGAATTATGTGTTAAAAACAAACATTGCATCATCCATCTTCCATGCTGCAAATATAAAGCTGCATCCTCAATATGTTGAAACCAGCAAATTGCACAACATGCAAAACTGAGCTTAAGAAATGATGAGATAAATTTGATCTGCTGATTCAAGCAGTTATGTGATATATGCCCTTTGATTCTCTGCAGACTATTACTAAGTAATTTTTAGCATTGTGAGAAAAAGTGGTAGAAAATAGTATTCTATTAGAATGATATATAAAAGCACTCCATTGTCTATAGCTTCCAAGTACAATTTGGATAAATAGTAGTTATTCACAATACATTGTAGTGTCAGTGTTATAGTAAGAATTATACAACAGTTAATAACATAATCACACAATGCTATTATTAACTTTTAATGAAATCAATATATTTCTATCACATAGGTTTACCAGTGGTGTAACAATATTGTCCACAAGCAGTAAAGTAACTGAGAAGATAAGTGAATGTATGCTGAAAGCAAAGAGACGTGATGAATTTTTTGAATCATACTGGGCTGTTGTGCTGGGGACACCTTGCCCAGAATCTGGCTTTTTCAGATATGCACTCAAGTATAGCATAACTCCAAACTCACTTTATGGAAATAAAAAGGTAGGAATTTTAAATCAGATTTTAATTCATGTTTATCAATCCATGGTAAAGGGAAGGCATATCACAGCAAATTATAATAAAAAACAAACAAAAATTATTAAGATCAAGTTAAATCACTAAATTTCTTAGCATATATGCATTATGAAATATATACTCTTTAAAATGCACTAGAGAGTGACATGGTTAAAAAAGAAATTAACACTTAACACTGTAAAATACTACTTAAAAACATGATATTTTAAGTCGCTACCTCAGCTCTTGTTTTTGATGTGAGACAATGAAGGCTAAGGAGCAGCAGTTTTGGAATAGTATGTTTTTAAGTTGTATTTTAGAGTATTAAGTGTTAATCTCTTTTTTAACCATGCCCTCTCTAGTGCATTTTAAACAGTTGTTATGTCTCTGCAGGAGTTTTTTATATTTCTATCAAAAATATATACAAGATGTTAATGAACTACACCAAAATAATTTCAGAGAGTGTAGAGATGTCATATTAAAGCAATTTGGGATGGATAGCATCTGGCCTATTTGTTCAAATTTCGAAGCTGTGGCTATAAGTTTCTAAAGCACCAGCATGCCATTGGCTAATGAAGATTCCCCTTGAACGCACAACACGCGATGACGAAGAGATGTTTCTGAACGTATCATCTAGCGCCATGGTTATAACGTTAGCTTTCCAGTAAGAGGGGGTCATTTGTTTTCCAGTTCCAGTCATGTTCATCACATTTTCTGACTAGGGCCTAATAATATAGCTTTTATCGTATGTTTTAAGTTGGTGTTTCACTTTATACTTTTAAATCTTAAGATACCAATTCATGTAATTACAATCCTTCCTTATCAAATTAGAATTATGAGTAATCGTAATGATTTGGGTGTCGTATATTCAAAGATTATCTAAATTTCATTCATAATTCTATAGTATGTATATTGCAGAATGTCATATTAAATAAAAAATATTTAACTGCATGACAAGAATTAAACCCATGGCCTGTGGAACATCAGCTTTTGCATTATGTTACACAAGCAGTTAAAGAGCTCCCTCTAGAGTAGGCTACATAATGCAAGAAGGCAGTGAAGTATGTGTGAGGTAAATTAAGTTTTAGGCATCATGTTAGTAGAAAGCTTATTAGCCACTGTTTGTTGATAATACATTTATTGTTGAAAAAGGGAGTAAAACATGAAAGCATTAAGTGAACTTCACTCATAATTCTTTAGTATGCATATCACAACACTTTATATTAAATAAAAAAAATCAACTGCATGACAAGAATTGAACCTGCGACCTGCAGAATATTAGCTTTTGCATTATGCATTCCATCACCCAAGTAGTTCAAGATCTCCCTCTAGATTGGGCTATGTAATGCAAGAGGCAGTTATTAGATGTTCAATGTTGCACTGACAAATGATTAGTTCCAGATTTAAGGGATTTTTATGGCTTTAAATCTTGAAAGCACTGATGAGCTGTGGAAAATCAATATTTCTGTGCTTGCAAGGAGTTTTAAAGACATCCCAAAACAATTTTTCATTCAGCTTGGCTTTAACATTGACTTATCAGTATCTGATGCAAAAATGTACCAAAAAACTACATTATATTTAGTTGTGGACCATACACTGCATATCTCAAATTGCTTAAATGTGACATCTCTACATTATCTGAAATTATTTCAGTGTAGTTCATTAACAATCTATATTTTTGTGTGTGTGTGTGTGGGGGGAGTAATTTCTTATGGTCTACCATACTTATGCTTTCTCTTGAAAAAGGGCTGAATAATCTGGTCATTATAGTTTAACATTACTTTAATGGAGGTAATTGTATTTTTCTCCACTTGATAAATATATGCTTTACTTATTGAATTCCTCTATAATTTGAGTATAAAAACAATGTTTACATAAATGACCAGCCCCGTGGTCTTAATTGTCAACATTCCACCATTAAAAGGGTTGCCTGTACCAAACTCTCCCACCACATCTACCCCCTCCCATTTCTAATGGTTATGGCCCCCTGCCTCTCCAAACACTTTTAGCTCTTGATGATGCTGATTGCAGACCCAGCAAAAGCATTTGTTGTAAATTTAATTTAAACCAACAATAACAGCAAAATAGTCCTGTAATGATCAATTTTAATAACAATGCTGGATGTGAAAGCCTAAAGAATATTAGAAGAGAACTATTTTTAACAAATGTAATTGTCATATTCCTTGACCATCCTTGCAAAAGCATGTTACCGCCAAACTGTGGTTTATTAAAGATGAAGCCTTCTTGGTGCTGATTATTAATAAGAGTTTCATGGGAAATCAGCTTAGAGTGAAGATCTCATTGCCCTCCAAGCTTTCAGTCATCGTAGCTCTGTGGTCTTTAGAGTACTCTAGTAACTGCATGAGCATAACAATAACATAGCTGAAAACACTCTAAAGATCTGTAAGTTTAAGTGTTATATTTCAAAAACTTTATATGAAAGTAGAAACAAAAGTATTTTTGACAGGTGTTATTGATTTTTAAACTGCTTATCTAGGTATTTTCTTATAATATAACTGAAAAACAAGCTTACCAAATATTTAATTGAACTAGTATTTGAATATATCTTTGGTTTTTTTGTGACATATTCAGTGATGAGGGAGACAGAGATTATGTCACAATGTGTAGATTTGCTATGTTTTATAGTAATCTACACTAGGTCTTACTTTTGTTAAAGATTATGGTTGGTATACAACCATTTGTTGCTTGGAGCCTCCAACGAGGAACTTTTACATGTGTATGCACTAATAAAGCTTTTAAACATTTGTGTAAATATTTTTAATAAATAAATGTGCATTATACAATTTTTTCAGCCAGTGCTGGCAGAGAACTTCTCAAAAAGATCACTGAAACTAAGGAAAACAAGAATACTTAAAGCAGAACATGAGACACTACATCAGGGTATCTTAGCAAGCTTAGTTGAGGTGCGCCCTAATGCTACAAAATCTCACTTCTTACGACTATACCTTGCACAGATGCTGAGTCCAATCCTGGGTGATAACCTGTATGGTTCAAGGGTTCGGAAAGTGATGGGTGTACCTCTGAAGATAAACCCATGCAGTGATGCAGCTTGTGGAACTCCGGTAATAAACTTCTCAGCTTCTGCATTAAAATTTAAGTTTTCATTAGCACAATGCTAGTCTCAGCAAGTACTATATTACTATTGGTAATTTTAGTTAATATAAGGCAAAAAAAAAAATTTAGAAAGGAACTCCAATAAATGTGATTTGGAAGGTAGAACATATGTCCATGTTTAATGAAAAGCTCATCTAGTGTAAGGGACTTGAAAAATTGAGCTTTTTAAGAAAAACAAATTTTTGTTTTATTAATGGCATATTTTTATTATGGCCATACATTATCCCATTTAAAGCAGTCCCACTGCACTGCAAAACCAAAAGTCAATATAACATGTCTAATTAAATTATGAGTTCTGAAAATTCCACATTTTTTTCAAAATCCTATAGATCAAATATTTTTTTTTCTTGGATGTACTGTTAATTAAAATGTATTATTGATTATATTTGAATTAAATGTACATAAGCATTTATTTGATAGATTCAATATAAAAAAATAACAATAAAACAATGGCACCATAGCCATTGCAGCTGCCACTACACCATCTCCACCACCACCAAATTTAAGGTGTAACACAATTTTATTTGTAGGCTCAGTATAAATATAATTTTTTTAATATTCACTTTTTGTTAATTTGTAGATGGTAGGCATGTTTTCTATTTATTGTTTAATATTTTTATACATTCTCACTAATTTTTAATCCTACATACTTTTTATATTAATACTTTATTAAATATTAAGCTGCAGTTACATATAAAATAATGTACTGCATGACTTAAGACAAAAAGCACTGATATCTTGAAATATTCCATTACTTTTCAAGTTCCATTTAACTGCATGCCTGTCCTAGCACATAAAATTGTTTCCTATTTTCTTTTCTTTGCTCAGAAAGTTTCCTGAGAAACATAGTGAGGAATAATCATTTTCCATATTAGATAGTTACATTAAATTCAGAAAACTGCACTTTGCTTAGCATCAGGACAAAAAAATGATGTAGTGTATTTGTTATTTCAAAACATCTATAATTCTGCATTACATATATTAAAGTTTTTTAAAATTCTTTATATTTATAAATATGTGCTATAGCCATGGATTTTTCAGAACTCAGATTTGCTTCTACACTATTCTGTTCTCAGTATTCAGATTCTTTTTTGTTTTCCCAAAAAACATATTGATGTAAATTCTATCTAATCTGTTGTCTAACCACTCTTATGCTTCACTTACTTTTTAAATACGGTGGGATCGGTTTCGAAGAGACATCCTCTCCATCTTCATCCAACTTGACGACTGGTAGGAGAAACAAACGTCTATGAAGACCTGTTGCTCCGCCCTGGTGGTGTTTTTTTTATAAGCTGAAAATTTGTATTACATTCTCCTGTAATGTCGAAATTCATAAGATGATCCCAATGTTTATGAATATAAATCTTCTCCCATGTGTCTAATTCTGTACATCCTTGTGCTTCTTTAAGTAACTCCATTTCTTTTTTAATGTCGTGATTATCTATCCAAAAATGGTATGCCACCGCTGACCTATCTATCTGTTTGTACTTAACGTTTCTGAGATGTTCTTTTAACTGTGTTCCTATTTTGCTTTTAGTTCTTCCAATGTATATCTTATCACATTCTTTCCATGTTATTTAGCAGATGCCTAACTTTTTCTCCTGTGGAATGTTATAGTGTTGTCCACTAAAGCATTTTTCAGAGTGTATCTGTTAACAAGTGCCAATTTAATGTTAATACCTTTAAACATTTTTTGGAATTTATCCATAGCTACTGGATGGTAGGTGAATTTTTAAAAAACCGGTCTCTCTTTTTCAGTCAATAGTGTGGTAGTATTATTGATCAATTTCTTCTTTAGGAATCCATTAAGTTTTTTGTTTACTAAATTTTTGTTTTAAACAATTTATAATAGCAATCTCCTGTATCTTCTCAAATTCTTTTTTGTACTCCTCATTACTGATTGGTAAATTGACCAGTCTATATGTTAAGCTGTAAAAAATTGTGTGCTTGTGAGTTATGGGGTTGAACCTATTTGATTTTATGTAGTTATCTGTGTGAGTATCTTTTCTATAAATTCCAAACTCTAAATTTCCATGATTATTAATTTTTATATCTAAAAATGGCATCATTCCCTTATTAATAATACCTGTACAGCTAGAGATCAACCAGGATGGTGAGGATTAGTATAAGAGAATATTGAACAAATATATTATTTCCTTCCTCTTTGCATTTATCCTGCTTAAAAACATTTTTTTATTATAGTTATTGTGAATAAACAGAGTTGATAGTTAAAAAAATACATTTTATTTTAGCTCTCACATGGTTTATTAATTAAATTCAGAATTACAGCTTTGAAAGTGTTAATAGATAAAGTTGTTCAGTAACACCTTTAAAACCTGCGGTTCTTAGAGCATGAAATTCTAAATGGACTGTTTCTTGTCCAATGCAAAACTCCATTATCTTGGCAAGTGATAGGCATTAGCATTCACTTACAATACTGTAAATGAGAGACTGCTCATGAAAGCATAACTATACTCTAACATGAATAGACTGAAAAGTATATTCAAGCTGCAGCTTGAAAATTTGTCATATAAATTTCATTTTTTAATGATGAAAATATTTCAGTAATTATTTAATCTCTACAAAATAAATTCTCAGCTACAGTCTTGATAGCAGTAATAGCACAGCCCACATTTTATAAATGTTATGATGTTTTCTTATTTATTAGTTAACACACTATAGAAGTTCAATTATGCTTATTTTACATTATATTACTGTACTTTCTGTTGTAGAAACTGCCAGATGAGGTGTTAATGCAACTGTCACTTAAGCAAAGTCAAGAAAAACTAATACCATGTCACTTACACCTCCGTAAGGTCACACTTTCACATTATTTTGGGAAGAATAAAGATTTGGTACTGGAAGCTAAAGTGCCAGAAAGTTTCCAGTGGAGCTGTCAAGTACTAGGACTGACTTTACCAACAGAAGAGAAAGATTTACATTTAGAAATGACCTGTATGTAATATTTTAAATGATAATACAATAAATATATAAGATGTGCATTCTCTATGCCTTCACCATTAAGAATCTGTTGTTTACTTATTATAAAAACATTTTATTTGAGAAATAATTTTGTAAATAAAGCCTCAAATAAACATTTTCCTTTTAATAGAATCTTTTAACATAATAATTAAATCCTTAGCCTTGGGAACTGTGAATAAAATTATGGTTGCTAGTGGCAAGCAAAACTTATAATTTTTCATTCTTCTGGTTATTTGCATTGTGGCATATACATTGCATAGATTATTATGGCTATGTTCCCCATTGGGGGGGATGTCACTTATTTCAAAACAATGGTTAGCAAAATTAGAGGAAGCAATTAATATTTTTACAGAGGGAATATTTTATTTTTTAATCTTTATTGGTGATTGATAGTATTCCCTTCTAAGGCAAGTATGGGGAATCAGAAAAAAGATTAAGTTGCGAAGCAACCATCAAACTGGATGGACATGTTTCAGCAAGTTATATCCTTTCCATTTATCTGAGTCAATTTGCAAACCTGTTCAATTCCCATCCATCAGGTATAGATTTTGTGTGTTCTCACTTTAGGATAAATTGAATGTTGCAATAAATCTTATAATGTGATCTATGAATTATGGGTGTAGGCGATTATATGCCCAGGGAACAGAGCTCTACAAATGAGACATCCAAATTGGTGTCATGATGGCAGAAATGTCTCAAGAGACTTGGTTCATAGTTGAAAAACAAATAAAATCTGTAGTTTTTTTATGTATAGCTTTCTGTTTTTCCTGGTTCTTTAATTTTTTCAATCCTCTCTCATACTAAGGATAATAGATTTATAAAAACCATTTGTAAAAATCATTTAAGAACTTTCGAAAAATAAAAGAAATTTTTAAAAAATTCTATGGAACTCACACAGTGAAGAGCTTGTTAAATGTAAATTCTATCTAACACACTCTTATGCTTCACTTACTTTTAAATACGGAGGGACTGGTTTCGAAGAGACTTCCTCTCCATCTTCAACCAATATGACAACTCAGTTGTCAAAAAAACAATTGTGTTTGCAGGCAATTAGTTTTCATTTCTGACAAAAAAGACTGTTTATAATTGAGTTAAGTTATCAAATGCATACTTTCAATGTGTCAAAAGAAGAAATTAAATTACGGTTTTTAGAATAATTTTCTTCTGAAAAACATAATTTAAAATTAAAATTTGAACTGGAAGGTAAAATAATAGAACATATACTGGAATTTAATTTTTTGGACTGCCAATGTCTTTGGGAAAACAAATGCTGAATATAAAATACAAACAGTTAATCAAATCTGTGGTACAAATAAAAAGAACTTTAAAGAAAACTAATATTGAAATTCAGATCAAGCTTTACAATGGCTGTGAATGAATGAGGAATTTTTCTTTCTCATACATCAACATACAAATTTAAATATAACAAATAGGATATGTGCCTTAGGCAATTTCAGAAATATATAACAATATTTTAATTCTAAATAACCACCAGAGGTGGCCGAGGTTCATTAAGGTGCAGACACTTGAGCAGGAGGTCTGGGGTTCGAATCCCGCCAGGACCGTCCTCCCTGATAGGTTTTTCCTAGGGTTTCCCCAGTCCTCATGACTGGCCAATGCCGGGGAGGTACCCTAATTAGGTGAACTTATCATATTCTACCACAATTTGAACATACTTATACAATTGTACTTAGGAAGTTATTAAATTCTATTAGAATTTTGTGTTAACATATTTATTAAATTATAATAGAATATAGTTTAGTTTAGTTCCTGGAGCATTTAGTGAGTTTGTAAAGCAGTCACAGAGACCTACAAACCTAGAACTTGTCATGTACTCGTTTCCATGGTAAATTTAAAGAAATGGTTTATAAAACAGCCCTCATAAACATTTTTCTTGCATTTTCAACTCTGAAGTGTCATTATCCACAATTACCAGCATTTATCCTCATTCAAAATTGCATTTCAAGTGGTCAATATTTGGTATGGTTCTCCCTATATTATGACATATTAAAACAGGAATTTGGAACTCTGATGTATGTGAAATAAATATGCTTCATTACTTTATTAAGTTTTATTAAAGACAGCAAAGATATATTTTATACAGGTTTAACATTGAATCTACTTTGTTAATGACTCAGAACATGTCGTCCTTTCAAGATGCGTCTCATAAGAACTGCACGGCCACCTGGAGTAGCCATGCGTGCTTTGTATCCTTGATGTTTAGCTCTCTTCACTTCACAAGGTCTTGGGAAGTAACATCTTATATTTGTTCGCACTGATATGAGTCCCCATGGACCACCAGCAATTGACTCAATGCTCTTTCCTGTTTGCTGTAAGAGGCTAGTAGACCAAGAACTGCTTACAGCAGATGACGAGGTGCCTTGCCTAAAAACCAAAGTTTGAATTAATGACTAATGAGAGATTTAAATTTATTTCAACACAGATAAGAAAATGTTTCATTGTGAATTAGTAATTTTTACTGTACAATGCTAAAGTTAGGGTACACTAAAATGTAGAATCACCATAACAGCTGATGCTCATACTGATTATTTTATTCTAAAAGTAAACAGTATTATTTAACACCACCAAGCTCAAAAGTGGAGCTTAATTAATAAGAATGCTAAGAGTGTTCTAATACCAGCTAATAAAACTCCTCTTGTAATATGTTACATACAATATTTTATGTTTTTGAAAATTATAAAAGTAACAGATAATATATCGATAATTAATAATGTTATAAATAATCAAGGTAAGCACATTGCTGTGTTAATATGTTACATGATTGAAAGATTATTTTAAGTACAGAAGAGTGCTCAATATAAAGTGTTAAAAGTCAATATTTCTTAAATGAACCTATATAACCAAATGCTGACTTTTTTTATTAAACTTATCGCAGGAAGGGGGCCAAATTAATTGTGATACGGACAAAATTTAAGTGGGTTCCTAGAAGGTATGTGACCATTATTTAACCCTTTTTCCACAAAACAATTTCTAATACAATATAATTCAAGAGTACCTCTAAAATTACAATATGCATGATACACCTGGGAGCACAACTCCACAATCATTGCAAATTACGTTGGTTCCCTTGCACATTCTCCTTTTTGGCATATCATACACTTCCAAAATGGATGAAACTTTTTTGTTACATTAAGAAAGTAATCATTAAACATATCTCATCTGCAGAGCATTGTATCTCTTGATTTTTTTTTTGTTAACCAAATTAAAGTCTTATTTTTACATCCATGTTAATATTTACATAAAATATACAATTGTAGTCTCAGAATGCTTAAGATTATTGTATCTTCTTATTGCAAATTTTTAACAGTTTCTTGTTTTATTATATATTGCTGTGCTAGAGTTTTTAACAATCCTGGTGGGGAAAGTAATTATATGCGCATATTATATGCAGTAAGAAGGGTGTTTAATCAATTCAGAATGACACTTGGCATTAGTAATCAAAGTTTATGTCCCCACATATTATTTCGTGCTTAGGCTTAGATAAAAAATTTAAGGTAGTTTATATTTTTATCAAGAAAGTTTTCCTAATGGTGAGTTATAAATAACAATTATAATTAAATAAATTGCACTTACCAAGCTGTAGGCAATGGAGTGGTAATATATCCTATAATTATGCATTCAACTTGCTTACACTAAACTCCACTTACATTAAACTAAGACATGTTTCTGGAGTAATCACTCCCATCTTCAGTTGTTGACCGACTACTGTTACACAAAATGGTGGCTGGATACCCAAATGCTTCTGTGGTGGTGTCTGGTGGTTATAGTAGGAACTTGCCAAGTTCATCCATAGCAGGAAAATCAAAGTCCATTAAATTTTCTTTATTTTTTGTGATGAAAATTTTTTCCCATGTGGATAGTTCCAATGGATTGTGAAGCTGTTTCAGCAGATTAATCTCTGGTTTAATTGATTGATTTTTGGTCCAAAAGTGAGCTGCTAGCGCTGATTTATCAACATGCTTAAACCGAATATTCCTAAAGTGTTTTTTCTTTGAATTTCCAAATTTCTCTTAGTTTTTCTAATGTATCTCTGATCACAATCTGCAAATTTGATTTCACAAATTCCTGATTTCCGTTCTGTTGTATGGTGTCTTTTACTGTGCAATGTAATAAATACTTGATATTATATTTGTTCTTTGGGGACTAACATTATTCCACGTTCTTTGAAAATCTTAAATTTATTGTGGTAAGTTCGATGTTATGTGAACCTTTTGACTTGATATCTTTCTTTAGTGTTCTTCTCTGTTGAAACTTTTCTTATTGATTTTTGTCTTTTAAATTTATTGATAATTTTTATTACTATGTCTATTTTGAAACCATTAGTTATAGCTATCTTTATTATCTGTTGTATTCCATTTTGTACTCTGTTTCTGTGAGAGGGATGTTGGTTAGTCTGTATGCCAAGCTGTGAAACACTGCATATTTATGTGGAATGGGGTTATAACTATCATTTTTATGTAATTTTCTGTGTGTGCTTCTTTTCTGTGAATTCCACAGTTTAAACAATCTCCATTTCTTATGATTTTTAAATTTAGGAATGGGAGCCAACCGTTCCTCTCTTCTTCTATGGTAAATTGTATAGATTTATATTGTAGATTAAGAAGTTTCAGAGCATCTATTGAATATTTTGCCGGCATTATTGCAAATACGTCGTCTATATATCTTATACCATGTCTTGAAAAATAAAGGGAAGGCTCTGGTGATATGTGTTTCAAAGAAACTCATGAATAAATCTGTTAGAAATGGAGACAAGGGGTTTCCCATAGCTAGGCGTGAAACTTGTTGGTTATAACTGGTTGAAACTGAAGAAATTTTGTTGAATGCAAATATTATTAAGTTTTAGCAAGTCTTCTATTTCTTCCATTTGTAAATTTAAGGAAGCTTACCATTTCTTTAACGTATGCATAAGCTTCTCTGTTGGTATGCTCAGGAATGAGGCCTTTACGTCGCATTTTTAAGTTTTTCGACCAAATTAAATGAATTTTTGGTGCTCAAATTTTGGAATTTTTTAAAAGAGTTGAAAATGTTCCAAATGTTTTGCTAACTGGTATGTGGATGAATTTATATTGTTGATTACTGGTCTCAGGCTGTTTGTTATCCTTTTTATTTACTTTAGGAAGTACGTAAAGTTTGGGTACTGCCATATTGCTCTGTGTGACTTTCTTTTCAGCGGTGGATATTACTTTGATCTCACTCGATGTTTTAATTAAGTTTTTATTACATCTACTGAGCGGATTCTTTTAATTGGTTTGTAGTCTTCCTCTTTTAACATGATTTTTACTCTATTTGTATACACCTTTTTGTTTAAAATGGCTATTTTATTGTCCTTATCTGCTTCTGTATATATCAATGGTTTCTCTTTTAAATGTTTTCATGTTGTTCTGTAAATTTTTAATTGTTTACAGTTTTTTATGCTATCCAATTTTTTTTGCATTTAATTATTGCAAATGATTTTTCACTTCTGTTTAGTTGGTGGGTAGCTATGTCAATGTCGGCTATGTACTCTTCGATTTTACACAAGTTCTGAGGCCTTTGTTCAGGAATTTAACTTCATTGGGAGAAAATGTGGTGTTGGAGAGATTAATTACATTATCTATTTTTTTGTGTTAATGGGGCTGGTACGCTTTTAATTGGCATTTATATAAATTGCAGAGTTTCTTTTTTAGTTTCTGATTCTTATTTTTCACTTGGGTCATTAAATTTTGATGTGAATAGTGCGGTAGGTTTTCCTATAAGTGAATTCCCAAAGTTTTCGAAAGTTTTAGATGTAAATCATTAATTTTCAAATCTAATTCATTTAGTTTTTAGTATTGTAAACCTTTTTCTATTTCTATTACCTTTTTTTTCTGCTGCTCTCTGTGTATGCTGTTGTCTATTTTAACAGTTTTCCTTATTAATTAGGGGTGACTTCATTTTAGGCACAATTTTAGGAAGTTGATGTTAGCCACAACGTGTCTTTCTCTAATTTGTAATTTCAGATATGTTTTCATCTCCCGTTTTGTGTTATTGAAGTTCAAATTAAATGTGTTAAATGTATCCATTTTTTCCTTTAACCACTTGTGGTCGAATTTGCTTCTATAGACTTGTTTGACTTGTATAATTAAATAAATTGTACTTACTAAGCTGTACCCAAGATCGTGGGTTCGAACCCGGCCAGGACCGATGGATTTTTTCGGGGCGTAAAATGGGACGCTGATGACCTGAGCTGTTAAAGAGCGTAGACAATGGAGTGATAATATATCCTACAATTATGTATTCAGCTTGTTTACACTAAACTCCACTTACATAAAATTAAGACATGTTTCGGGAATAATCACTACCATCTTCCTACTGTAAGATATATTACCACTCCTCTGAATACTAATACTAATTCCTTTTTCCTACATTAATTATACACACTTCTCAACATCTACCCACTGTGAAATTTTATGAGTTCCACCCACTGGAAAGTATGGAACCGATGGAAATGTTGAGTCTACATTCTAAGATACTGTAAACAGCTTCATATATATACGATAAATATTTTATTAAAGCTAAACAACATATTTTCTTACCATCTTCAATAAGCTACTTTATTTTAAACGGTAATAATTTGGCCTTCTTTCATTCTATCAGTTTCCTTTCCACTGAGGTGAGAATCGACATTATTTCCACAATTGAGTTATTTTCATGCATGGATTGAATTTTATTATGGAATACAAAAATGAATGAATGCAGGAATCAGAGGTATGATTAATTTAAAGGGCTTTCAAAAAACTGTTTAAGGACAATTGAAGGGCATTCTTGGATTAAAAAATAGGATTTTAAGACTGGGTACATTTCTAGTAGCTTGTTAACAGCAGGGAACAAGGAAAGTATTTTTTGAGTGGTAGCAATTGTTTGTACTCCAAGTCAACAAAATACGAGAGTTCCGCAAGTTCTTCTGTTTGAACAGTGTATATTTAAAAACGATTTCAACATAAGAATTTTAATATCAATTGGCCAACCTTATTACTCAATTGTACGTTTTGTAAGGCTTTAACTACAATTTTACGGCCAATCTCTTAATTATTTGGCTTATTTCATTTACCCACGATGTACTAAGGTTGCATCAAAGATTGCCTTTTTATGACCCTGTTAACCATTGGGCGACTGCGGATGCTTCATTAAGAGTATATACATCGGGATAACCTCTGGATTAACATTAAATATGACGAAAGCATGTATTCTTTGAAATACAATTGGTGAATAATTAATTTTGTAAATGTAATAAAATCTGGCGCAATACCTGATAGTATTCAATATCTGAGAAGTTAGTTTCGTAAACAGCATCCCTCTTTTCTTTATATATTTTTCGTTGATACTCGTTTGTCTTCGGGCCACGTTTTAATACTTAACGTTTTAGCTATGTACGGGCAAGTCGGTTTAATTAGCTAACACAAACGTAATTCTTTACCAGAACACACACACACACACAAAAAGTTATCAGGTTACAACCGAAACACAACACTATCAACTCAACAGAAAGAAATTCCTATATACAGCACGACCAACACAACAGAGAGAAATTGCGTGACCAACATGCCAGCACAATATTAACTTGGGATAAACCGGCAATTTTGAAAGTTGAAACCTCACTAAGTAATTTAAATACAAGGCGTTGTGCTCTGCGCAATATTTCCACGAATTAAAATATTATTGATTGCCCTAAAAAATATTCCAGGAGTACAACTAACGACCATCTTTGCAAAAATGGCCACAGGAGTTAAAAAAATCAAGTTTTTTTACCTTAAAAATTGCAATTTTGAAACTTCAAGCCTCGGTAAATACACAAATACACAGTAAACGTCAAAGGAAATCGGTATACCCTACAGGTAGAGCAAGGCTCAAACATTCCAAATATGTACCGAACTCAAATATTTGCATTACAGTTGTGGAGATATTTACCAAAATAGGTCTGACAATTTGCCTTTTAGGGACTCTTCGGAAAGAGGTGTCATTCTTAAAACCTACTCACACCTACAAACATACCTAGATTGTCCCAAAAACAATACTGCGACTTGCTATACAGAAATTATCATAGGAATAAAAAACTCGATACAGAGATTATGATCCCCCAAAAATGCGAAGTATGTAGATCAGCAATTTTAAAAATGTAAGCCAGACTAAAACACAAAATAAACTGAAACAAAGGAACTTTGTGTGCGCACTGCAGATAGAGTTTGGTACAGCATTCCAATTATGTAATTAGAAAAAAATCTGCCTTGTTGTTTCAGAAATTTTTACCAAAGTCCTTAAATTGCCATTTTAGGCACTCTCCAGAGGGAGTTTCATTTTTTAAACTACTCTACACCAACATAGTGCCTCTAATACCCTAAAAATGATTATAGGATCACAACTAGCGAAACTCTACTCAGACATTGTCATTACAATCCTAAATTGGACATCAAAATTTCCCTCCCTAAAAATTAGCCTAAACTAGGACTGGTAATTTTGTAATTTCAAGCCTTGGTAAAGTATGCAGTAAATTCACTAATTAAAGTTCAAAAATGATCTTTTCGGGGCTCTCTGAATGGAAGTTTTGTATTCGAATTGCCCCAGGCCTACAAATATGCCTTGAAAATTGTCCTGGAAATATAACTGCTACCCCTCCAAGCAGAAATGACCATAAAAATTCATAATTGGACATCAAGATTATTGAAATCTAAAAAATGCAAGTATATATATATTGGCAATTTTGAAATGTATACAGATAGAGTTTGGCGCCTGCATTCTGAATATGTGCAGAACAGTAAAATTTGCCTTATTTGTGGAAATATTCACCAAAGTAGGTCCAAAAATTGGTCATTTTGGTGCTTTCCAGACAGAGATCTCATATTCAAAACTGCAGGACTTACAAAAATACTGATTTGCCCTAAAAACTATACTGGGAATACAAATGGCAAATCTCTACACAGAAATGGCCTTAAGAATCCCAAATTCAATATAGATTTTTACCATCATACAATATCAAGTCTATAGACCAGTATTCTTGAAATTTCAAGTTAAGCTAAAACACACAGTAAACTAAAATAAAAGAAACTGGTGTGCCCTACAGCTCCGTGCCAGATATCCGAATATGTGCAGAACAGAAAACTATGCCTTATGACTGCAAAAATATTCACTAGATAAGGTCCAAAAATGGATCTTTTTGGGGCTTTAGGGTTGAAGGTCTCATTCAAAACTGCCCCAGGCCAACAAATATGCTTTGATTGTCCTAAAAATTTCAACTAGCGACCAATACCTGAATAAAGATTTATCATATCTATATTATGATTTCTTGATCAAAAGTATGTGGCTACTGCAGATTTTTCGTTGTATTCTCTTAGCTCCTCAGAACAATTTAGTTTAGGTAAGTTGTTAAAAATGACACAAATGTATAAATTTGAAACAAACAGATCAGGCTCCTATCACATAAATTGCAAATAATGTAACCAGATAGATGTACATTGGCCAGACAAAATGACTCAGATATAGGATGCAATGGTTGTTGCAGTAAGTCAACTGCCCTCCTTGGGCTATGATAAGCCATAGACAAAATGAAATCTAGGCATAAGGACCAAAGAACATTTCAGAAACATCAGATTCAAGGAAACAGAAAAATGTGCAGCAAGAAAACATAAAACAGACACATAGACAAAATTGGTAAAAATAAAAAGAAATGGTTCAGAACCAAACATTTGGGAAAGGATTTTTATGCTTAAAAAACAAACAACATATGATGAATTGATATTATTTTATGATTTAGTTGAACTGCACACTCTTAATGCTTCACTTACTTGATATAATATTTATTCGAGAACATTTGGTTCTATATATTATATCAAGTAAGTGAAGCATTAAGAGTGTGCAGTTCAACTAAATCATACAATAATATCAATTATATGATTGGCTTCACTGTGCAAGTTCCAATTTACATTTTAACATGTGATGAATTTTAAAATCACATTTGAGGATGACCTAATCGGGAAATTCATCAGATAACTGAGACAGGGAGAGAGATAGTAGCAACATTCATATATTGTTCCAATATTACAAGTTCTGGATATAGATTTTTATGTTTTCAATTATGCAATATTTGTCATTCAAATTTTTATTTTTCAAAAGATTCAACTACATTCCTGTGCATGTAATGGATTAGCTTTGGTATTTCATATTTTACAAGAAATGTGGATTTTGGGTTTTTGTGTTCTGAAGTTTGGGAAAGAAATCTTAGAAGTACTCATGTTTTAGTTGGTAAATATGGACAGAGAATCAGAAGTATTGGCAGATGGGTGTTAAAGTTATTTCCATGCATATATAACAAAGGAAGAAAACGTCCTCAGCACATGCTATAGTTTTAGTAGTGCCAATATGATTCTGGTATTACATATGCTGTTCTTATTTAAACCTCAATTGTGGAATGGTGTCTTCACATATTTATGAAAAATTAACACAATCGATTATAACAAGTTCTGGATATTCATTTTTATGTCTTCATTGTGTGATTTAATTATCACCAAATTTTACTTTTTAAAAGTTTCAGTATCATTCCTCTGTGACAATTGGAAATGCTTCAATCTTTCATATTTAACAATGAAATGTAAATCTTCTTCCATATTGGAAAGTTACCTTTCCCTTGTTACATACTGGGGATTTTCCTTTCAGCATGCATATTCAATTTAAGAACTTTCGAAAAATAAGAAATTTTTAAAACATCTTTGAAGCCTTTAAATATAAACTTTGTCCCCCTTCCTGGCAGATTTATTCATGAGCACATTTGTAACTCACATAATTTCTGCCTTCTCACATTATTTTAAATACTGGTACAGATACGTTGATGACATTTTTAGTATAATGAAAAAAGAATTAGTTGAAAATGCTTTGACGCTTTCAAATATACAAGACAGGAATATGTCCTTCACACTGGAAACAGAAGCAAAAGGAATTTTTCCATTTTTAGACATAAAAATTAATAAGAATCATGGAAATTTAGAATTTGGAATCTATAGAAAGGATACTCACACAGATTAACTATATAAAATCAAATGTGTTCAACCCCATAGCTCACAAGCCCACAATTTTCAACAGCTTAACATATAGATTGGTGAATTTACCAATCAGTAAAGAGGAGAACAAAAAAGAATTTGAGAAGATACAGGAGATTGCCATTATAAATGGTTTTAACAAAACTTTAGTAAACAAAAAACTTAATAGATTCCTAAAGAAGAAATTGATCAAGAATACCACCATATTATTGACTGAAAAAGAGAGACTGGTTTTTAAAACTTCTGCCTACCATCTAGTAGCTATGAATAAATTCCAAAAATGTTTTAAAGATAATAATATTAAATTGGCACCTGTTAACAGATACACTCTGAAAAATGCTTTAGTGGACAACAGTTTTACTAACATTCCACAGGAGAAAAAATCAGGCATCTACAAAATAACATGTAAAGAATGTGATAAGATAAGATAAGATAAGTTGGAAAAAACAAAAGGAACATAGGAACACAGTTAAAAGGAACATCTCAGGAACGTTAAGTACAAACAGATAGATAGGTTAGCAGTGGCACACCATTTTTGAAAGATAATGACAACATAAAAGAGAAATAAAGTTACTTACAGAAGCACACGGATGTACAGAACTGGACACATGGGAGAAGATTTACATTCATAAACTTAGGGATCGTCTTATGAATTTCAACATTACAGGAGAAAGTAATACAAATTTCCAGTTTATAAAAAAACACCATCAGGGCGGAGCCTCAGGTCCTCATAGGTGTTCTATCAGTCATCAAGTTGGTTGAAGATGGAGAGGATGTCTCTTTGAAACTGGTCCCACCGTATTTAAAAGTAAGTGAAGCATGAGAGTCTGTTAGACAACAGATTAGATAGAATCTACAAGCATATTAAATTTCAAAATCTTCTCTGACCGTTTACAGAAGGGTGTACAATTTATATAGTGTATCTGCAGAATTGTGACAATGTAATTATATATTTATACAGGCAGAGTTAAGGCCTTAGAGCCTTTTCTTCCACTTAGTCAATCATCAATAAATTTCATCAATAATTTGGTATGTCATTTCTAAGCTTTTAGTTCCAGATAACATATTTACAATTATTCATTTCAAAGGTCTTATCCTTATGACATAGACTGCCTCTGCCCAAGCCAGTCATTCATAGCTCCAGGATCAATAAAGTACTGGTTACATGTGCCTTTTGGAGATTTTAAGCTTTTGGAGGATCTCACCTGCTGTCTTCCCTACTTATACAGTGCTATAAAAACCACATTAATTAGATAATTGCTTTATGCCTTACAGAAAGCTAGTATTAAATATACTCTCATTTATGCAGTTGAAGTGACTTACTGTCATGAGTAATTGTTAACTCTGACCACTAGATGTATAGCCGCTGTCAAAAGATGACTAAGTCCAGTTCTAACATAAATGCTTAATCTTTCCTCAATTTCTGATGATAGCTCACAAAACCAATCTAACTCTGATAATGACTCCACTATGGTAAAGGTGGACTCCATTGATTTAAACCAACTGATCAAAACACCTGTCTCTACAGTATTGTTAATCCTAAGGCAAATTCAACAACAGAGACACATATATATCTTTAATGTAGGAAAAGCAATTTCTGAATAAACATTCCAGTAAGGCATTACATTCAAAAATAATAACTCTTGTGTGGTGTTGAGTATTGCATGTATTTTATTTAAATTGTACTTAGGAAACTATGTACAATGTAGTAGTAACAAATTCTATCAGAAATTATTAAATATGTTCACACTAACTCCACTTACTTATCCAACATTAGAACATGTTTTGGGGGCAATCAGTTGTAACAGTCTCTGACTGGGACCTCAGAAGGGCTTTGGGATCCAACCATCACATACAGTATTTGGTTAATAGCTGACGATAGGAGTGATTGCCCCTACATGTCCTAATGTTGAATAAGTAACTGGAGTTGGTGTGAACATTCAATTAACATTTTTAGTTAGTGTGAAAATGTTTAAAACTTTCTAATAGGACATATGGCATGTATTTATTTTAGAATACAATCATAATATTAAACTTTTGCAGCAATAATATGATTTTAATGTTTTTTAATATATATAAACTGTTCTTGAGTATGAACAGTGTTAAAGCATTATGTTTGTGTTTAATTATTATGGACATGCATAGTTACATTCATCAGCTGCTTGACTTTACAAAACCATGTCTGGACCAACATATAGGATGTTACCATTATGGAAGACCATTTATCATAGCTAATTCAAAATAGAGCAATATTTAAGCTATTTAATATGTAGAATTTACAGCACTTTTCAAGTAAATACATATTTTTACTTTTCTGACTCTTTAGCAGGAAAAGTACATATTTACAAGTATACCATAATTAACTAAAAATAAAAAAAAATTCTGTAATTTAAAACAGATACTTTATTAACCATTACTTAGTAGTGCTATTTTTATGCTACTTTAAAGCATAAATATGGAACAAAATTGTAAATTTAAAAGAACAGTTCAGAAACTTTTACAATTCTGCTCTTTAATGAAAGCACAAATATGTAGTTCATAATATATTATAAATGCAAGAATAGTTTATAATACTTATAGTGATATAATTCAACCATTTAAACTGTCCCTTAAGATGGCCTTAATGAACTAAACAGCAATAAAAAGGTACAAATGAAAAAAGTATGTTTTTTACATTCCATAAATGCACAGTTTATTTCTAATATCCAGTTTTAATTCTTAAAAGGATAATTATATGCAGTATAAAACACGCTTGTGTGAAACATATAAACTGCAGGCAATACAAAAACACAAAGAACTTTATAATGGCCTTTGGCCTTTCAAGTTGTAGCTTTAGCCATTTAAAATTGCAAAAAACTGCAATTTGTGCTAAAGTTTGTTCATTTTTTTTCTAATACTTTGCTCTAGGCATCCATTAGCTCATTCATGATAAACAGCTATGGACGGATCCATGGATGGCTAAGAACTTTAATTTAAGGCATTTTATTTTATTTTAGTTTGTAATGGAAATATGAGAATTTTTTCAGAACTCAACTGCTCCCTTGTCCAATATGGAAACAAAATGTGATGAGAGGGAAAAGATTACTTTGTTACATATTAATTTAAAATAATTGACAATGAATAAACAAAAATGGTGTGAACATTGTTCAAATATTTAGGAATCATGGCAGATAACCTCCTCATTTTCCTATTTATGTAAAATAAAGACTGCAAAAGTATGTTGCTCGCTCATACTCTAGGAAGTATTGCACTTGTAATCAATTATTTTGCAAAGAGAGAGGGGAGGGTCTCTTGTACATATGACTCACTAACTTAAATACTACAATTATCACTATAGAATAAAACAAATAAAATACATTATATTATATTATTTTTGTATTAAAAACTAAACACAAAGACAGCTCATCTCAATCTAATTTTAATCTTATTTTTATAACTATATCTGTTTCAAAGCAAGACAGATTGCAAACACCATATTGACTTCTCTTACACTTTTCCTCTAATGCTTTGTACTGTTTTAAGTGGGTTTGTTTTTAACTGCATATCTATTTATATAAGTTCCTCATATGTCATATTCCTTTCATTTATCTGTAAAATGATATTGAGATTACCTAGAGAGGGATTACCTGATGGAAATGGGAAGGATTGGCAGGAAAGGATGGTAATAAAATGCATTATGAAATATTGGCAGAGGATACAATCATTGGAGGAAGGAAATATTGTGAAAGACAGCTTGGGGGCATAAGAAAAAACAAAATGGGAAAGAAGCAGATTACCTTGATTAAAGGAAATTGTAAGAGAACTTGGAATGGGAGAGCCAATTAGCTTATGGTCAACAAATGGACAAAGCCTATGGAATAAAATAAAAGCAAGGATTGATGATATAGAGACACAGGAAATATATGATAGCTTAAGGGACGAGAGCACTCTGACGTATTATAGGAGTTTTAAGAAAGATTGGGGAAAGAAAAAATATATTGATGTTTGTAATAGAATGAGAAGGGCAAGTATGGCATGGGCAAGAACAGGAACAATGATGTTAAGCAGTGTTAAAGTTGACAAAGAATTGTGCCCATTATGTGACAAGGCAGACAAAAATTTGCATTGTATATTAGAATGTACAGAAACCATAGGATGGAGAGAGGAAATATGGAACAAGAAAAGGGATAATTTGTAGGCAGAAATTTTGGCATTACAATTTTTTGATGTTAGCAGAAAATACTTTTTGAATCAGTTTGGAAATTATGTAGAGAAAGTAAGATAAAAGTGGTGGAGGAAAGTGATCAAGACAAAGTAAGAAGGTAATAAAAGAAATAAAGGTACAATGACAGAAAGATGATCCCTTTTAGGGAAGCAATTATAATGTTCACTTTATAAAATGTACAGTTAGAGTGAAGTAGGATCCATGTATACAACAACTGGGGCATTAGTTATATAGGATCCTGAAACAACAAGCACTTCAGGATCATAATTTGTAAAATTGTAATTGTAATGTGTAGAAATAAAAATATTCATATTCATTCATCCTTTAATTTATTTGTAGCTCTAGTGGTGCTGCTCATAGCACATGATTCACTCATGATATCTCCTCTAATTTAACGCTCTTGGTTAGTTTTAAATTTATATGTGGAGTGCATGTTAGGAAGTATGAGCATAGGGAGAGAATGAATGAATGGTGTTTAAGCCCCATTTTTGCTACAGAGGCACCACAGGTGATCATAGGGAGAGAGCGCAGTATTAGTTTGACATAATTGCAACTGGCTGGCTATTTGTAGAAGGTTATGTAAACAATACAGTGGACTGGCAGTGAAAGTGACTGTACAAGGATTAGCCATATTCTTTATTCTTTATCCCTGACCTATTTCTAGCTGATCTAACTTTTTATTTTTATGTCACTTATTAACATACTGTCCTTGAAGACTGATGTACTTCTGACTGCAATACCCCAACTTTTCTAAGCTTCCTGAAAGAAGGGTTATCCAATTTCTGCAAATCATTAGTTTACAGCTCCTATGACTTAATAATCTGGTGAAAATTCCCTCCCTTGAAGCTTTCTTTTCAGTTTTAGGAGCTGCCTGAAGTCAATGAGAATTAGATTTGGGTACTAGTAGGATGATACAGCAATTCAAACTTTTCTTTTCATAATTGGAGCTATCAGAACACAAGACTTATGGCTCGAGGCATTGTACTGAAGAAAGAGCACAATTCCACCTCAACTTTCTCCAATGTTTCTTCTTGATTACATCTTATAATTTTAAAATTAAATTTTCATAATAATAACCCTTTATTGTGATCTCCTGTATGCAAATAATCAACCAGAATAACACCTTATACATACTAAAAAACAGACTACTCTTAGGGAGTAGAGATTCCTTGTTTTCATTCCCTCTTTTGCATTTTAGTTTCAGGATCATAGTTTTTTTTTTGATTGGTTTATTTATGGACGCTCTTTAACAGCTCAGGTCATCAGCGTCCCATTCAACTCAGGGCGTGAAACGGCCGACAAATTTTGCTCAGAGGCCTCTCTTTCAGGCTTGAGGTTCTTTTTCGTGCCGTAAATGTACGACACGGGACCCACAGCTTTACTTCCCTTCTGAAGGAAGCCATACTTACGATTTTTACGCCCAAAAAAATCCATCGGTCCTGGCCGGGTTCGAACCGGCGATCTTGGATTTAGTAGGCCAGTATGGTAACCACTACACCACCAGGACCAACGGGATCATAGTTACAAATCCATGATTCATCCATAGTCACAAATCTGTTAAGGAATTTTTTTCCCCCTCAAAGATGTCTTACATTATTTATTTTTACTATTTATGAAGGTTACAAGAACCTGTTAGTTATTGTCTATTACCCAAACAAGCAGCTTTGATTTACATACCAGTTTACAAATTAAAAAAGAAAACCTCAATATAACCATTAACCATACATATATTTGGAATTTGTTATAACTATACAGACATTTCTAAATTAGAGAGCATTTCAATTCATATTTGAATAATTTATCATCTTGCAATTTTTCACTTAAAAAAACATTGACTCCCAACTGTTTCTGAGTATGCACAACATTTTGCAGTTAATTTGCTAATCTCTAATTCTGTATTTAAAAATAACATACACTATGAAATGAGATGTTTATATTCATATGGTCACTTGTCAATCATGTGCTTTATGTTTTATTCTGTAGTGATAGTTTTCCAAAGACCATGCCTGCTCATCTTTATACAAGACCTGCCACATTTAAACTCAAAATACCATCTTTTTACTATATAATGACATATTTCCACAAAGTTGCTGACTTAGTTTGATAAATTCGAGAGGAAGACATTCCCTTCAGTTGAATGATTTTAATCACAACCGTTATTCAATTACTGGACTTTAATATGTAAATCCTGCATTTTAAAACACCTACATCTGCACTAATTCTGTCTTTGAGTTCAAAGTAAGGTTTGATTTACTTAAAAACTGGAGGCTCACAAATGTAATTTCTCATTTTCATTCCTCGTCTTTTTGTATTTCAGTCTCTACTGCAAAACCAACATAGAATTCAAATGATACTGCATATTAATTTATTCATTCTATGTAAGTTGTTATTTATCACATTTTTAAATTTTTTTTCAGTCTTCATATTTGAGTTATAAGCAACATTCTTTAAAAAAATTCTTAAAGTAAAAATGGAGGATGTGCTTGTCAGCATGAAGAACATATCACTTAAAATTGGTTCTGAGTCTGTTAACATCGTTTATTGCCTACAGTTTTTCCAAACTAGTCCTAATCCCAAATTATGTTATAATGAACACTCAGACAAGAGATTAATATACATTCAGTATCATATCTAGGTGCCATAAATGTTTGATTTTTTGCTATTCTTGGTGGATTAGGCAAACCTAAGCTGGAATTATATTTTGATCCCACAACCTCACAATTTAAAATTCAAAATAGAACTTAGTCCTTGCCTAGGAATGAATGATGAAGATAACTTTATCCTGGCAATGAATGTTACAACATGATAGACCATGTCAAGATAGCAATAAAAAAAATACAGCTCAAGGGCTCTGAAACTATAAGTACTATAAAAATGAGCCATGTACTTCTAGAGCATTTATAATTAATCAGACCTTCTTGAATAACAGCAAATACTTTTCTCTTACAATGGTCTACAACACATCTAATAATTCACATTACATATACTTAATTTGCTCATCTGCTTGCCCAGGTTTACAAATAGCTCTCCATGAGCATTGCAATACACATACCTATGTATCTTCAAAAACACAACAAATATTATTCTATCAAAATGAAAGTTAATCCTAAAATACCATACTGGCCACATTGCAATATGTTACAAAATGTATCCTATATATTCTAAAAATAGAACCCTTACTTTATTAGTTTTACTAAAATTTATTTTTGCATTCATGGTGTCTGAGTTACAGACTTCTATACTGTGGTGCAATATTTTTAGCTTTCAACCAACTCATAAAGACATTGTTGAGAAGGAAAGTTCCTTATGCTTATACATTATTTTGTATTACTACTTGTATTAACATTCTTGAAATTATTTTACTTCCAGGCTGGATAGAAAGAAAATCTACCATTTTCTCTGTTTGTACCTCCATTTTTTTAACATACAATGAATTATATAAAAACTCCATTAGCTTGCAGGTCATATCTTGTGGGAGAATTACAGTGTGCAGTCTGCTAAGTGCTAAACAGATTGCTCTTAATGCCAATTTTTTGTTTTGATGCTCTGACCATATAGCCCCTTGGTCTGTCACATTATTTATTGCCTGATATGCACATATGTGAGTGTGCAGTTAAAACATATTCTACAAAAGTCTCTAAGGCATGTGTCACAGGAATGTTAAAGAGCAAAACTTAATGGACATTGGGTATAAGTCTTGAAAGTTCCACATTTTTGTATGGATTTTTCTGAAATCTTCAATGTGATTACATTGCTGTTAAGCTAATATGTATACCAAATATATCTGAAATTGGATGAATACTTTGCGAGCTATAAATTTCATTTATGTTGCTTAATCAAAATGTCCTACTCAGCTCATCAGTTGAGAAAATTGGTTGGTCTTTTTCCAATTGGAGCTTTAAACCACAAGAAAACATTGTATACAAAGACCTTTTAAATAAGTGTGATGGTTTTTTAAATCTATAAGAAATTTTACTTTAAAATTTATAATTTTTTTCATAGAAAATATTTAATTTAAAATTATTATTATTAGTGTTAGCACGTATTTTATCCTATAGAATATTACAATGGATACTTCTGCATATTCTGGCAAATATTAACTGAATTTAAACAAAAACTGTTATGCATGGGACATTTTGAATGTGTGAAAATTAAGTTTTAAGAAAAATACTGTTTCATAAAAAAGTATACTGGGAAACAATGTGATTCAAAAGGACATGTGGAGCTCTTTTAATGGCTGTAGAGCCCAAAGGGAAATGGAAATGTTGACTCTGTGGACACCCAAAGATTTAAGGAATTATTTTTGGGTGGGGGGGGGGGAAATATATATAAACCAATTTCAGCCCAAAAACTCACTCCCAGTTTTCCTTAACAAATTATAGCCATTCAGGAACTTGGTAACACAACAATTACAACAGTGTGATCATGGCAGTAGACTTAATTTTTGTAACTGAATTTTGTATTGAAAAAGTGTGCAGGCAAGAGGCTGCTGTATCTTCCATGCCAAGCATAAAAAGCCTTTCTGTATATAAAAGTATGCAGTCTTTATAAATGCCAATGTCTCAGATAATATGAAATTATAAGAGAAACATTACACTATAAACTTAATACATCACGTACAATTCTAAAAACTCAATTTAAACACAGAAGATTATGCTGTGCTTAAAATCAGTATTGATAATCCAAATTCACAATGGAAACAGCAATAGATTAATTTGCTGTCACAAACTGAATTAAGCTGTTGATTATACATTTTTTTTACTTAGCTGAACTGTCGATTATGAAAAATAAATGAATCATTCAACTGATTACCTGTACAATTACATAGTTGCTTGTTCTCTCTCTTACATCCCACTTTTTGGCAAATATGAAGTTATTCCTACATGTAAAAGATCTTAACTCACAATTATTTTGAAAGTTACTTGGTTATATGAACAAAAGAGTATATGAAGTTCATTTATCAATTTGAATTTTTGATGCATAAATCAGATAAAAGTTTTATCCTTATTTTATCAATGAATTGCAGCCACAATCAATATAATAGTTTATGTGTTTATAATAACTTGTTCTGTATTCTTGTTGCTTCTTTTACATCTAGTAAAAACATTGAAAGGTC
Organism: Metallyticus violacea; assembly: GCA_030762175.1. NCBI lineage: Eukaryota > Metazoa > Arthropoda > Insecta > Mantodea > Metallyticidae > Metallyticus > Metallyticus violacea. The sequence continues at coordinate 22,874,053 of CM060834.1, forward strand.
ATTGAAAAATGTTGTGTTCATGTGATAAGAAAAACTAGTAGCTCTTTTTCATTTAATGGCATAAACAAACATGTAATAAGTATGTTAAAGCTTTTAACTCAACCCTCAGGCAGACCAAAACCTTCTCAAATAGTTATAAATGGAAGCTAAAAACTAACAACCCTATGCTTCCTAGGATTTATGACCTTCCCAAAATATACAAACCAGGCAAAAGCATGTGTCCAAAACTAATAACATAAATGCACTGACCTACAATTTGACTAAATGGTTGGTAAAAAATTTGGAATGATTTGAAAGCAGAAGCATCATGAACTCCTACCAATTGATGGAAAAAATTAACAATGCAGTGATTTAGCCACATGAATCCCTTGTCTTTTTTTATATTGCATCTTTGTTCACTGAGCATTCCAAAACAAAGACTGCTCTTTAAACTACAGAAATGGCTTAAAAGTATGAACATATTGGTAGATGAAATTGTGCATAGACCAAAACTTCTTCACGTTCAATGGAAAAATTTACAAATAACACTCTGGCTTGGCATGGCCTCTCTGCATATCTGGAAAATTTATTCATGAGTAAAACAGAAGCATACATTACCATGGCATTTCCCTTTATTTTTAAAACATGGTTTTGCTTTGGGGATGACATATTGCAATAGTACCAAAAAAGCAAATAGAAGATGCCTTAAAATTACTAAATGTGCAAGACTAAAGCATTAAGTTCACTATAGAAATTGAAGAGGAAGGATGAATGCCCTTTTTGGGCCTTGAAATCTACAGAAGAAACAACATATTTCATTGGGTATATATAGGAAATCCATACATACAGATAATTACATAAAGAATAATAGCTCCACCCTAAACCACACCAAAATGCCATTATAAATTGCTTTGCTCATAGATTAGTAAACTTTCCAATCAGCAAGAAAGAATATCGGTATATCAACAACACTGCTCTCAACAGGTCATTAGTAGATAAGAAAGCCAGACATTTTGAAAGACTTATACATATTAAAAACACCACAAATTTCTCTATGATAATGAAGGACATATATTTTAAAAAACTCACATACCATCCATGGGCAAAGAGGGCATTTATGAACATTTTTTAAAAAATTGGTATTGTGTGGCTACACAAAATTTAACATCCAGAACCATTTGAATACAACCATAAAGGATGTTATCCCATTCAACAAAAATACAGTGAAAGGAGTGAATCAGATATATTGTTTTGATTTTGTGATCAGATATACAGAGGTAAAACAATAAAAAATTTGGAGACAAGGACAACCAACATTTTTCGCTTGATGGGTTGGTTTTAAATAATGACAAGACACGGCCTTCTCCCAAAGCTCAGTACACTAATGAAACAGGACATGGAAGCCTACTCATCTAAACAGCTGTAACTGTACTTTGCATGAAAAATCATGAAACAGCAATTATCCAGGCTATGTATCAATAGAATCAAATTCAGGGATCAAACTGGAAATATTTTAGGACACAACCATAGCTGATCACAGCTGAACAAACAATCAAAATTGAGGGCTTCAATAAATAAATAAATAATTGTAGCACAGATACACTGAGGAGAAATGGTAGGATTATGTGGATGTAAGCTCAGGAACAAGCAAATACAAATCATACAAGAGAATGGCTTTAAAACTATTCACAGGTTCTGTAACAAAATAACCTTACTCCTTATATTCTTGTTTCGTGCAGCTCTAAAGCTGAAGAAAATAAGAAATTTTCAAAGAATTTAAAAAACATAAACTGAAGCACTACAAGAAAAAACAGAATAGCAAAATATAGAATTTAAGACAAAAGTATGAAATATGGCAAATTAAGTATAAAAGTCCAAAAAGTAGCTTTGGAAAAATATAATAAACAAAAAGTTCAAAGATTCATCATCATGCATCTGTAAGAAATAAATTGAACTTGCTGTGCTTAACAGATTCGAAAAGGAGAAATATACAACTATGAAACACACTTGACAATAAATATTACGAATGCCTCAAGGTCAATGAAAAAATTAAGAATGGGATTAAGTAATGGGGAGCATTGGATTGTATAAGTGAAGGGAGAAAAAAAGGAATGTAACCAGAAGGGGCATAATTGTTAAAAGTCACAACTTTAATTGGTTGACTAGTGGACCTAACTCCTTCCAATTGCTGAGGTTCCCGATGTGGTATGTGCAGTGCCTTCTCTCTCTTCAGTCAGTTGTGAGCAGGATTTTGACACAGTAGGGCAGTTGTGTTGCTCAGTCAAGAGGGAAATTTCATTAAGTAGTGCAGTAGTGTTGTGCAAAGATGAGATATTACTGCACCATTATGTTCATTTTCAAGATGTACATTAGGTACAGAAAGTCATGTAGCAGAATGAGACAGGCATTTAGGCATAAATTTGCTGGCAGCCCAATTCCAACACAAAAAATATTGTAGTACAGAAATTTAATTAAACAGGTTCTGCAACTGACCAAAAAAAAAAAAAAAAAAAAAAAAAAAAAGATGTCATGTTCTCACAGGAGAGGGAAAAAAATTGTTGATTTGGTTTATTTATGGACGCTCTATAACATCTCAGGTCATCAGCGTCCCATTCAATTTAGGGGTGAAACGACTGACAAATTTTGCTCAGAGACCTCTTTTTTCAGGCTTGAGGTTCTTTTACATGCCGTAAATGTACGACATGGGACCCACAGCTTTGCTTCCCTTCCAAAGGAAGTCATATTTAGGATTTTTACGCCTGAAAAAATCCATTGATCCTGGCCGGTTTGAACCTGCGATCATGGGTCTAGGAGACAAGTATGGTTACCACTACACCACCAGGACCGACAGAGAGAGGGGAAAAAAGAAAGAGAGAGAGAGAGGAGAGAGAGAAGAGAGAGAAAAAGAAAAAAAAAGAAAGAAAGAAATAAGGGCTTCTATTAAACCCTCTTATTCCCCAGGTCTTATGGATTGTGATTTTTATTTTCGGGGGACATTGAAAACTAAGGTATAATTATGTAACCTCATATACTGGAGGAACTTAAAACAAACATCTATAACAAAGTTAGGCCCATTAGCAATCAGGCACTTATGCATGTGATTGAATATTTCTTAAGATGTGAATTGTGTTTTAGGGGAAAATGGACAACATTTCCAGCACCTATTGTATCATATCTGATATTTAATATGTTGTACTTATGTTTTAAAATGGTGAACACTTAAGTACCATGAGTCTATGCAGGAAGATACCGGCAGCATCACAGGGATAATCAGGGCTAATGCAATGTACTGGGCTAAAGACATGAAATGAATATGAGATGGCTGCACAGCTAGAATCCAACAAAATAAAGAGCCTATATAACAATGATGTGGAACCTTCAAGCTGGGAAGAAGAGTAATCATAAGTGCAGATAATTGGAAGAATTTTTTTAAAATAGCAGAAGTAAATGGACAAGAATTGCTAGGAACAGAGATAAAGAGAGATCTTCTGAAAGTGATAGATATACCTACTCGAGACATTAGTGAACAAAGACATTTCAGAAATATGTTGCCATACATAAAGAGAGATCTTCTGAAAATGATAGATACATCCACTCTAGACATTAGTGAACAAAGACATTTCAGAAATATGTTGCCATATAGGTAAATTCCAAGATAGGACATGTAGAATAGATTTAGAACAGCTGCTGTTAATATACTATGACATTCCCTATTCCAATGTACTACCTCAACATGAAAAATTTGGAACACTAAGCCTATAATCCTGAAAAAGGCTTTAAAATTACAGGGATACTTCAGGCTTAATTATTTATTTATTATACCTTATCAAGATCAGTAGCATTGCAATTCATTTCAGATCTTGCTTTTGCAATAAGTCACCTCCAATTTAATTTATTGAGTCACTTTTTCCCAGTTAACTGTTCCAAATTCCTTGAAATCTTAGACCATATCATTTATCCATCTTAATTCAGGTATGCCAACTTTTCTTGAAAAATAGTGATTCTGTTACTGCTTTCTGGCCAGATGACTTGCCCAACTAATCTCTACTTCTACCAGTAGGTTCATGATGCCGGCCTCACAATAGCAAGTCAGCCTTATACAGCCATGAAGAGCTGTTTATAAAGGGTTTTCTTGTACACAGCATATAAAGTTCTTTATTGTTTCCTCTCCAATAGACACCTTCTTTAAAAATCTCTAAATAATTTTAACAGGATCTCCTTTTCAAATGAGTTTATTTCATTTTAATGTTTTGCTCAGTAATTAACAAACTAGAATTTTGCTTGCTTTGTATCTTTGAAAAATTTCTGCAATACATAACATTAACTTAAATACTTTGAAGAAAAAAAGAAATGCATATATATATAAGCTTAAATTTTGCTATATTCAAAGCATTTTTTCTCCTCTCTTAATAGTAGCCTGTCATATCGAGGTTTTCTGAATACCTAAATGCTTATTTAGAAAATCCTTTGACAATTCAAACTTCCAGTCATACATTCCTTCAGTGTTATGCCAAATTACCTCTATTTAATTAAGAACTCTGCTGCTATTCTCTAACTGCGAACTCTTTCTTGTTGTACTCTATATTTATCAGCAATCATGGCACAAACTCTGATGAATATTTAAGGTCATTCAATTGTTGGAGTATACATTCTTGTCTGATGAATTTTTTCCTAAGATGAATCAATAAATCTGGAGACTGCCAAGAAGCTTCTCTTTGCTAACAGCACTTTCTGGAAAGACCCAGAATGTGACAACACTCCTCTATGTGCTTGGCTATTGCAAGTGTATTGCTATGATTTCATTTTTTTCCAAATTACTTTGAAAAAAGTTAAAACTTAAATTCATATGTGACAAGTCATTTTCCTTATTAAAGGATTCACTTTTATGCATTTTGACTCTGATTTCTTCTTATTAACATTTCTAACAAGGGAGTTAGCTCAAGTTGCAACCACAATTGCAAAAAATTAGTAATTCATGTAAATGGGTTTGATATGTATATAATAAATAGGCAAAATTTATGTCCATTGTCATTTACACTGCACCTTGTGGCCATGAACAAAATACCAGAAATACAGTTCCTGGTCACAGTAGGAGTACTTCATGAATATTTGTGTTATGCAGTCTCTGAGACACATCATGTTTGAATATCAAAAATTTATCTCAAGCTTTCTCCAGATCCCAAAATTGAAGATGTTTGTTGTGAACATTTGTGCTTAAAAAAGATCTTGTGATTCTGAACTTTCAGTCACACAATTTTCTGTTACGTAAATTTCTTGTCGCTGGTCTTCCTCCACTTTCTCTATTCAGTAACACATATAATGCATCCTAAGATAACATTTATATATTTATATATTGAAGTTCAATAATTTTGTTTTCCCAGACTTCTGAAATGCAACGATTTATTTTACCCTTTTCAGTGAAAATCATACTGCTTCCTCTTCTGTGGTCTTGGCAGTTAACTGGATGAATCTTCCATCACTTACTAACATCTCTTTAGCAGGTTCTGTATCAACATTTATATCGTCATCAGTTCCTTCTAACAGTTTTCTGCATATCCATATTCTTCCATGTAATTTATTATATTTATGTTACATATGTTATGTCCACTATGTCTTCACTCATGTTCATTATGAATTCTGTTTTCTTTCTCCTCTTGTCTGTAATTTCTTGTTTTTTTTTTTTTTTTTTTTTTTTTTTTTTGATTGTAATGAGTAACAACTATGCTCAAGATGTTTACAGGATTCATACGGCATGTCTATAAGTGATAGTAAATGCTACATAATCGTTCACTTAATTTCACCTGTATTTTATGATATATTGCATATCTAATATAAAATATTTTCCTTACATCATATTCTGCTAATGCACTATGGTCATAAATCAAAATTATATATTATGCAAATCTAATGTGCAGTTCTGTTTTAGTAGTTTGCTGGTAAGTTCATTCAAATTTATCATTTATTATATCATAATGCATTGCTGCAATTCTCAACTTCATTACATTTATTATTATTATTATTCATAGAGTAAATAGTAAGTAGTCATGAAATGGAGGGCAAACAGAAGAACATCTTATGATGTTACTACCAAGCATAAAGTAATTCTTTATGCTGGAAAAAAAAATTAACAGAAAGAGTTTAATGTAGCTGAGAACAACATTCGCTTGTGGCAGCAACAGAAATTCACATTATTTGCAACTAAAGCTAGTAGGAACAAATTCACTTGTCCTTGGAAAGGAAGACATTCTGACTCCTGACAGTGAAGAAAAAGTGCTGGAATTGATACATGAAATAAGGAAGAATGGGCAACCTGTGATGAGTGACACCATAAAAAATACCTAACTTTTTCCTCTTTGACCTATGCCAACTATCCTTAATTTTGTCCTATGTGCTCCAAATTCATAAATTCTATGTTTTGATCATTTTATGAAGAGAATGAGCTTATCTCTAAGATGCTGTACAACATATCAACATTTTTTTATTTGATTTTAAGTTTCAAATTTGGGATGTGCATCACATTCCATGGCATATTAGACTCACGTGAATACAGTATATTACAGTATATGAAATTGATTTGCATTAATACCAAAAGGACGTCAATTCTACTTAGCATTTTCTCAATGAAACTAAAACTTTTCAACAAAGAGAGAACAACATATAGGTCACTGACCTCCATTACAAAATATTAAATAACAGCAGCAAACAAATTACAGGTTTAGCTATATATTAAATATTCATTTTTACTGTTACAACTAATGAACTATTATTGAAAGGAACATTTTAAAAATATTTCTGTTTATCCCATGCATAAGAAATGAAGATTCAATATGATTACAACATTTATGTTTGTAGTGATATTACTGAGCTGCTATGGCAATTATAACACTAATCATCTATTAATACAAATTAATGGTTCATATTTTGTTATACGTATCAGTTATCAGAATCAAGGCAAAATAGTCTAGTTTTTGTTTTGCATTGGAAACAGGCTGCAGAAGAATCCAGATCTTAGGACACTTAATAATACCGTGAAATGTGTCTAAACAGCAACCTTAATATACATAATATTTTCTCTTGCACCAATTAATTTTAAGGCTTTTGTAAATATTCTTATTCAAGCAATCAGCTTCCACTGCAATCAGGTACTCACACAGATTGGCCTGTATTAGACCGCTCGAAATGTATATTGTTAATCCCTGAAATGATCTTTTTCTTTTATGATCCCCCAAATACTATAGGTATGTATGTAAATTGTCTTTTCTGGGATTCAAATTACTGTCCATCCTCTTCATCCCTGTTTCTCATAGCCTAATTTTATGTATTAAACAAAGCTGTAACTCACTCCTAACAATGAATGAAGAGGCATGATTGAATAAACTGCGAATGAGTATGCAAGCTCTTTCTTTTGCTAGAGAAATATTTGAATTGTAGTATATGCATAGTCAATGACGTGTGTGTCATGGTCAAGGAGGGTTTTTACTTTGCAGGAGAGGAGAAAAGCAATTTTTGCAAGCAAGAAAAGAATTTCCAAAGACATTTGCCAAAATGTTTAAGTGTAATAGAATGCAAGCAAATAATAGTCTTAAAAATAAAGGAGTCCAAGTATGGAGAAGTTAAGGTACTTAAAATGTTTACAAATACATGGAGCTGCATGTACAAAGAAGCTGCCTGTTAGTGGGCCAATCCTACAAGAAAAAAATGACCGAAAGCAAAAGAACTGAATGTGAAATATTTAATTGCAAGCAATGAATGACTTGAATGTTACAGAAAATGACATATCATTCCAAACAGTTTGTGCTATAGGGATTGATGTTGACAATTGCACAAGTGAATCGTTCTCTATCTTACATAGCCTACAGCACAGTACAGTACCCCATTTTTACTGTAAATGTACTGCAATGTTTATGTTAGGATAATTAAATAAAGTGTTGGTTAGCCAATACATATGATTATTGGCTGATAAGTCCAGTAAATTTCAACATAATGGAAGAAAATTTTGTTAAATGGCATGACTGTTAGGTAGGTATGATTCTTGTAGTGATTTTGTTCAAATTTTCAAACAGATGAAATATGCAGTTCATTGTTGGCAGCTATCTTAAATGTGGTGTAACGCGTTTCAAAGAAATGAATAAAGACAAGTCTCATGCACTGATAAAACATTTTTATATTAAAAAAGAGACTGTGACCCAGATACAAACTGAGCTGAAGGAAGTTTATGGGACTCTGCCCAGCACTCAAGACCATTTATTACTGCATAAATTAGTTTAAACATGGTTTTATAAGCATTACAGATGCTGCACATTCTGAATGCTCAATTGAGGTTTCTTTTGAAGAAATTGTTCATAAAATTCGGCATCATAATAGAAGATCATAGCATTAAGATAAAAGACATCTCATGTGAATGGATACATAATATCCTGCATGAAGTTTTGCATATGAAGAAGCCAAGTTCAAATGATTATTGCATTGTTGACTCTGGGTCCAAAAATACTCAAGGATGGACATTTCCAAATTGTGTTTGGAAAAGTTGTAGCATAATCATAATGACATTTGGTATCGTTTTGTCTAGATGAAACTTAGATCCACCACTACACTCCGGAGACAAATAGGAGTCAAAGTTGGTGAAGGTGAAAGTGTACCAAAAACCAAACCATTTTGTCAGTGGGAAAAGTGATCACAACCTTTTTTTGGGCCTCATCATGATTGACTATTTGGAAAAGGTAAAACAGTGGCTGGCTGTTATTACACAACATTAATGGACTGTTTGCATAGTGAGTTGAAGCAGAAGCAACTAAGTATTCCTCCAGCAGGACAATGTGCCTACTCACACATCGGCCATTGTGATGGCTGAAGTGCATAAGCTGAGCTTTGAAATAGTTCCACACCAACCCTATTCTGCAAATTTGGCCCCTTGTGACTTTTTTCTCTTTCTTAAGTTCCTGAAAAATTGACTTGGAGGAAGAAAATTTTGTTGAATGAAGAGGTGAACAAATATTATGCACAATTTGGAGGGAGGGGAAAACAAACAAAAAAGGTGGAAGAGATTTTGTTCAGAATAAATTTTTGTTTTTGTAAAAAAAAATGTTAATTGCAGTTTTTTACCACACTATTCAATCTGCCCTTGTATGTCACTTTTAATTTACTGCAGTAAATTGTCTTCTTTATTCCAAAATTTCATAACTTTAATTTAGCAGTCACCTATATTAACATCCATTTTTCAAAGAATGATAAGCAGCCACTTAAGATACATATCACTGTATACACATAACTTGTTGCCCCAAATTTAGATTATGGAAGCCAATTTGAATTTTTCGCATTACTAAAGGTACATCAGCAACTTTTGAACATAGGCATAAGGAGCTAGCCATCTCCTACAATCAAATTTAATTTTAATTCCTCAAATAAAAAGTAAGCTTTAATTGTATGATTCTCATATAAAAATGTTTATTATTTCATAGCATATATTAATGCTCTGTAAAAGACATGAACATGTACTAAAAATACAAATGCGACTCTGAAAAACATTTACTGTAATGTCAAACAAAAATATAAGCACCACCAGGCACTATAAAGAGCATTACATGTATCCTCTAACCCTGTAAAGCGCTTAACATTATAAAGCACTTATAGCATAGAAGCTTAATATTTAATGCAAATCATCCATCTTGCCTCAAGAATGTTTTTAAAGACACTGTAAAGTAAATATAAAATCCTGATTCATATAACAATTATACATTAACCTTAACTTTTTGACATGAATGTTCAGTAACAGAACTTTTACTGATTGGCTTCACTGTTAAGCAACATTGTACAATTGCAAATATATTGTAGAGTGTAAAAATTGTATACTCAATGAAAATGTGTCTAACGTCACTTTAGATACAAAAAGCCTAGATATAATAGAGAAAAACCTCCACTTAACTTTTATTAATGTGAAACACATGAAATCACCTGTCTTTTTTTATACAAGTTAAGTCTTTCAATGTCACAATGCCGTTATGAAAACAATTTAGAACAAATATACAGTAATACACGATATTTTATATAAAACAATACACTTATAAATATGGGCATAATTAGTCTTAAAATAAAAATGCATCAGATAATGGTTCATTAAGACCATTTTAGGGAACTATTAATTTATTATGCAGTCATTTACACAAGTTTCATTAAGAAATAGCACAGATAGAACATTTTCTTTTGATTTAGCTACTATCTTTCAATTAACAATTTTAAAATAATTTTGTAATAACCCAATTGCTAAACTAATATATTATTTTATATTACAAACCTTATATTATTCCAGTTTACTGGTGTAGCTAGAGAGGGTGAGGGATTCAGGGAATAAATTCCCTCAAAATCAAATTAAAGAACTTTTTTATGCCCTTTAGCCCTAGCCATTGTTATTGATAACTATCAAGGGCATAATGAAATTATTTTGTATTTAACTTTGGCACTGAAACCAGTATTGAAAGTCTACTGTTCATGAATTGTATCCTTATCAATGCATGTGCTGTATAGGGCCTATGAGATGCATTGATGCATCGAGTGGAAGTACTACAAATTTGCGCTTGAGAAAATAATTTTGGTGTTGGTTTTTTATATTTTACAGTTTACATCAACTAAATTCATCACTATTTCATAATTTTTAACTAATATATAATGGTTCTACATAGTTAGTAGTTACTGCTACAATTAACTTGACCACTCATCTTGATAATTCTTCCCCCTCCCCCTGAAAAATTCTGCATACGTCCCTGTTCCAGTTTTATTCCATAAATTATTAATATAATTACATTAGTATTTTTTCAATAAAGGAATGCTATCCATTAGGTTTAGCTTTTTATAATGCAAAAATGGAAGAAGTTTACTTAGTTGCTGTTCTATTATATAAATAATGATTATGTTTAAAAACATTATTTTATATTTCTTTGTTACCCAAATCTATAGTTCAGGTAAGAATTAATATTAACACAAAAATATGAAATGTCAAAAGCTAGTAAACATGGTTTTTCAGGCAAAAGTTAGTGGAGGTTAAGATCTAATTCTGTAGGTATCAAAAACACAGCCCTTATTTATACTCAACAAATACAGTAAATATAAAATATCTGGAGAATAAAAGGATATATCTGTTATACAACAATGTGAAATAGTAACTCTATCCAAATAAATGTATCTTCAAAAATATATTTTGTTACATTCTGTATACAAAACTAACTTGATATCTGAATGTAATTTAAAAATTACACCTCATTTTAGTTTTTTGCAAAACAAAAATTGCAATTCCTTTCAAAAAACAATTATTCCCTATCTAAACGTATTCAGTCTTGTACAACTCTAATAGTAACCTTAAAAATTGTGTACAGACACTACTTGACTGCATACCTATAGAAAGATTCTTATTCAATCATCCTTTCTCTAAGGTTATACAAAAGTAACAAAATAGAAAACATTACATATTTTAATACTATTCTATATTAAATATGTATATAGGAATAGTTATGTAAGAAAGGAAAAAAATATTATTGTGCTTTGAGCCACAAAGTCTTGCAACAGATCAATGAGGCCATAATCACTTTGCATTTCTGGAACAATTTCTTAGAATGTTGCTTTGTGATACACAATCACATTTATACTTCTTTTAGAAGTTGTGCTTGGCTGTTTTTATCTTCATTTACAATGTAACTGTGCTGTTGAATTGCAGAGAAACCATTGCAGTTTTCTGTTACAAGCATGTACGTTGCCTGAGGAGAGTTTGAACTGACCATTCCAAGTCCTTCTAAACCAAATTCTTGGCTTGTCTTTTCAGGTGAGTACTGTGTTGTAAGGAATGTCAAGGATTGTGGAGACAGTTTTGTATTATTAGGCAGTATGCTGGCTTGTGTATTCTCCATACCTGGGTTTATCATTATTGGTTTAAATTCCAAAGAACTGGGCAATATTAAAGCTTTTTTCTGTTGCAGCTGTGTTACACATTTTGTTTTGTTTTTTGCTTGCCACTCATTTTCTTCATTAATATTCTTGCTTGGGGACAACACAGCATATTCTGATATGATGTCAGTATGTCCATGATACACGTCTTTTACAGAAAAAATCTCATCAGCACATGTTGCAGGCACATCTAAGACCACTACTTTCTCCTCAGCACTCTCTTTGAAAGGAATATTGCTTTGTTTCATGGCTTCTTCTACAATATCCTGAAAAGATCTTTTGCAATCCTCTTCAGTTTCATATTCTGTGATGTTATCACTTACCATTTCAGTTATGTTTTCTTCTGCTATTCTCAGTTCATTACTGACTGAAAAGCTTTCCTCTGGAGTTGAAACTTGCTGGAAATATCCTATTACTTTTTCTGTCACAAAGTCATCATCAGCTGTAATTTCAGAACATTCCACCTGTCGCCTTTTAGAGATAGATTTTATCCTTCCCTTTGTTTTACGTGTTCGTTTCTTTGGACTGTGCACATCAAGTCTAGTGCTGCTTATGGTTGTGCTGCCATTGGGAGATCTTGGCAATGTTCTAACTCGGCGAAATTCTTCCTCTGACAAGATGATGAGACCACCAGAAGTTGTTAGTACTTTCCCATGTCTAGTTTTAAGATGCCTTTTGTATGTGTTGCGTGTTTTAAACCTGTAACAAGTCATTTAAAGTCTTTAATTTATTTACCCATTTAATTATAGCATATGAGAAATACTTATTTTACATAATTTATGAAACTCATTCATTAATTAATGTGGTACAATTTTCTCATAGTAAAGAATTTTTTCCAATTTTTGATCTATTTACCCATTAATTTATTCTACCCCTACAACAAGATTCTTTAGAATACAAGGCTGAATTGTATATAAAGTAATCATTTTGCTCTTCTGCCCACTCCTGTGTCCAAAGCAATTCTTTCTCCATATGAGCAAATCATATTTCTAACTGAAACTAATTTCAAATGCATATTCAATATAAACTACACTTCCAATCAAATCAGGTGTGCTCAATTACTTATTCTGAATATTACAGTAAGCCCTTCAGAACTAGTTGAAGTTATAGAACTGAATGAAAACACTAACTACCATTTTGACTTTATCATAATAATACAATCATTCTTTCAAAAACTTTCTAATTTAAAGATTAGTCATAGTTTTCATTGTATAGTAAGAAGTTGCTTGTTAAGTCCATGTAAAAATAAAGTAGATATATCTAACTTTTGGAGGAAAAAACTATTTTATTTTTCAACATAATCTTCTTTCAAAACCACACACTTATTCCAGCAATTTTCTAATCTGTTTATCCCATTCATAAAACACGATTTTTTCAACTCTGCAAAATAGGCATTTACTTTGATGACAGTTTCTTCATTTGATGCAAATTTCTTTCCTGCTAGTCATTTCTTCATGTGAGAACAGGAAGTGTATAGAATATAAATATGTATGAGTGTAAATGATATCAACAATTTATGTTTTTCATTGATATTTTTTTATTCAATGTAACATTTTTGACAATACCACATCATGTAAATATGATAATATGGTTGCAATAAATGAATATGAATTTGAAGTAGTCCAAGGAAGCCAAATACAGGGAGCAGGAGGGATGAGGAAGGATTTCATATCTTAAGTTCAATAATTTTGAAGCTGCAATTGAAAACTTGTGCCTTGGCGCATTATCATGATGGAATAGAACCATTTCTTTGCCAAATGAGGACAATTCTCCCTGAACACATTTTAATTGCTCCAATAGCATAGCATAACATTCTCTGGTTATGGTTTTGCCCTTTTCCTAAAAGTTAATTAAAATTTGTCATGGCAATCCCAAAATGCAATCGCCATCACTAATCTCACTAATGGGGATTATTTTTGACTTCTTCAAAATGCTTTCTCTGGATGCAACCCACTTTTTAAATTTGCCCCAAAATGTAATTGCCATCACTATTCTCACTAATGGGGATTATTTTTGACTTCTTCAAAATGCTTTCTCTGGATGCAACCCACTGTTTTGACTGCTTCATTGTTTACAGCATGTAGTGTTGGATCCCTGTTTTGTCAATTGTAACATACCATTTTTGAAATTCACTTGGATTCCATTTAAACAGCTCCAAATTGTGCATGGAAGTGGCAACTCATTTTCTTTTTTGGTCAATCATTAGCAAATGCCAACTGTGATGCCTCAATAGTTAAAATGGGCATTAAACACTATTAAAAAAAAAAAAAATTAGCAAGTCTAGTACCCACCTCACAGTAAGCTTTTTCATTTACAAATGATTGTGCAAACTATTATGTACCCAATCTACAGAAATGCCCATGACTTCAGTAATTTCCCGAGAATAAAGATCTCTGATCACTCGGCACCATGTAGTGGAATTTTATAATAATTTCACGAAACATTACTTTGACAGGATAACCAGATTGGTCTGCAGTGCCTTGTGCTTGTTCATTCATATTTGAACTTACCAAACTATTTACACACAATGCTAAGCGAAGATTCACCATAATGTTTGTCCAGTTTTCCCTTGGTTTACACAACCATTGCCACTTTCAAAATGTAATGTTATATTAACATACAAAATTGAGGTTTCTCCATTTTTAACACTTGTTTACACATTTAAACAGGAAAATGACTCACACACGGACTAAGCTTTGTTATGTTTAAAACTGAGTACCTCATCTCTCAAAAGTCACCATGTTTCAAACTGTTGGTCCTGGTGGTCTAGTGGTCTATTTGTCTCGTAAACCCCAGGTTGCAAGGTCAAACTCGGCCAGGATTAGTCAGTTTTTAGGCGTGAAAATCCTAAATATGGCTTCTTTCAGAAGGAAGTAAAGCCATGGGTAGATTTACAGGGGAGAGAAAAAAAAAAAAAAAACTTAAGCCTGAAAGAAGAGGTCAAGCAAAATCTACTGGCCATTTCATGCCCTGAATTGTTTGGGATGCTTGGGACCAGAAATGTTAAAGAGCTTCCTTAAATAAACCAGATATATAACATCCAAGGCAATGTTGAAAAAAAGCCTAGTGCTACCACCTTAAATGTGTGAATGTCTTCAAGCCTGCTTTGTGACTGATGAAATTCCAGTTTTTAATAGCTTACCAACAGCATTTTTAAGATTTAGAGCCATTAAAATTTCCACAGTAACTAATTATATGATGGTGCAGCACCGAACAACAGCATGGGCAGCCCCCTTTCACCATTCCTAGTTGATTTATTTATGAATTTTTTGAAATGCATATCACTAAAGCCTTCCCCTACATCTTCAATATCTGGTATAGATGTAAATGATATATTTGCTATTGAACAAAAGAGACATGTAGAAGATGCACTGTAACTGTTAAACTTGCAGTAGCTCACAATTAAATTCACTACAGAAATTGAAGCCAATAACATATTACCATTTCTGAACTTGAAGATAAAAAGTAAAAACAAACTAGAATTTGGCATTTACAGAAAGAATGTACACACTGACAATTATATTAAGGCACATGGTTTTAACCCAAGACCTCATAAGGAAATTGCTTTCAACAGCATGATATTCAGATTAGATAATGTACCACTTAAAAAGATGAATATAAAAAAGAATACCGAAATATAATAGAAACAACCATTTCTAATGGGTTAAAAAAACAAAGATTGATCACAAAGATTCCTAAAACAAAAGAAAATTAAACAAATTACTACACTGACTGCCTTATCAAAAGAAAAAACTTACAGAAAGTTCCTTACCACCCACAAGCTAATAATAAATTTCAAATTCAAACAATAGTATATCACACATGCATAAAAATTTAACCAACGAAATGAAAACAAAGAATCAGAAATTGAAAAAGAAGTTTAACAATTTACGAAAACTTCAAACAAAAAATGTACCCAAAAAAGTTACACAAACCACAGAGAACATAATTAATATTTCAAGCACCACATTTTCAAACAACGAACTAAAATTCCTAAACCAAGGCCTAAAAACATGTGTAGGTTTCTCCAAAAAAATAAAAGATTACATCGCGGATATTAATATAGCCACCAATGAACTGAAAGAAAATGAAAAATCGTTTATCAAATTGAAATGTACAAAAACCTTAGAGAAAATAAAAAACCAAAGTAAATTCAACAATTACATAAACATAATAAAACAACTAAAAGAAAAACCGGTAGTATTCACAAAAACAGATAAAGGCAATAAAATCGCCATATTGAACCAAGAAGACTACATAAACAGGATAGAAACCATGTTAAAAGGTCAAGATTATAAACCAATTACAGAGAATCCACTAAAAACCTGCACTAAAAACTTGAATAAAACATTAGATGAAATAAAAATACTGTCCACTACCGAAAAACGAAAACTCACACATAGCAACCCAGTTTTACCTAGAATGTATGCACTTCCTAAATTACACAAAAAAGACAACAGCATGAGACCTATAATCAATAATATCAATTCACCAACATACTTGTTAGCAAAAAAATTAACCGACATTTTCAAATCCTTGAAAAAATACCAAAGTTTGGGTGTCAAAAATTCACAAGATTTGGTAGAAAAAATACAAAATTACAAAATTACAGCAGAAAATATAATGGTATCGTTTGATGTAGAAGCCTTATTCCCAAGCATACCAAAAGATACACTTATGCTAATGTTAAAGAAATGGTTAAAATCCTTAGATCTACAGACACAAGAAATTGAAGACTTGGTAAAACTTACGAACATTTGCATTGAACAAAATTACTTCATTTTCAATAAAAAATATTACCAACAAGTCTCGGGACTAGCTATGGGAAACCCGTTATCTCCATTTCTAGCAGATTTTTTTATGAGTTCGTTTGAAATGCATATCACCAAAGCCTTCCCTCTAATCTTCAAAACATGGTATAGGTATGTGGATGACATATTTGCAATAATTCCGAAAAAACATACAATGGATGCACTAAAACTTCTGAATTTGCAGCACAAATCTATAAATTTCACCATAGAGGAAGAAAGAAGGGGATATCTCCCCTTCCTAGATGTAAAAATCATAAGAAATGAAAACTATCTTACATTTGGAATTCATAGAAAGGATACTCACACAGAAAATTACATTAAAAATGACAGTTTTAACCCCATTCCACATAAATATGCAGTGTTTTATAGTTTAGCACACAGATTAGTTAACATTCCACTCACAGAAACAGAGTACAAATTGGAATACCAACAAATCATAAAGATAGGAGAAACTAATGGATACAACAAAGACACAGTAATAAAAATCATCAATAAAACCAAAAAACAAAAGGCAATAAGAGATGTTTCCACTCTTAAAAGCGCCAAAGAAAGGTACAAATTCAAAAGTTTCACTTACCACCCAATTTATCACAATAAGTTCAAAAAGATATTCAAAGAACAAGGAATTATGTTAGCCCCAAAGAACAATTTTAATATAAAGAACTTATTAGGTTGCAGAGTAAAGGACTACATGCCAACAGAACAAAAGTCAGGTATTTATGAAATAGAATGTGCAGAGTGTGACAAAAAATACATTGGAAAAACGAAGAGGAATTTGAAAATCCGGAAAAAAGAACACTTCAGAAATATTCGCTTAAAACAAATTGATAAATCAGCAATAGCAGCGCACTTTTGGAATAAAAATCATGAAGTTAAATCAGAAATAAAACTACTTAAACAACTTCATAATGCAATAGAACTTTCCACTTGGGAAAACATTTTCATTACGAAAAATAAGGATAATTTGATGAATTTCGATATCCCTCCATTGGATGAACTCAGCAAATTCCTAATAATATCAACAGATGCCGCCACAAGAACATCAAGAGACCCAACCGCCACGTTTAACGACAGTTTGTCAACAGGCTGAAGATGGGAGGGATCGCTCCCGAAACATATGTTCCAAATTTATGTAAGTGAATGGAGTTAGTGTGAAAAAAACTCTATACATTGTTTATAAATAGAATATCAATTGTGTATTTAACTTGTTTACACCAAACTCCACTTACATAAAACTAAGATGTGCTTTGCAAGTAATCACTACCATCTACAGTTGCTGATCGACTACTATTACACAAAATGGTGGCCAGATACTCAGGTGCTTCTGTGGCGGTGTCTGGTGGTTGTAGTAGGAACTAGCTGAGTTCATTTATAGGAGGAAAATCAAAGTCCATTAAATTTTTCTTTATTTTTTACGATGGAAATGACATAAGATGGGAGTGATTATTCCAGAAACATGTCTTAGTTTTATGTTAAGTGCAGTTTAGTGTAAACAAGTTGAATACACAATTGTAGGATATATTACCAATCCACTGTCTACAGCTTCGTAAGTACAATTTATTTAAATATAATATCACATTAGCATCCCAGAACAGATACCATGTTGGCAAATTATTGAAGTTAAATAAAGCAGATTCCAGACCCAAAGAGGAAAAATCAGATATATACCAGATCAAGAGTAAAGACTGTGAAAAAATATACATAGGCAAGATCAAGAGAAATATATGCATCAGACTGAAGGAACAGTGGAGAAATATTTGTTATAAACAGATAGAAAAATCAGCCATAATAGCACATTTGTGGAATGAACATCATGAAATAGAAAAAGGCATTCACTTTATTGAAAGCTGTTCAACATCCAAGGAACTTGGAAACATGGGAAAAGATTTTCATGAAGAAATATGTCTAAATTTACTGACATGTAATTATTTTTATTGTCATAATAAAATTTAGAATTTACTTCAGATGTACCCAGTTGACTGCTGAGTTGAACACTAGTCATAAGTGCCTAAAAGTCTGCTAAACAATAGGATTTGCATCTTACAGTTGGATATGTCACAGCTGGCTGCACCTGTACTCTGACTTCACTTCTTAAAACTTGTATAAAATCTTACCTCATAGCAATGCTCAGCTAAACAGGCCTATTACCTGGTAAAAATATTCCAAAATGACATGAATTAGTTTGACCACTGTAATGTTTCTGACTTAATTTTGTATGTTTTCCTTGAATTCTTACAAGGTGTTAGGATTTGTTTTGAACACTTTCTTCTTCAGGCTGCCTCACATATAAAAATCACAGATTAGATCTGGAGAGCAAAAGGACCATACAACTGTACTAATCACTCTATCCTTCAAACACTTCCTTAATTTTACCCATGGACTCTCTGCTATGAACAATGGTACTTATTGAAACTACCTTTAGATTTCTTTTCTTACATCAACTGATTAAAAAATGGGATCAGAATATCATTTTGGTATCTCTCTCCATTATTGCCTGCTTTTAAAAAATAAGAATGATTATGCATCTTGTGCTAATCGCATACCAAACTCTTAATTTGCCTATCATAAAGGGGCATTCTTGTATTCAATTTTGGGTTTTCAGAGCACCAGTTATGAGTGCTCACAGACCATTTTGGTGGAACCATTTCTAGTCTGAAAAGAACACAAGCTGTGGGTTGTTTAACCCTTCAGCCACTGATGAAAGAAACGACTCACACATGAGCTACGGGATCACCTTGCCATGTACAGTGGACACGTATACACTTGTAAGGTTTTAGTTTTAACAATTTTGTTGCTATATAAGCAGAAGGTAATGAAACCCCAACTTTATGTGCTAATTTTAGTACTGATTTTGTTGGTAAACATTGGAAGCCTTGTAGCATATCTGAGCCTGAATCCTACAGGTGAGAATTTACTGGGCTGTTTTTTTTTCACTTTTCATATGTAACTTTAGAAAGCAATGTTAATTCATTTAATTCAACACACAGAAAACCAATTCCAATATTAAATATTAGACAAATAGCAAAATAGTAGAGAAATAGTATTTTAGAAGTTTCAGTGGTGAAATTTATAACAAATACGGAATAGTGAATTTAGAAATCATTTTTCTATTCTTTTTCCTTTCATTTCTTTCTTTCACTTAATATTTAAATTTACACGGTAAATGATGTGTCAAAATTGAAGATTATGAATTAAAAAAAGCCACAAACATATCAGAGAAATATGTAAATAATATTCATTGTACGGACTTGTTTCTGCCAAACTAAGAGAATTTCATTGAATACAAAATAATCTTATCAAAATATCAAGACACATTTAAAAAAAACTGAACAAAATTTTGTGATTTTCACAAAAAGCATTAAAAGAACATAATGAGCATAAAGGACCATTGAATCAAGAGTGTTTGTTCAGGGAATTAATAAAATATATTATGAAATATGTTAATGAATAATCTGTCTTTTGAAATCTTACCTTGATATGGTTTCATAATTTTAAGCAACTTTCAATGAATTACCCCAGTACATACAGGATGTTATGAGGGTAATGTGAAAAGTCTCAGAATGAACCACAATATAACAGTGGACTCTCTTGAAATTATGCTTATTTCTCAACAGTCTCCCTTGATTCTCAAACATTTTGTCTAACCATGTTCTAAAGCTTTAATTCCATCACAGAAGTCAGATTCATGTAGACCTGCAAAACACTCATTAAGTGATGCTTCATTTACTTCATGAGATGAAATTTTCTTTCCACCAAGGAACTTTCTCAGCTTTGGGAATAGATGCAAATCTTATGGAGCCAAAACTGGGGAATAAGGTAGATTTTACAGCAAATCATAGCATAGTTCATTGATTTTTGCCATTGAAATAATGTAAATGTGAGAGCAAGCATGTCTTGATGCAAGACCATTTTCATCTTTGATACTGGCATATTTTTGCCTTCAGTTGGCCCAAAAGGCTAGTAAGTTTCAGTAATATTCCTCTAGGAAGATAATCAATCAGAGGGTACCTTCAACATTCTAGGCTAACGTGGGTGTTTAGTTGTTATGACATGAAATCATGAATGGGAGATCTGAGATTCGATTCTCACCAGGACTGTGTTCACAGACTAGCATTTTTTTTCAGATTTTCTTCAATTCTAGTAATTGGCAAAAGCCAGGGAGGCTGGAGGAAAAAAAAAAAGGGTGCATCCATGTTTCACCATTCGTCATGAATCGAATGGATAAAATCAGAAAATGTGCCAAACTTTGCTCAGAATTTGCATTTTGATTCACTTTCAATTAAGTGTCAAAAGCCATGACACCCATTTTGCAGATTATTTTTTTAATGTATAATCAATCCCATGTCAAAAAGTAAAATATTCATTCATCTAAAATGCCTATAGCTTCAGCAATTTGATACCTTTAATTAGTGATCCCTTAAAGCCATACAATGTACTTTTTTTTAACAACATCTGGGATGGTGGCAGATTTTGACTGTCCTCCATACGAGTTATCTTCCAAACTTTCACAATTTCAATTGAACTCAATGATCAACAGACAAACATTTGAAAGTAATGTTGCAACTAGTGATGGGCAATCCGAATAAAAACTATTGAATTATTCTATAGTTGGGAACTACCATTTCATTTGGTTGTTTTCGTAAACATTCAATGTTTCATTCATTTTACAAAACGGTTTTCTCTAACTGTATTTGCTGCTGCTTAGAACCGATAGTATGCTCCTATTGGTTAATACTGATTGCTATTGAAATAATATTTTCTTGTATGTGGCTAGGATAGTGCTATCTGGTTGTGGAAATATAATTGAATTTGTAATCAGCTGCATATGTAATGCGTTCAATAGCGGCAGCATACATAATAATACTTAGGAGCAGTACAATTTTCAATTATATAAACTAAATAATGTTTATGATAATTAATTATACCTCTAAGCAGTATCGATATAATGGATATTTCTAATTTTTTTCTCTTACAGGCAGAGAATTAAATTAGGTGTCATTGCACATTTATAGCTTGAAAACTACTGCCAGCATGTTTTTAAATGTATTTTCAAATATTTAATGATATTCAGCCTACTCTGTCTTGCTGCGTAGGAATGATATAGGCTCAGTACATACTCATCATCAATATAGCATATGTTTAAATATAAACAATGTATACAGTATTTGAATAGCATATGTTGTTTTCTTGTTGAACTATTTACAAATTATTAATTTAACTATTGAATAAGAATATATCCAGGGCACAAAGTTGTGCAAGATGAAAGGATTGTCTTATGTTAGTGAAATAAACTGGACAATTTTTACAAAGTCACAGTATGTGGAAATATAAAAATGCCAATGAAAATGAAAGTGTCATCATTGATTTACGATGTTTAGGCCTAAGGCCTGTTAAACATTATGGTGGACCATATGAATCAATGAAAATAATGGAATAAAACTTTATGTAATAAGGATTATAAATATTAGAAGTAAAAAATAACACAGTAATCTAAATAATTTAAATCTATAATCTGGATAAAAAGCTGTTTCAGATAAATCTTAAGGACAGGAAAATTCGCAAATATATTTATATTTATGTAAAATTGATTTGTTAATAAAAGTGTTTAAAGTCATCTTAAAAGTTGGGAAGTATACTGATTAATGCTTATTTATTTTTATTCAGTTTTCATATACCTATATTTATGTTACAGTAAATTTAAAACACATAAAATAATAATGCCTGTATATATGAAAATAGCAGCATTGAATTCTGATACTTTCAAATGATAAAAAACATACAGATTGATGTAAATTTTTAACTAGTTATTATGTTCCCAAATAAACGCTAAATTTAACTGACCAAATTCTTGAAATGAACCACAACATTCCTTGAACATCATTCTAAAAAAGGCATATATTGAATCATGGTAGGAGAAATTTGGTTAATTTATGCAACAGTAAATATTACATAATTATATAAACTCTAGTTTAATATCTTAATATATTTGAAAGGATACTGGCAATTTGGCAGAATGCAAATGAAATGTATACTTTATTGTTTAATTAATTGCAATAGGTTTATTCTGGACCTAATATTACTTGTGATAAGATGCCTATAAATAGCTTTTAGCACAGAGTCCACTGACTTAATCTCAGATTCCAATATATTAAAGCTGTTGCCTGTTTGAACTGGTGCAATCTGTTTCTTTATAAATGATAAGTAAGTTAGATTAGAGCAACAGTATATGCATTTCACAATTGTTAATAAAACAAGCATATTACAGGCTTATAACCAAATAAACATTAAACATATAATAAAAAATAGGAACTGTTTGAATTTACTACACTTCATTCCAGAGGTCAGGTTACCCATGATGCACCAAGAAACAATATTAAATGCAAATGAAAACATTTGGTTATATATTCACCTTTGTTTAGCAACCAGATAGGTTAGATTAGAGCAACAGCATATATATTTCACAGTTGTTAATAACACAATCATATTACACACTTATGTGCTTATAACGGAATAAAACATTAAATGTATAATAAAAATAGATGTTTGAATTTACGACACTTTATTCCAGAGGTTAGATTACCCTTGTGGCACTAAGAAACAATATTAAATGCAAATGAAACTATTGAATAAAAACATTCAGTTGCACTTGCTCACTATCGTTTAACAACCGATAATAAAAAACATTAAATTTGCCCATCACTAGGTGCAGCATCTTCTATTGTATTTGTCATATCTATTATGAATTTTTGTTTCTACCATACTCTTCTTCACAAAGAACTTCATTGCAGCACATTGTTTGATTTTTGCCACTTTTCCAACATGCATATGTCTGTACTGCAACAAAGAGCAAAACCTACTATGGTCCTTTATCAATTGAAGCTGTATTGCAAGCATTTCTGTGGAAAATGGCAGATTTTATTATGGTAATTCATTTGGAACCTCTGCTGCAATCTGTGGGCCACTTGAAGAACTTTTCAAATGACTGCCATAATGGAGAAATTAAACCAACAGAAAACATACAAAAAGTACAATTGTTGAAACTTTTAAAAACATTTTGATAATGTTGATACTAACCTCAGCATGCAGTCTGAACATTCATAAGGAGACTCTCCAGTATGACGACGCCGATGTTCCTTGAAATGGGATGGATGTCTAAATTTGCGGCCGCAATCAGCACAGGTGAAACGTGTCTGATTGGAATGGATCAGCATGTGATAGTTTAAACTATGTTGTCTTGTGAACACAGCATGACATATTCTGCATTCATATGGTTTGATACCTAGCACAAACATTAAAACTTGTTTTAAAATTATTTATTCTACTTGATGGGAATCTTAGTTTTTACCCTGAAAAGGCTACGTAAATCAGGGTCATGCTGAAAGCTTTTAGCAATTTTGAAAAGGTATACATGGTAATCTTGAAATGAACTTGTGTTAAAGAGAAATGTTTTGTAATCATTAGCTTTGCCAAAGGAGTTACTGTAAAATAATATTGCTTGTAAAAAAGAGAATGGTAAGCATGGTGTTATTGTAACTTCCAAAATATAACAGTTCTCATTTTGTAATGTCGTTGATTCTCTGTGATTAAATAAGGGCTTAAATATCAAAGAGAGTCATTGTCCTTTGGTAAATCTTTTTACTGAATATGGTCTTTCACAACCAAAAATATACTGTTGATATTGCAAATGTAACAGAAAGATGAGCTTTACTTATATATATATGTATAAGGGTAGGTCCAGTAGTTTCTGGCCTTGCCAATAAGGACTATCGGCTTCAAAAAATTCTTATCTGCTTTCATACTTCATCTGTTAAGTAAATAATTGCAGCTGTAACATCCGCTTCGCTGGGTTCAGTTGTTCAGATATAGCTGCATAAAGAAGGCTAAGCATAGAAGATTGTGACATGTTCAAAAGGAGTATCAAACTGTTATTAATTTCTTCATAAAAGGACTTACTTCTAAAGAAATTAAACAGCTATTTGGCGGTGTATATGGGGAAGCACCCCCTTAAATTCTACCATAAAAGAATGGGCCAAACTTTTTCGAATGGGTCGAGAAAGCATTAAAGACGAAGAGCATGCAGGTCGGCCCTTGGAGGTGCTCACTACTGAAAACATTGCTCCCGTGGAAGGAGAAATATGGAAGACTGGCACTCAAAGTTACAGAAATAGCACCAAGGTTGGGCCTTTCTAAAATAACAGTTCTTCGAATTATTCATGAACATTTAAACATGAACAAGGTTAGTGCAAAATGGGTGCCTAGACTTCTTTCCTCAGTCCAAAAGCAGCAACAAGTCATCTGTTGTGATGCATTTTTGGAGCTCTGCCGTAGTAATGAGAGAGAAATTCTGCAAACCATTGTTACAGGAGATGAAATTATGATACTCTACTATGATCCCTTGTCCAAAAGAGAATCAATGGAGTGGCGTAAACCTGGTGAAGCACCGCCTCTAAAGGCCAAGGGCATTCAGTCAACCAAGAATCATGGCCACCATCTTTTGGGACTGTGAAGGAATACTCTCCATTGACTTCAAGGAGAAGAACACCACAGTTAATGGGGATTAATGCACAGACTACATGCTTCCATCAAAGAGAAAAGTGGAGTAGTTGAGTGCACCTTCTTCATGATAATGCACCTGTGTACAAAGCTTTTGTTGCAAAGGAAGCTGTGAACAATTGTGGCTTCAAGGAGATCGACCATCCACCCTACAGCTCAGATTTAGCACCCAGTGACTGTTTCCTCTTCTCAAAACTCAAGAAGGACCTTCGAAGAAGGAAATTTAAGTGTTACGAAGATGCTGTTAATGCCTATTTTGCAGACAATACTTCTGACTATTTGGAGGCAGGGGATTGAAATATTAATTCAAAGATGTGAGAAGTGTATTGCAATAAAGAGTAACTATATTTAAAAGTGAAATATAGTTTTTGTCTTTAACATACATACCTAAAAAATGATTAGGCAGGAAACTTATGGACCTCCCTCATAGTTGTATAACATATTCTTATGTTAACACTAATACCAGAAATTATCCAAGATTCCTAATAATGCTGAAGGAATATTAAATTCTGGGATAATAGCTGTGGAGGCCAACAAATATAAAAAAATTACTTTATAGATTTTGCATTGGTTGGCAGGAGAGGAAAAAATGTTTCAGCATGGCTTTAATATATCCTTATATTTCTTTCATACATCAATCATATAGTTTACTGATAAATTACATTTGGAATCATCCAGATTATGTTGAACTGAGGAAATTACTGTTGGTTCAAGAACTCCGTAATCAATAATTGTGCATCCAAGTAGTTTCTATAATTTACACTGGTGTAGAGATCTGTTAAAAAAAAAAACTTAACTTTTTGATATCTTGGTTTACTTGCATATTACTCTGTTTTTTTATCTTCCTCAAATTAATTTTCCCTCCATTGATACACCTCTCCCAATGGGTCTGAGTTACTGACAGTAATCTATGTGTATTTTTGAGACTGCCCAAACTTTGCTGCAACACAATGTATACCAAGCCTTTCAGGATTCCATGATATGATCCCTCAAAGTGTTACTCTCTTTAAGTGTCTTCAAGTGATATTGATGGGCATTCGGAATGCATATCAACAACTACAGACTCCTGACCATTTTTAAACTACTCATAGAACTGAGTATAGCTTAAACAATTATCTCTATAATCCTCTTCCATCAGTTCATGAATTTCAGCATAGGATTTAAACAGTTTTATGCAAAATTTAATGTTAAGGCACTGCCTATAATAGCCTGCCATCTCAAAAATCACAAAACACTCACAACAAAGAAAGTAGTGTGGAACTCAAATGAAATAAGATTGCACACACAACAAATGGCAGGTGTCTCTTCAAGATCAGAGTTAATTTGTGCTACCAATCACTTATTACTATGAAACTTTTTAATGGAAACAAGTTATGCAAGAATGAGTAGCGGTATTGGGAAGGGGCAAAAATTAAGGTGGTTAATAGATTTGACTATTTGGGTATTAGGCTTAACAAGAATGGAGAATGAATGGAACAAAAAAGAAAGGTTCTAGTAAAACGTAGGCTAGCTTTAAAGCTATTACTTAGCCTTTAGGTATAAAGTACCAGAAAAGTAGTTGGAGAAAATATATACAGTAGTAATATAGGCTAAAATGATGTTTGGGATAGAAATTTGGGGTAGTGATGAGGGATGGCTAAATGTAAACTTGATTTACAGGAATTTCTTCAAACAAATAATGGGCCTACCAAAAAGTTCACAAAATGGGGTTGCACACACTGATTATGCAAAATAAGAAGTAAAGAAAAATAATGACAAGAACTCTGAAATATTGGTTTAGGATTAAGAATTTAGAAGAGAATTGTATCTTAAATCACTGTCTAGTGATATGAGAAAATGAGGGGAGGAAATACTTGGGTTAGTAGAATAAATGAGATTATAGAAAAAATTGACTTGGGTATGGTGTGGCATGATACACTAAGTCAAGAAAGAGATTTTTGGAGAGAGAATTGATGATATGGAAAGACAGGAGATATTAGGTAGTTTTAGTAGTAAAAAGTCATTGAGGATTTATAGGGGGTTAAAGGAAATATGGGGTAGAGAGAATTATATGAATGAAGGTGACAGGTGGATGAGGGAGGGAATCCCATGGGCCCAGACAGGGGTAGTGAATCTGAAAGGAGAAAGAGGAGGTTTAAATATAGAGAAATATTCGATGTGTGGAACGCAAGAGAGTTACTGGCATGCAATTCTGGAATATAAAGAAACTAAAGAAATGAGAACAAAACTTAGGATTGAGAAGTAGGATAACTTGTCAATAGAGAAAGGGGAAACAAGTTGGTGAATAAGGCAGAAAATCTTGGGAGTTTGGGAATTATTTAGGTAAGGTTAAAAGCAAATGGTTGAAGAAAGTAAGAAATGAGGAACCAAACTGGGCAAAAACGTAATTTAAGTTGGTTTTTGATTGAGTTAATTTTGTAGATGTAAGTTGCCTGATTTTTGAGTAACCATTAGGTTGAAACTCGGTTACGTTACACAGCAACTTGGTTAAATGACCAGTCATCATCACAGTTGACAATGTGAGCGAGGTTCTCATGAAACATGTCCTGAATTTTTAAATTTTGAGAGTGAAACGTTAAGAGTGTTCTATGAGTATATCAACATTTTAAATACTTTTAATTCAGAGTGCTTCCTTGCTCATTGGAATTGAAGTCGCAGAAATGTTTCTAGCATTTTAAAATATTTTAAAAATTGTAATTAAATATTTATTTTCGTTCTTGTTGGAAAATGTATCAAGTTATGAGCAAAGGAGTATTAATTATACATTACACATATTTCACTATAGCTAACTCTTTTTGAATTACACATTTATATTAACAAGTATAAAAAGGCATGGTAATCAGATGTAGGGCTGTATGCATTTTTAGCTGCATCATTTGGTGGGCTTCTTTAAACCACTCAACTGCTTCCCTCATTTCTTTAGGTGGAAGAAAAGGCCTGCAGTAACTGGATAAATCCACTTACCCATGTTTTCACACAAATAAAACAAAGAACAAGGAAGAAATGTTCAAGTAACTGGACTTGGATGTTTTTTTGCCAATCGTATAATTGAAATCATTGTATGATTAAGTGGAACTAAACACTCTTATTGCTCAACTTACTTGTCTATAAATGTAGAACATGTTTCATGAACCCTTGTCTACATCGTCAGCTAGAACGTCAAATACTGGATACTTCATTATGCTGTGGGAATGCGTATTCTCCTCCGGTGGAGGTGTGTTGAACTTAATGTTTATGTTTTCATGCCCAGAAAGGGGAAGAATTCTTTAATGTAATCTAACTCCTTTGTTTACAATGTTTAAAAGTAGGTTGCTGAATTTACACATGGTTGTACATCCATTCATGACGACGATGCTGATAGACACTCAGGGCACCTTGAAATTGCTACAACTGATGAGATTGTGACAAAAATTTACAATCCCATACACAATGATCACCAATTGAAGGACACAAGTTGATTGACATTGCAAAAACCTTTACAGGCTATATCCACTACTTTTTACACCAAGTTTTGGGTATGAAAAAGCTTTCTACTCATTGGCTGGATGTGAAAAAGCTTTCTACTTGATGGGTGGTTATGAAAAAGCTTTCCACTTGATGGGTACCACATTTGTTTACAATGCATCAAAAACATATTTGAATGAACAATTTGCAAGAGTGTTTAGACTTGTTTAAATGCAATTCCAGTGAGTTTCTCCAATGTTTCATAACAGTAGAGGAAACAGAGATTCCTACATGCTAGAGATGAAGGAGCTGTCCCAACAATGGGTGGCAACAGGTGAAAGTGCACCAAAGAAAGCAAAAATGGTTCCATCTGCAAGAAAAGTCATGGCAACAGGTTTCTGGGATTCTCATGGTGTGGTGCTCATAGACTACCTCCAGAAGGGCAGAATCATCACTGGGGAGTATTATGCTTCACTACTGGACCAACTGAAGGTTGCTATTCAGGCTAAACTTCCACACCTTGTGAAAATTCTCTTTCATCATGATAATGTGCCATCACACAAGTTCAGGAATGTTCCTGCAAAACTGCATGCTATTCACTTCCAAATGCTTCCACATCAGCCATGTTTGCCGGATTTGTCTCCCACAGAATCCTTTTTGTTCCCAAACTGCTAGGTGGACGACCATTCACATCAAATGATGAGGTTGAAGCTGAGACAGACACTTACTTTTCACAGTAGGACAATTTAATTTTACTGAGGGTATTAAAATTTGGAAGAAAGTCATTGGACTAAATGTATTGATTTACATGGTAGTTGTAAAATAAAAAAAATTATTTCTCTCTTAAACTCTTAAATCTTGTGTTTTCTTGGTGAGGCCCAGAACTTTTAGAACACCTCATAGTAATATCTGTTCAGTTCCCCTATGCACTTTTATGCAACAAGAAAGGCATTGCACTGTACCATTCTGCATAAGATATACAATCCCGGCTCTTAAGCCCTTGATTAGTATTTCCCAAATTTCTGAACTCATCACCATCATAGGCAGCAACAGGTATGACCATGTTATATGTGCCACTTGACTAATATTTTGTCTAATAAGCTTAAAATTGTTTTATAGTCCTTCAAAAATAGAAAGAACAAATTAAATATTATTAAAAATAAAGGCCTTTCAGCTGTACCCAAAAATGAAAATTACAGTTGCAAAGTGTTTTTATACAGAAGACAAAGATGGATCAGAAACTGTTTTAAGCTTTTGTTTCCAGTTTAGAAAGTTACCTGCATGACTCCTGTAGTGACTGATGAGTGTCGTCGGTGCAGTGAAGGAACGAGGAGGATTACATATGTGGCACTCAAGTGAATCAGAGTTGCCTTTGCGCTTCATCATGTCTATCAGCTGAATTGCCATCTCCTGTTAGAAACAGTCCAACATTATTATATGCATCACTGTACAACATATTATTCTGAACAAAACTGAAGATAAAACACTGCAGCTGTAGAGTAATTCTGTGCAAAAAATCATCATTATATCATTTACAGCTCTGTTTACCAACTGGAGGACCTGGATTCAACCCCTAGTTCATTCCATTAACAACTTCATAGTATGCAAGAATTATGGTTGCTAAGTGTTAATAGGTTAAGATTACAACAAGTAAATGAATTCTGTGTGTTACTTCATCCTAGCATCTTGTTTAACTTTTGCAATATGCTTATTTTTGATTTTTCCTGGAAGATATTGCTTGTACAACAGACTTCAAATCGATTAAGATAATTGGTTTTTCAAATAAATTCTATGTAAAGGAATTGTTTGAAAGCAAATAAGATTATCTAGCTTTCTCCCTCAAAATTTGTTTTATTTTGACCAATTGCAACATTATGGCTGAAGTGTTTGCAATTATTTTCCAACATAGACTTTTTTGTATCATGCATATTGGAAAAACAAAGAGAAACACAGGCACACAGTTAAAGAACATTTCAGAAAAATAAAATATACAAAAAGGGAGAAATCAGCAGTAGCATCTCATTTCTGGATAGAAAACCATGACATATAAGCAAAATTATTAAAATCAGTATAAGAACCTATGGAGTTAGTAACATGGAAGAAAATTTATATTTATAAACACAGAGACATTAATGAACTTCAACACTTCCAGGGATGAAAACATAAACTTTAAGTTCATCACACCTCCATCAAAGCAGAATATACATATCCAAAGCATAACGAATTATCCAGCAATTGAAGGTTAGCTGAAACAGTACTACATTTAAAAAAGTAAATGGAGCCAATAAGAGTGCGTAGTTTGAATCATTCATACAATGATCTTAATTATATGATTAGCTTCACTGTACAAGTTTCAATTAGCATTTCTTTACTACTTTTTGAGGAATGGGGAGCTTACAACAGCACTGAGTGCTTTTTCCACTCCCCATCACTGTCCCTGTTAGTATGGAGACAGATGTATTGCCAATATAGTATTTTCCCTTTAAATCTGGTGAATATTTAAGATACTGATTTTCATTATATTCAGCAAAAATTTAGTACCTTTAGTGCTTTTTCCACTCCCCATCACTGCCCCTGTTAGTATGGAGATAGATGTGCTGCGAATATATTTTTTCTTTAAATCTGGTGAATATTTAAGATACTGATTTTCATTATATTCAGCAAAAATTTAGTACCTTTAGTGCTTTTTCCACTCCCCATCACTGCCCCTGTTAGTATGGAGATAGATGTGCTGCGAATATATTTTTTCTTTAAATCTGGTGAATATTTAAGATATAGATTTTCATTATATTCAGCAAAAGTTTAGTGGCTAAGATAACAAGAAAATGATGGCCATTTTACAGCCCCTGGTGACTGGTAGAAGAATTAGCTCTCAAGTGCCATATGATAAACAGAAGTTGTGTTAAACTTTACACTACTGGGATGTGATTTTATTCTAAGTTTCAAGAATTTTATCAAATAACTGTGAATTATAGTCTTTTCACAATAATTTGTAATTATTCTGTACAGAGTTAAGGAAAAAATATAAATGAAAGTTTGCATTAAGGGTACACTGTAATTACAGGACAGTACTTTACCTTTTCTGCCTTTGACTGCCCTATGAATTTCGCTTTGCCTTTTGGCTTTTTCTTCTGAGAATATTCATCTCTTTCAACATTTCTGTTATGAGTCACTTCACTGCTCCATTCTTGTAGCTCAGGTTTTCTGTTGTCTTGAACTACAGGCAAATCATCTGGGGGAAAAAAAATCACCAGTTATTTTCATTTTTGTTTTGTAACCAAACTACAGGGCTTTCACATAAAGACTATTCCACTTGTAGGGGAAAGAGTGGGGAGCACCATTTGCAGCTGACAAGATTCTAAACATCGCACTGCAGTGCAGGATAGTTTTTATGCAAAAGCTCTATATATGAAATTTGGGGTAAAATATGCTGAGGGCTCAAGTTTTTAAGATTTTTTGATTATAATATTTTTTTAGAGGAAATTGTAAAGTTTCTCTATTTATACTTATTGGGACCAAAAAGTGCTAAAAGATTTAATGTTAATCATAAACAAAAATACCAAGTAGATAAAAGATTGAGGGTCCTTGATTTAATGAAAAAATAATGATGATCACGCATTTTATTATTCAATGAACTTCTTATGTTGCATTATTGAATTTAAAATATGTTTTGTTTATTAGCAATTCATTGTGAGATGTTTCAAAGCACATCTGGTGGAAGATTCTGTTGAAAAGAGTGTAAATACACATCCAGCATTTAATCAAATGCTAAGGAAGAACAAAAAACAGTCCTATATTCCAAGCAGCAAATAACAAAAGTGAAGATTGCAAGTTTTCTATATAAAGTGATTCAAAATAGTGACTTATCCTGACAGTTACATTCTCAATTAACAATTTAATGCTCTGCCTCATAGATGCATATTTATTAAAATAATTAGAATTAAATGAACAAATAAAAAATTATACATATATTCATACTTTGGATCCATGGCTCAGAATCTCTCAATCAGATTCATACTAATCTTAACCGTCTAAATTTTCAGCTAAGTATTGCCATCTCTTTATGCAAAAGCTTCTTTCTTACATGCCTACATATTAAACCCACTAATTTATAACAGTATTTTCATTTTGATAACTGTCATACCTGACATACCAAAAGAACTATTCCTTGGCCACTCCCTTTGTAACAACTTTTCATCTCTTGATATCTATATTAAAAACCTAACTCAAAAATTCCGAACCCAAAAATATCCTTCCTTACTTTTACAATCCCATATCATCCCAGCACACAAAAAACTTCCAATTAAAAACTAAAAATATAAATTTACACAAGTAAGTGGAGCAAAAGAGTGTTAGTTTGACTCACTCATACAATGATCTCAATATTTCCAATTAGAAATTCATCAACTTTTTACCAATCATGTTCTTGGTACTCAGAGCATCAAGCCTATTCTGAAACATGTCATAATACTTTATTAGTGATCTTTTCTAAATTTGTACCCTGCCTTATTTTTAGAACATACTCTAACCTTAAAAGTATATTTTGCTACAACATATCTCCATTCAAATAATCCCATCTGGTTGCAGGCTCATATCCTTGCCAACCCTAAATGCAAAAACCTGTTCACTAGTTATCCTATGTCATTTGTTTCACAGTCTCAATTTATAGAGAGAAATAAAGATTACTTCATTATCTAACTGTGTTTCTAAGACTCTTGCAAATAGGTTATCTTCTAAGCACTGCAAAAACATTTTAAAATGTTTAACTTCTACTGTTGTTTTGTTCTGTATGAGAATTTGGTTAAAACCAAGTCTCCCTTGCCGTTACCCACCTGCCCTGTCCCAATGTACAGATTTTGATGATGCATTTAATTTAGTACTTATTAATGCATTACCAACTCATGTGTCTGAAAGTTACCTCAGAGCTACAGAGATAGCAGTTATATTTCTACATAAAGTTCATACATCACAGGGGTTTAAATCTTACTTCTTAATATTTTCCTTTATACTTGGTGGTTGTTATTATTACTATTATTTTTTTTTTCAATTATCAATAGATATATCAGGGAAAGTCGTGAGTCATGGCAACTATATCTTTTCTTGTGAATGAGGAATAAATGAAAAATCTGAGATAGCATCTGAATGAAGCCACCAGATAGTGCATGTGAGCAGATTGCAAGTCTCAGCATGCCCGTAAGTTCAGTTGGTGAGCGATGGTGGTCACAAAGAGTGAATAACATGCTTATGTGAAAATAGGATTTCTCTGCAGCAGGAATGCATGAAAATGCCACACAGAGCTAGAGGAAGCACTGAATGCACATGCCCTGCCCTATTCAATAGTGGCAAGGTGGACAGAGGCCTTCAAACAGGACAGAATGTCGACTGATGATCTCTCACACATGGACATACTGTGTCGCAGACAAGGATGTATGGATGATTGTGATGGAATAATGCTTATGCAATGATAGGTGCTGGACACTTGGGAATTAGAAGAGCAAACAGGAATTTCTGCAAAAGCAGTGCACTGCATTTTATGGGAGGATTGTCGTTGTAATTGGTGAAGGAGTTTGGCGAAACATGTGTTAGTGTGGTGACCCAGGGTGATATCATTCACTGGACTGTTGCTTCAGTGTGCACAGTAGATGCCCATCATTAAATGAGGTACAGAAGAGGGCTTACTATGAAACATATTGCAATTTGACGAGTTTTCAGGAACAAGGGGATGCCATGTTGAATTTCATCATTGCAATTGATGAAACTTGGATAGGGCATATGAACCAGAACTGAAACGACAGTCCAGTGAATGTCACCCTGGCTCACCACACTAACACAAGTTTTGCCAAACTCCTTCACCAACAAAAGTCATGGTCATTCTGGAAAATGACAGTCAAAGTGTGTTTGTGTGTAATCCAGTGCATGAGGGGATCACTTTGAATGCCCAGTATTAAAGGTCTTTTTGGTGTCACAATTGCACCAGAACTTTTGAACAACGGCATTATTCTCCATGATAATGTGACAGCTCACACAGCTGACAGTGTCAAATGTCTTTTACAGTGGTGGGGATGGGAAGTTCCTCCACACTTGCCATATTCATCTGATCTCATTCCGAAAGTGAAGCAGCCATTGCATGCGAAACGTTTTGCTAACAAAGCAGACATTTTGACAGCATTTCGAAGTGAGGTGGCTCATATAAGTCACTCACATGCAGGAGATGGTATTCAGCACCTTCCCCATTTCTGGCAATGAACCACTGATGTATTTGGAGACTACTTTTGAAGGCTGTAAAATACCATGAATTACCTGGGAGACTCATCCTTTGGCAGATTTGCAACCCTGTGTATTTTTTGCTCATGCCTTAATAAACCAATGTAGTTCGGTTGGTAATGTTTTGTTTCTTCCTTACAAGGTCCATATACTTTAAATTGTATATCTTAGATTTTTTGTGTTGTGCCTTGTTTGTGAGAAAAATAGTTGCCATAACTTATTCCTCTTATAACTTACTTATTTTTCTTCTCTTGCCCCTTTTTCCCTTGTTGCTTGTTTTATCCATTTCGAAGCATTACATTACCTTCAAGATTGAACATTTTCATTCACCCCCTCACTTGGGGCATTAAAAAAAAAAGACAACTTGTGTCTTCTAACTTTGAGGAAGAACACAAATTGCTTGAAACATCGTGATGTTTGTGGTACTAATTAAATGTTTTTCTGCTTCTCTATATCTTCTTACTTTACACACGTACCTAGTCTTTCCATAAATAATGTTACAAACTTTAAAAGGAACTGTATGTGCAGCAGAAAGAGATTTAACCATGGAATTAGTCAACCCAGTCATATGATGATCTTAATTATAATATTCATTATTTTTCCCATTATCTTCATACACTTCCATATACCCTATAAAAACATAAAGGAACATTATCTATCATGACCAAAAATAATTAAATTCATTCATTCTTCCAGAAGAGAATGAAAAATCACAATTCTGAAGTAAACATTACATTATAATTATTTTATTTTGTAATTCTACTTCTCTAGTTCTTGTTATTTTACCTACATTTCTAAGAGTTACTTTATTTTTCATTTACATCCAACAACTGTAAATAGCCTGTTAATTACAAAAATAACTCTACAGCAGTCTCTCGGTTTAAACACATTACACACCTCTTTTGTTATAACAATATTCTGTTCATGTTCATTATATTACAGCTTCCCATAATTCAAATATCATAAGATAAAAGCTGATATACACTTCCACAGTATACAGTTTTTAGAACTTCATGGCTTAAATACAATGCCAGATGCCTTAAAAAAATATATATATATATATGAAAAATAATGCAACACTATTAACAATGTAACTAAAATAACAACTAGAAAATTAGAAAAGGATAAAACACTAAGAAAAAGTAACAGATTAGTAATTGCTATATTTCGAACTGCTCGAGTTCTTCTATGGCAAGAAGAAAAGTGAAGGTAGTAAAAATAAATATTGAATATCAAAGGTGACATTATGAAACATGTTTCCCCATATATATGAGTTCCAGGACAAATTATAGTCTACACATATTCCTAAAAATTTGTAACAATCTACCTGTTTTAATATCATTATATGATTGAGTCAAACTAACACTCTTTTGCTTTACTTGTTTAAAAAGTGGAGCAAAGTGAAGCAAAAAAGTATATATGATTAGCTTCACTGTACAATGTTCCAATTAACAATTTTAGTTAATCTATCTGTTGTCTCTCACTTCTGACCACATTTCTCCTGCATTCATTCAGAGCTTGTGACAGTATGTTTTTGCTGTATTTAAAAGTGTGTACATAAAAGTTCTAATTATGTTATTAGTGCTTTGATAATGCCATGACATGAGGTACAAGAAAGAATTTTTACGTATGTTATCACAAATTCATGCAAGAAGATTAAAAGGCGGCTTTCACTAAAAATTCTCTGGAGTACCTTCTTCCTCAAGAGAGGCTGTGAACAAACAGAATATGATCTTGATAAAAAAAGATGGGAGAACAGCATATGGCTAGTGCAGTGAAATTAGACAAAACTGGAGAAAGATTAGAACACTGTCCTAAAAATCTCTCTGGTGGATTATACAGGAAACACAAATTTTGTAAACCATTGCTTGGAAAGTTATAAAACTATTTTGGATTTTCATGGAGTGTTAAAGAGTATATTTGATCCAAGTTTCATATTCTTCACCAACAGCAGAACCCTATCACCCCCAAACTTTTTAATATAGCAATGACAGATATAACAAGAATAATAGAACACAATGATACATATACAAATGAGTCGATTACAATGATACTTCTTTGCACATGTCTGCAGATGAAATGGTATTGGACTCTATGACTCTGACAAGACTAATGGAAGTAGTAAATAAACTTGAAAACTCTCTTGAAATAGATGAAATTAATACAATACATATGACCTTCAGAAAAGATAAAGGATAATAGAACATGAACTCATCAAATGTAAGAACAAAAACCTTGACAGTCTGAACGTTCAAATATTTAGGAGTAACTTTACAAACAACTGGCAACTCATTCAGAATGTATATAAAAAAAAGGTAACAGCAGCCATGAAGCTTACTCAATAATGAAAGTCCATAAAATTTCACTAACGTCACCCGAGAATTTTCCACACAACAATAAGCCCCGTAATAGCCTATGAAACAGAAATAATATGAGAAAATTTATCCCTAACCGACCAAACTACTGAAAACATAAAAGCATGATACCTGAAGAGACCACTGTGTGATTGCAACAAACATGCAATCAACTCTGTTGTATAAGCTGTGGAAAGAAACTTTCTTTATTGAAGATTTAAAGTAAAAGTTTCTATTGACATCTGGTAAAGTATGCAAGTAGTGGACAAGAGAAGAAAAAAGTGGGAGGAGATATGGCATAATTTCTACTCCATAGATGTATGATGGAGGCAACCAAACCAAGAGCTGTGACATGTAATTACAAGACTGGCAGTTCATGGGTTTCATCACAGGCTATATGCAATAGCTGCTTTCACAAAGTGAATTAGAAATGTGTATACTCCTTATGCAGGAAAATGTGAGTTTTATATTATCCAGAAGTGCAAAAAAACTAACCAAAACAGTGACTGAATATAGCAAAGAATAGTAATAGTCATTCAAAACTCATGCACCCTTATGCACATTTCCACTACATTTATATTCTTTACATAGTGTGAATCATAACATCATTTAAATAGCCATGCTGCTTGTAGAACTACAAGTATTAGAGCAAAGAAATTCAATGTAAATTATAATTAATCTGTCATCTAACACACTCTTATGCAAGCACAGATTAATTATAATTTACATTTAACATTTAACAAGCTTCACTGTGTGAGTTCCAACAGAATTTTTTAAATATGTCTTACTTCTTTTTGGAAGTTCTTATATGAAAGAAATTCAAATTTATTCATGAAACTCCTGATGATGAGAAAATTGTAGTAAGCTGCCCCTGTGACAAGGTAAGTGCTTATTATGATTTTAATTGTAATTTTATGTTCTGACAATATAACTAAAAAGAAAGTCTAAGTTTCAGACATGGTGATACTGGTAAAATTTTGTTGGGTTTGTGAACTTGCAAGCTGCCGCATTTAGCAATAACTACTGGCCAAGCTATGTGTAAAGACTCTGTATAAATATTAATTAGATAAATAAATAAAGCCAGTATCTTTTGGTACTCTTCAACTTCTAGGAGTGAGAAAATACAGCCTGCAGAGATAGGAAGTCTTGAAATGAATACAGTAATACAGCAATTTGCAATACAAACCTGATCGTATCATCTTGTATGATGCTGGCTGGCATGTGGTGACATCTATCTCTTGTCCAACACATGGCAATTGCTTCAATTGTAGCTGATTGTCCTCCATAACACAAACCATTATCTGGAAGTAATCACACAGATCAACAACTATTTCTAAAATGAATGAATATTTCAGTTTCTCTTAAAACTATAAAATTTCAGGTTATTTTTGTATTTTCATAGTGAACTATATAATGAATGAATATTTATTATTATTTTTACACATTACAATTACAGTTTTACAATATTTCCTTGATCCTTGAATGCTTGTTAATTCAGAATCTTATACAACTTACATCCTGGTTGTTGTGTATATGGATCCTCCATAACTCTTAACTTTACATATTATCAAGTGACCTTTACAAATACTTCCGTAAAGGTCTCTTTCCTCATTGTTACTTTATACCTTCTTCCTTTGCCTTGATCACTTTTCTCTTACTTTCTCTAGAGAATTTCCACTGATTCAAAAATTCTTTTCTGCTAATCCAAAAAATCTTGGAAATTATTCCACTTATTGTCCAAAATTTCCTCTCTGCATCCTTCAGTTTCTGTACATTCTAATATATAGTGCAAGTTCTTGCCTACATTACCGCACAGTTGGCATAATTTTGTCAACTTTTATTTCACATAACATCATTGTTCCTGATCTTGCCCATGCCATACCCTCCCAACCCATTTTGTCACAAACCTCACTTTTTCTTAAAACTCCTACAATATATCAGAGTATTCTTATCTCTTAGACAACCAAATATTTTCTGTTTCTCTAAGTCATCAATTCTTGCTTTCAATTTATTCCATGCGCCTTGCCCATTTGGTGACTGAAAATAACTAGCTCTCCCAAACCAATTCCAATTTTCTTTAATCTCCTACCCAACTTTCGACACATTTACCTTTTGCTTGCGCCCTCAAGCAATCTTTGAGAATATTTCTTTCCTCTAATGATTGTATTCTCTGCCAGTATTTTACAATGCCTTTTATTACTAAACTTTTTTGACCCACTCTTCCTCATTCCATCAGGCTACTCCATAACTATTTAATAAAAAACCAAAGCTTTTGCTGATTGCTGTGATCAGTATCTTCAGTTGCACATTTTCTCTATCTTAGGTGAAGTACAGTAGCTATGTGTTATGTGTTTATTATCGGTAAAAGTAGCAATGAGAGATGAATGTTGATTAAAACTAGTTGGGATTATACTTGTTTACAAGGAATGGCTTCCATGTTTTGCTCATATAAATTTCACAGTTTTATAACATTTTGAGTATGCTGTTCGGAATCAGATCTAGGTGAATCAAGATAACTGCCCCTATACTGAAGAACCAGGCAAAAGCATTTTGATTCTTTATAGAATATACAGGATGTTAGTGAACGAACCAAAATAATTTCAGAATGTGAAGGTGTCTTACACAGATAATTTTAAATAGAAAACATATGGCTTGTCTGTTCAAATTTTCAAGCTATAGTTATAAGCTTCTAAAGTGCCAGAATGCCACTGCCTAAAGAAAATGCCTCTCAAAAGGGTAACACATGATAACAAAGGGAGTTTTCATAACATATTGTTCCGGTGCAATGGATTGATTGATTTATTTATGGACGCTCTTTAACATCTCAGGTAATCAGCATCCCATTCAACTCAGGGTGGGAAACGGCCGACTAATTTTGCTCAGAGGCCTCTCTTTCAGGCTTGAGGTTCTTTATCGTGCCGTAAATGTACAACACGGGACCCACGGCTTTACTTCCCTTCCAAAGGAAGCCATACTTAGGATTTTTACGCCCCGAAAAAATCCATCGGTTCAAACCCGCGGTCTTGGGTTTAGAAGGCAAGTATGGTAACCACTACACCACCAGGACCGACCCAGTGCAATGGTTATGACATTAGCTTTCGAGTAAGAGTAGGTCATTTATTTTTCGAGTTCAAGTCTAATTCATCACATTTTTGTTTTGTTTTTTTGTTTTCTGACTAGGGCCTAATAATTCAACTTTTAGCCATGTTTTAAATTGATGTTTCAATTTATACACTTAAATTTTAACATGTCAATTCATATAATTGCAACCCCTGTTATTGTATTTACCTATCAGAATCATGTATTGAGTGTGTGTTAGGTTAATTAAGTTTTAGACATGTTAGTAGTAAGTTTATTAGCCATTGTATGTTGGTAATACACTCATTTTTGAAAAAAGAATAAAGTTTGAAGACATGAAGTAAATTTCATTCATAATTCTTTAGTATGCACATTGCAACACTTCATATTAAATATAAAAAAAATTAATGTACTTTCATCTATCATAATACAAACTTAATCTATATTGTAGTTTGTATCGATTGGATAATTAACTATTTTAATTTCTTCTCCTATAAACATAATATTTCAGCATGCAAGTTAGAATGAAGCATATTACTGACTGATACAC
Source organism: Metallyticus violacea (assembly GCA_030762175.1). NCBI lineage: Eukaryota > Metazoa > Arthropoda > Insecta > Mantodea > Metallyticidae > Metallyticus > Metallyticus violacea. Next base: position 22,915,017 of record CM060834.1, read on the forward strand.
CTTTAAATTTTTGCAGTTTGATTACTGCAGGATATGTTTTAAATTATAACTTCTGTTTTAGTTATTACATATACAGATCTGAACAAAGAAGCAGTTGTGTTTACTTTTTCTAGATGTTCCTTACCCCACAACTTTTCACTTTCATTCTCACATTTTTCTAAACTTTGTTTTTCTTTACTATATATGATTTCTATGCATTTCATGTGTGATTTGCACTTTGCATAATCGTCAATGCTATCATTTAGTTTATTTGAATTATTTGCTGAATTACCAATTGAAATGGCATTATCAATATACACTTCATGAACATCTGAATACACTGTGCATATTACTAAGTTTTTGTCATTTACAGACAGTCATGACTTAATCTTATGCCAGCTTTGAACACATGATAAAGCAACACAATTTTCCATTATAATTTCATCCTTACTGTTAATCCCTTTCCCACTTACAGAGTTCTCACAGTTTTCGATCCCTGAAAATTCACTTCTCTTTGTTTGCATGATCATTACTGTTTTATTTCTTATATTCTGCATTTATTTTTAGCTCTTTTAGTGTCATTGGTAGTATCCTGACTGTCACTATTTGCACGTATTTCTGGCAATTCACTGTCTTGAAGAATGGTGAAATTTTGCTCTGTTTCTGAGACATAATGAAATTCCATGGTTTACATAGGCCTACACATATTCAAACTAATAAATGCTGCTGGTCTCTTACAAATTAACAATGAATGCACACAGCAATGGATCATAACAGATTAAAGCAACAATGACAAAGAGAATGAAGATTCAGTTTGAAATTTTTAAATACATAGCATTGTCTCCAAAATGAATGAGCAAGATTATGGCCCATAATATTTTTGTCTGCTTTTTAAATATATTTTAATGTTAAAACACTATAGGGCAGGTATACTTTTTGTGTAGGCTCCACAAATTTAAATTAATTATTAAGTTATTTAGTTTACATATCCAATGAGAGGAAATGAGCATCCCTGATCAGGATGGGTCATTTAATATCAGAAGGTGAGATGATTTAATTCAGAGGGAGGAAATACCCTCCCCCCAGAAAACTGCACTGGTGTATAGTATGTAACAGTATTTTTTTTTAATTTCTTGCATAATTTAAACACCTTATTCCAAGATGATTTTTGTCATGTTTCACACATTTTTGAGTGAGAAAATACATGAGTAATCTCAATGTCCTAGGAATATGAAAAAAGTTTACTTAAGCACGATAGGATGAAAGCAAAAAGTTACAATATAAAATTGAATATCAGTTCAAACATAACAGCCCCAACAATTTGCCAATGCAAAACATGTTCTTCTAAAAAGTCATAGAAAAGGAAAGAAAAAGAAAGAATAAAAGAAAAGAAAAAGAAAAAAGTTCAAGTGATATTCAACTTAAAGGAGGGAAACCCTGGAAATAGGGTAGCATTCCCAGAATAGAAACAGCTTGCATTAGAAGAAAATAAAAACCAGTTCTAATAAATAAACAGCCACCTCTACCAACCCAAATACTTTCAATCAGCCCCAACTTCCATCACTACACTATATCTCTGGAGTAATGACTGTGTTTGCCCTTAGAGATAGAGCATTTCCATTTAAGATGCTCAGCACAATAGTCAGTGAACATTTTTTTTTCCCATTAAACTAATTGACTAATGAACAACAGCCCTTAATTTAATCATTTTAACAAAAACAATACTGGTTGAAAACATTCTAAGTAATATATGATGTGTAAGTTTGTTAAATATGGAACTTAAAAAAGCATGTGCACACTTACCATGTCACGAAGAGCTTCAGCCACCATGAAATTGCCCAGTTCTGCTACTGGGGTGGATGCCTGATATGTGGATTCTTCCTGCAGCTTGGTTTGCTCGTGTTCTTCTGTTCCGTGCAGCTGACTCCATTCAGTCTTACTCTCATTCTTTACACATCTACTTTGGTTTGCTACACCATTACAAGTAGCATAGTTGTGCTCTTCATGAATATCGCCAGATAAGTCACTGTCATCTTTAATGATAGCTTTGTCAGGAATTTCAAATTGCATCTCTTCTGTTCTTCTAAATTTATCATTTTCAGTCCAGTTAACATTCCCATCATCACCATATACTTTATCTAATTTTGAACAGGATTTGGCTATTAAGACATTATTTTCTTTGTTTGGAAGACTGCTGTCATTTTCATCTGATGGTTCTTCAGTTTTTATGTTTTCTTGCAATTTAATTTTTGAACAAAATTTATTCTTTTTGCCAGACCCATGCAATTTTTCTGCCAAACGACGTCGCTGAACTTTTAATGATTCCACAGTAAAATGGAAACCACCTGAAAAAAAAATCTCTATATTTATAATATGCTTAATTTAAAAGCTAACATTTTAAGTAAACTTGAAAATCAGAACACTACTCAGTTCCTTTAATTATAATCTCACAATGATGAAAGAATACCAATGTTTTAAAAGAACATAAATACTCTTTACATTGAGCTTTGAGTTCCAGCTGCTGGACATGCTCCAAAAGATGACCCTTCATCTGCTGCCTTGCCTTTCCCTCGCTTCCAAAACTTGAGAATTGTTGATGACAGTGTTCTGGTTCCATGAAACACGTGTATGTGAATATTCTTCGTATTTCATCACCATCAAATTCAGAGAATAGCTTGAGTAGGTGATTTGCTGTTAGTGCTTGAATCTGTTCCAGATCCATTGTATCTCCTCCTCCATTGCGATTCCGACTGCCTGTTCTCTGGTGCATAAAACAATGCATGAAATCACTTAGACCAAGGAATGCTTAAGTTGATAATACATTACATATATTGCATGGCAATTAAATAACATATACACAATTTTAATAGATATTGCATTATTGGAATACAATTTAAAAGGAGAGAAAAATAAAACTTTATGTTGCCATTCTCTATGCTAATAAACTGATTAAAAGTGTTCTCCCATTTCCAAACATATTATCCTGTACAACCTAATTATATTTCTATATCTATTTTAATCATAGCATTTTATATTTCATTTCCAAATATGGATAAATCACCAGTGATTTGTGATTAAGAAAATCTAATTTCAAGCTATTTATCCATCTCTGTAATTTTATTACAGAATATGAAAGTTCACTAACCATTACATCAATAATGAAATTATATACTTGGTAGCCCACATAAAGTGTTACAAGCTTTTGTTTAAAGCATTTTTTATAAAATGAAATTTTGAGAAGTTATAGGGAGGTTTAAAATTTGCCAAAATAGATAATGTAAAATAATAAAAAATTAAGCTATTAACTTCCGTCATTTCATTAAAGGCTCAAAACAATCTCCATCAATGTTTAAAGATTCTGAATTCTTTTTTGAGGCTTTTTCTAACATTTGTCATTTTCTCTTTGATTTTAGGGGCTGAAAGGCACAAGTATAATTTATTTGGGGTTTTCAGATGCACAATAATGCATATTATATTTATCAACAGGTTCACAGTTCAAAAAACCCATTCATTAAAGAGTATGTAAAGCTGACAATTTCTTTGGGTGAGTTCCTGATACAACTACATATAAACATATTTCTGCTGTCTCTGGCCAATTCATCTTGACATATCTGCAGATTTACAGCTATAGCAAGAACATTACCTTTTCATCTTCATGCAATTTTTGTGCTTCACATTTCCTTATTTATATAGCATGCTTCGGCTGTTTGAATTTCATACATAATATTTGCATCCCATGTCACTACTAAATACATTCGATGTTAAGTCAATAATTTCTTCTACATTAACACGGTATTAAAAGCAATTCATCTCTTCTTCAATCTGTGCTATGTTTCTGAGTTTATGGGAGCTAAGCAACCAAAATTGCTGAGAATTACTGTCACAATGAGGATTTTTTTATTAAATAACTTTTGCCTTAGTGCTATTCACTCCTGAGATAATCATTTTATTTTCCACAATCTTGTAACACAGGAATTAAACTATTGCTGTGAATTCCTTAGCTTCTGTAACTTTATAACAACAAATGCAATACTAAATTTTCCTGAAGTATGATAAATTTAACAATGACAATTAGACATAACATGATGTAACATAAGAGCCTGATATCAGATTATTAATATCAATTTACAATTACTTATGCAGACAGCTGATAAGAGATTAATAAGCATCTTAGCATATAGCACTCTCTGCTTTCTGTCGGTCCTGGTGGTGTAGTGGTTACCATACTTGCCTCCTAAACCCAAGATCATGAGTTCGAACCCGGCCAGGACCAATGGATTTTTTTGGGTGTAAAAATCCTAAGTATGGCTTCCTTCGGATGGGAAGTAAAGCCATGGGTCCCATGTTGTATATCTGCGGCACGAAAAAGAATCTCAAGCCTGAAAGAGAGGCCTCTGAGCAAAATTTGTCGGCCGTTTCACGCCCTGAGTTAAATGGGACGCTGATGACCTGAGCTGTTAAAGAGCGTCCATAAATAAATCAATCAAAAAAAAAAATCTCTGCTTTCTCAATAGATCTGTGCCATTGCAAACTTATTATAATACATTTCACCATAAAAATTAATGTTTCAAGATATTCTGCATTGCTAAATTAAATCATCTTAAAAACTGACATCATTTGTTTTACATTCAGAAATAAATAAACAACACATATACACAACAGGAACAGCTTGTGTATTTCATGGAATCAAATTCTAAGCACACATCATGAAATTGATTTGCTGTCTGTATTCTCTTTCAAAAAGCCCTGCATAAATAAAGGGATGGCATAGTTGAATACAAACCAAGAACATTTATTATTATATTTTCTATAAATTCAACAGCTATCAGGCACATATATTCCATCAAAACAACAACAACAACAACAACAACAATAATAATAATAATAATAATAATAATAATAATAATTGTTCAATGTAAGCATTCCAAAATATTTATAATGACCCTAAGGTTTAAATCACCATGTTGGTGGTGGTTTGTGATTAAGTTGACACTACCACTTCTGTGAATTAAAGTCAACACATACCTTTCTAGTTGCACAGGTTATGGCTATTTAGATTTAGATTATGGGAGGTTTGTTTATAGTTCTGTTGATTTCTCACACATTAGCCTAAAAGGCTTATTGTGCAATCCCATAGGAAGAGATACTTTCACTGTTTCCCAAAAGCTTTCCTTAAACAAGTTGCTGTATTTTGGTTCCAATGTCAACATACATTCCCAGGTTTCCCTAGTTATAGAAAGAGTAAGTCTCTTTCTTATAGGAATGGGCAATTAAACCAGATATGCGAGGCAGTATCCTTGTCCTGTTTGCACAATCTGCAAATGGGTTCATCTTTGAAGAGTTCCACTTTACATAGATGTTTCCTGAAGTGACCATATTCAGTAATTAATGAAATTACTTTCCTTATTTTCCTCTGTTCAATTTTAAGAGAGCTGAGGAAAGAGGCAGTCTCCTTGTCCTGTTTGCACAATCTGCAAATGGGTTCATCTGCAAATGGGTTCATCTTTGAAGAGTTCCACTTTACATAGATGTTTCCTGAAGTGACCATGTTCATTAATTAATGAAATTACTTTCCTTATTTTCCTCTGCTCAATTTTAAGAGAGCTGAGGAAAGAGTGCTGCTTGGATCTAGAACCAATTTCCTAGCTTGTTTTTGTCTATCACAGATTTGCCACCTAAGTTGGTGTTTTTGCCCAATCCATGTTTTTCCACGGTCTTAGCAGTATGTGTACTGTTTCCAACCATGGGTTCAGGCCAATAAAGGGTGTTTTGGCACCCTTTTCTGCTAGTTGATCTGCTTTTTCACCTCTATAAATGTTCCTACCCCCACAACACAATATTTCATGTCTGTTGTGAGATGTAAGGGCAGTCAGGGCATTTTGGAATTCCTATACCAGTTTAGATTTTATGTGGTTGGAATGAAGTGCTTTTAAGGCAATTTGACTATATATGAGGATGAGAATTCATTTACCATGGTAAACTTTTTCAAGTTCTCTAAAAGCACAGTTCAGGATAACAAACACTTCTGCCTTAAAATCTATGCATTATTATATAGATTTTTCATTGGAAATAGCCATATATGCCTGTGCCAAAATGTGTCCCTATATGGGATCTGTCAGTGAACCATACAAGTTGGTCACATCCTTTTTCAGGCTAAATTCATTCCATTCAGTCTTCTCAAAATCATAAAGTTACCTTAAATGGAGGGGGAGAGAAGTATTGAGTATTCATTAGGTTGCACCTCATGCTCAGTACTGAAATATTCAGGAAATTTAGAATGAAGGCATATCCAGTTGTTGTTGCAATTCCCTTTTTGCACCAAGCTATGCAGTAAGCCTAGCCTCCACTTTTAAGTAAATGTCCATGGGAGGGAAACCCAACAGAGTTTCCAATGCAATGTTTGCAGTACTTCTGAAGGCCTGTGTAACACACAGACATGCTAATCTCTGTAGCTTGGTTAAACTAACCTGCTACAGTAATTTGTAAAGTTTTTTGCCACTAGACAATAATACCTTAAGATATCTGGCACCTAACCATTGCAAGCCGTGGGTCCTGTGTTGTACATTTATGGCACAATAAAGAACCTCAAGCCTGAAAAAGAGGCCTCTGAGCAAAATTTGTTGGCTATTTCATGCCTGAATAGAATGGGACACTGATGACCTGAGAAATATACATAATGCTGGATCAAATTACTTTGAATAATTCTGGCCAAATGACCTTAGACTTTCCATTTTCGTGCTTTTTCACTACTTGAAAATCTTAAAAACAATGAAAAGTGTTCCACCAAATAATGATTAATACTGATACTAATATTTTACTACTGAATCATTTCCTTGTTATTATTTCAGGTTATGTTAAGAATCTTCTTATGTGGTAAAATACTGCTAAGAAATTAAAGTAGTATTTGTACAGTGAAATTTGCTCTTGGATAATGGTTTATTTAATATAATAATTTTGCAGAACACCACTCACATCCCTTTATGATACTCTTTTCTCTTTACCCTACTTTAGAAATGGTAAAACTATTAAAAGTGTGTAAAATGTAGTTTTCACAGATCAGTTGTATAGTTAATTATAAATATAAGCTACACTGCCAGCTCCTCCTTAACCTAACTTTTCTGTAACCCAGTAATTCAGAAATGTTACACTTTCTGTGCTAAACATAAAATATGGAGGAAAAAAAAAGAAGAAAAAGAAGCAAAACTGAAAACTAAATAAAAAAATACAATTTACCTACCTTAAATTAATGTAGTGTTTCTGCATAATTACTTTTTCAGTGACAAACACTGGAATTTCAGGTCTATTTTGAAAAGAATACGTGTTTTCATTAAAATTAATGTTTTAATTTTTGAATCTGTAACTTCTACATTTAACAGCTCTTTGTTAAACACATATGTTAGGAATTTATTGAAAAGTAAAATCAGAGTGGATTTTAGAAGCAAGAACATCAAAGATGCCATCGCAAGCTGTCCCTACTGCATATACTGTGCAAACTGTTGACATTAGTTATTACAGGAGAATATGGAAAGAGTTTGTAGAAAGCTCCCTGCTGCTGTCAAAGCACATAAGGGTACAAGAAAGAAGAAGAAAAAATTGGATATTAAAACATATGCAAAAAAAAAAAAAAAAAAAAAAAAAAAAAAGGATAGTTGGAGATAGCTATTAAAAACATGCACACAGTGTTATTTGATTCTTGAACCTATGTCGTTATCATGTTGTGTCACTAGAATTGATACTCAAAATAACAAGACCTTGCAAGGTTAACAATCAGAAGACTGTGAAACTACCATAGAATAAATGTTAACATGCAGAAAAGGAAATTATTTTGCTATTTTCTCTAAGAAACATATTCAAATATCAACAAATTATGTAAATACTGGGATTAAAAAAAGTAACCATCATTCCCAAAAATCACAGGTGGGTGCAACTCACCACTAGACCGAGGAAAAGATAAGGGTGCTTGACAGCAATTTTAAATTATCTAGAGTAATATGGCCTTTTTCCTCTGCTTTTCCATTACCTTTTGCCATTAAGCATCAGGTATTCATATCCATTTCCTCTATGTTGTTTGATTCAGATAGTTTCTAAACATGCTTTTTCTTCCTGCCATTCACTTCCATGAAGTCATCCAAATGAATACATGGTTGACTTCTATTCCTCTTTCCCCAGGGCAGTGCTTCTGGCACCTGTTTTGACTTATTATTTTTCTACATTCTAGTAACATGGTTAAACCACTGTAATGCATTTTTCTCAATGGTATCAAAGATTCCTGCTAGAGCTGCTCTCTAATAGCGATGTTTCTAAACCTTTTTTTGTTTTTGTTTTCCCTAGTGCTATATTTTTTGTCATGTATAATAGAGTGGGAATAAAGAAGGTCTTAAAGATTGTCTTTGTTTTTTTAATCCCCTTTACAAATATTGTATTTGTAAGCTGGTAGTAAACCTGGTTAATTTATGTACCCTATTTTTCATTTCCTCATCCATATTTCCATCTGAATATATTACCATTCCCAGATACATATCCTTTTAATCTTGCTTGCTCTTAATTAAAATGTTAATTGGAACTTGCACAGTGAATCATACAATATCAATTGCTTCAATTTCTTTTCTTTCCAGTTGATGTTAAGGTAGTCCACTTCTCTCTTCTTTGCCACCTTGATCACTTCACTCTTTTCCACATTTAGTGTCATCCCTTTATCCTCTATTGTACTGCCCTCTAAAGATCCTACATGCCACCAAGGCTATGTCATGTGAATCTACTAATGATTGTGTATAGATTGGTCTCATCTTCCTGTTTTGTACTTTATAACTTCCAGTTCTTTGCTAATAATACTTGATGATCTGATCCATAAGGACCACAAATAATAGTGAACTAAGGCTGCCCTTAGGATCATCTAGGTTGGTGTAGCCAGTCATTTAACAGTTGACGATATGAGCAAAGATCTCACGAAGCATGTCCTGAATTTTTAAATTTAGAGAGTGCAACTTTAAGAGTGTTTTATCATTATATTAATATTTCAAATGTTTTTTAACTCAGTCTGTTTCCTGGTTCATTAACAGTGAGGCTAATGAGGTGTTTTTTTAAGCATTTTAAAGTATTTTATCTACTGGAGATTATATACTTGTTTTCATTGTGTTGATTCCCGAATGTATTATAATTAGAATGTTACTCAATAGTCATCCTGTGGACTAAGGAAAAATCCCATTAAAAACAATCAGGCATGATAATTTAGACACAATGGGCACTAATGACCTAAGTAGTTTTGCACCCTTTAAGCATTAATAATCATCATAATCATCAATAATTTAGACATAGTTCCAACTTGTATCCTCTACTTTAGCGGTTGGCTATAAACAGATGCACAAATGAACTAACCAATGAAATTGGTTGACTATGATTCATGAAAAGCAGTCATTATTAAGACAGCTATACTGCACTGCACTGAGGCACTTTCACTTCAAAAACATTATACTTGTATAGCATTTTTGGGCCTTCCTGGTTAATCTGACCAGAGTGCCATACATTGTTTCTCATTAACCAAGAAAAACCAAATCTTCTTTATAAATTGTTTTCAAAAGCCTTCCCAAACCCATTAAAATAAATAAATAAATAAAAAGCACGTATCTTCAATGTTTAAACTTTAAATGAACAGTCCATTAAACCAATGACATACGTAAAATAAAATTGCATTTACCTTCCTTTTAGCAGGTATTTGGTCTGCTTTATCTGTAAGCATTGCCACTGGTTTCTTAACAGGTGACATTTTAACACTTGGATCTGAATGAAGAGTTTGTGAAGCAACCTCAGCAAGCATGTCAAGCAAAGCACCAGGGCAACCTGTTCTGTCATGCTGATCATTGTTGAGGCTAACAAAATCTAGAAACATAACAAAAAATGAATTTGAAAAATTGATGCAAGCATTCTGTGAAATTAAAAAATTACATAAACAATGGAAATTCTGGTTGCAGATACTTTCAACTTGAAATTTTTACATTTATGCTGTATAATGCACAATACTCTTTTTGTCAAATTTTAGAAATCTTTTTTAAGCATTCCTTTGCTGTGATACATATATACTGTACAATCAAATTGATTTTGACTTTATCACAAGTCAGTCTGAATGGATGATGTAATTACTAATCAGTGTACCTTGCCTTAAAGAGGTCATGATAGGGTAATATTGTGCAACCTATTAAGTGGTTAAAGAACTAGTATGATTGCATTTTATAATTAAACTGTCCCTACTACAATGTAGCAATAGACTTTCTCTTTCTCTCTCTGAAGTGCACTACCTCCCTCCATATTAAAATTTCTGTACAACAAAAAGATAATCTTTCCTCGAGGTCCCATGCTTTGTTTCATGAGCAATACATTTTTATTTTAAAAAACCGTGACTTTCATATTTTAAAATTTTGGTACTTAAATTTAACAGCAAAAGAAAGAGGAGGTGGTGTCTTCTGGGATCTCAATACACATTCCAAATGTTGTATGACTTTGGTGCCAGCAAATGATTCTTTTGTATGTGCTTGCATTTCAGATATTCCTATAGAATATATTCCTAGAAACTTAGATTAATTTATTAGATCATAGGCTTATTTACCAGCCCCAAGCCTTAGAAAACATCTGCACAGAATATACATATATATTGAATCTATATTCAGACTGTGTAATGTATTACCTTACTATGAAGTTTTAACTATTAAAGTAAATCTATTCAGAAAAGGGGTTTGGTTCAAGCTGCAGAATTCTACCCTAAAGGAATCAAGAATTCCAAAAGATACAGTAGGATACGTTGGTAATATATTAATATTTTTTTACAGGTTGTATATTTGCATATAGTAAAATATTAAGGGAACTGGCAGGTTATTTGTTTCTGCAAGATAATCAGGATAATGAATTAGGTATTAGCAAGTAATTGAACAAGAAATGATTAATAAATAATGTTTTATTTCATAATTGTAAATATGTCAGGAAAAATTTACATAAAATTTGCACCAAAAGGCAACAGGCTCATTCCTGTTTTGTTCATCACGGTTATGACCAAAAAATGTGTTATAATGGAAGTAATGCAAATGTTTATAATAACAATAAAAACAAATATTTAGAAAGTCTTATCACTTTCTAAATATTTGGTACCTATGGTAAAATTAGTAAAAGAACTCTTTATTGTGATGCTGCTTCACTTAATAATGTGTTAAATTTTTACTAGAGCTATGGGTACTTAATTACAAAAATTAAGAAATTCACGACCCATAAATTCTGATCGAGAAGTGTGAACCGAACGAGAATCAAACTGAATTCCCTGCTTAAGTTTGGATTATTCCCTTCGATTTCACTTCAGTTCAAAATAAATACTTTACCAGTGAGTTTGATACTGGATAATATGTCCATGTACATGTAATGATATATGTACATTATATATACAAAATTAAATAAAACATATGCGTGAAATGTTTATCTCTATGCACTGGAATAATTCTTAATATAAACAAAGTTTTAAAACCATTCTCTTCCCGCGTTTTTAATATGGAGCATTAAACCGGCAGTACGTTTGTTTGTTCTTTATAATGTTATTATTCATCGAAAATCTTCCCTCTTTTTAATTTGTTTCCTGCACTTAAGTTACGTCAAAGAAAAAAGGTGAATTTAATTGTTTTTAAAATTGAATTTAGTCTTAGTACCATAACTGACGTCATTACTGAACTATGTGACAGTGACAACTTCTTTGGATGACAACGCCCTGTAATTTTTCGGTTAATTGCATTAGAACAAACAAAACGCGTCAGAGTAACCTATACTTCTATCTCAACTCGGGGAAGCAATGCTGCTGGATACATGAAATGGACATATGGTGTTTACAAAGGAAGTTCATGACATAAACATAACACAGTTGTTGGCGCGATTCTCAATAGACAGGTAGCAGACGCCATGAGGTGGTACACACTAGCAGCCGACACGGCTGTTGTTATTAGGACAAATAATACTCTAGAGCACTTAAGACGTGGCATTTATATTGCATGCAGGTTTAATTCACTCATTTTAAAACCAGAGAAAAACTCTGCACTTACCATTTGCTTTGGTAATGTACCTATATCGATGATCATGTAGCATTTTTGTATTCATTGTTCTCTTCCATCCACTCAGGCCATATTCATAATTTGATACGGTTGTGTGTCCACAGAGTGTCGTACAAGAGACCGGAAACACTATGGTAAAAATTAATCTTCTCGAGACACTAGTCACATACGACGGTTTTTGAAGTTCTACGAGACTAACTGCTATCTTGTTTCCTGTGTAATAGTGTTTGAGTATATGTGAACACGGCCAGCTGCGCTGGTAACTGTCAAAGTTAAAAGAACAAAACAAAACTGATAACGAACATGATGTAATGTTCATTGCGATAAGTGACCTAATATGAAAGCATTGAAAATGTGCATTATGTGAATAAGGTAAAGGTTCAGCTAATTAAATTATTATTGCAAAATGTTGCTATATTAAATTTATACCATATTTCCTTCTAACATTGATAGCTTAACTCCTAACCTCTAGAGAGCATTCTTCAAACTAGATAATAAAGTTTAAGAAATCGTCAAATGTCAGCTCATATACATGTAGATGGTAAAGATGTACGTTTTTGTTCTTTCTCTACTTTTACTTGATATTCCATCTTTATAGAATTTTAAATTTATTTCTTAGATTGTGATGGATGGAAATGCTCAGCACAGAGTTCGAATAAAAGTTTTGTTCTTCGCTAAAGCAAGAGAACTCTCTGGAACGAAGGAAAGTAGTTTGATCAGTGACTCGGTAATTTCATATGAATCTCTCTTGCAACAAATAGTAGAGACATATTCACTGAGTTCCATTAAAAGCGCTGTGGTATTGGCCATTAATGAAGAATATTGCTCTGCAGCTACAAATGTTATGTTGAATGAAGGAGATGAAGTAGCAGTCATACCGCCATTAAGTGGAGGTAATACTGATCTCATTGATATAACGATAGTTTTTTTTCTGTTAGAATATGATTTTGTGCTGTTCAGTTTCATGTTTTATGAAGAATAGTTGTTTAGTGAATCAGGGACTTAATGTAATAATATAACTGAAAGTTGAAAAAAGAAATAAATGTTGAATATATTTTTTATATCATTGTCAAGCCTAAAACTCTTCAGCTAATCAAATAATCAATATTATGATGTTGATATACTGTTTTTTGCGATTAACTTTTGAATTTTTCACTTTATTTTCATGTTTATCTTAAATTGGCCTAATTTCAGGATTACCAGCTAGGTACACTTAGAACTAAATACTTTTGGTGTAATACATTTTGTATTCTATAAGTGGTAGATAGGTAAGCAAATTTCTAGTTGTCGAAGGTGATGGTACTATCAAATACTGTATAAATGCCACACTATTTTCCAGGAAATGTACAGTGTACAAAATGCAATCAAGCTAGTATAGGGCTATGCAGAAATAATTGACTGATTTTATTAAAAATTCCAACAAAGTCACCATCTATATCACGGGCCACATCAAGGCGATATAAGATTTCCTCCCAAACGTGTTGCAGCATGTCACAATGCCTGTTATTCAATAGATTTAGGTTAGTAGGTAGTACCAGAACAAAAACATTGTCCTGGATATATCCCTACAGAAAGGAGTTGCTATGAGTTAGGTCTGGAGATCTCAGAGCCATGCACAGAGAGTGAGGTCTTGAACTCTCTTGTAACCAATCCATTGCTGAAGAAGAGTTTCATTAAAAGAAGCTTGAGTTCTTGGGAAAGGGCATGTACCCATTGTTAAATCTCCTTCTAAAAGCAGCATGCCAAACTATGAACACAGAACTGGCTTTCATGAATGGAGAACACAGAATGCCTTTTGCTGAGGTTCTGAGCATTACTTTGCAACTGAGGGCAGTATTCTACTGCCAAAGGCTGGCACCTACGGGTCAGGGGAATGTGCTTTGTTGGCTACTATTCAAAACTTAGAAACCCATCTTTGCAATAGCATATGACTCATTCCATGAAGCTGCATAAGTGCTTGGAAATCAGTTCATTCTTTTGCATAGCCCTGTATAACCATATATTTCAGATTTTACAATATTTCATATTTCTTCCTGTTTAGAAACTGTGTTGCCTTATTGTGCATTTTATATGGGTGCCAGCTTTCTTTAAATTAATAGGTCATGAATACAAAACATTGTATAGATCATGGAAATCTTTTGCAAGAAATCGATTATCAAGCTCAGATCTTGTAAATAAGCCATATTTTTGTGATATTTTTTTTTCTGATCTTGATATATTAGTTTTTCAAAATTATGTATACTGCACGTATGCTTTTCAAAAGACCACTGCCTATGATCTATCTATATGTTATTAGTTTTGTTTCCTAAGCTTGAGTAATTTGCTGGGTTATTTATCAATTCATCTGAGAGACTTTACACATTTTTTGTTGTGCTTGTACCTGCTAAACATAAATTGTTTATGTTTGAATATGTTACTTTATTTAACAGGTTAATGATAAAGAGAGAAGGCACATTTGTAGCCATGGATTATGTTAAAATTGTGCATTCAAAACTAAGCCTTGAAGAAATTTCAGAATTAGTGTCATCACCATCATGTGGAGCAGTTTCCATTTTTATGGGAACAACTCGAGACACATTTGAAAACAAAAAGGTTGGTAATTTTAAATATATACTGAATAATACAATGATTTCCTAAAATGTGTATAATGGGTTTTGTGTTATAGTAATATATATACAGAATGTTAATGAACTACACCAAAATAATTTCAGAGAGTGTGGAGATGTCGTATATAGGTAATGTCTGGTCCAGAAGTAAATTTAATGTAGATTTATAGTGTTGTTAAACATTTTGGCATCAGATACTGATAAGTCAATGTTAAAGACAAACCGGGGAAAAAATTGGTTTAGAATGTCTTTCAAACTGCTTTGCAAGCAGAGAAGTATCGATTTCCACAGCTCATTATCAGCATTTTCAAGATTTAGTACCATAAAAATCTCTCAAATCTTGAACTTATTTGATAGTGCGACACTGAATATCTATTAATTGCCTTCTTGCATTGTGTAGCCAAGACTGACTGTCTTGATGTAGCCTACTCTAGAGGGAGCTTTTTAACTGCTTATGTGGCTAATGCAAAAGTTGATGTTTTGTAAGGTGTAGGTTCAATTCTTGTATGCCATTAATTTTTTTTGTTTGTTTAATATGGAGTGCTACAGTAACACATACTACAGAATTATGAATGAAATTTACTTAATTCTTTCAAGTTTTATTCTCTTTCTCAACAATGAATATATTTCAATATACAATGGCTAATAAACTTACTACTTTGTTTAAAATTTAATTTATGTAACATACTCGGGACACAATTCTGATTGGTAAGTACAATAACTACAAAGGTTACAATTATATGAATTGACATTTAAAATTTAAGTGTATAAATTGAAACATTAACTTAAAACTTGGGCTAAAATCTCTATTATTAGACCCTAGTCAGAAAAAAAAATGTGATAAATGAGACTTGAGTTCAAAAACAAATGACTACCTCTTACTCAAAAGCTAATATCATAACCAACCTCCTTTCATTATCATGTGTTGTGCTTTTGAGGGACATCTTTATTAGCAAGTGGCATACTGGCGCTTTAGAAGCTGTATTATAACTGTAGCTATAGTTTTGAAATTTGAACAGACAGGGCATAAGCTTTCTATCTCAGATTGCCTGTCTAAGACACCTCCACACTCTCTGGAATTATTTTGGTTTAGTTCATTAATACCATTCTTCGGGAATGATGATTGCTTTCTGAGATAAATCAGGGAGTTTCTGTCCTTTGGAATAAAGCACTGGATTGTAACAAAATATGATGATAATCTATTAAGAAAATCTCTGGCATACCAATAGAGACTGCTTATTGAAATGGTAGTGATGCTTTATGCATTTGTGGTCTAGAAATCTGTGCATTGTGTTTTTAAGGTGCTCCAACCTATTACCGTCAACTTTAGCTATTTTATTAGATTTTCATTTTGTTTTTCTTGCACATGGGCCAGGTCAGCAGCTGGGAGCACACAGTGCATATGCCTACATATAGTCTACTGTGCAATCAGAAAAGCAATGAAAATGTGCTTACTTCTATTGCGGAAGATTAAATCTTTCCTTCCTTTTTGGTGGGTTGTGGGGCATACACTTCAATAAACATGTAGGATGAAATTTTTGCAATTTTATAGCAGATGTGCTGTTGTACAGCTGTTCATCATATGTTGGGCTGACTTTGCAAGAGATTTATTATAGTAATTGTTCTAATTGTGGAGCAATATCATCCAGTTTTTACTGTTTTAACTCATGAAACCTGCATCTAATTTTCTTGTTCAGTATTAATCCACTGTATTGAATTCAAGCACCAGTTTCTGAACTGCAAATTTGTCATGTGGACAAACCTCCACATAATGTTTGAAATTGTGCATGACACTGAGCAGCTGATTAATTTTTTAAAAAATTACAATAAATGAAAATTTGTGACCTGCGGATTTGAACCTGATCTGCATGCAAAGAGAAACAAAATTAAGGCCCAATATATCTGCATATAGATATGCAGAACTCCTATCCATCTATTATGTATTACCTTTTTAGAATCATTGTTTTGCAATTATTTAGATACATATAAAAATTGACACTCCTATCATTAAGCCACAAAATGTGTATCCATTTTTTAGAATAAATTGTTCTATTTTTGAAACAAAATTTTCAATTAGGATGCACTAGAACCTCGATTCATCGTTTTTGCATGCAAGAAAACGATAGATATGAGAAGTACATAAATTATGTTTAAAAATAAATAAAGGCAGTATATAAGGAAACACTATATTTTGCATCAATTTTACAATTACCGTATACATATTTTACACTTTGTTATCGGTCCTGGTGGACCGGTGGTAACCAATTTTTCTCGTAGACCCAAGATCGCAGGTTGGATCCAAGCCATTGATGGATTTTTTTCGGGCGTAAAAATCCTTATTATGGCTCCTTCGGAAGGGAAGTAAAATCGAGAGTCCCGTGACGCTGATTTAGGCACGTAAAAGAACCTCAGGCCGGAAATCAAAGTCACTAAATTGAATGGGACGTTGATGACCTGAGAAGTTAAAGAGCGTGCGTAAATATAACAAATCAATAAAAATCAAAATGTTTGTCACTTTGTTTGAAAAAGGCCGTTAACCGACATTTGCTTCTTTGCAGCTTTTTTTTTTAAATGCAAAACGAATTTTCCACATTCAACGCATTCTGTTGCCCACTACCGTCCGTCCAAACAGTTTGTCATATACATAGAAATGTTCGTACAGCTTCACATGCTCTCAGAGCTTTGGTAAACATCGACACGGCTTCGGCTGTTGCATTATCTTCCCTTCACTTTTCACTCCCCTCCTTCGAATCAAAAACATTTGCGTCTCTTTACAATTCGTCGCACACTTTTAACAACACTTCACGGGCGGCCCAGGTATTTAAGGTGAGGACTCCTGAGCGGGAGTTCGAATCCCGCCAGGACCCTCCTCCTGACTGAGGTTTTTTCCCCGTTATCCTCAGTCCTCACAAATGACAAATGCCGGGGAGGTACTCTAAACTTAGGCCTGGAACGTTTCCTTCCTTAATCTTTCCCAATATATCATTTCATCTCATGTATCATCATTGTCCACCGCCTATGGTGCCTCAGTAGTAAAAAAAGGCCTTAAACACTATTTAAAAAGAAAAGAAAAAGGACGCCACATGTGATAACGCCCTCGTCCACTGCCTCGTAGGTGTTAAAACTGACAGCAATGGTAACTGTGGCCCATTCTTCGCATCGGCTATCATGCGGTTCCAAAAGTATTGACAATTGCGAGCTCCGTACATGCGACGATCACTGGCTTCACTATTCCAGTTTGAAAACAATCGTTCGAGGATAGAATTTCTTTGAAACTGAACTTTTTGAGCGAATAATGCGGGAAAACGATACTTCAGGAACGATGAATGCAGATTTTATTTACATAAGATATAAGGTAAAACTTTTGGGACCACATAAATTGAACGATACATACAGAAAAAACTATGGTTCCGCAAACGATAGATCGAGGTTCCACTTTATAATACAGTGCGGTCCATTTCAAATCTGCTGGCATTTTACTGGCCTTACACTGCACATTTATTGGGGAGAACTAAAGGCTCCCTCTTGGAAAGAAAATCAATCTCCCTGCCACTCAATATCACTCTAATGTCTTGTTGAAAACACACAAGCTACAGTAAATCCCTCATTTTACAATGGTGAAGTACAGTGTTGAGCATTGAATATTTATTGTTGAAACATGTCTCTTAAAGAGAAAATCTTGTGTTGGATGTGCACGTAATTTTCAATGTCTTTTTCCTGGAACTACTGTCCCTTCAAGATCGTGCATTACTTAACTGTTTAGAAAATGGCACGAAACTAGGTCTGTTAAAGACAAAAAAGGAAAACCAAAAGAAGGTAATATTGACTTGTAGATACTCAGGCAAGGGTGCAGAAAAGTCCCATGAAACCTTCATGTGTATCATGTACTGACATCTCCTTGTTAAACCCACATTGTACAGCCAGCTGGAATGCCAGCAAGTTTGAAATGGTCTGCACTATATCAGTTGCAGAATAGAATAATGGAATGTGCAGATTACTTGTACTTTTCCCAATATGAAAGCTATGCAAATATGTATGTTAACATTTAACTTTGCATGCCAGCTGAAAGCTTTGTACATGTAATATTTAAATACCTAAAATAATATTTGTAGGTTCTGCAGCTTGATTATGAGGCTTATGAACCCATGGCAGTAAAGGCAATGCAGAAGACCTGTCAAGATATAAGAGCAAGGTGGCAGGTGGAAAACATAGCTATATATCACAGGTGGGTTCCTTGATTCACTATATAATCACATGTGCAACTTTGTATAAACTAATTCTAATGCAAAGATATGTGCACATATGTTATAGATTGGGCACAGTTCCTATAAAAGAAGCAAGTGTCATAATAGCTATATCTTCCCCACATAGAGCAGAATCACTTCAAGCAGTGCAGTTTGCCATTGATTCTCTGAAATCAACTATACCTATTTGGAAGAAAGAGGTGTATGCAGCTGAGGAAGCTGTATGGAAAGAGAATAAAGAATGTGCATGGAAAAGTAAATAAGCAATTATATTTCAATGAGTTTTATTTTTAAATTGGAAAGTAGCATTTTGAAGGGAAAAGAAAACTGTTTCGTGTCATTTTATCCCCAAAAAATCTGAGAAAATGTAAGCATTATCACAAGTTTAAAATCAATGTGAAATCAAATTAGTTTAGGAACTATTACAATAGAGAAAGCTAATTAAAATAGTGAGTGAATATTATACTCTTGAGCCCCACTTACCAATAAAAACTTCAGAACATGTTTCAAGGACTATTTTCCCTATAATCAGCTGTAAGTTGGTTGGTTGGTTGCTAGTGGCCTTTGGGGCTGCTGGTATTTATAATTTTTTTCCTAACTTTCCAATAAAGAGCTTCCAAATTATTTTTTGTTTAATTGATATCATATAATGATATCAATTATATGATTAGCTTCACTGTGCAAGTTCCAATTTACATTTTAATTATTTTTTGTTTGTTTGTTGCTATCAGGTTGGCTGCATTTTAGTAGGCTTCTTTGTTTAGAATGGTATTCATGTCTTTACACAAATGGCAGTGACTGTCCTTGATTTCATCCTAAAGAGATGTTCTGACAGGCAGTCATGCCCAAAATTAAGCTGAATTGGGCAACTTCAATTTTTCTTGATTCAATAAAAGATGGTTGAAAGTCTTGAGACTTTCATATGTTTTTCCTTAAGTTTTTGTTGGATATTTTGTTCTTTTTTAGCTATTAATCTTTTTATGATTTTAAATTTAGAAGGAAGTTCTAGTTCAAAAAATAATTTTAATTTTATGGTGTCTTTTTTGTTAAAATATCAGCAATCTCATTCCCCTTTAATCCCTATGGTTCAGGATCCATTGTAAAACTAATTCTGTATTTCTAAACTGAATTATATGATATAGATTTCTTATATCATTTATAGTATATGTTGGTGGGTAACTGTAATTTGTTATACTTTGTAGTGCTGCTATGGAGTCACATAAGATAACAGTTCTTCACACACTCATACTGTATACTGTATACATTGTTTATATATAACAGTTCTTTTTAATTATGTTAAGTCTATACAGTAGATTTGCTAAAGCTGATCTAATGGCCATCAAAGTTGTTAGTATATTGTTAGGTGTATATTGAAAGAATTCTTCACAGTATATTTCAAAGCCTGCATCTCCAGTTTTATGTGATCCATCTATATATACTCTACACCATGTATCATTTGGATAATAATTTGTTTAGTGTACTAATGCTGTCAATCATGATACTTCAGGTAGGTTGTTCTTCTTGGAGATCATTGTATTCTGATTTAGTTTTATGTTGATATTTACATATTGTAAAGGGTCAGTTTGTATAATAGCTGGTTTAGTGTTTATTTTTAAAATTTTGTTTAAATTTTCTTTTTGTATGTAATTTTTGTCAAAGCTAGGAATCAGGAAAGCAAAATTTGCTTTCTGTCATTTAGTCTTTTTATGAAAATCTAAACAAATATCCCAAAAATTAAAATTAAGAATATTTAACACAAATATAAAATCAGTTTTGCTGTATGGATGTGAAACCCAGAAAATAACTAGCATAATCATAAAAAAATTGCAAGTGTTCTACTTGAGATTTATAATGGAAATATGGTGGCCGAAAGTCACATCAAATAAGTATTTATGGAAGGCAACTGATCAACAGGAAATGCGAAAGGAAGTAAAATATAGAAAGTGGAAATGGATTAGGCATATGTTGCAGAAAGAAGATGGAAATAAAGTTCAGGATGCTTTTGAATGGAATCCCAGGAAAATAGGTAAACCTAGAATTACATGGTGCAAAGAGTAGGAAGGAAGCAGAGCAGATTGGGATGAACTAGAAGGAGATTAAGGCTCTAAGAACATTACAGGTTGGCATGCTTTCATTAAGGCCCTATGTTTCCCAGAGGAGTACTACTACTTGTAATTTTTTAAAGTTTGTTGTGTTTTTAATTGTTGTGTTTCCCAGAGGAGTACTAATACTACTTGTAATTTTTTAAAATCTGTTGTGTACTGTTAAGAAAATAAAAGCATTTATTCCTGTGTTTTACTTTTTAATTTCTGTCCCAATATTACTATTTTAATTGGCAGGTTATTAGTTGTGCTCTGCATTGTTGCAATAGATGTTATTTTTATGCTCTAAATGACCTAGATTGTATTGTAGCTAATTTAGTTGTTTGTTGTGGATATTATCTCACTTCCATAGAGCAATTTGAGGTTTATGTATGTTTTGTACATGCCATTAAGGAGACCTATGGATGCTTCCCATTTGACACCTGCTAGTCTTCTTAATAAGTTGTTCTTCTTATCCACTTTCTTAGTTATATTGTTGATCTGTTCAGAGAAGGATTACAGTTTCTTGTATTGTTGTAAGATAAATGAATGAAAAATCAAGAGAAGTGTTGGAATTAAATTTCAGTTTAAAGAAAAAGAGAGAAAGGAAAGGTCTTTGACCACAGTAACTGCAGAAAACATTGCCACTGTGGGGAAGATGTTGCAACAAGATCTCAATGATTTATAAGGATTTGCAGGCATCCCTTAATATAGCATCAGGAATTGTTTTAAAAAAGGTACAAGGTCATTTAAGGATCAAGAAAATTCCTCACTGGATGTCCAACAACTTCAATGGACAGAAAATAGCTTAAATGGAATGATGCTACAGAATATTCCAATGTACATGTACAATGAGGACTCTTGTCATGTTTCTGAAATCATAACAGGTGATAAAAAATTAATATGTCAATATAATTTAGAAAAAATGAATCAGTCATGAAATGGTTTTTCCCAGATGACACACCTCCAATAAAAATCAAGAGCACAGAATGTGGAAAAGAAAATTGTGGTGACATTCTTTTCCATCAACAACCATGTGGCAACAATTGTTCCTGAATATCAAAGGAGCTACTGCAGAGTAACACATAACAGATTCTCTCTCAAAAATTCTCCAAAAGTGTGTAAAAATGAAACCAAGAATAGGACTTAATAGGCATCAGGCTGCACCATGACAATTCTTCTGCCCACATCACCAAAAGCCACACTTAAATTCCTGGAGAGTGCCCCTTTGAAGTTTGCCTAAAATCTTCCTCAGAGTGATTTCTTTCTGTTTCCTTTGGAAAAGAATGAATTATGAGGGAAGCAAATTTCAAGTGCAGAAATTCTGTAGAAGCATATAAAAAAAAAGCTTAGCACTGATGGTGAACTAGTGCTTCGAATGCTGATTACCAAGTGTGTAGAATGTTTGTCACATAAATAGCAGATAACAATATCTTTAACTTTTCTTCAAGAACATTATAGAAATTTTCAGTTAGAAAAAAATATATATACGCTTTGCAAAATTAGAATGTGTTCTGTGTGCAATTATATTTGTGTAAGGTCAGGGGTCAAAAGTTATTTTTAGCCCTAGTTTTAAAATATTTTCAGTTACTGTAATACAAAAATTAAGTTTGTAAATTATTTCTGAAGGCCATTATGTAATTTAAAAAATAAGGTACATAACAATTTTTTGAGAAGTTTTTACATGAAAAAGTATTATAAAGTTTCCTGATAGAAATATCCCAGAAACTTGCTACTATCCAATAAAACTATAATAATTAAAATCTTAAATGGAACTTGCACAGTAAAGCCACTCATATAATTGATATTATTGTATGATTTAGTTGAAGTACACACTCTTGATGCTTCACTTACTTGTTACAATTATGCTTTAATGTTTATTTGTGTAGTGCTGTTGAACTTTTTAAATATACAGAGTGTTTCAAGTCTCATTTTAACAGAGAAGATAAATAAAAAGAGTTTCAGCAAACAGTGGTTTGCAAATTAATTATTTTCAAAATAATACATATTTTATTTTGAGATTTGCAGCTGACTATGAGAGCATCAATTCCAAGGAAAACTGCAAATTTTCTGCAAAATGCAGAGTTATTAATTATGAGATAGTAACATATTAGGTTTTGACTTTTGACTTGACACCAATGAAATTATTTGAACATAAAAAAACAATTTTAGATTTTCATTGACTTAAGTACTTCACTAATAGCCTATACCTGCTAAGGTTCTGTGCACTGAGAGAGGAGAAATGGAAGAAAATGATCATTAGTGCAAGCAAGTCATTAGTGGACTCAACTTTGTATAAACAGTTTAGCTGGTCTGTTAAGTTGTATATACCAATCATTTCGTACGCAGTTAAATTGCAGATCACTGTTTACTGGAACATTTTTGCTTCTTTTCTTTTATACTGCTCATCTTCAAATTATTGATCATCACTTTTGAAATACCTTATATAATTCACAAGTAATTTATTGAATCAGTAGTTACACTTTAAGGAGGCTTATGCAACTGTTGAAAGGCTGTTAGCAAAAGAATATCTTAGAAAATATATGGATGAAGTGGCATGGAATTATTCATATTCTTAGAGTTTGCATGCTGTAATTTTTAGATTTTTTTCAGACATATGAGGGTCACTGCTCTTGTACAGTTTAAAGTGACTTACCTATTCATTTCACTATTAAGCATAGATTAATCAAAAGATGATTTGCATTTACCTAAAGTTTAAACACATGTATGTAATATACTCTACATATAAGTAAATGGAGTTAATGGGAACAGTTTGAATACTTTAAGTAGAATATATTACCACTATATTGTATACAGTTTCATAAGAACAATTATTCTTTTAATGTGTATATAATGTTTGTGTAGCAGTAGGTAACACCAGTTGCAGTTTCTTCTTGTACATAGTGTACATTCTTACTTTTGAACATAGGTTTATACTGTTCTTTTTATTACTGTCAGAATGCATTAGAGCTAATAATAATCTAATTCAATTAAAAACAATATTATGTTAAATTCAACAAAATGTGAATGTGAATGGATTGATGGCTATAGCAGTGTAACTGTTTTAATTCAATGCATTTTCTAGTAAAGCAAATTATTTTGTATGTTATACAAGTGCCTTGTACAAGTAGATATGTTAATAATTGCATGAATAAAACAGGCTTTCAATTGGAAACTTAATTAATTGATAAAGTAGTATTGCTAATAAACTCAAAGCTGAGCTGCTTTAGTTAAGTTTTAGTGTGGTTTGTCATAATGGCTTATTGCTCATAAAAGTTGAGTTAGAGTGCACAAAAATAAAAATTTGCCTTGGTTTTGGTTACTGCTATATTCTGCATATAAAGAGTTTTTCAGTGTAATATAAATTGTAGAATGTTAACAATATAATAACTTATTTAATAAAAATTGTTCTTATAAAATTCCACATGTGTTGTGCTTATGGAAGTAGGAACATCACTTTAGGCAGGAACCAGTCCAGGCAGAAATTAATTTTCAAATTGTTAAAACCTCAAATAAATAACTTGCAAAATGCCTACAATGATTTTGGGATTGGATGCAACCTAAAGTTTCTGTCATTCTCATTTTTTATGTACACACATAATCATGTTCATACTTCTTAATTTATCTCAAAAGTTAACATGTAAAGCAAATGTGAACATCATGACATAACATACATAACATAACATAGCACAGAGCAGAGTCAAACTAAGCTGTATTTATAACAGCAGATTCATTTAAACAAAGTGAATGAAAATCTTATGACAGAAATTCAGAGTAACTACTTGTTAATTGATTAGCAAAAGGGAAAAGAACAACTTCTATCACTTAAAAGGGAAATAACAGTGAGATCATGTTGAAACATATCTTGAAATTTTGCTGTTAGAATGAATATGTAAAAAGCTAATTAGCTGCTCTTGTCCTAAAATCAAGGTTGCAACATTGCATGGTGATGCATTCATCTAACACCAATTGGACAACCCTTCAACAGTTATTGACAAAGTGTTATGATGCCCCCCCCCCCCTTTCCCCCATACCTGGGAATGGCTAGAGTTTCCTGCCACAGCTTTCCACTGTTTCTTAAGAACAAAAGTGACTTGTGATGTATTGAATGATTAAACAATTTTTTTTTTGATATGCCAATGAATAAGCTGAATATTTTATATAGTCCTTCACGTGTTTATTCACCTGAACAGCACTATCAACTCAGGAGATTGCTCTGTTATGTATTTGGTTGCTAACTGTGAATAATCAATCATATTCCAGAACCACAAGAAAAATTTAAAATAAATAAAGGAGTGTTATCTTCCTGCAATTAATGCATTTAAAACTATGAATAATTCTGATAATCAGCAGCAATAGGTTTTCCAGTACCAAGAGAAAAATTTGTTGAATGTTGGATTTTCCGTTTGATGTCAGAGGTATTTTGAGAAGTTTTATAATCTTATCTATCCTTGTTTTTCATACAAATTGTATTGCAGGATGAATGAATAAACTAATTTATTTGATATTCAGTATGACACTTAAGAGAGTAAAAAATACAGTATACAGAATTACACAATTTAACCCCTCCCCATTTTCAAATTTCCAAAATACAAGGCCCCTTTCCTCAATATCCAACCTACCATCCAATTTTGTACTTATTAATTACAAATCTTTCTACAAAATCTTGATATAGTTGCTGACTTACTCATTGATTCCAATATCCATAACACATAATCAAAACCATAATCTCTATTTTCTGCATTTTTCACTTCTTTGATTTTTATTGATTCTCTTTAACCATTTCTTCCTCACTGTTCCTAAATAGCTCCTTATATCTTTATATTTTTCCTTTAAACTTTAAATTCAGTATCTTATTCCTTGGAATATTACTTCATTTCTCCAAAAATGGTTTCTCTCTCCATAACTCAACTTAGTTGCTGTTGTGTCTCTGAGTAGATTATGTCCAGCACATTACTGATGATGTTCCTCATAGACATGGATGAAATATATGGGAATAATCCTAGTTGACCATAGCCTTAGAGCCTGAAAGACTCGGTTTGCTTAGTTGATACCAACTGTGAAAGCCGAGGTTCATCAACTAACATTTTGCTTTACTCTTCTTGTTTCTGCAAAATGAGAACATAAATTTTTGTAGATTATTTCCTTCTATTCATTGGGATTTATTAGAATAGTTTTCTCTTATTTTTGCCTTAACTAAAATTGACAGAATTATCAAACAAAATTTATTACAACTGCAAGAGGGAGAAGGAGATAGTGACAAAGCAACAGCAGTTGTAGAAAACAGCTGAGTAAACATGTCCAGTAAAATAAAATGTTAGTGAAGTTCCAATGTCAAAATAAAACGAAATGTACAGCTGATAGAGTGGGAAACACATGTGCACCACATGTCACTCCCAGTTAACAGCCAAGGCCAACTATATCTTATTAACATCTTATTCCCACTGCTGTTTTAAAATACATTCTAGTCTTGATCTTGGCAACTTTCTGTTAAAAAGAGCTATTGCTTTTTTGCACATGACCTTTCTATAAGGTATATAACTCTCTCAATAAAATTTTGGAATACATTTTATTTGAGCCCTTATTAGCATCAGCAGCTAACAGGCAAAGATCTGTAATTCATCTCCTTATTAAAAGGAAGTTGTTGTTGTTGTTTGATAAAAATGAATGAAGAAAGAAGAGTGAACTCAAGGCAGGTAATACAGAGGGAGACTCAGCATTGTATCGTCACCTGGAGAGAGCATCATACAAGTGCAGGATGGCTAGAGAGAGAGATCAGCTGCTGATAGGATGATAAGGCGCAGGGCCAAATTGGATCAATTTAGGGAAAGTGCTGGTATTTTGGAATATGGAAGGGTTGCTTGAAAAAATTGAAGAATGGAGAAATCATGCAAGTCTTGGAAGTTAGCATATGTGGTAGGTATGGTGAGACATAGATATTCCTGTTTATTTGAATTTTAATATTTTTGGGTTAAAAAAAAAAAAGGAAAGATAAAGGATGTGTCATTTGGAATAGGTTTCTTTGTTAGAAAAGGTTTGAAAATCTGTGAAAGCCTGTAATGACGTAGGTGAAAATCAGTGTTGTAGTAGTGTGTTTTAAGTGGAGTATGGGAAAGTGAAAGGATGTGTGTTGTAGTAGTATATAACCCACCAAGGCCAATGGAATTTTATGATCCAAATGTATTTAAGAAACTAAGGCAATATGTGGAGGAGTTACAATATAGGCATATGTATAAAGGATTTATTACAATGAGAGATTTTAATGCATGAGATGTGGAAGGTCAAATTAAAATAATAGATTTTTAATTAGATAGTGAGTCAATTTAATACTCTTATACTCCATTTACCATTGAATTATACAGAACATGTTTCACAGGCCTTCGCCCGCATCATCAGCTTTGTGTTGACTGTTGGATTTCTTGTTGGTTGAATGGACTTGATGTAGCTCTCATGAACATTTTATGAACTCTTGTATTAATGTGCCTTCTGTTTGGATCTCGAAGTTCATACCTGGTCTTCATATTTTTTTATAAAAATTTTTTCCCGTATTCCCAGCTCCAAGAGTCTGTCTATGAATTTCAATAATTTGACTTCCATTTTTATATCATGTTTATCTCTCCAAAAGTGATGTGCAACTGCTGATTTATCTGTCTGATTGTACCTATATTTCTCTAGTGTTCCTTTAGCCTAATTCCAATGCTTCTTTTTGTTTTGCCAATATATACTTTGTTGCATTCCAAACAGTTGATTTTATATATTCCTGGCTACTTTTCATCAGGTATTCTATCATCACTGGAGTTGAGTAGGTTATTTAGGCTGAATTTGTTCATGGGGGACAAAGTAATCCCAAACTCTTGAAGATTTTCTGGAATTTTTTGATGGCCCAAGATTGATTGATAAATTTCTTGTGAATGGTAGTTTCTTTCTTTCTTTTATTTTTTTTCTTTCTTTCATATTTTTTTTCTTTCTTTTATATTTTTTTCCTTTCTTTTCTTTCTTTCTTTCTTTCTTTCTTTTTTTCTTTCTTTCTTTCTTTTTTTTTTTTTTTTTTTGTTGACAATGTTGTAACATTAAAATAATAGATTTTGAATGTGAGATAATAGGGGAAGTAAGGGATGCGGAAAGAAGAGTTTGTAAAGACAAAATTTGTAATAACAAAGGCATGAAGCTAATTGTATTTTGTGAGGAGATGAATCTGTTTATATTATGTGTAATATGTAAAAGGGAAACACGACATCGGAGAGTTTATATTTGTAAATGAGAGTGATCAAAGTGTCTTAGATTATATACTAAACCAGAAATGAAGAAGTGGTCCAGTTTGCCAAGAGAAGTCAGGCAGAAAAAAATGAGAATAAAATAAAGAATATAAAAGGAATAGGATATTATTTAGGTACTGTAGGAACCAAATGACTCAGGAAAATTAGTAAGAAAGATAATAATGAAAGTAAGAAAGATTATTAGATAGTAGATTTAAACAAAAAATAGGGTCAAAAGTTAGATAACTGATATGTTGGAGACTATTGGGACCTCCATGGAAACTCAGTAACATAGTATAGTGATCTATGAATTGATTGATTAAGTGAAGTGATAAAGGATATTTAGTATTTTGGTTAATATTAATTTGATAGTGTTAAATTTTCAGATATTTTGTTTGTCTATCTGGTGTAAAGGGATAATTTAGAAACAAGGGAATTACTGGTGTAGAAATTGTGGTTAATTGGTTAAAATAATGGTTTATGTAAAATATAGTAGAGTTTTTGGTTGGATTGGAGTCTGAACCCTGGATATTCCAGTAGGTAGCTGCTAATGAACCAGGGACTGGGGTCTGCTAATCAAAATGGAAATATTTTCGGTTGAATTATTTAGAATTAAAATATTATAATTTACTGTATATTGCATTGTATGTTCAATGTGTATATGACATTGAAATGTCTTTATTTGTTAAACGAATGCTGTCATTGTTGTAAATGGAAATAGGTATCTCAAATACAGTAAAACCCAATAATATGCGCCCAACTAATCCATCCTGAGTAACATTTGCTTATAATGGAATTATTTTAATAGCATTTAATGACCATTTTTGCTGCTGAGACATCACAGGGGAGGTGGACACCAATGATACATGAGATGTAAAGATTTCTCTCTCTCCCCTTCCCCCTCCCTCCAGGAAGCATTCCAAGCCTAAGTTAGGTTATCCCCTTGGCATTTGCCATTTATCAGGATTGAGGAAAATCTAGAAAAAACCTCAGTCATGGAGGATGGTCCTGGTGGAAAACATACTCCTTATATATACCATCACTTAATGGTACCCATGTACATTTTTGTTAATCCACCTCATGATCATGCTTAAAATGAGATTTGTAAACACTGAAAATGTTGGAAAATGTTCATGGAAGTCAGACCAATATTACAGAAATGGTTATTGCTGTTACCCATATATTCCATGCATTGTGAAAGTATTTTCAGAATTGCAGACCCATTTTGCTCTTAAAGGAGTTGTGTATAGATCGAAGCAATTAAGTATGAAATTTCATCCTCTACCTGTCACTCTGACAAAACCAATGGTTCAATGTACAAGCTTGTTTAAAATCATTTAAGAATCTAGAGGTTCACGTGCATAACAATCTTTAATCAAGGACTTTTTTTCTTCATAGCAAATAATCGGCAACAATTATAGTTTATCATGATTGAGAATTTACACATTAGTCTGCATTATTTATCTGTAATATAAAGTAGGATACATAATTAAAACAATGTTTGAAGAGTAAATGCAAATATGTAAAACATTCTACACTTATGTAATCAATTTGTTTACACTAAAACTCCACTTACTTTTATAAACTAAGACTAGTTTCGGAAGAAGGTCTCTTCCATCTTCAGTTTTTGGCCGTATTGTTGTTTCTCGAACTGGTGGCTTGTCTATAGGAAATCCTTTGTCACCATTCCTAGCAAACTTATTCATGAGTGCCCTTGAAATACACATCACAAATGCCTTCCCTTTAATTTTCAAGACATGGCATAGGTATGTAGATGATATTTTTGCAATAATACCAAAGAAACACTCAAGAGATGCTTTGAAACTTCTCAATCTACAGTACAATTCAATAGAATTTACCATAGAGGAAGAAAGAAATGGTTGGCTCCCATTTCTAGATTTAAAAATCATAGGGATGAAGAATGTTTGAAGTTTGGGATCCACAGAAAAGAAACACACATAGAAAACTACATAAAAAATTATAGTTATAACCCCATTCCACATAAATATGCAGTTTTTCATAGTTTGGCACATAGACTGACGAATATCTATCCCACTCACAGAAACAGAATACAAGAGAGAATATCAACAGATAATAAAGACAGCTACAACCAATGGTTTCAACAAGGACACATTAACAAAAACTATCAATAAATTCAAAAGACAAAAAATGATAAAGGAAGTTTCCACATTGAAGAACATCAAAGAGGAATACAAATTTAAAAGTTTTACATACCATCCGATTTACCACAACAAATTCAAGAAGATTTTCAAAGAACATGGGATAATCTTAGCCCCGAAGAACAAATATAATATTAGGAACTTAGTAGGATGCACATTAAAAGAATCCTTACCAACAGAACAAAAATCAGGAATTTACGAAATACAGTGTGCTGATTGTGAACAAAGGTACATAGGAAAAACAAAGAGAAATTTGGAAATTCGAAAGAAAGAACACTTCAGAAATATTCGGTACAAACAGGTTGATAAATCAGCAGTTGCAGCTCACTTTTGGACCAGGAATCACGAAATAAAACCAGAGATTAAATTGCTAAAAAATCTTCACAACCCAATAGAGTTATCCACTTGGGAAAGAATTTTCATATTAAAGAACAAAGAAAACTTAATGAATTTTGAATTTCCTCCATTTGACGAACTCAGCGAGTTCATCCTTCAATCACCAGATGACACCACAAGAACATCTGGATATCCAGCCACCAGTTCGAGAAACAACAGTACGGCCGAAAACTGAAGATGGAAGAGACCTTCTTCCGAAACTAGTCTTAGTTTATAAAAGTAAGTGGAGTTTTAGTGTAAACAAATTGATTACATAAGTGTAGGATTTATCCACTCCACTGTCAACAGCTTCGTAAGTACAATATAATTTATGTAAAACATTCTTTAATACACAGTCATGTTTAGCCCTTAATTTTGACCTGGCCCCTTGGAAAGCATCTTATAGTAGTTTCACTGTATGTACATGGAAGGAAGAGGTAAGTTTTTTCTTTGCATTAGAGATTTAACTTCTAAGTGCTTGTTTTTTTTAAGTTTTGAAAGCCTGTAAACTACTGTGTGAGTTTTCCCAAAATGTTAAGTCATATTTAATAAGTAAATAGAATAGACTATGTAATACATATTCAAAAAGATGTACATAAGCTATATATGAGAAAGTATATACATAAATGCCTTTACATTTTGAATTTTTTTCTTTTAATGTCCTTATATGTGAAATATCTCTGATATTAAACTACTTTTCAGAGTTTTACTGCAGATAAGGAATTATTGTAGCATAAACATGTAAATGTCTAATGTTGCTTTGAAAGATCTAGAAAAGTTTTACCATCCCATTGATTGTACTGGTCTCCCCCTACCCCCTCTCATCCACTTCATGGCATCCAGCGGTCGGGTGAAACAGATGTAATGTCTGCGCTACTGATTCAAACTCTCATAATTATAACCACAATTACAATTAAAATAAGCACATATCATATGACAGGAGATGTTGAAAATATTATCATCCTACGAGGGTAGGTCCATAAGTTTCAAGCCTAACCAATTTCCGGGTATGATAAACAATATTTCACTTTTCAATATAGTTACCCTTTATTACAATACACTTCTCACATCTTTGAATTAACATTTCAATCCCCTCCAAAAAATAGAATTCTTGTCTGCAAAGGGGCATAAACAGCATCCATCACTTCTTTGTGATATTAAATTTCCTTCCTCGAAGGTCCTTCTTGAGTTCTGAGAAGAGGAAATAGTCACTGGGAAATAGATATGGTTATAGGGTGGATGATTGATCTCCTTGAAGCGACATTTCTTCATAACTTCCTTTGCAACTAGAGCTGTATGTACAGACTCATCTTGAAGAAGGCACACACTACCACTCAGCTTTTCTCTTTAATGGAAGCACATGGTCTTTGCATTAGGCCAACAAAATATTCCCCATTTACTGTGGTGTTCTCCTTGAAGTCAAGGAAGAGTATTCCTTCACAGTCCCAAAAGATTGTGGCCATGATCTTCTTGATTGACTGAGTGACTCTGGCCTTTAGAGGCACTGTTTTGTCAGGATTACACCACTCCATTGAACTTCTCTCTTGTTGCCACGGCAGAGCTCCAATAATGCCTGACAACAGATGACTTGTTACTGTTTTTGGACTGAGGAAAGAAGTCTAGGCATCCATCTTACACTAATCTTATTCATGTTTAAATGTTCATGAATAATTTGAAGGACTGTTGTTGTAGAAAGTTCCAACCTTGGTGTTATTTCTGTAACTTTGAGCTGCCGGTCTTCCATAATTTCTCCTTTCACAAGAGCGATGTTTTCAGGAGTGAGCACCTCCAAGGGCAATGGCCGATCTGCATGCTCTTTGTCTTTAATGCTTTCTCGACCCATTGGAAAAAGTTTGACCCATTCTTTTATTGTAGAATATGAGGGGGGTGCTTCCCCATATACACTGTCCAATTGCTGTTTAATTTAATTTGGAGTAAGTCCTTTTGTGTAGAACTTAACAACAGCTTGATACTCCATTTTGAATATGTCTCAGAAACTTCTACTCACAGGCTTCTTTATGCAAGTATATCTGAACAACTGAATACAGCAGAGTGGAAGTTAAAACTGCAATTATTTACTTAACAGATAAGATATGACACCAGATAAGGATTTTGTGAAGGTGATAATCCTTATCGGCAAGGCCAGAAACTTATGGACCTATCCTTTTAGAAAATTGTCATTCGCATGCATAAGTCCATCTTCCAAAATTGATTGTCTGATATTTTCTTTCAGTTCTTCTAGTGTGTAGGGATTTGTTGCATGCACTTTATTTTTCAATTTATCCCTTAAATAATAAATAATTATATGCTGTCAGTATGTCATTTTTGTATCCTTTTACATTTACAATGCTCTCAAAAAGAATGGACCCTATTCCTCTTATGCTTTGCTTATCACCAAACATCAATTTTCTTGTCATGCAAAGCTGATTAACGTATAAAATTGGGTTCTGTATTCAATACTTTTTATTTTGCATTGAAATATAACCGTGTAAATGGAACCATACTTAACAATAAAGAATATTAAATGTGGGTATTTATTGTATCAATGTTCCATAGCATCCAATTTTAGAATTTACCCCGAGTATCAAGAATGTGCAGTTCATGGGCAACAGTGACCTTGTATATTTTCCAGTTTAAAGTGACTGGATTTTGGAAAATGAACTAATACTATGAATGATACTTTTCTAAAAGGAAATGTGTGGATGTAGCAGAACATTTCCAATATCAGTAATAACATAAGGTGCATGCTTATTTTTATTGTAATTGTTAGGCGTTGAATCAGTGTGTGGATATTATATTGACTTTGTTGGGGGTTACTGCTTTAGCTGTCTAAACTGCCAGCTGCCATGAAAAGGGCAATAAAACCATGAAAGGCATAGTAGTGATCCAGCATCTGCAAGTCCAGAGTATGAGTCCAAGATATTTTGAATATGGTGCATAAATTTTACTGTGATTTTGAAAAGGCAAATGACAGGCTTAATGTTGCAGTTGGAACACAACTGAATACAGCAGGATACTGTTGCCATAGGAACCATATTAATATATGGTAACTAAAACATTATAGCATATCAAATGATCAAAATATTGATTCTTGATAAGATATTAAGAGGCCTTAAACATTACATCTCAGTAATGCAATAATTTTATTTCTCAGCAACACATGAAGCCGAACCACGTAAATCCAAAGAATATGAAGAAGACATTCACAGTGGAGACCCTGATGCTGTTTCTTCAAATTTGGTCCAGATCAAAGCAAGTACAGATGAGGTGGGCAACTTAATCTTTTTATTTTTCTTTATTACAAATGACCTTAAGTACAGTACATAACTGCTTCTATATCTGAATTAGAAAAACAAATGAAATCAGTATAGGTAAAAGGAAAATCAACAATGATGGCTGTGAGAGATTGCCTATATAAAATGTCTTGAGATACAAATAAAATGACTGGAAAGAGTGTGCAACTCTGTGGTTGAGGCCAAAATGCTTTATGGTATTGAAATTTGTGACATGAGAATGGCTGGTTACAGACCATGCTCATAGGATGTTCTATAATGAAGTCCTAGGGCTCCCAATAGCAACAGGAAATGAAGTCGCTCAGATTGAAATGGGAAGAGTAACAAGAAAGGGAATAGTTATGGAGAGAGCATTAAAATAATGGTACAGGATTTTGAACTTACATGATGATAATTTATTGAAACAGTGTTTAAAATACCAAGAATCAAGCTTACAAAACATAGGTTGGGTTAGTAATCTGAGATGTAATTTAGAAGGTAATGGTTTAGGGGATATATGGAGAAAACGAGAAACAAACCACAAGGTTTCTGGAAGGAGGTCAAGAAAAGATCTGAGGATATAGAGATCCAAAAATTGTTCAGTCAACTATCTCAGAAGAGGCCACTTGTTTTTTATGTTTCAATGGAAAATAGCTGGGAAAGAGAAGTATATAGACAAGAGTAATAATGATGAAAGAAAGGGAAATGGTTGGTTAAGAGCAGAATATGGAGGTTAAAAGGTCAAAGAAATAGGTATCCACAAGATGAGTGCCCATTATGTAGGGATAAAGAAGATGTAGAACACACAATATTTAAATAAAAGAAAACTAGAGACTTTAAATCTATAAGGTTAAAAATTAGGGGGAAAAGTAATGTAAATAAAATAATAGAAACAAATTATAAGGATGTAGGAACATTTTTAGAGAAAGTAAATGGGTTGTTAAGAGAAGAAAGGAACAATAGACTAGGAAAGTATGTAAGAATTTGGTAGTGTGTTTGTAGTATATTTGTTATTTATAATGCATTGTTTAGAGATTTAATGGCCTGGAGTAAATATTACCAGATAAATTAATAGACACATGCTGTAGTGCTTTAATAAAATTAGTATTAGTAATGTAAGGGTTAGGAATGGGTCAGAACTCAGTCTCCTGGAATTCCAGTACGTTGCTGCTAATGAACCAGGGACTGAAGTAAACAAGATGGACATTTTGTATTTCATTTAGTTGTATTAGAATTTAAATAAATGGGATAGTATAAAATTAATTATTGTATCCAACTTTATTAAATGTGAGGCGTCACACCTAAAATGGCCTGGGCCAGATGGGTGGAGGCTCCTTAGTAATAATATTTGTAATTAATTTATTCATTCATTATGTCTGAATTAAGTAAATGAGTATACTAGATATGCTTGCAATGCTATTAGTGATGCTTAGTGAGAAAGCAATCATGTGAACATTAAAATGTTTGTGTGTGAACATAGTTATAGTATGGAGGCAGAAAGTCATTGAATCAGAGAGCTGCGACACTAAGGCACTTAGTTGGAAGTCCATAATGAACACAAGGGCCATTGCACACAGTTTGTGAAATTACATTTTCTCTAGGTTACTTTTTTAAATTGAAATTTATTGAAAATATCCCAATGAACTACATAATATACCACATTCAACTATACATACTATCAATCCAGTACAAAATGATATCTAAAAATACACAAAAATAATACTAATCTTACTTATTAGACATTTTCTTTCTAGAGTTGCTTGTTTACATTCTAATCCCAATGCACACAACTCCAGGTTTATACCCTAATATTCCAATTTATTAAAAATATCCAAATAGACTATAATATGCTAGATTCAAATATACATACTTTATCCCTCCATTACAAAATGAGATTTAAAAATACATAAAAATAACTCTAATCTTACTATTAGATATTTTTTTTCTAGAGTTGCTTGTTTACGTTCTGATCCCAATACACACAACTCCAGGTTATTAGTGCATTGGTGACCATCATATTGCTGTATTATCATATCCTTGTTTATGCTTTATTTCTGCATAATTCTCTTACATTAACTTTTGCAATTTATACAACTATTCTTCGAGAACTTGTTATTTTATTTTAGGATCTATAAATTAAACACACTGGTTATACATGTTATAGATCCTACTTTCCACTATCTATTCCTTTCAATATTATCTCCTAACTATCCTTTTCCTTTACTTTAATCACTTTCATATACCATTTCTCTCTTACCTTCTCTACACATTTACCATTTTTGCTCAAAAACTCCTTACTGCCCTTTCCAAAATTGTTAATACCACAGTTGTTGTCTTTAAGTAGTCCCTTTTCTAATCCATGCTTCTTCAATTATACAATATAAACCCTTATCTATTTTCCGAAGAGCGAACACTTCTTTTTCCACCTTTAATCTAATTGTCTCTGTTGTTCCTGTTCTGCCCCAAACAAAACCCTCCCTCCCCTTCTGTTGTGATTGTCACCAACTTACTCTGTTCGTCTCCTACTCTTACATAATCTTGTATAATTACAAAAATCACCTTCTCAGTGCTTATTTTCTATTTCTTCTATATGAAGCATTCTAATTTCTCCTTTCCATTGATGGGCGCTAATGACCTTAGCTGTTTTGCGCCCCTTAAGCAATAATCATTATCCTTTCCATTGTAGTCTGTTTGTCTATCCCTGAGTTTTTGGTACCATCTATTTCAAAAATACCAAAGGGCGATGACACCACCCTCCTACCTCTTGTCTTCCAGGCTGTCTGTTGACCAGCTGGGTCCTCCTTTCCACTTCTCCCCACCATGACTTTTACCCACTCAGCGGTTTCAGTGATGAGTCCTTAATATGCTTGTCATTACACACTCATACTCTCTCTGTTGACCTTGGCTGCAGTTTGGAGATCCTTTTCTTCTTGCGCTGTAATCTTGCCCTACTCCCCCTTACTCTGTCCTACATATGCAGGTTGATTTCCATTTCATATTTCAATGTGCTCACAGGTTCCTATTTCACTCCATCAATCCACAAGACAATTCCTTTTACAAATGCTTTTTTCCCCTTCTTGCTTTCTTCATTTCCTTTAATGCTATAGATTTTATCTCTCATTGCTTTTTTTCCCAAATCCAATTCAATGAGTATTTTTGTGCTTTTAGGCTCATGCTATTTCTTAATACTTCCCATTTAAACCTCATTGTAGCAATTTTAACAAATATTGGTTTTGGTCTTTGTCCGCTTCTTCCAATTCTATAGCAATCAACAATCTCCCACCCTACAATATTTAGATTTCAGTTTCTCCTGAACAATATCTTCAGCTTCTTGTCATGTTCGTCTTTCTCATCTTTCTTCCACTCCAAAAATAATTAAATTTATTTTTCTAATATCCTCTTCTATACCTCTCCTTCAAAGTCCTATTATTGATTTCAACTCTTCCAATCTTCTTTCCATTTGCTTGTCGATTCTATTTTCCATATTCTTTATTTCTTTTATTTCTGGGGTGATGGTTTCTAGCATCTTGCCTAGCTGTACCATTGTTGGTCTGGGGTTTGTTTCAATTCCTCCATTTTGTCATGATTACAAAATGACTCAGAAGCTTGTTATTATCCATCCTTTTTCGCTTTTCCTCTGGCAATTTATTTTTCTTGCCTTAAAAATGCTGATTCTAACTTGATACAATTGCACATCAATACCCATCTCTTTCCATCACGAGTGTGTGAGTAACATGTCCGTCTCCCTACGAGATTTGTAAGCAATTCCAGGTTACGGGTGTGTTCTAGCCTACAACAATCAAGAATTACAGACCAAGCAAAATATTTTGTTTCTCTTCCACTTTCTGTCTCTTACATTCCATTTAGGCCATAATAGTCTTGAGAACATTGTAGAAATAATTATACCAGGTGTTTTAATGGATTTCCCATATACATTGCAAACTGATGGATGTAATTCAGAGTAATTTTGCATGGACTTACATTACTAAGTGAGAAACATGGTTAGGAAGGACATAACAAGTGATGATTCTCTAGATTTTGTTCATTCTAAAAGCTCAATTTCATGTTTCCTGACCATGACAGTAGCACTAAGCATCCATATGTGCTGTAGTTATATGACCTCAACAGCCACTTGCTTTTGCTTTACAAGCAATACAGTATAGGCTGGTACACAGTGGAACAGTGAAAGTTTACTGTTGGCAAATATTGGAAAATTTCATTGATAAAGGAGTGCCAAAGACTGCAGTATGGATTCAGAAATCATTGGCAAAAGCCTTGTATTTGTTCAGGAAACTAAAAATCACAGAAACATTGTTAATGTACATGAACATCCTAAATTACCAGAAGTGTAGTGCAGGAGATGAAGAAAAGAATGCAGGCCTCATAAATAAGTCCTTGTGTAAAGTTTTACAGGAGAATGGGGTTTCACAAGCACATAAAAAAAAAAATAAGCATACACATATTACTGCTATGCAAGAATTGAAACCTTCTGATGAATAGAAGAGACTCAATTACTTACTGGTAAGTAAGTAAGTCTATTTTTATCCATGAATTCTGGACTATACATGATTCTCTGAAGAGGTGCAATTTCACCTAAATGCATATTAATTCCCAGAATTGGGCTAGTGAGATTCCTCACAATATCCTTGAGAGATCTGTTATATGCTACATATTTTGATATATATTTGTACAATTTGCACTACTTTACTACTGCTACTGCTAAATATAAATTGCAAGCCTCTAGAATCGTAAAAACTAGTAATAACACTCATATAAATCCAAAATATTCTACAAGAAATGAGCATGGGATTAAAATGGTATGGGGGGGGGGTGGAAGGATGGGAAAAAGATTTTAGAAAGAGATAAAACAAGAATTGAGGATATTGATAAACAGAAAATATTGATTAGTCTTAATGCCAAAAAATCTCTGAAATTATATATCAATCTAAAAATGATTGGGAAAGAGAAAGATAAAGTGAAACCTGTGATAAGGGAGGGAGGAAAGGACTGACATGGTTTAGAACAGAAGTAATAGTACTTGGCATTGCATTTTAGAATGTAAGCAAACCAAGTTTTAGACGGAACAGATTCTTTTACAAAAGTAAATGAAATAAGAGGAAGAAAAATTTTAAATCTAAATTCAGACGGAAATATAAAAAACCTTGGAAAATACATCAAGAAGGTAAGACAAAAATGGTTATGGAAGATGAGCAAGACAAATGGGAGCAACTATGTTGACAATGGAATTATTTAGGAGTGAATATATATCCCCATTACATACTCAACCTGGTGTTAATTGTAATGGGGTACAGAAGGAATACAATTCCATAAATTAAGTGGGTGATTAAGTGGGAAATTTAAATGTTTTAATAGTAGTAAGTTTTGTATTGAGAATATGGAAATGTTAATTGTTATACTTTGATTTTAGCATGTTTACTTGTTTGTGAAAACTGCATAAAATTGCTCCTATGTTAAAAATATTATATCTGCAAATAAATTGGAAATTGGAAGAAATTAATTCATTCATACGTTCACCCTCATATATGGATTTAAATAGCTGGGATTTTCACAGTGAAATATTGTATAATATAACAAATTATTTATGAAGAAATCATTCTAATTATACTAGTTTTGTTCAGCTTTGATATGTATCAAAGGCTGTTGCCTTCATTATCAGCATGTTCCACTGTCAGCTTCCCAGTGTGGTATTAAGATGTCGTTCTGTGCATTTTATGAACTTTGTGATGAGATTATTGTTGTTTGGAGGATCAAATAACTAAATTTTCTTTGTTTTCATTTATGAATATATTTCCCACATTGATAATTCTATGGGTTTTTGAAGAGCTTTTAAGAGTTTAGATCATTTTGGAATTCATGTTTATTTTTGCCAGAAATGGTATGCTACTGTTGATTTTTCCACATGTTTATGTTTTATATTTCTCATGTGTTCCTTAAACCATAGTGTAATGCTCCTTTTTGTTTTACCTATATATTTCATATTGCAATTGATTTTGTAAATGCCTCATTGTTTTCTTGGTCAAATTTTGTTGTTTGTGTTCATTTTCAGGAGTTTTTTTTTTAAACTGCATTTGTTCATTGGAGCCAAAATAATGTTGGTATCTTTTGAAATTTTCAGCGTCCCCATGAATGGAATGTAAATTTTTTGTATATATGAACTCTTTTGTAGCCTTTTAGTGTGTGTGATATCTTTTATTTGTTTAGTTTTTTTGTTTTAATTTTTATATTTTCTTCTTGACAGATCTGTTGTGTAGTAATTTTTCTGTGCTATATCTGTGATTTTTCAGTACTCCAATTTGTATTCTGTTTTGCTTATTGGTAGGTTTGTTAATCTAAATGTGAGGCTTTTGATTATTTTGCATTTATGTTGATCTGAATGCAAATCAACATAAACGTAACATAATACAATTATTTTATTTAACAAAGTTTCTTCACCCTAAATTTTTATTCAGTTAACAAACATTGCTTTGTAATATTCTTACCGTCAAACCTCCAAATTTTGTACCAACATTTCAGAGCTCTTACTATTATTTTTCTTTTTCTTTTCTTTTTTCTTTTTTTTTTTTTTTTTGTTCTAATGCGTACTCACTTGCTCAATCAGGTCATTGGAATTTTGCACATGATTGGCAGAGGGCAGTAAATAGTACATTTGTAATGTTCACCCCAATAAGTTGGCGGACTACATTATGTGATTGATGATGGAGCAATGATAGAATGAGCGGCAGGGAGAACCTGAATACTGGAGAAAACCTCCCCAGACACCGCCGCCTTTGCTACAAATCTCACTTACAGCCACTGGAATCAAATCCAGGCCACCTTGGTGGGTGTGAATGGTTGAATCACTCGGCTCTGGCCCTACCATTTTTATATTCTAATCTTCCTAATTCCTGTTCGATAACTTCATTAGGAGAAGATCTAGATAAACCAAGAATCTATCTACAAAATGATCTATGTATCATGTCTACTGATTTCCATCCTTTATCAAATTTCAGTTCCCTGTAATATTTTACTTGTGCCTGGAACCTTTTTTCCTTCAACTTTGCTACTTAGATTTTAGTGCTTTTTGTCATTGTCAAATAAATGATTTTTAGGTCACTAAAATTTTCTATATGCTAATGAATCTTATATTTTAATACATTTTTTAATAAATGTAAATGTTCACTTACAGATCATGAGGCGAATTAACTCTTTTATTGAAAGGAAGCGAGAACAAGTGAATCTTGGCAATATCCAAGACTTCTGCTATCATGGCAATGAGTCATTAAATGGGAATTCATGTGCCAGAGTAGATGCTTTGTTAATCAGAAGGAAAGACAGTAAAAGTCACCTGCGAGGTAAGCAGATATCCATTTTATAGGGAGGAACAAGAATATGAATAGAGAAATTGTAAGTAGCTAGAACAAGGAAGTGTGATCAATGCTTTGTATGATATTCTAGTTCGGCGTGTGTTGAATACATGGGGACCTCAGACAAGGGGTCTTGATCCAGGTTCAATGGGAACACCCAATCCGCAAGACCCAGCAAAATTTTTGATCCATGGAAGTGATTCTGAGCCAAAAGGAAAGCAAAAACCATGTCCACTAGGTATTGCTGAGAGGTTGTTGAATGCTGAATGTCATCTAAAACTGGAAGCACCAGTTCCATCTGATGTGTATACTCGGCTGAAGCGCATTGAGGATCGAATACTTTTCTTAGAAGGCATTTCACCGGAGTACTTCAAATTCTGGGTGAGCATTCAGGAGAATCTGTGGATAAGTTTTGAAATACAGGCATATTTGTAGAGTTTTGGAAAATGTTGGTAAAAAGCAAGTTAAATACATCTATTTTGAAAATGTAAATTTTTGCTATACATAGTCTTTATCAAGGGTTATATACTTGGTCCAGCAATTTCTCATTTACAATCCCATTGTAAAATTAGTAATTTTTTTTTCTTTTTCTTTCTTTCTTTCTTTTTTTTTTTTCTTTTTTTTTTTTTTTTTCCTTTTCCTCCCAAAAGCTGCAACAGAACCAATGGCAGCACAAATGATATTCCCATTCAACAAAAATTTTATCTCTAAAATTTGTTCAGGCTGGTAACGGGCACAGTTCTAGAGGCTCATTCAGGAAGTGAAGTTTTGCATCACAGTTTGTGGATTTTAGCAAATTCAGAAAGAATGTTGCTGTTGGGGTTCTGTGCCTAGTAGGTAGGATTGATTGATGGAGATTTGAAGAAATTTTTCAAAAATCCTTTCATGAGTATAACCACAATAGTTACATTCTTTTGAAATTCGCTAATAGTAGTTGTTCTGGAGCAGTATGTAGACAATAGATAAAGGTAAACTCCCTTATAGAA
Source organism: Metallyticus violacea (assembly GCA_030762175.1). NCBI lineage: Eukaryota > Metazoa > Arthropoda > Insecta > Mantodea > Metallyticidae > Metallyticus > Metallyticus violacea. The sequence continues at coordinate 22,957,437 of CM060834.1, forward strand.
TGGCCTGATGAATGTTGCAGGTTACTTGAGAGCATGTGCATGTCCCATTGATTGTAAAATGCAGGTTTGCCTAGTTACCAATCTGCAGGATGAGAAGACTTGACCAGTTTATATAAGAAGAAGAACACAAGCTGTTTGAAATATGGGAAGATTTGTGTGTCTGTGTGTTGCTGTATTTCTGCTTTTCTAGTTCTTGTGTATGTACACACACACACACACAGACATACATACATACAGACATACACACACATTTAATTAAGTTTATCAGCATTTTCTTATTCACAAAAAAATTGCCACGGGTGGCTGAGGTCGTTAAATCACGGACTCGTGAGTGGGAGGTCTGAGGTTTGAATCCTGCCAGGACCGTCCTTCCTGACTAAGTTTTTTCCAGGTTTTCCTCAGTCCTCATAAATGGCAAATGCTGGGGAGGTACCCGAAACTTAGGCCTGGAATATTTCCTTCCTTAAAAATAAATCCTTTCCCAATATATAATTTCATTTCATGTATTATCAGTGTCCATTGCTTGTGGTGCCTCTGTAGCAAAAATGGGCATTAAACACCATTCATTCATTATTCACAAAAGGTAACAGAAAATTAGAGTGTGTATGCTTGTCAACTGGCAGCTTAGTTTTGATTTTTATTTGATATAGTTATGTAGATGAACTTTTTTCTCAAGTTTTCCTTCACTGTAAAAAGATGGATACTGGATAACTTTAAGTGCCATAGATCTTCAGGCTCATTTACACCATCATTAATTCTTTTCCTTCATTATCCTAATGATCTGTGATATTTACCATGGAATATTAGTCTTTTTAAAGAAAGGAGGGAGAAAAGATTATAATATAAATTGAGTAAGTGATGATTTTCTTTTATTTTATAGAAGGATGCACAACTTGAAAACGAGACTACAAGAATATCACAGAAGAAAAAACGGGTGAGCAATGAAGTATATAGAGTTTTCGTATCAAAATTTTCCAGTTTGAATAACAGCCTATATGATATAACTTTTTTAAATAAAAAGAACATAAATTTATATATTCAGGGAGAAGTTTAAAACTAATATTGTTTTTTTTTTTTTTTTATATTATTATTGCCTGGCAACCCGACTGTTCTTGTTATCTGAATTTGTCAAAGTAATATTATGAAAACCGCTAAGCATGATATAATAATGGTCTTTTGGTAACAAATTGTTTCAAAAAAAATTATGACAGAAAGAACAGAATATAAGTGTATTAGCCAAGTATTCCAAAATAAGCTGTATTACTATAATTTTAATGATGGTAATTTTATCCAAAATAGTTTTCATTGTTTATTTTTTATTCTCTCCAAATTAAAAAAAACAAGCAATTAATGGTTTGAAATTTAAAACCAATGTATTGATTTAAGTTTCATCCTTTCATACCCACCCACTCCTACTTGGAAATTTCAAAAGGCACTTCTATATTTTTACGCTTAAATTTTAAAGAGGATGCTATTGTTATCAAATCTTTTTTTGTATGTATGTAAGTGAGTAAATCATTGTCTAGCAACCTGGACTGTTGTAATTATTTTTTGAATTTGAACAAAATAATTATGAGGGCTATTAAATAAAAAATGATTACAGTTTTTACAGCCATAATTTCTTGCACCAAAATTTAACTTTGCAATATTTTGTTAGTATAATGCATAATGTATATCTGATACTAATTTCATTGTTGTCACTTCTGGTTCCCATTTGTGAAAGATGTGCAAGTTAAGACATGTACAGTTTCATCTACAGCAAAATGTGATGCATGACAAACAATATGCTGCTCTGAAATTATCTTTTCATCTTAACAAATCTTCAGCTGAGGCCTATGGAGAGTTTATTCTTTCCTATTGCACAGTTTGAAAATAGTTTAAAATTATTTAAGACAGGAGACAATCAATTTCAATGGAAGGTGAATCCGGTGACCCAACTTGTGCTCTAATGAAACAAAACATTAACATTACTGCTGTTTTTGTGAGAGAGGCTTGTTGAATATCATTAAGAACACTTTCACAAATTCTGAAAACAATTACAAAGTTGCACATGAGACATGCTTGTACATTGTGGGTTCCAAGACTGCATATTCCCAAACAAAAGGATGTTCATGTGCAGGTTTTCTTGCAGTTGAAGATGTTACAGGAAGATGCAGAATTTCTTTTAAAGGTAACCGATGCCAATGAAACTTGGCTACATTTCAATCCTGAGAGTAAATAGCAAAACTCTGTGTGGGAATCTTTATTATTACCAACATTTGATAAAAAGCAAAAGTGATTACTTCTGCTGGGAAAGTTATGGTCATCTCATTTATTGATATTCAAGGAATAGTTTACCAACATTTCATAAATGTGCATACAATTGCAACTGGGTAATACTACAGAGATGTCCTGAAATTTGTATTAGAGCATATCACATGCAAAAGGCCACATTTCCTTACAACAAACTGGATGTTGCACCATGATAATGCATGGCTAGACATCACAAATGTTATTGCTGAATATCTCTCAAAAAGTGATGTATATCCCTCACCCTCTCTATAATCCAGATTTGGCCCCATGTGATTTTTTTTCCTTTTGGCCAAATTAAAGAAACACCTTTGTGGGAGGCATTTTCCATAGAAAGCTGCAGAGGTGATTCAAAAGAACTTGTCAAAAAATGGTTTTCAGCATGTCTTTGAAGACTGGCAGAAATGCTGAAATAAGGACATTATATCCAATGCATATTTTTTAAGATAGGTCATCAAAAAAATTATGATTATTTTTTATTAAACAGTCCTTGTAGTATTAAAACTACTGAGCATTTAATGTAATAATTGTGTTTTGGTAATAAATTGTTTCAAAATGGTGTATACCCTACAAGAAAGAACAGAATATAAACAAGTTAGTCAGAAGTTCTAAAATATACTGTATTACTGTAATGCTAATGGTTGTAATTTTAGTCAAAATATGTTGCACCCTTGTTGATTTTAAATTTTCTCAATATCAAAGTTGACATGTTTTTTGTTTAATTTAAATTTGTGATAAATAAATAGTTATTCAGGCTAAAATGTTTTAAAAATAAAGTCCTGTACATAATTCCTTTGGTGAGATATTTTAGCCACATCACAGGGACAGCTTGGTACTTTATGAGATTGAATTTTGAATATGCATGTGAAATTGGTTTTTCTACCTAAATTCTCCTTCATTGGCCCTGCACAAATAAACGGGTAGCAAACCAGGAATATTTATTACTATTTTTTTAACACATTAAACAGTTATCAGGCAAGAGTATGACATCAAAATAATAATGAGTACTGCCAAATTTAAGCATTCCAAAATATTTACTGTTAAAGATAATTTGTGGTGGCTAGCTATTATTTTAGCACTGCCCACTCCTGTGAATTAAAGCCAGCTTTTAATTTTCTGATTGCACAGGTTACAACTATAAAATGAAATTTAATGCTGAATTAAATTCCTCTAAATAATTTTGACCAAATTACCATAAAAGTTCTAAGTTTATGCTTTTTTACCACTGGAAAATGTTAAAAACACTAAAAATTGTTTACCAAGTTATAAATAATACTGATTCTAAAACTCTTTTAATACCAATTGGATGATCCTTTCTTTTATTATTATTTCAGGTTTTTTACACTGTTCATGTGTAGCAAAAATATTACTTAGAAAATGAATGCAGAAAATTAACAACTTAAGGTGGTATTTGTGTACTAAATTTCCTCCTGGATAGTTTTATTTAGTAATTTTGCTGAACACCACTCTCATCTCTTTAAGATATGCTTCTCTCCATAACCCTCTTTGATTATTATGTATCATATAGTAAAACTGTTGTAAAGCATGGAAAACACAATATATGATTTACTGATGTCATTAAGGTGCAGACTCATGAGCAGAAGCATGGAGTTCATTCCCACCAGGATCATTCTCCCTGGCTGAGGTTTGTTCCAGGTTTTCCTTAGTCATAAATGACAAATGCTAGGGAGGTACCCCAAACTTAGGCCTGAAATGCTATCTTCCTTTAAAAAAAAATCCTTTCCCAGTTTATCATTTCATCACATGTATCATCAGTGTCTCAACGCCCATGATGCCTTAGTAGTTAAAATGTGCATTATTAAAAAAAAGTACTGTATGGTAATTATAAAACTAAGCTATGCTTGCCAGTTCTTTAACCTAACTTTTTTGTATCCAGGTGAAATTCAGAAACATGGTAGGGACTTAGGAGAAAAAAATAAAATAATAATTCATAAAAATGCTTGACTATCATTCAGAAACAAATAATAAACAAACAAAATGCAAAAATCACAGTAAAACAACACTCGAATTAATATTTCTAGTTAAAACAGCACTGTTTGTCAACTTAATTAATGTGACATTCTACATAATTACCTTTTATTTCAGTGACACATAATAAAATTTCATGTCTATTATGAAAAGAAAAAATATGCATATTCATTACAGTTAAAATTTTAATTAACGAGCGCGTAACTTCCACTTTTAACAGCTGTTCATTAAAGCATATGTTAACTGCAGCAATAGAAGCAACATCAAATGAATTCATGAGAGGTAAACTCAACTAGGGGCAGATTTTAGGAGCAAGAACATCATAGGTAGTGATATCAGCTGTCCCTACTGCATATATTGTAGTTAAGACATGAGAAACAGACAATTATACATGCTGTCATTCTTTTCAACCAAACAATCTTAGACTTAAACTCCTTTCTCATTGTAGAAGATAGAATGACAAAATATTAGCAGAATTTTTCCTTTTGTTTCAGACTTACTCCACTGCAGAAATAGAACAAAGAATGCAAGACTTACAATATAAGTTAGCACTGAAGCAAAAATCATCCTGATATTTGTAAGAAGAATAAGAAAACTGTAAGCTTTCAGTGCAAGTGGTATCTTTTCTTCAACCTAAAGGTATAATGAAGTTCATGATTGTATAAATATGCCTATGAAATGAATGAAAACATTATTTCTACATAATTCTGTTACATTAACTTTACACATTATATAACAATCTTAAAGTGCTTGTCATTTTAGGATCTATGCATTTAACTCCCTGGTTGTATATGCAATAGATCCTACTTCCCATTCTCTACCCATTTCACTATTCTCACATAACTGTCCTTTCCCTTTACTTTATTTTTGGTCTATGCTTCATCATTCTTACAATATAAAACTTTAAAATCATCACCTTTAAGTACTTATTTTCTATTTCTTCCAAATAAATCATTCTAGTTTCACTTTTTCTCTTGTAACCCTTTTATCTGATACTGAATTTAATCACTCTCTATTTCAATCAAACTCCCTATGGGCGATGCCACCACTTTCAAACCTCTTGACCACTGACCAGCTGATTCCCCCCATCCACTTCTCTCCACCATATCATTTACCTCACTTGACTGTTTCGCACTCATTGATGTACTAGATATGCTTGTTGCTATACAATCCTAACCTAGCCATATGCAGGTTGTTCCCCTTTCTTCCCTCCTCTTCTTCTCCCCTCCATTCCTCGTTCCTTGACCTAGATGCATTGTCAACAGGTTTCCATCTCTAATCCTCTTCTCTTCGCCTCTAGTCAGTGTTTCTTGACCTTGCTGCTACATTGGCTGGTTTTTACCTGTGCATAAATGCATACAATGCATAACTATTCTTCTACCTTTTTTCCTGGCTTCCTTCATCTTTTTTATTAATTCTGCTCTTATTTTTCTATCTTTTTTATCTTAGTCATTTTCAATGGAAATTCTTGTGCCTTTTAATTTCCCAGTTTGACCTAACTTGTACTTTCCATCTCATATTCATTAAGGCTAATTTAACTAAAATTGACCTTGAACTCTTACACTTTCATCCAATTCTCTGGAAATCTTTGATCTCCATCCCTGCAATTTATTGCCTAATATTTCTTCTATCACATCTTCTACCTCTTCCTATATCTTTTTCTCTCTTCTTTCTTCTACTCCAAATATCACTACATTCAGCTTCCTGCTCACATCTGCTACTTTCTCCATTTGAACTATTCTGTTCCTGCATTCTGCTAACTCTCTTCCTAACTCCTCTTTGACCAGTCTCATCTTCTGATTTATCTCTTTAATGCTCTTTTCCAATTTCTCTTCAATTCTTGCCTCCCTACTTTTAATCTCCTTTATATCTTCAGTTATTGACTTCAACATAGCATTTGCTTCCTCCATATTTTTGGCCTTTTTCTTTCTCTGTGCTTTTGACTTTTCTACTGAACTGCCCGACCCTTGTTCTTTAGCATTTCAACATGACAACCCACTTCCCGTAACCTATGAAATGTACAATGTGAAGATTATTTTTATGAAAGTGTATAATAGAAACAATGCCATTTTACCTTTTTAAATACAGATCTTTATGCAGACTCATATTTTGTAATAACCATAGAAAGAGGACAGCAGAGATTCTGTAATTTGGAAATATAATAACAAAATTAAAAAATCAAATGCATATTTGTAGAATATTTTTCCATTAAGCCTAAACCAGATCTCAGTTGTCTGCTTCAAAAACCTTTTTCAAACAGTTGCTTTACCTTTTATATAGATTATGCCATCACTACTTTTCTGTCATGTCCTCACATTAAATTCAGTGATCAGGTACCAAAAACAAAGCAGTGGACCACCATCCATACTAATGTCAAAATTATTTATATATTTTTGGAACAAAAGCCACATAAATATTCTAACTTATTCCAGCTGTAACCAGAAAAAGTTTTCATTAACCTGATATTGCCATTATTCCCCCTTTGGTTACTCCTTTTAATACTGCTGTTTGTCTTACAAGATATAAAATCTAGATACCCTTTTACTCATATTGTATAGGATATAAATGTTAATATTCTGCATTATTTATACTGTAATACAATAATCTTAGAAATGTTTATATGCTATGGATGAATGTCTTAATGACTTCTGCAGCCAAGACCACCAGGATTAGGACTAAGGTCTTCATAAGAAACTACCAGAGACTCAGTATATTTAGAATAGATGGCTACAAAGCAGATTGTTTATGTTAGCTATAACTTATATTTTCCCTTTCTCACTTATAATATACCAGAACTATTTTATAGCTTATCATTTATTGCTCCCCTAATCCAAAATAGTTAATAGTAATGTGGCACAAAAGCTTTCAGTGCTGCTCAGCAGTACCTACTATGTTATAACATGAATTTTGTCTCACAAAATTTTAATTTGCCCTCAGCATTGAGGGTTTTCGCTATTATATTCAACCATTATTTGGACAGGACATCTCTTTCTTATCTCATTTTTAGGAGTAGAGGTGCTTCACGAATGTTTTATTACTTCTTCATGTAGTGATCTAGCAGAATGCAGCTCATAGACTATAGCTCGTATATTACTCTCTGGCTTTTGTACCCATGAGCTCTGCACTCCCATCTTAGAATTCAGACATGTGATTTTTTTTTTTTTAACGTGTCTATCTTGTGAGTTTTATTTGCTTTAAAATCCATTACTAAGTTAACATTTCAGTATAAGATGAGATTGATGATACTCCAAAATTTCTGCCAGCCAAAACAAAAATCCCAGCCCAACTGGCTAAGAATGAGATGTATTTACTGAATTTGACTTCATAATGTTTCCTGAATAATGCAACTTCTTAGCCAGAATGGGGATTTAATCTTCAATATTTTCATCTAAAGGTGCATTTTAGGAAAATAATGAGATAAAAATTATATAACCTATATCAATGAAGTTCTTTAAAGTCTAGAGATCTTTTAGCCCCAACAATTTCTAGCATCATATCTGCATTATTGTGCATCATGAACATATGCACCCTCTCTGTTTCCTTATTCTGATAGATTTTGTCTTCTGGAGGTCTTCAATGATGAACACCACCGACCTGCTTTCTGACTGTGACTTCCAAACAAATGATGACTACTGGATGGCTAACCAGTTGCCAAATTTGTTAACCCAATAAACTTCATATCTGAATTAACATGAAACTTGCAACAGATATAATTGAAGCACTTGCCTAGCATTGTACTATTCAGTTATAACAATACCACATTCTACATTCTCAAACGAAGTAATCACAAAGGCAGACACATACTTATGATTCAGATCAAATGAAATAATATGGTTATTGCCTATGTTATCTGTTTGACTAGGCATTGTGTTCTGATCACCAACTTATCAACTGTCTTGCTGTGATCATCCTCAGTAAAAACTTTTGCTGTTAAATTTCCAAAAAACAGGGCTTGAGACATATTCTGAATAAAATTTGGGTATATTGGCACAAATGTGTTTTTCCAACTAATATGCATCCTTAACCACTCGTACACATAGTGCATTATTCAATTGAAATATAATAAAGCAGAATTAATAGAATTTGCATGAGCACAAAATAAAAGTATGTATCTATTTTAATCAAGTTGTAACTAAATGTGTATACTGGTCAATCATGCCTCGTATAATTTAAATTATAAACTGATAAAATTGGGAATAAATAGTAAAATAACTAAAATTAGGAAAATTTTGACAGAGTTTTCTAGGAATTCTTCAACTGAATAAACTATGTTCTATAATATTTTACTGCAGTAATTCCATTTTAAACCTTTTCCTCTTTTGGATAGTTAATTCTTTTTATAGTTATGTGTTTTCATCATTGGAGAAGGTAAAGTTTTCTGATATGGCAATGAATTTCAGTCTTCGTTAATTGTGTGTGTTTTCTTTAACATAAGTTTAGTAACTAAATATATAAAGACCAGGAGAAATAACTATATTGAATTTTAATGTTTCTACATGCTTTTATACATGTGACTGAGGATGCTTTTTTTTTTCAGCCATTTAGAACTAAAATTTGCATCTAAACAGCCCCATGATAAAAGAACAACAGAGTAAAGTTGTATGTAGAAGAAAACAAAATAATACATTAATTTTATATATATTTAATAAATTTTACCTATTTTTATGCATTTATTATCAGGCAAGTTTATTTATTGATAGATTCATTATGAAAATATCAGCCAGATTGCTGGCCTACATATAATTCTAATAGCTTTCTGCTCTTACTATCTACAATTAATAATAATGAGCCTTTAAAAATAAATAATTAAATAAATATGTGACATATCCTCTGACTAACCTTCTTTTCCGAACAGTCTCGGTTTGTATGTCAGCCTAGAGAATTAATGTAGAACATTGAGCTATTATACATATTGATGAATAAGAACAATAACAAGAAAATGTTATATATAATATCCCTTAAAAACTTTCTTTCAAATTTTTTCCAGACTAGAATATTGGTTGTTAATACAAAGTGTTGGTTATTTCCAAAAAAGAATATAATAAATAGTTTTAATTCAAAATTAGAAATCTCATTACTTTCAATTTAGTTATGAAACACCTTGTTAAAGGTCTTTTTTAGATCTACATGGTTTGCTAATAATTTCATATTCTTTCCTATATTTTCAAATATATTTGTTACAATATCTTGTACTGTATTCAGTGTTAAGCTACAATATCTTATACTGCATTCAGTGTTAAGCCACGCTGATATTAAACTGAAAGGAAATTCTTTACACTTATTGTTAAATATATATTGACATTATAAAGATGTAATATTGGCCAATAGTTTTCTGAGTTATTTTTATAAATTGGAGCAGCACTATTTTTGAATAAATGGGGTGCTCCTTGAATTAGCATGAAACTAAGCAGAATGACAATGGATTTCCTCACTACTTTAATTCACTGTAGATCCAATCCGCTACCTTTGAATTACTGTGCTTTTAATCACCCATTATACATCATTAGGAGTGATTAGTAGTCATTCAAAACAGTAATTCTTACTTTCTCAAGTACCTAGAGATTATATTTTATTTATCTAAAAGATGTTACTATGGGTGAGGTATATTTGTTGTATTCATTACATTTGAGATCTCATGTTCATACTAGAAAATATACTAGCCATAATTTGTCTGTTTCTGAATTGCATACTATGGATACAAATATACAAGCAGCACTATAATGTGCTGCTTGGAAATGCATATACTGTCCCACTAAATACATAGATTCAAAACTGTATTATTGCAATAGATCGCTAAAAATAATGTTTTCCAATTAATGAATTACAAAACTTTGTATAACAAATATAATATTTAAATCCAAAGAGTATGCATTAAAATGGTGACATCATCATCATCATCATCATCATCATCATCATCATCATCATCATTTAATGCAACTACAGTCTAAATTTAATAATATACTTGTATATATTGTTACTGTATATAAGTTTACATTGTGAATTGATAAAACATGTCATGAAAGTGCATTGTGGTCCTTCCTATAACTCAAAATGCATGTTTTCTTTTATTTATATTTCTTACTCCTTTTAAACAGTCTCAGTAGTAGTTTTGTTTTCCCTATGGGCAAGAGCAGCTCGTTCTCTCTCTCTCTAGTAAAGCATGCAATTACATACAGCAACACAAAAAATACAAATTTTACATTTAGCCAGCCAGCCGGTTCTCCCCGAGGGAAAGCATCACTGATCGTACTGTACTTGGAATACCCTTTACGGTATTATTATTATTATTATTATTATTATTATTATTATTATTATTATTATTATTATTATTATTATTATTATTTTTAATACATGATGAATATAAAGCTCTTTCCGTTTCATTTTGCCGCTGGTGGTGCACATTAAAATTTCTGCGTCTTCAGTTCCTTAAATGTGTCCGACGTAACGGTATAACAATTCCGTATGAAACTTAAACAAGAATCACCCACAATCCAAACAATTCGTGCATGGTACCAATGTTTGAAGCTACTGGCTGCTTGTGTGATGGACAACGAACAGCCGGTCCAAGAGTATGGATTGAATCCTTTGAGCATGTCCTTAAAAAGTCGACATGTCGCGGGAGCCAGGAAATGCAGATTCCGCAGTCAACTGTCCGACTTTATTTTACGTCAATGACTTAAAGTGAAACCATTCCGGATAGAGCTTTTGCAGGCCTTGAGTACCGAAAATCACAATCGTCGTCTTCAATTCTGTGTTGGTTTTCAAGAGCAGCTAGAAGACGGTTTTGCTGAGAAACAGATTTTAGTGACGAGGCCACGTTTCATTTGTGCGTCAAATTTTGGGGCACGGAAAAATATGGTGGTGTGTTACAACACGCCCGTAATTCCGTAGAGTCAATGTGTTTTGTGCTGTTTCTTCGTCAAAAGTGTATGGCCCATTTTTCTTTTCGGAGAAAACTGTTACCAGGGCCCGTTTTTCTTTGTGGAGAAGACTCACCGGTCAGTATACCTGGACATATTCCAACAGGGCTAAAGCCACAGTCACATGCAGATATCCAGGACTTTATCAGCAATATGGGGCTCCACCTCATCATAATGACATCCATGATTACCTCGATGCTGAAATTCCTTTTAATTGGATTGAGCCCCCTGCTCGAGATGACTCTTATCTTCTTTTTTGTGGCCTCCACGGTCACCTGACCCAACTCCATGTAATTTTGTTCTTAAGGGTTATATCAAAGATCGTGCGTTCTGCCATATGGTTAAGCACAGTTGCGGGAGAGGATCACGCATGCAGTCGGTGGTATCGACCGTCAAATATTGGAGCGTGTGGGGCTAGAGCTTGGCTATAGAATATGTCTGCCGAGTCACCAACAGAGCAGATGGAATACTTTTCTAGAATATGCCAATTAGACCGGGTGGATATGTAATTTAATTTTTGTTGTTTTACATTAATGTGCAATTCTTTAATTACAATTTTGATTTCAAAATTGTCCAGTGCCTCCTAGGTAGTAAAATTTTCTTGAGGCTGTCTTTAATTTTGGGTTATTTTTAATTTTAGTATAAATTTCTCTATTATTTTTAAGTGTTAGACAGCCTCCTTGGGTTATAAAATAAAACATACGAAAGTTAGAATCTAGGGGTTGTGGTGACGGGCACCAACATAACCCGGAAATTTTTGCCTTATGCGTTTAGAAAAATATATGCCAAATTTGGAGATACTCTATCCATCGATACAAGCGTTTTCGCTGTCTGTTATGATTACTGTTCTATGACCCCCCCCCCCCAAAACAAGGGAAGAAGAACTTTAGAATTATCCTATATTTGTAGATTTTTTTTTTCATATTAATGTATTTATCTTTATATTCTGTCAGAACGGACATTATATTAAACTAAAAATTATGCATCTCTCAGTTAGCCTAGGAATTATGCAAATCTGTTTATCTTTCTCCCTTAATTAGGCTTAAACTTGGAATTTGCCTCTTTTCTGCTATTATTAATTTTGGAATGTGACTTAATCTAAACTTCTTACATTTATGTATATAGATATATTACTTGTTTCGTTTGTACATCTTTAAATAAAACTTTCTCCGACTTAACACAACAATTAACCAGTTTTGAAGTAATTAAATTATCATAAATTCATCGAGCGGTTTGTTTTGTTATTCCGATTGCGTACTCGTCAGAAGCACTTTTAATGATAAACTGCGTTAAATATATAACCAATCATATTATATCAGTTTTAAATAGGATTATGGTATTATACGAGGGTTGTTCTAAAAGTTTTGGGCCTGATTCAGAAATGTCGTTAGAATGGCAAAATTACTATGAGGGTTTTTAAGTACCATAATTTAGATGGCGCTCTGTAAAGTTTCAGACGCACAAGTATAGTGACTTGTTTGTGACTAGCGTAAACTGGTGTTAACATTTTCAACAAAATAGACACAACTGACATACGGGCTATAATAAAGTACTTCGTTTTGAAGGTTTAATCCTAATAGAAATTCAAAAGGAGTTGCATTTCAAATTAAACGATTCTTTCCCTTCGTTTTCCACGGTCAGAATGTAGGCTGTGTATTTAATAGCGGTCGTACAACCATTCAAGATGATCAGCAGATTTGTCTGAAAACTGTTACGAACGACGAGTTTGTTACGAAAATTCACATCACACTCAATGATCGTCGATAGAATGTATACGATTTGATTGACATTGCAAAGATCTTGATGGGCCATGTTCGCTACGTTTTACACGAAGTTTTTAGTATGAGAAAGATTACCTCTTTATGGGTGCCGCATTTGTTCAGAATTGTTTAAGCACAATTACAGCTAGCTTCTCCGACGTTTCATAAAAGTATATGAAATATGGATGCATCACTACACGCGAGAGACGAAGGAGCAGTTCAAGCAGTTGGTTCCAATAGGTGAAAGTGCACCAAAGAAAGCAAAAAACGGGTCCATCTGCAGGAAAAGTCGGGGTTACACTTTTCTGATATTCTCACGGTTCTGTGCTCATGGATTTTCTCCAGAAGAACAGAACCGCCATCGAGGAGTAATACACTTCACTACTGGACCAAATGAAGAATAATAATCAAGCTAAACGTCCACACCTTGCAAAAAAGAAAGTTCTCTCTCATCACGACAATGCGTCTTTACACGCGTCTGGGGTTGTTGCTGCAAAACTGTATGCTTATATCCACAATGTTTGACTCCCAACGAATATCTTTTGTTCCTACACTTGAAGAAATGATTGGGTGACGAAGATTCACAAGTGATGAGATTGAAAGTGAGACAAACGCATATTTTTCACAGCTGGACAAATCTTATTTGATTGATGGCATTAAAACGTTAGAACGCCGTAGAACTAAATGTATTGATTTACAAGTTGACAATGTTGAAAAATAATAATAAAGAATTTTCTTCATCAGGCAGATGAACGTTTAGAATGCCTCTCGTAAATGGTATGTTTAAGCAAATGTTGATAATATTCAGTTTATCATTAAACAGTAGTGGTTATATGCTCTTAAAATATCAACGTAGTAGCTAATATTAACAGGCTTATACTAGAGAGCACCCCTCTATACCGCAAATACTGCATATCTATCGTACGCTTTGTAGCGACAAATTACACTACCAGGCATTTTAGCTTAGGTTTTCTTGCACCAGTTCACTTTTTCGAGGTTTTCTCACTTATGCTCGTTGAACGACGATTAGTCATGGAAAACCTTTATCGCGTTGCCATTTTTTAAAAGAAAAAAATCACCTGCAGACTTATAATTTATTTTAATGCCATTCTTAAAGTCTGGTCAAAGCATAACAATAGTGCCAGCTGCAGTTTTTTAAGTAAACCAAAAAAATAAGTAAAAGTTTCTGTTCTCTAAAACCACTTGTCACAAAAATGCAAGATCTTGGAAGTAAGAAGGTACACAAAGTAACACCAAAGAAGAACCAATCCATATATGATCCCATTCAGCGGATGAAGGCCGTCGAAAGACAATGAGCACGTTTGTTAAGCAACAAATATATGCACGGGGCCAACACGAGCACCGGAAAACAGTGGGTCAACAGCTGAGGATGGGAACATTGATTCCCAAAACATGTCCTAACTTAAATACTGTAAGTGAAGTGTGTAAGAAATTTACCCGCATTGTATAAATATATAATATCTTCATAATTAAACAAATAAGTCGCGAGAATGTTTGTTGTGACTTGAAGTAGGTAAACATTTTTATGAAGATTATGATTGGGAATATATCTTAATGTGATGCTACACTTGCTACTCAAACAAACATTTAGAAACTTTCACATTCACCGAGACCAAAGAAAGAATGGCAAGTTTGATCAAATGTCAATACATTGTTTGTATTCTTTTAATGGAATGGTACAAAAGGAGTTGGTTCCTTTAGGTCAAATAATGAATAAATACTTTGATGAATTTTAATACTTTGAGAAGGTTATGGGAGAGAGCGTGATGGAAACAACCGAAATAATTTGGAAGTAATTTGTTCAGACACTTTCAGTGGAGCTCCCCCCCCCCCTCGGGAGTGATCCATCATATAATAAAATAGACTTGCTTTGTTTTCGTCCTTGTTCCCAGTTCCTTGGAGGAGGGGGGGGGAGGCATCCAGTATACAGGACTATTTTTCTCTCGCAATTTCGCATTTTTAACTATATATTCCTTCACGAATATTACCGCCTGTGGTGTCTCAGTAGTAAAAACGGGCGTTAAATACCATTTAAAAAGGTTTTTTTAATCTGTGTTTTATTCAAACATATACCTATCTATACATTGTTGTATTGAATGCACCACAGGAATGATGCACTCAATGCAAAACCAGCGCGCCCGCACGAAAATTAAAAATTCTTTGCACCCAGCAAGTTGATTTTATTTCCCTCCCCCGGATAAAATTATCGAGA
This sequence comes from Metallyticus violacea, assembly GCA_030762175.1. NCBI lineage: Eukaryota > Metazoa > Arthropoda > Insecta > Mantodea > Metallyticidae > Metallyticus > Metallyticus violacea. Next base: position 22,972,628 of record CM060834.1, read on the forward strand.
GAAACACTGATGGTGAAAAAGGGAAAATTGATTGCTACATCACGAATTCATGACTATGCTTCAATTCACATGACTTTGTCTGCATCCAGCAGTAACAAACTCGTGCTTATGTCCCAGCCTCCTAACTCGTGCGGCCCTGCAGTCCCATTGATGATGAAAACTCTGAAAGAGAAGCAGTTCAATAAAATAGATGAGTTTAATTAAAATACGTTTAAGGCCTTGAACCATATTCTTGATCACGAGTTTCAAAACCCTTTCAAAAGAAGGGGGATATGGGAGAAATCGTTGATTTATATGGGCAATACATAAATCTGTACAATCCAAAAATGTGCTTAATAATAATTTGTCCCTAACCCCGTTCGGCTACACTACTCCCAACATTTATAATGCCTTGATTCACAATACAGATATAACCTTTTGCGCATAGAAGAAGCCTGGGGCAGTACATAAGAAGTAAATAATAAATGAATAAGTGAAAGAAAATAAACAACAATAAAAAATAAAACAATACACATCGTTACTGAAAAATGCAAGAAAGAATTTATAAATACAATGTGGCTTGTTGAATCACATTTGTTTTTGTATTAATTGGCAATAAAAAGACTATAGTTGCTTATATTTTTCATTGTATATGAACCCTTGTACTTGTTTATATAAATTTTTATATTTTGTGCTATATATTCTATTTGTTGTTGCTGCTGCTTTGGTCCGAATACTAGCACCTATGAAATTGGCAATTTAATTCAACACACACTCCACATTATATTTGCTCTTTGTAATTACGTATATACATGAAGTTTTAGTTCTTATTTACTTGAATCACTAGATTTATAAGCACGGAAAAATACAATTCGTGTCATACTTTTAATTATAATTCGTATCTTTTAAATTCATTTATCCACACACTGGGCGTTTTGAAATTAACGATGGTGTTTAAAAGTTGTGGTGACAGATTGTACGTATATTTCTCACTTAAAATATTTTTGGGGTTTTACTTTCATTGTACAACTGGAAGTAGAAAATACCCATATCTATAAACCTACAGTAGCAAAATCGGGGTAAAATACTATTTAAAAAAACATATCCATATAGTGTAGGGACTTTACTAGTATTTACACTCATGAAAGCTAGAATTATCATGGTGACTACATTTCCCCCCCATTTTAATTAGCGCATCTAGCGGGATTTGTAAATACTAATGCTATCTCTGATTCTGAAGGATAAAATGTCACCATATAAAGAAGTAATACATATGCTTCTACATTAATATAAGGTTCGAAAAAAACTAACAGTTCACTCTCTGGATCAATATATTACTTAACTGAAATATTTTGTAGATCTGATAAATGAAATCTAGATTAGAAAGTTTTCTTAATTTTCAAACCCATATTCAATTATCTGGTTAAATCAAATATAGGGAAAGAAATAAAACGAGAGTACAAATTGTTCAAGGGCCCCTTGGACAATAAAATCCATAAATATGCTTGTATCGGCATGAGAGCGAAAGCAGCTTGCCCAAACAGTAACCACAGTTCATGTTGAAAACCTGAAAACTAAGCGCACCCGATACTCGACGTTCTGTTTATTGTGGTTCTTCACAGGAGAAACACATGCAGCGTTTGATGTAGGCTGAATTTTCATAAATCGTCAGATTTCGGTTTTAAAATCAATTTGGAAATTACTAAATTCTGCAGAATCAGTTGTTTATGCTTGCATTAGCTAAAATACGTTCAATGTTGCATAGTATGTGTTTCTTGTGATTGCATTTACATTCATACTTCGCTTGAGATAACTGGTGTAATTTTGCCGTTGCTGTCGTTTCCCTCCAAAGAAACTTGAGTCGTTTATACTATGCCACTGCTGCGTAGAAAGCCATTCGTGAGGAAGAAACCTTTCCCAGATCTACGTGATGATGAAGAAGTGTTTTACTGTGAAGTAACCAACGAAATATTCAGAGATTACGAGTAAGTGGGTTACATTTGACAAGTTCATAATTTAGGCATAATGGCACCTGGTAGCATCGAGTTGGAAATTAGGAATTGATACGTGTGTCGTTTCAGAAAAGTTCGGGTAATGCAAAAGTGACATTAAAAAACTATTCCAGTGAAAGTGTATTCGTTCAAATGACAGCTTTACTAATTTTTACAGCAGTAACATCTTTGTAAACAGTATATCATTCTTACGGCCTAAATTCCTTTGTGTCACAAATTAAGATCACTTTTTAACAAGTACTGTTGTTTGCCATTGAATAAATAACATAAAGTGGAAGGTTGTAAGGGCCCATATTCTGATTACTATGTTTCATAAACGGTAGAAGTTCATTTCCAGTTGAATTAACAAAAGGCATATGCCAAAGTAAACCAGCACAGAACTCTTTCAAATATTGATAATGACTAGAAGCTCACATTGGGAGAATATTCAATATGGGATAGTTTACTGCATGTGTAGTCTTGGCATGAATTTATTTTGGTCTGTTTGATTAGAACATTTGGCAACATTCTGCACTGTTAACAATAATGTGAAATTTCGTACCTTTCATTTTTGAATATTTTGGATAAATCCCAAATTTTGTCTTTTCTATACTTGTAACTGTCTAGAAGTTGTTGGTTATAACCTTGATATTCATGTTTGTCACTAGCAAATTGGAATGTATTAGCTGATAATTAAGGTTAATTTCTCTTTGAAATATGTGGCATTCCCAGATTCAGTAAGCAAATTTTATGAATTATGTTTGGTTTTTAATTCAAGTTATACGAAACTTGATGTAGTCAGTGCCATCACATTGGTCTTTTGATTTGTTGATATTTTTGTAATAATATTAACACTAGGAACATTCAGTAGAGCAGGTCATCAGATTCTGTTGACTAGCACCTTATTTCTGTGTATGTGAAAGTATATCTTTTTAATTATTGTTGCTGCAGAGACTGTTGAAATGAAATGTAGGAATGAAACACCAAAACTATACCTATGAGTATACACTTAATTGAATTTGCTAAAATAGTACCTAGTAAAATATAAAATATACGAGCATAATGTACCTGCTGTTTTGTTATAAATGGAAGAACAGAATGCAGTTTTTTTTTTTTTTTTTTTTTTTTTTTTTTGTAAAACCTTCTGATTTTTATAGTTGCTTTGTAATGCATTTTTAATTTGATTATGTTTTACATATTTGAGAGTGGACACAACTATTAGTTTATATGCTAATGACTAGTTTCAGCAAGATGAATACAAAGTGCAAATGAATCTCTTAAGTCTGTACATTACTGAATAAAACTCATAAAATTTTAAAATATTAAAGTTGAGTAAGAAGCATGGTAGTAGAAATAAATTGTGGATTACCAAAATATGTAGTGGCACTACTGTAGACAGTCTGCTGTAGCAGAACCTTCTGTTTAAGACATCACATGGACAAATGCAAAGTGTAGTAACTTTAATTGCATCAGTCCTAGCAGTAATATACTTAATGCTTGACAGTTTAACATGCAGGAATGCTGGAGCATCATGTTTAAATCTTTGGTTTAATAATTTATTTAAATTTAATTTTTCTTTTTTTGTATTTAAGACAATTGGAATAATAATTTTGATAATTAAGATCATTGTATGATTAGCATCACTGTACAAGTTCCAATTAACATTTTTAGTTAATTTTGATATTGCAGGGAGTTCTGTCAACGTGTAATATTATGCAATTCCTTGGTATGGTCCTGCGCACTAACAGGCAAGCCACAGTTAACCTACCAAGAGGCATTGCTTAGTGAACAGGCTGCGCTAGAATCCATCAAAGATTTTCCTAGAAAGGTTTGTCTAATCTATAAGTTTAAAAGTTCTTTTAGCATACATGATAAAATCTTTCAGTTGCATGATTTGTGTTCAAAAAAATATTAGGATACTAAGAGTACGAATATGGTAGGTCTAAAGTTATCTCCTTTCACATAAGGACAGATGTGTGTCTCAAGTAATATTTTATAAGTGTTATAAAATTCCATTTGAGTCAATGAAATTGCCATAGGTGGCCGAGGTTGTTAAGGTGTGGATTCATGTGTGGGAGATTTGGGGTTTGATTCCCACCAGGACTGTCCACCCTGACAAGGTTTTTTTCTTCAGGTTTTCCTCAGTCCCCATAAAAATGGCAAATGCTAGGGAGGTATTCTAAACTTAGGTATGGAACACTTTAAAAAAATCCATTTCCAGTTTATCACTCATGTATCATCACTGCTGATGCTTCAGTAGTTTATACAGGCATTAAACCTTAGGTGGTTTTTTTTTTTTCTTTCCCCAAATAGTTCATTAAAATATGTGCAAGTCATCTTTTTAGGTTACAGCTAGCCCAGTATCCCATGTTAATTCCTTTGAATTTTCTGCTGTTGTGTCAAATAGGTATTCTGAAAGATAAAATTGGTTGTTGTGATGAAACAATTATTTTTGCACTGAACAAGTTTGGAAAATTAAATTCTGAAGATAATAGACTTCCTTTTTGGGGCTAAAATATAGGTACTGGATCCAAGGCATTTCACAATTTTTAACTTATTATTTTGATTTTGTCTCTTAGAGCCTCAAATCAAGTCCATATGATAACTGATTTCTTGTTTTTGTTTGTTTAGTAAATCAAATTAAAATTTAACCTTATAAATGAATGTGGGCTACTCAGAAATAGTTGAGTGAAAGAGAAGGCTGCCAATATAAATGAAAAATTATTTTTTTTTAAAATTTTTGTTGTGGTTTTGAAGGTCAGATTTTTGCTTATTTTAATCATAATTCTGTATATATTTAGATACCCTGTTACTTTTATTTTGTATGATGCACCCTCCACTATGTAAAATGGTAGGAATTTGGTAAATGACAGCATGTTTGCTACTGCTTTCTCATATTTCCTCCAATCTTTGTGGTCTTGAAACAGCGATCTTAATTTTATGTTCTGTCTCTGTTTTGCACATTATTTTGATTGATGCATGAATATAAAATTAATTTTTATTTATTTTTTTTTTTTCCTAGTTGATTGTACCTGTATTGTACCTGGCGACGCTTACTGGAAGAACATCTTTTTTAGACCTTTCAGAAGACGTGTTTTCTTTTGCAAGAGAAAGATACTTTGTTGGAGAAGCTATTGATTGCTGTTTTGAACAGGATGATTGGTAAGCAGTTTTGTATTATTATATTGACATAGTTGAAGAGTTTCTAGACAAAATGAATTGTGCTGTCAGAATTAAATATGTAAAACCACTTGTTAGCAGTTTTTCGTCTAAATTTTGTAGAATATTTAGCATGTTTCATAAATGTGGGTGTGCTCTCCCTTCCCCATCCTTGTTTCCTTCCTTTCCTTTTTTCTCCCATTAAATGATAACAGTTACAAACACTCACATTCTATGGTATATACGTTAATTTTTATGTTGTTAATGTTGCCAATTTACAGATCCTTGTAAATGTACTAGTGTATATTAATTGATTGCAAATGTTTCAGGTGTGAATGTCATATTCTACAAGTGGTTCCTCCGGAAGAGGGTGAAATTGTGGATTATCTGATGCAGTCCAGGTATTCAGAATAAATCCAATATTCCATTTTTATTAGCAGAAACTTTGGGCTCTTCATTAATTGTGTTTTATAAGTGCAGTCATAGGAATAACCCTAGAAGGAAATCAGCATGGTGGAAATATTTAAAGAGTGGATTATTTAAGTCATTTGATTGGAGTTGTTAACTAACAGACCTTGTAGCAATAATTTTGTTATAAATCCAGTAAAATAAAGTTCCCGGGCTTATAGGCTGAATGCTTCCTCTGAAGATGCTACAGGTGAAAGGTCAGTTGATTTTTTATCAACTGGATGCAGCCTATAAGCTCAAGAACTATATTTTACGAGATTAACTGACTGTAAAAACCTAAGCATATATTTGCCATGTGTTTAGATCAGAGTGCTCTATTTAATTGCAAATAGGTTACATTTATCAATTAAATTTTATCATGGCACTATAATGAAAGCATATAATATAAAAAGATAATGGAGACAAAAATAAGATATGTGATATTGTGACCATTATTTTGTTTGGGATATGTATTATTTAGCTTAATTTTAAAATAATTTTTTTGCCTTTAATGTTATATAAAGCCTCACAGTGCAGTGATCTGAACATCATCATATGTAGTCATTTTGATTATCTGGACTGTTGGTCATATTTAAAGTCAAAGTCACAAGCCATTACTCTCACAACATTTTTGTCTCAGAGTATTTTGTAGCAAGTACAGGGTTTTGAAACGTACTGTAACAAGATACACATTATTTTCTCATGTGTGAAATGGCAAGGCATCACAGAATGGAGCATGCAAAGACAAAAGATATGTTGCAGCAATATTGCAAGCTCTTGCAGTATGCATGTAGTACAAAAGTGAAGATAACGTTTTGATACCAAAATAATGGTGCAACCCATTATGCGAGTGAGAGCATTTGAAAAACCTAAAGGTTATTTTAGGTCAGGGGCATATCTGATGTGGAATTCGACTCCTCAACATTTTGATAATTTAAAATGATATAGTAGCATATTTCTGCATTATTTCTTACATTTTAGACTATAGGTCCTTGCCTGCCAATTTTAACATGCTGAGGTCTCCATGTGTTAGACTATTCTCCCATTAATTGTTTTCCCACATATATAGTTTTCTTGTGCCTGCCTAAGGAAACAATGGATCAAGGTTTCACTGTTACATAATGTTTTGAAGTTTGAAGTGGCCTTTGAAAGACCCAATACTATAGTGTTCACATCACACTTGATCCAAGAAAGTGGGCGAGGGGAAGCCAGTAGAGCATGAAGTAAACAGTGGCATTTTAGATCTGTAATTTCCTCAGTATTTTATTTACAAACTGTCATTATCTATAGCATGCACAATCATTTTATTTCACTAACCTGTTCAAAGTGATGTCCCTCGTTATTAATATATTTCTGACATATTTTGATGAAATTCGTATTTATTGCAAAAGTTCTTCTTTTGTAATTCCAGTTTCTCTCTTATATTGTCTTTCAGTTCATCTACATTGTGGGTTATTGCTATAGAATCTACTTTTTAGGGTTACCCATAAAGTTACGCGATAGTATCTTGGGATTGTGCAGGCCTAACCCTTTAGAATTCTGTTTTCAAAAACCTCCCTTATAGCCTCCAAAGAATCACAGGCAGTATGGACTTTGGAAGAATCTTGTTGAAAATGTGCATGTTGTCTCATGATCATTTAATTGTTTAAAAAAATAAATGAGAACATTTATGTATGTAGCTCTTGTGAATTTGTAGAAGCTTGAAAAAATATAGGTTCCATTATTCGATTTTCTGTTATGGCACACCACACATCAATCTTTGAGGAATTTAGTGAATTATTTGTTAATTTCCTATGCTCCAGAATCTATTGCTCGGTGAAATATTAAATGAAACGTAAATGAAAACCGTGCTTCATCAAAGAAAATGATCAATGTGGATCAGTAATACTGTCATGAATATTCTGTAAAATCCAGTTGCAAAATCAGTTGACTTTCATCGTTATGCACCCATAATTCTTGGACTATAGTAACTCTTGTTTTCAATTTTAAAAATTTACTAGCAATGTGAACTGAAGTGTTTGAAGTACCTACTTTTGTGCTACATGACATAAAGATTAATTAGGAGAAAATTCAACTGATGCCCAAATATCAAGCATTTATTCTGTTTGGACTCGTGTTTAGGCCTATAAATTTTAGAATTCAGCAATCCCATTTCTTTAAACATATTGACAAGGTTTGTAACTGTACTTCTATTTGGAGGACGAATGCCAGAAATCTGTTTACAAATTGCGTATGCACTTGTCAGCATGAATCTGTTTTGATGTATCATATGTAAATATTCATTGTAAGTAAATTTTTCAATTGGCATTTCAACTATCTAAATAACTGAATTAATGCACACACAGTATACATACCTTATAAGTAATTCCAAAGAAGTACACAAGAAAACACTTCTTCTAGTGCGTCAAACTGTACAAAACTCAACTGGTAACACAGAGCCCATGCTAACATGTGTTCTATTGCCAGCACCTGAACCTTTACTAAGCATAAACCAGAAATGTATAGGTTCGTGCAGCACTGAAGGAAAATTATGCATCTAGAATGTTGCTGTTTACTTTGCACTCTACTGCCTTCCTCCCACCCACTTTCTTGGATCAAGTATGAATAAAATTCTCCTTATAAAAAAGAATGAAAGCCTATTTTTTTATATTTAATATTTTATTCAGAAACATATTAATAACTCAGAAGGGTTAATGTATTTGAAGTAGGCATAATATTTTAGATGTGTAATTTATTAGTCCCTTCAATTATTCAAGTTAGCATTGGTCCATTTGTGGGTAGTGTGAATTCAGCTGTTTTTCATTAGTCATATAATTTGTAGCAGATATGAACATATTTTCACTGAAGTTTTATTTTATAGCTGTGACGAAAATGAAGTCCCTCAGATTATCCCAGCAATACTGTATCAGTATGAGGTGGAACGTCTGGAAAATTCAGAGGATGACATCAGTGTAGTGGAAATAGTGAAAGCTAGTCAGCTGAAGAGAAAGAAAGGACTGTACACGAGAGAAAAAAACAGATTGTTTCTAAAGCAGTTTGTAGAACAGGACAGCAACAGGGTCTGGCGTGTCAAGGTCTGTTGAATTCCATGCAGTTTTCCCGTTTTGTTTCTAGTTTAACTTTAAATCTGTTCCATTTTAAAGTTATATTCTTTTTTTAAAATTTAAAGCTAACTGTACAGATTATTTCTATTGGCACAGCATTTATATTAAATTTAATCTATAACAGCAGAAAAAATGTTTCTTTTTATGCATTAAGAGCTGAAAGGTTCCAGAATTTATCAGATGCATTTGTTTTACTTGTTTACAGACTTCTGCTCTTCAAAGGTACAAAATTAATCATTTTAATTTTGACCAAATATTTGGTGGTGATCCCCCTGAGTTTGTGATGTCAAAGAAGGTAATAAAATTAAATCAGCTATCACCTAATAGTGATGTAAAAAATACAAACAATTTTGTGAAAAAAGAGAAAAGGCAGGAAACAATTCAGAAATATTTCAGATCACCAGGAAAAAATGAAATTAAAAATCCAAAGAAGAACATAGTTTCGCAAGGCAAATCAAATGTTGCTTTGTCTCCTAAGAAGGATGGACCAAGAAAAGTTGGTAGGCCACCTGGAAGGAAAAATGCCTCACCAATGGAAAAATTTGCTAAAACATTGAAAAGATCTCCGAAATCTCCACAAAAACAAGATATTGCAAGAAAGTTGAAAGACAAATACAAACATGCAGAAAATCTGAAGAAACAAGATGTTACTAAAAGGCTTTTGGAAAATCATAAGAAAAATTCCTTCAAACAGGGAAAATATGAAAGGTTAGTATTTAGATATTTTAGGAAATTGAATTCATTTCTATTTGGTAAAATAAGGAAAAATCAGATTCTAATTGTACTGTTTTCAAAACATTTTAGATTGACTTTAGAAGAGCGCAAGCAAATGCTTAAAGCTGAAAGGAAAGAAAAGGCATTAGAAGAAAAACAAAAGAGAATTGAAGAAAAATTGAAAGCAAGAGCAAAGCTGAAAGAAAAGAAAATGCAATTGGCACAGTTCATGAAAGAGTGGAATCGCCAGCGTGAAGATCTGGAATGTGAAGATTTGAAGGTGAGAGAGAGGTTTGCATTTATGGCAGTTAGATATTGATTAGTTCCTGAGAAATATGTAGTTAAGTGTGCTTTTCTTCACTAGGAATTGCCTATGCCTACTCAGATCCAGTGTGGTATTCCCAACGAGTATTTTGGAGATTTTGTGATGATTCTGGAGTTTCTTAACACATTCTCTGAGGTCCTTTATACCAAAGACTTCTTTCCAAGTGGTGTAACATTTGAACTAGTTGAAAGGGCATTGTGCATTCCTGAAATTGCAGGTAATGTAAAATTGTACTTAAAATAAAATTTATGAAATTTTAAAATTCGCTATTGTAAAAAGAGACATAGAAAGATTAAAGTGTACTTTTTGCTTTATCTTTTGCACTTGCTTTTTTATAGGGCCACTTAGTGACATACTGCAGCTCCTGTTGACAGCACTTTTCAACATGCAAGAGGAGGAGGATGACGAAATACAGGCAACTGATGACAAAACAGCAGGTATGAGCAACAGTCTCTTTGTAGAGTTGTTTTTGGGCTCGAGGTTTACAGTCCATGTAAAATGCTTTAAGTTTGGTTACTGTTCTTGGCCAATATGGGGTATAGTTTTACCAGGGTACCTATTGACAGATAAAAATTTAATAGCTTATGCAGTTGCACTATACAGGGAGCCAACCAATGTTGGAAATATTTGCATCAAAATAAATCAGAGTGCACTGCTGCACATTTTATGAGATCCATTTGAGAAATGCACATCAACATAATTACTGGGTCACAAACAAATTCCTGTTAAGATCTAGGCAGCTGTGCTACCTTACTGATAATTTATTATATATCACAACCAAAATTTTAGAGTCTGGTGTGCCAATTTGTGAAAACTTCATTCAGCTCATCTTAGTTTGAAAATGTGTGACCTCACAAGGAGTTCTTAGCATCAAAGAGTGCAAGTTTGGAAATTATGGTGTGTATATATATATATATATATATATATATAGGTACTGCAGTGAAGAGTGGTAGAAGCCTGTTCTGATTACCTTCATTAAGAGATAACAGAAAATTTAAAGCAATATTTTGTACCCACTGCTTCATGAATAAGTAATTGACAGAGAGATTCAGATAATCAACTAGTACAAGTCATAATTATTTTGATACCTAAATCTAGAAGGTTAAATTCTCCTTCTGTTCAGCAAGAAGATCTTTAACTGTGTGTGCTTTTATAGTAGCATGAACATTTAGTAAAAGACATATTTTTTGATCATTTCCATACAATCTTTAATCCATATTTCACTCTTTAATTTGATAATTTTTTGATTCCTGTGTACAATGTGCATTCAAGTTATAGCACCTCCGATTTTTTTCCCACTAAGTAATTACCAGAAAACTGAAACTTATGTCACTTTTCGACATAATCTCCCTGCAGCCGTACACATTTTTCACAACATTGACGTCCTGATTGCATGGCTGTTGCAAATGTTTCTGTGGGTTTCTGCTTTGACCACTGGAAAATCGCTGATGCCATAGCGGCACGGCTAGTGAATGTGTGACCAGTAAGAGTGTCTTTCAAGTCGCTACGAGCCAGGTCAGGTGAGTAGGGAGCATGAGGAACCACTTCAAAGTTTTTTATATGAAGAAACTACTGCACAATGTTTGCCTGATGTGTTGGGGCATTGTCTTAGTGAAAGAACACAAAGCAGCCTTTTCTGGCCATTTTTCAAGCAATGCTGGAAGGAACTTCTTCTTCAAAACATCTTTGTAGTATATGGCCACTTTTTTTTTCTATGCTGGTTCTTACCCAAATTTTTTTTTGGTGGCAGTGAATCTGAGTGCTTCCATTTAGCAGACTGGTGCTTCATTTCAGGATTGAAAAATGGCACCAATATCTCATCCATTGTCACAATCAATGAAAAGAGACAATGCATTCCACACTCTTTTGGCAATCCTCCAAAACAACTTTCTCCACTTGTTCAATCATGCCGTCAGATCAGCTTGTGCAAGGTCAAGATTGTCTTGGTTTATTGTCACATGATCTGTCTTCCTTGAATTGTCGCACACATGAACAACATTAGACACATACAGCCACTATCACCACATATCTCCCTCAATTGGCGATGAATTTCAATTGGTGTCAAACCATACAAATGGAGAAAATGAATGATTACAAGCTGTTCTTGTAATGAAAAATGTTGCAATTTTGAAGTATCAAAAACCACCCTCAATCTCGCTGCTGCTGCTAGAGTTCTGTGTGCCATACAGTGATGCCATCTTTGTCACCCTTTGACGAATGCCCGAGTATTTTAAAGCAAACCATATGTTTCCAGTCCTAAGAAAAAAAATCAGAGGTGTTATAACTTGAATGCTCCTCATATGTATATATGTAATCATTTTTATCACATGACGGTCCTGGTGGTGTAGTGGTAACCATACTTGCCTTCCAAATCCAAGATTGTGGGTTCAAATCTGGCCAGGGACGAAGGATTTTTTTGGGTATAAAAATCCTAAGTATGACTTCCTTCGGAAGGGAAGTAAAGCCGTGGGTCCCATGTTGTACATTTACGGCACGAAAAAGAACCTCAAGCCTGAAAGAAGAGGCCTCTGAGCAAAAACTTGTCGGCTGTTTCATGCCTGGAATTGAATGGAACACTAATGACCTAAGATGTTGAAGAGGGTCCTTAAATAAAACAAATCAACAATTTTTATCACATATAAATCATAGCCCTGACCATAATATAAAATAATCTTATTAGCAATTAGATGAACAGGTAAGAGTATTGAGTGGAATGGTTAATATTACCTCCTCTAAATTGCAGTAAAGGCTAACTTCAGGTACAATGAGTTGAATGCTATTTACATTCCTTGGCAACTAGACTTTCAAAATTTGTGTAAGATTCCTAGTGGAAGTAATTCTTATCACGGATCTTAAGTGCGTGTCTGTTAGTCTGGTTCTCAGTTCATATTTGTTGAGCTTCATCTGCTCACAGCTGTATGTACTTCTGAATATTGATGTCTAATGCAAATTTACAAAATTTCAGAATGCAATAGGGATAAGTAGTATAGTAAAACCCAATGATAGCCCTTTATATGTATATTTTTTTTCAATTAAGAGTTACATTGTAAATCAACAAGCTCCAGTTGTAAGTCTTCAGGTATATTCCCTGGCTTGACACTAAATAGCACAGCAAACAGTTGTAACTTTTCTTGAAGGACCTCCACATCTCAAAATCTGATATGAAAGTCATTAACAAGTTCATCAACCATCTGTATGTGTAAATGCAAATTTTTCACAGTGTTAAGAAATCTTAGGCATGAAAAGTGGCAGATATTATTTATTATTTAGGCCCTCTGTAAAGGTAACTTTTGATTTAAATGCCTACATAGCATCTTTCCTGTGTATATTGAAATAACTTTTGCCCTGTAATTAAGACATTTGGTAATATATACAAGAAAAGATAATCAGAATCTCATTTTGCATTACTGAGCTGAAGCATTTCCCTGCCTCTTTAGTACAAGAACTAAGCAATGTACTCTCCTAATTAGAGAAATCTTTTTCCTCTGACCTAACCACCACACTGCACAATAATATAGTATGGTGTGTTCATTTGTTTGCAGTTAGTGGAATCAAGAAATTCTTAATTAGCTGCCATGGAGAAAGTGACCTCAGAGCAATGATGCACTATCATATCGAAGTAAATTAATCTGATGACAATAAAACCAATGAGGAGCTGCTAGCACTACCACTAGAGTAAATGTAACAAGTAAACTTTTAAAATTAAAATCCTCTAAGAGAACTAGTTTGAAGTGAATGAATGGTGTTTAACACCTCTTTTTGCTACAGAGGCACCACAGGTGATGGACACTGATGATAAATGAGATGAAATGATACATTGGGAAAGGATTTATTTTTCAGGAAGGAATTTTTCCAGGCCTAAATTTAGAGTTTCTCCGGCATTTGCCATTTATGAGGATTGAGGAAAACCTGGAAAAAAACTCAGGAAGGATGGTCCTGGTGGGATTCGAACCCCAGACCCCCCGCTCAAAGTCTGTGCCTTAACAATCTTGGCCACCATGGCAGTACTATAGTTCAGAATTTGCAACCATGTGAATATAGTTAATTTCTGCATTTGGGTGCCGAATAATGTTAATGTTTGCTCTATTGGCCCACATTTAATTTTTTTTTTTCAATGGATAAAGCATGGTTTTATTTACATGGCCATGTATTGACACAAAACAATAGATACTGGAGTGTACAAAAACCCAATCTTATATACAAAATGCCATTATATGATCCAAAAATTTGCATTTGGTCTACTGTGAAGCATACAGAAATCGATGTGCTTTAATTTAAGGGGTTATGAATATTCAACTCATGCTTAAGCGTGCTTAATCCCCATTATTCTGCAATGAAAGCTCTGTATTAATTCATAGCACATATTTTTTGCAGTTGGTCTGGAAATGGATGAAGAAGGAGACATAAAGTCGGAGGCAGTAAGATTGGCAACAGCTGCAGCTTCTTGGAGCCAGTTGTACCAAGGACAGCCACTCAGCAAAGTGACGCTGGATTCTGTGACATTGACAGAGGTGCTAAGGCTGCATCTTCTAGCATCAGGAGGAAGAGCTGGCGAGATGAGCAGTAAATGGAGGTAATGTGGTTATCATTCATCACATAGAATCAAGGTAGAACAATGCAGATGTTTCTTTGAAATTGAGGGAATCCTTAATGCTGTGAGCTTTTAAACAATTAAGAGTTAGTACTGCATTTACTTGTAGGCTAACAGACTACAGGTAAATATATTGCTGCAATTTTCTAGTTAGACTTTCAGCCATCTGAAGGTGCAATTTAATGCTTTTCTTATTCTAAACATAGTTTTTAGCTATCTCTTTCCTCCAATATTTTTATATAAGTAATAGTTTAATGTTATTGGCTAGTCATTGTGAAGAGATGATTGTGATTCAAAACAGCATATGATTTTCTGGCAGTTTTCATTAGATTTAATTGATTCTGGATTTAACAGTGCTTATCAAAAGGGAGGGTGTTTGCTCTTGAAGCTCTGAAGTGTACAGCCCATTCAGAGCATAGAACATTGCTATACCCTACTGCTCCAACTAGGTGATGTTTCACAAGAGAATAATTCATTTCTTGTAACTATCATTTACATTAGATAAAAATATTATTAATGAAGCAGTTAGCCTGGTAGTTTAGTAAATTTGGGAAAGGGAGGGGATCTATTGTGCTGTTCCATCCTAATATCCTGTGAATCCAATAGTTTGTTATTCATAATGAATCTGATGGATTGGGGTGAATGATAGTTTCTCAAGTCTTGAAAAATGTTCCCCAAAAATGACAGCCAGGTAGGCAAGTAGATAATGAATTTTATAATATGATATTGAAGCCTTACATTTTTAGCTCAAGTAATTTTTATTATACATATAAATTATTGTCCCTTTGGTTGTAGCAGGAATATGATGTAAGAAACTTTATAAAATACTTACCAGCTTTAGATTCGTGTAAGACGAGTTGAAATCTGTTAGTTTCCTTCACTGGCTACTATAGTGTTCCTTCCCACTATAATAAAGATTTCTTAAAATAGTTGTAAATAAACATAATCCAGAGCATGGTTGATGACATAACTGAAGATAAGTAGAACCTTAGTCAGCATTTTTGGAGGGACCAGGTTAAAAAAACGATTGATAAGGGAATGCATAAATCATGTTGAAAATAAATGAAGTCAGTATATAAGCAAACACTATATTTTGCTATAAATTTGAATAGCATATTTTGCATCAATTTTACATACATATTTTACACATTGTAAAGAATGGAACTTTAAAGTGAATCATGAAAAGACCAAAATAATGATATTTAAAAAGAGAAATAAGCTGAGGAGGGATGAGAAGTGGTTCATGCTGGGGTGGGAGATACAGATTGTGAAAAAATCCTCATACCTAGAAAGGTAATCAAGGGTTTATTATCTTTGAAATTAATTAAGATATGTATGTTTGTTGCTGCTGAGATGAAGGTGAATTGATTGGAAAGAATATATAGAATACAGGTGAAGTCAAAGTAAGCATATGAAATCAAAATATGGGGGAAAGAGTGAAGCTGGAAATTGATGGACATGATATTCAGTAGGTTTTGTAAGATTGTGTTGGTAATTCAACAAAATGCTGCAAATACAGGGTCACTGTTGGAAATGGGGATGGTTAGTGTAAGAGGGTTGGTAATGGAGAGAGTTTTAAAGTATTGGTTTAGATTACAACATGTTGGAGGTTTCATCGTTAAATGAATGTTTAAAATTTCAGGAGTCTGGGGTAGGGGACTCGAGTTAACAAAGTTGGGGAAGAGTTAATAAGGAATGGGTTTTTGGAATCAGATTTAAGTGAGATTTGAGGATATAGATGGATAGATATTATAATTTATAATGAGGGGGAAGAGTTCACTAATGTTCTATCAGTACAAAGATGTTAAAAGAGAAAGATACATAGTAAGCTTAATAAGCAGAAGGGAGAGAGAATGGCATGGTTTAGATTGGGAATTTGGAGCTTAAGGGGTTTTAGAAGTAATTATGAGCATGGAGTATGCTGAATACTGAATGCTGAAATGCTGAAATTTGGGAAATGTAGAACATATTTTGTTTGAATGTTCAGGAATAAGTGAATGGAGACAACAAACGATACATGGCAAATTGCAGCAAATAAAATGTCTGGTGACCAAAGACAATTAGGAACTTTGGGGAATGTGTGTACAGAGTTAAGATCAATTGTTATGGTCAGTGAGGAGAAAAGGTCTGAATTGGACTGTGCTTGCCTTGAGCAATTGTTTGGTAGTAATATTGTGAATATAAATTAGTGTGTTAATTAAAATTTTGTGTTCGAACAAGTTAAAATATTGGCCTGGAATAGGACCTGGGTTAGAACCAGGCCATATTGTAATTTTTTTACATATAAAAATTAAATAAAAATAAAAAAACCTCCTAAAAACATACAAAAGATAGAATTCTGCGAGGAAACAATCAGGCACTTACAAAATTGGTTGCAAAGTCTGCAGTTATGAAACACATAGGTAAAACAAAAATAAATATTACCATATGGTTTAAGGAATACATGAGAAACGTAAAATATAAACACAGGAAAAAATCAGCAATAGCAGACCATTTCTGGCAAAAGAATTCCATAAAGAACCAAAACTTTTAAAAGATCTTCAAAACCCCATAGAATTAACAGTGTGGGAAAATATATTCATAAATAAAAACAAGGAAAATTTGGTTAATTCTAATCTCCCAAACCATAGTAACCTCATCACTTAAGTTTGTAAAATCCACAGATCGATCTTAATACCACGCCTTTGCTTCCATTAGTGCTTAAACAATGTCTGGTAATGCATTAAGCATGTCAGACAGAGACAAATGCTGTTTATTCCCTGCAGTTTCGTTTGCTTTGGCTTTTTGGCAAATATATTTGGTGCTCTCCTGCAGGTGCTTGATACACAATTTTTTTCTTAACCAGTTTATACGAATATTGCAAAATCTGCACATTATTTTGCTTCTTGCATCAAATATATAAACTGTCACTTTTATATTTCTTTTGGTGTCCATAGAAACTTTTGGCATATTTCCATAGTCACCACTAAACACCAATATTATGCACAAAATGCTTCCTGCCTTGAATCAGGTAAAAGAACGAGTTAAAGAAGTGCAACAAGAGCTAAGAAGCTGAGAAATCACAAGAATTAAGACCCCTGGGAATCGCCAACAGATGGTGTCACATTGTTACTTTTCTAGACCAAGAAAGAAAAATAAAAAACTGGCCCTCCAAATATCTAATAAATACCCTTTTTTACTTAAGTGCAACCAAATGTAGAAATTTGCCAGAATTGTCGCTTTATAAATGTTAAAAATCTAGAAAAGTCACTCACTGGGTTTGAAAATATTTGTCAACCCTTTCAAAATCCCCCAGATTTAGGGACTTGTCATTAGAGTTGGCAACCCTAAAGATAGGTTAAGAGTGTCACATGCAGACAGTAAGTTATGTAATAAAAATCTATTGTAATTCCTTCAGCTATGCTCAGTTTACAATAAATTTAAATTTTAAATCACAGACGATGTAAATTAACGATTATCATTACATTAGATGTCAGGTACACACAGTAGAAATTTAGACAATTGCACAAAATATTATGTTAAAAAAAAACCAAAAACAAACTAGAAATTTGTGAAAATTTCATAGAATTTCATGACCTAAAACAACTGTTCATTACAATATGCAAACAGTGTAGAAATCGAAAAAATAATTTTTCATCCATTTTTTTTTAAAAATCGCACATAGATGCATTTGTGAAATTTTATGCTCCCTATCTATGATTACAGTGGAACCTCAATCTATCGTTATGAGAACCATAATTTTTTTTTATGTATCATACATACAATTTATATGTCCCAAACGTTTTACTTATGTAAATAAAACCTATATTCACCATTCCTCAAAGTATTGCTTTCTCACATTCATTCAAAAAGTTCAATCACAAAGAAATTCTATCCTTGAATGATCATTTTCAAAATGGAACAATTAATGCAGTGATCTTCACATGTACGGAACAGCCAAGAGAAAGGTGGTAAAGCGCAAATTAAATGGGTCAGTCTGCTTTTTCAGGTCAAGTGTTACTGGAATTCTCTGTAATTGCTGATACTTTTTAAGCAGCAAGATGATGATAGCTGATACGAAAGATGGGCCAGAGTTGCTGGTGCCTCCACTTATGACACCTACATGGCAGAGAACAAGAATGTTGTCACATGTGTTGCTCACAGTGTTGAAGTGTGTAGCATGGTTGAACGAATAGCAAGTATTTGTGACATGGAGGAGAGGGAGTGAGGAAGAGGGGGAAGATGCAATAGTCAAAACTGTGCCAATGTTTCGTAAGCTCTGAGAGCATGTGAAACTGTTTTTTTTTTTTTTTTTTTTTGATTCGTTTTATTTAAGGACACTCTTTAACATCTAAGGTCATCAGAATCCCATTCAATTCCGGGCGTGAAACAGCTGACAAATTTTGCTCAGAGGCCTTTTCTTTCAGGCTTGAGGTTCTTTTTCGTGCCATAAATGTACGACATGAGACCCACGGCTTTACTTCCCTTCCGAAGGAAGCCATACTTAGGATTTTTATGCCCGAAAAAATCCATCAATCCTGGCCGGGTTTGAACCCGCGACCTTGGGTTATGTGAAACTGTGCAAGCATGCACATGATAATGAATGTGGAAAATATGTTATTTCTCATGGGGGGAAGCAGCAGCAAAAATGTAAACGTCAATTAACAATCTTTTTCAAAGAAAGTCACACCTTGTAAAATGTGTAATGATAACATATAAAATTGATGCAAATGTGTTTATTTATTTTTAAACATGATTTATGCACTTCTCATATCTATCATTTTCTTGCATCTATAGCATTTTTTAAAACATATTGAGTTTCTACTATATTGTTATTTTAATAGGACCACGGTACTTGTTAAATAGGAAGGGTTTAAGGCAGCAGGAATGAGAAACAAGTATAAGGAGAATGTTACCAAGCCATCTACTCCCCATTTCTTATTTTCATGCTATAGCACTACACCAGTTATCAGCTATCTTAACTGTCATACCAGTGCTGTCTCTTGTGTGTATTTTATATGGAACTGTTCTGCCCATAATGTGGTAGACTGTAGGAGCTGGTGGAACAGATCCACTCATTTTTGTGAAAGAGTTCATGTCCTTTAATAATGTTATGTCTTAGAAACTTTACTATTTTATGTTTGGCATCCATTATAATTTTGATGTCATAATAGAGACATCACAAGCAGTGACAGATTTTTGCAAGTATTTCTTCTGTATGGGAGTTAGCAGAAAGTTTCTGATTCAGTTAAAAAAATCATTTTGGGGAAAGTGTACCACGATTCTTAACTGTAATAGGCCAAAAATGTGTAGGAAAATGAATAAATGGGAACAAAGCTTCAGGGTTATTGGTTACAAATGTATTAGCATCTTTCTTAATTTTAATTTTTAGTGGTTTGCTTCTATGATTATTTTTCCATAAATGTAATTTTAATTATTCTAGCAATTTGCAAAAATAATAAGTTAAAAGAAATGTGATATTCAGCAATGCAATACAGATTCAACTGTATGTGTTTGGGGGTTTGGACCCATTAGGGCATAAATACCCTTCAATAAATGAACAATTTAAAAGCTTTTTTATGTAATAGTTTGTTTTATTACTTTATGCAGATATCAGCAGAGAGGTGGCTACACAAGTTTGGATGACCCTGGCCTCCTACTGAGGCTTGAAGAACCGCACATATTCAAGGCACTTAGTGCTGTAAATGTATGTGAACTTCCATTAGGTAAGTGTTAGCAAAAATGTAGAAACTTTGTGATAAATGCATAACACACAAATGTTTTTCACCTTTGTGTGATTGAAAAACAGGAAGCCATTAGTTGGTGTAAAAATGGTGGCTTACAGATTTGCACATTAGTTGTGTAACAATCCTTCAGTTATAATTGCATTTTATTGATAAAATATTTTGGTTGCTGTTAAAAGTAATTCTTCCTTGATTACAAATGTTCTGATAAGCAGCAGATATTGAAGTGTCTAATGGGCATATTCATTATCATCTTTTGCAGAGGATAAATTAAAAATAGTGAGATGCCTGATTGATCAAATCTTGACGTATGCAACCATAAGAGATGTTATTGATGAGAGAGGGGATAAAGTGAAACAAATAAGAGCAGAGATAAGGGCACATCAGTTAGCAGAAATTAAGAAGGAACGAGAGGCAGCTGCACTGAGGTAAGTCTTCAGTTCTGCAATGAGCATTTTGTTGTACTGTTTCTAGCATAGTTTCAGTTTGTTTAGCAATCAATACTCCCTCTTTCAGATTGAAGGAACGTAAGGAAGCAAAACTGAAGATGAAGGACCCAGCAGCTGCAGCAGCTCTGGCAGCTGCCAATGGTCTTCCAGAAGGGGGTGCTGAGGATGCAGAGGATGGAGAGGCCCGACGCCAGAGGTTGGACCGTGAGGCTTCTCGAAGAAAACAAGAGATACAGAAGAAGATGAAGGAGTTGAATCAAGCTGTGCTTGGATATCAGCTGCTGCCTTTAGGGCAAGACCGTGCCCACAGGCGCTTTTGGCTATTTGGCTCCATTTCTGGACTTTTTGTGGAACATGACGAACGTTGGCCAGGCAACTGTCTGGCTAAACCAACACCATATGATCCATTGATGAGTGAGGCAGATGATACACTGTCATATGTGCGTAAACTGTTTGAGGAAGAGACTGGCGGAAGTGGAAGTGATAAGGAGAATGAGATAGGGGATGAAACCAGAAGAATAGCTTCTGTAGGTAGCAATAAAAAGCTTCTGGCAGAAAAAAATTTGGATGCCAAAGACACAGTGGTGAGCATTAATCGTGTTTCTAGAACTAATAGTGATTCAGGTGATAAAGCTAATATGGAGGACATGGATAAAATGGTTAAACAAACTCTTGTGTGTACTGCAGACATTGAAACTTGCCCCGTTCATGGACATTCAAGCTCGGTTCCTCGGACCAAATGGGCATTTTTCTTTAAGGAGGAGGATATTGATAAGCTGATCAAGAATCTTAACAGGCGGGGCATTCGTGAGGGAGAGCTGCGACAGATCTTAGAACAAGAGCGCAGTAATATATTGCAGAACATTGTATCATGCCCAATTCACAAACTGGATCAAACACAGGTAAGTTGTATCATTTTTTAAGGAAAAAATAAATCGAAATGTGATTAAATCAACTTCATAAATTAAACCTTAAGATAAAATAAAGTATTATAAACCTGACGTAGTTCTACTATAGTAAACATCTCATTACAGAGTGAATATTGTAACATACATTTACTTATAAATATTGTACTTTACGAAACTGTTGACAATGGAGTGGTAATATATCCTAAACTTAGGTATTCATTTTTTTTACACTAAACTCCATTTACTTACATAAAAGTAAGATGTGTTTCGGGAGAATCTCTCCCATCTTCAGTTGCTCACCAAACTGCTGTTATTCGAAATGATGGCTGGACACCTGGATGTTTCTGTGGTGGCTTCTGTTAGGTAGGAAATTTCTGAGTTCATCCATAGGAGGAAACTCGAAATTCATTAGGTTTTCTCTATTTTTTAATATAAAATTTTTTCCCAAGTGGATAACTCCAATGGGTTGTGAAGATGTTTCAGCAATTTAATTCCTGGTTTTATTTCATGGTTTTGGGTCCAAAATTGAGCTGCTACTGCTGATTTATCCACCTGCTTAAACCGAATATTCCTAAAATGTTCTTTCCTCCAAATTTCCAAACTTCTCTTTGTTTTGCCTATGTAGCTCTGCTCACAATCTGCACATTTTATTTCATAAATTCCTGATTTCTGTTCTGTTGATATGGAGTCTTTTACTGTGTAATCTAATAAATTCTTGATGTTCTATCTTTTCTTTGGGGCTAACATTATCCCATGTTCTTTGAAAATTTTCTTGAACTTGTGGTAAATTGGATGGTAGGTGAAACTTTTGAATTTGTATTCTTCTGTGTTTTTCAGTGTGGAAACTTCCCTTATCCCTTTTTGTCTTTTAGATTTATTGATAATTTTTATCACCATGTCTTTGTTGAAACCATTGATTAAAGCTTTCTTTATTATTTATTTGTATTCTATTTTGTACTCTGTTTCTATGAGTGGAATATTCATCAATCTGTTTGCCAAACTGTGAAATACTGCATACTTATGTGGAATGGGGTTATAACTCTCATTTTTAATGTAGTTTTCCGTATGCATTTCTTTTCTGTAAATTCCAAAGTTCAAACAATCTCCATTTCTTAAAATCTAGAAATGGTAGCCAACCATTTCTTTCTTCTTCTATGGTAAATTGTATAGATTCATGTTGCAAATTAAGAAGTTTCAGGGCATCTATTGAGTGTTTCTTCGGTATTATTGCAAAAATGTCATCCACATACCTATACCATGACTTGAAAATTAATGGGAAGACTTTTGTGATCAGTGTTTCAAATGAACTCATGAATAACTCTGCAATAAAGGTGACAAAGGGTTTCCCATGGTTAGGCCTGAAACTTGTTGGTAATATTTTTTGTAGAAGCTGAAGTAATTTTGTTTAATGCAAATATTAGTAAATTTTAATAAAACTTCTATTTCTTCTGTTTTTAAATTTATTGATGTTAACCATTTTTTTTAGCATAAGCATAAGTTTCTCTGTAGATATGCTTGGGAATAAGGCTTTTACATCAAATGAAACCATTATATCTCTAATATTTGCATTAAACAAAATTACTTCATTATGGATGTATAGAGTTGGTTCCTTTACTTTGTATTCAACATTTCTAGTGTAATAATTGTATTTCTCTGATAACACATTTGAGTTTCAGATCCTAGAATGCATAAATCAATAAATTTCAAAGCACAAATACATAGTCAACAAAAAGGATATGATGTGGCTGGTGCTCTCTTTGTTGTCTTCAAAAATTAATTTTCTTGTCCAGACTGTTTATATTCTGTGTGTTCCACAGATATAATTTTCAACTTTTCTAAAATTTAATTTGTAGAATCAAACATTTGCAGCTAAAATGCATTTGGCAAGAAGAAAAACTCTTCCTGATCTTTATAAACAGTTGTCACAGGAAGAATAGGTGAAGGGTAAGGTACAAAAATTGGTGAACAAATTAACTGTTAGGTTTGCATATGTATTTTAAAGTGATGTTGATGAGCATGATAAAAATTAAATTAAAACACATAATTCAGGTACATTGGATATGACAGTAATCCCTGATTGATTTGAAAATACTAAACTTACCTATACTGACCGAAGCATCACCATTGTCCTGACTATTGTGCATGTTAATTCCTCACTTTCAGGGCAAGAGCTGATAATTTTTTTTTACCAATTGAACACAACCGCAGTAAACATCTTTAGCATGGCGGCAGACTTCCTTCCAGTTTTCTGTGCTAATCAAATTTATTGCATCTCCAAACACTGATTTCAAATGCAAATTAGTATTTAGATTGCGAACAAATGTTTCACCAGAGCTCATATCAATTTAATTGGATTGAATTCCCAGTGTTAAGGGGTAAATGTACAATGGTATGTTCCATTTCTTGCACTATTTTAGGTATTTCATGTGACAGGAATTGTGGTTTGTTAAGTTTTATTAATTTTCATATAGTGTCAGTTTTTTACAATGCACTCATAACTATTTTTGCATTTAATTTTTTGTAATTGGTATTTTAGGAAGCTGGCGCAAATGATGGCTTTTACTGTGCACTATGACATAAGAAGTTAGAGAAATATTAGGAAATAATTGCTTCTTAAATGACACATTGGCCATTGCTCATTTCCTTGTAATTATCTTTAATTAATCATTGAGAAATCATTAGGGCATTTTTAAATAAAATTGTTCTTGCTAGTGCAGGTACTATGATTAGATGCAATGTTTTAACAATTGGAACATTTAACAGCACTTACTTCTGTTCCACTAGCTTTTTTTTTTTTTTGTGCTTATGTTTACATTAACCCATGTTTCAAAATATATAATAGATCATCTTGTTTTGAACATCTTTCATAGTGTCTAAAATTAATTTCTTTTTATGATAATATTCTGAGTATTCCATTAAATACTTACAATTTATGTTTTTATATAAAATGAAAACCAATATTTTTCACTGAGTGTAGGCTTGCCTAACTTTCTATCTTTTTTTGCATTATTTCCTAATATCATTAATGTCAGTCCTATTGGTGTAGTGGTAACCATACTTGCCTTGTAAACCCAAGATCTACCGCCTGTGGTGCCTCAGTAGTGAAAACGAGCGTTAAACACCACTCAAAAAAAAAAAAAAAAAACCAAGATCGCGGGTTCAAACCCAGCCAGGATCGATGGATTTTTTCGGGCGTAAAAATCCTAAGTATGGCTTCCTTTGGAAGAGAAGAGAAGCGGGTCCCGTGCCATACACTTATGCACAAAAAAGAAGCTTAAGCCTGAAAGAAGAGGCCTCCGAGCAAAATTTGTCGGCTGTTTCATGTCCTGAATTGAATGGGATGCTGATGACCTGAGATGTTAAAGAGCATCCGTAAATAAATCAAATCAAATAATAGCATTAATGCTGGAATATACCCCTTGGTGTATAAGCCCAAGAAAGTCTTTGAATAGTGTTATAATCGAAACTACCCACATTAGTTTTTTCTTGCGGGAATGTTTCTTACATGTGTGCTTCTGTGCATTTTGATTTTCCTGTGAAATTATTCCTATTGTAGCTCTTGGATGAACCAGTAACACTAACAATTCTTTCCCGCACTTGACTGACCAATTTTAGCAGCTTTTTTGCATTTTCATATTCGTGTTTTTTTTTTTTTTTTTTTTTTTTTTTTTTACGGACACTCTTTAACATCTGAGGTCATTAGCAGCATCCCATTCAAATCAGGGCATGAAATGGCCAGAAAAATTTTGCTCAGAGGCCTTTTTCTTTTTAAGGTTTGAGAGGTTCTTTATTGTGCCATAAAAGTACGATAATGGACCCATGGCTTTACTTCCCTTCCGAAGGAAAATATACTTATGGATTTTTATGCCCGAAAAAATCCATCAGTCCTGGCCGGGATCGAACTCGTGATCTTGGGTTTAGGAGGCAAGTATGGTTACCATTACACCGCCAGGACCGGCTTCCTATTTGTGCTGAAAGTATTCATGAACATGACATCGTAGTTCTTTAGTGTCCAATTGAAGAGGTTTCTTCCTTTCCTCCTAACAAATACACAATTACAGTAAAACAATGAAAATGACTGCTAGTATAACATTTTCATACATGTTTTGATGGATGAAGCACATAGCTAAAATGCAAACAAACACGTGCCACAATTAACACTTCCACTTCCAATGAGAAAGTGAAAAATTTTTGTTCTGGTAAGCATTATTTTGCAGGGAAAGCTCAGGACCCATGATCAGTTAGATAGGCATTTATTATATTTCCTCTGGCTGTACAAATTTTTTAAAGGTTATGGTGATTGTGTCTGCCTGCAAATCTAGAGGTCTCCAAAGTCAAATTCCATAAGGTCAGTTGCCTGGGTAACAGTAAGTCTTTTTCCAGAGATTTTCTTTACTCTGAGAAGGATAATGCCATGTAACTAGTAAGCAATGTGCACTCCAAACTCATTTCATCAGGTTCATTCATTGTTTTAAACATTCACATTTATGAGGGGCAATAAACTGTTAAAAAAGCAATAAAATGAAAATAGATAAATAAATTTGAAATACTAATTGCAATGTATAGTGAAGCTAATCATATGTGGAGCCAATAAGAGTGTGTAGTTCAAATCAATCATAAATTTTAATTAGATAAATAAATATTAGAGGAAAGCAACCATGCAGCTAAGGCTATTTGTCTGATAGAAAGTAAACTGAATGCTGCCTAAGGATTCATAGAGAATAATTATAATTACTCAGAACAGCATTTTGATTTGCTTTTATCTGCTAAAAATTCTATCTATTATTTTGAAAAACTGTGGCAACTTAAATTACACTAATTGAAAGTAAAATTATAAAAAAGGCCTTGTATAGATTGCAGTTAAAAGGATTAGTGTTAACAATTGCATACACAAGTATATTTCATCTGGCAATGATTGAATTTTTTAAAATTGTTCTGCTTACAGGTGCAGGACACCGCTACTGCTCCAGAAACAAGGAAATCATCAAGAGCAGTAAACAAAGAAGATGCAAATTTGAATTTCCCTCCAGGAACACCTATAGAAGAGATAATGGAGATGTCTCTAAGAGATCTTATTCTGGAGATGGAAGACAAGATCCATATGGGTATGCTGGGCTCTTTAAAGGTTAGTTAGATTTACAGTATGTAAACTTGTTTTTGAAATGTTCATTATATGTAAATTGTATTTTTGTATTTCTCTATACAAAAGATTGAAATAACCTTACAACTGAATAATTGCAGGTGTATAGTCGAGAGGTATGGAGAGGTCATATTGCATCCAAAAGTTTTGAGAAACAATGTGAAAAGCTTGAATGGGGACCAGAAAGTACAACAAAGAAAGAAAAAGAAGTAAGTATTATGTAAAAGTTAATTTATGTGCATTTGTTAGGAAAATAAATAATTGTACATTGAATTGCCTTTTATCTTAATTTTCAGTCTGTTCTAACACTTCCAATCACAATACAGTGGTTTAAGAGTTCATTAATTTTAAATGCTTTTTCCTTCTCTTGTTTGTAAGGAGCTGTCTCCCATTAATTCAGAAGACACTTGCCCCCTTTAACAAGAGCTTCACCTTTTCTTTGCAAGTAGTTAAAACCAACAACATATATTGCTTTTTCAGGGAATAAAATATGTTGGTAATTTCAGAAACAGTAACTATAAAGAAGAAAATTTGTACCTTTATTTATTGGCATTTTTATTACAGAACACTTATTAACTACTACTGCAAATTTGGGCAGGGGGGATTATGTAATTGAACGTTTTTGTCAATTGTCTCTTTCAGGCTTACAACATAATTATGTTCACCATCACTTTTAGCCACTGACTAATGATATTTATGTTCTGGTATTTCTGTCTTGTCTATATCAATGCATTCAGCTTCTTGTAGTTACATATTTATTTAATGGTTCCAGTGCTTGTAAATGAAAGCCTTGACCCATATCATTCTGTGCTTGCAGGAAACACCATGTGACATTCCAGAGGAAGTAGAAGGGAGTGAAAGTAAGTATACGTATTATTTAAATTATACTTACGAAGCTATAGACAATGGAGTGGTAATATATCCTATTAGAATTTATTAAATATGTTTATACTAACTGTACTTACTTGTACAACATTAGGATATGTTTCAGGGACAATCACTCCCATCAACAGCTGTTGACAAATTACTCATGCTCGATGTGGTGGCAGGATCCCAAGATGCTTCTGTGCTTCTGGCGGTCTCTGATAATTCAAATAGGAATATGCTGAGTTCATGAGTGTGTTGAACATCTAAATTTATTAAATTTTTCGGGATAAACGTTTTTTCCACAACTCTATGGGAGTTGTGAAGTTCTTTCAACAGCTTAATCTCTGATTTAATATCAAGATTTTCAGTCCAAAAGTGAGCTGCCACTGCAGATTTATCAATAAAAACGAACATTTGTAAGTGTTCCTTTCTCCAAATTTTTAAATTTCTCATCTTTTTTCCAATGTATGTTTTATTACAATCTGCACATTTTATTTTGAAGGTTCCTGATTTCTGTTCTATTGGTAGAGTGTCTTACTTTGGAATCTAGTACATGTTTAATATCATATTAATATTATATTTATTAGGTGGCATCCACAGTATTTGGGAATGGTGCTGCCATCTCCACAGCAGTTGCAGTAGAGTTTTGTACCGCTAGGTGGCAACACTAGCATATCTGATGAGTGAGTGTTCTAAAGTTTCATGCATCTGGGAGATGTGTTTGAGATTCTATAGTACTTTTCATGATACTCTGTGTGCAGTATGTGGCAATTTTACAATGGGTCCAAGATTAGAACAGAGAGTGTGCATTCAAATTCTATGCAAATCTCGGGGAAAATGCTACGGAAACCCTTGCAATGATTCAACAAGTATTTGGGGTACAAAGTATGAGCCGTACATGTGTGTTTGTGTGGCATACTTGGTTCAAGCTGGCAGGACGATGCTCACACTAGTAGGCCCGTCAGCTGCACAATGCCTTACACTGTTGCCAAAGTTCAATCCCTCATTTGCGAGGATCAATGTCGAACCATTGAAGACCTTGCTCATGAAGTGGGAATTGATTATGGGACATGCCAAAAAATTTTAACTGATGAATTGGACATGCATCGTGTCGCCGCAAAATTTATGCCAAGGATCCTGACTGCTGATCAGAAGGTGCAGCATGTTGAGTTTGCACGGAGCTTTGTCAGGCCATATCCGATGACCCAACCTTCTTGTCCAGGTCATTACCTGCAACGACAGCTTGATGTATGCTCTGACCATGTATGTATGACCGTGAGACAAAACAACAATTCTCCCAGTGGAAGA
The DNA here is from genome assembly GCA_030762175.1 of Metallyticus violacea. Taxonomy (NCBI): domain Eukaryota; kingdom Metazoa; phylum Arthropoda; class Insecta; order Mantodea; family Metallyticidae; genus Metallyticus; species Metallyticus violacea. Next base: position 23,001,333 of record CM060834.1, read on the forward strand.
ACCCAAACTCACCAAGACTAAAAAGAGCAATACAAGTGAAGAGCAAAGTCAACAGCATGCTCCTTGTTTTCTTTGATACCAAGGGGATTGTGCACAAAGAGTCTGTCCCACCAAATCAAGCAGTGAATTCCACTTACTACTGTGACGTTTTGCAATAGCTCCATGAAAATGTGCGGAGACTTTGGCAACAAGGGAACTGGCTGTTGTATCATGATAATGCACCCTGTCACAATCCTTTGTTCATCAGGAGCTTTTTGATGAAAAACAACATGATGGTTGTTACCCACCCACCATACTTACCTGATTTGGCACCCTGTGACTTCGCTCCATTCCCCAAACTGAAAATCAAGTTGAAAGAATGTTGGTTCAACACAATTGAGAGGATTCAAGAAGAAACACCGTCTATGCTAAACACCCTCAAAGAACACAAATTCCAAAATGCACTTGGAAAATGGCAGAATCTCTGAAACTGGTGTATAGGTGTGAAAGGCAAATACTTTGAGGATGACGGCAGTCATTAGTCTCAAAGCAAGTTTCTGACCAGATGGCAGCACCAGTCCCAAATATTCTGGATACCACTCGTATTCATGAGCTACTCTAAATCATATCACCAAAGCCTTCTCCTTAATATTCAAGACATGGTATAGATATGTGGACAACATATGCAATAAAACAAAAAAGCATTCACTATATGCACTGAAGCTCCTTAATTTACCACATAAACCTATATAATTTATCATGGAAGAGGAGAAAAATGGGAGCCTAGATTTAAAAATTATAAAAATATAAACTGAACTTGGTAATTCATAGAAAAGAGAGAGACAAAAATTAATTAAAAATTAAAAAGTGTGTGTACTTCAACTAAAGCATATAATAATGTCAATTACATAATAATTACATAAAAAACAACAGCCATAACCCCATCCCACACAAATATGCAGTGTTCTATAGCTTGGAACACAGAATAATTAGCATCCCTCTCACAGAAACAAATTAGAAAACAGAATATCAACAGATAATTAATGCAGCAGTGATCAGTGGTTTTAACAAAGAGATACAGTAATAAAAATTACCAATAAATTTAAAAGAAAAATATCTGTAAGAGAGGTTTCCACACTGAAGAACATCAAGGAAAGATACAAATTCAAAAATGTCACATACCTTCCAACTTATTACAACATATTCAATAGGATATTCAAAGAACATGGCATAAAGTTAGCCCCAAAGAACAAGTATAATAAGGTTCCACAGTAAAAGACACCATACCAATAGAACAAAACTCAGGAATCTACGAAATTAATTGTGCAGATTGTAATAAAAAATACATTGGAAAAATGAAGAGATATTCAGAAATTTGGAGAAACAAACAGTTTAGAATATTTGGTAAAATAAATTGATAAATCAGAGTGGCAGTTCACATTTGAACCCAAAATCACAAAATTAAACCAGAGGCTAAGCTGCTGAAAGAACTTCATAACCCAATAGAGCTACATGGGAAAAAGTTTTCATCTGAAAAATTAATGAATTTTAATGCTCCACCCACTGATAAACTTAGCAAGTTCCTATTCAGACTATCAGAGACCACCGGAAGCACCTTGGGATCCAACCATCATGTCAAGTACTAACTACAAGAGTAGTAAGTCAGCAGCTGATGATGGGACCATTGCCCCTGAAACATGTTCTAATTTGTATAAGTGTGAACATATTTAATAAATTCTAATAAGTATATGTATAATTAAGATCATTGTATGATTGAGTCGAACTACACCTCTTATTGCCCACTTACTTGTTTATATCATGTATTACTTGTTTCACAAACCTTTTGTTTCCCATTATCAGCTGTCGACTGCTCGAAAATTCATTATGCTATAAGAATGTGTATTCTGCTCTGGTGGAGGTGTGATGAACTTAAAGTTTATGTTTTCATCCCTGAAAGTGACGAAGTTCATTAAACTGTCTTTGTATTTGTAAATGTAGTTTCTTCCCCCATGTTGCTAATTATGTAGGTCCTTGTACTGATTTTAATAATTTTGCTTTATTCATTATGTCATGGTTTTCTGTCCAGAAATGAGATGCTACTGCTAATTTCTCCATTTGCTTGTATTTTATGGTCCTGAAATATTCCGTTAACCATGTGTGTATGTTTCTATTTGTTTTTCCGATGTAAATATTTTCGCTTTCTGCACAACTTATTTTGTAAATACCTGATTTTTTTCTCCTGTGGAATACTGTCATTACAATTGTCTACAGGGGATTTTTAACATTAAATTTGTAGATAGGTTCCAACCTGATATTAAATCTTATAGAATATTTTGGCATTTTTGTGTAGCCCATAGACGATGCGTGAATTTTTTAAAAATTAGCTCATCTTTTCCTGCTGAAAGTGTTGTGATTTCTTTAATTAGTTTTTGCTTCTTGAATTTCTTTACTTCTAGTAAGCTAATTTTTAAAAAATTCTCATATCCATGGGATACGAAAAAAATTTCAAAATATTTTAAGAGATTTTTAATGTAAGGTTGACCCCTGTAAACAGATTTAATGTAAATCTCCTCATATTCAATGTTAATGACAGTATTCCACAGGAGAAAAAAGCAGGTATTTACAAAATAAGTGGTGCAGAATATGAAAAACTTCATAGGAAAAACAAAGAGAAATATAGGCACATGGTTAAAAGAACATTTCAGGAACATAAACTGCAAGCAAATGGAGAAATCAGCAGTAGCATCTCATTTCTAGACAGAAAACCATGACATAGTGAATAAAGCAACATTTTTAAAATCAGTACAAGGACCTACAGAATTACCAGCATGAGAGAAAATCTAAAAGACAGTTCAATGAACTTCCACACTTCCGGGGATGAAAACATAAACTTAATGTTTATCACACCTCCACCAGAGCAGAATACATATTCCCACAAAATAATGAATTATCCAGCAGTCGAGGGTAGCTAATGATGTGAACAAAGGGTTCGTGATACTAGTACTACATATTATAAACAAGTGGAGCAATAAGAGTGTGTAGTTTGACTCAATCATACAATGATCTTAATTATATGATTAGCTTCATTGTAAAAGTTGCAATTAACATTTCTACTTAAGTGTATGTATATTTGCTAAAGCAATGAAAAATAACACTGGGCAACAAAAAAATAATTTTTGAATGTTTCGAGCACTTCATGAGGCAATTCCTACTAATTTTGGGTTGAGAAAAACAAATATGACAATGAAAAATTTTTATTAGCTCTAGTTTCTATGATATACACAAGGTGGAAGTATTACATATTAATGGATTCAGAGAAAAGGATACATTTTAATTACATACATGCTAACAACAATGAAAGTGCATTTGATTTTTTTAACTGGTAATTACATGCTAAGAGTTCTAAATTGCTGGAAAAATACTTCGCAGATAATCGTGTCTGAAGAGAATCATGTGGTGGCCTATTGACTTTGTCGTCTTTTAGCTTGCCTCTTGTGATGGAGTTCCGCAGAATCCCTATACAAAGACCAACAGTAATCCACAAGCATTACTTCATTCCAATGGCCCTGATATCTTTGTTCCATAACAGAAATGTCCTGATGGAATCTCTCCCCATGTTCATCACTAACAGCTCCACAACTAGGAGGGAAAAAGTCTAGGTGGGAGTGGAGAAAATGAATCTTAAGGGACATGTTGCATCCAAGGTTACGGTATTTTTGCAGCAGCACTGTCACCAAATGCTTGTAGTTGTCATCTCTTTTGTTGCCTAAAAATCCATGAACAACATCCTTGAAGGCTTCCCAAGTTTCCTTTTCTTTCCCCTCCAAAACTTGGTCAAATGCAGGATCCTTTACAAGTTCTCTTATTTGTGGTTCGACAAAAATGCCTTCCTTAACTTTTGCATCACTTAATTTCGAAAATTTCTATCTGATGTACCTAAAGGCCCGTCCTTCTCGGTTCATAGCTTTGACAAAGTTTTTCATCAAACCCAGCTTGATATGCAGGGGTGGAAGATGAACGTCTTTTGGGTCCACAAGAAGCTTGGCAGTCTTTACAAGAGGCGTCAGATTGCGTTTCTGTGAGGAAAATGTTATTTCACCACAAATATAACAAAAGTTATTCATCATATTTACACATTTTCGTGGCATTTTTACAAATTTTACACTAAAAAAGCACTCGCGAACCAGAAATTTTGCATTAATTTGAGTAGAAACTACATGTAATTCACAGTCACAGCAACAGTATCTATGTTTATGACTTACAAACAGCTGAAGAGCAATTGTGTTTTGTTATTTGACAGGTGTGCCAACTCCCAAAAAAAATTCCCCCAAATTTAAAATCTTCACTCTAAAAAAATGAAATGTCACTTTACTTTCAAAACAAGAGCTAATCTGTCATTTTTATGGTGATTTTTGAATTCAGCAGATGGAAATACATGTAAATTCACTATTTTTAAGCCCAAAACATTTTCATTGTTGCCCAGTGTAATTTGGAAGGTGTATATTTGGAATTCATGGAAAAAATAATGAATATCAGCATTCCCAATGGTCACTTCACCCACCAACCAACCATATTTGAAAACCACTTAATTTATACGTTTCTTTTTCTTTCTGTGTTTTGTTAAGAGATCCCTTGTTGCTTCATTATGCTCGAAAATGAATACAAGAGAAGATAAGAAAGGTAATGAAATTTGTTAGTTTATATTGAGGTAAACAATTTGTATTTTTCTAACAGATAGGAGTAGTACCCCTGACTCAGAACTGGTATACAGAGATCCAGGCCAGATATTTCTTAATGGCAACCAGGACCCAGAAAACCAGAAGCTTGTAATCCGAAATCTGGCCACTGCTATACTACAAGTAGAACAAAGCTTAGAGCCAAAATACTTGCAAAAGCCACTTGGTAAGTGACTTGAAACATTGTTATCAGACAATTTCATATCATTAAATTTGCCACTTTGAATGGAAAATAATATATTGATATATACAGTATTGCAGTGCATTGTAAACATACCAATTTTATGCATATCTAATACACATTTTTTTAGGCTTAATTCCATTTCTAAAATTTGGGCGTTCATTAAGATCAAGTGCAAATCTAAACCACTTCATTTACCTTCTCTCTACAGCTTTGCTAAGCTAACCACTCAGTGTCTTTCATTAAACTTCATTTGGCATTGGCTTAACACTAGTCGGTTGTTGTGAGCAAAGCAGTTAAGTTCAAATTGTGTAAAAATTTATCTAAATATGATACTGATGCAGATGACTCCAAGCATTCTGATAACAGTGGTACTGAATGATTTCATCTCATAAATTTATTTATACCAAAGAATGGATGTGCCCAATTATATTAACATTAATTTTTTTTAAAAGCATATCCTCTTGTTTACGGAATGTCGGAATCCACACAGTGAAACTTTTGTTAATCTTATTTTGATTTAAAGTAAAACACTAAAAATCATGTCGTCACATTAAAACTCTCTTTAAGTTTCACAAACACACTTACAAAAGTAATTTTGGTACATGTTTCGTGAGGTACATACTTTTATAAGTGTGTTTGTGAAACTTAAAGAGAGTTTTAATGACGACTACGTTTTGACTCGTCGTTTTGGTTGACAATGTGAGGAATGTACCTCACGAAACATGTACCAAAATTACTTTTATAAGTGTGTTTGTGAAACTTAAAGAGAGTTTTAATGTGACGACACGATTTTTAGTGTTTTACTTTAAATCAAAATAAGATATCCTCTTGTAATCAAACATATTTCATTTATAATGAAGTAGTATTATACTGAATTAAACACAAATCTTGTATTTGTATTAAAATACTACTGGTATAAAACTTAGCACCGTGCAAAAGTGCTACAGTATGCTGTAATTAAATTTATGACAATAGCCTTATTCAAGCATGCATCATTTGAACTTTTTTCCATAGATGTGCATTACATTTGCCAGAAAGCTTATTAATTTTGTATTTGTGTATGCTAATCTGTTTAAACTTTGGTATGTGCATTAGATTTGTGTAAATAATGGTAATTAGGCTTACAATGATGTGTTAATGTTATAAGTGTAGTTTTGTCATCTGCTTAAATTTTTCATGTGTTTGTGATTATAGCTTCCAGAGAACTGTTGAGACGCTGGGAAATGAGTTTAATGGCCTCCACAAGCTATTCCCAATTATTTCTTCATTTCTCAACTTTGGGTATGTATATTTCACAAATTTTTAACTTCTTGTTAAGTAATATTTGCATTCTAATGGATTGATTAGACTTCCTTTCCTCATGTTTGGTTGCAAAGGATTGGGCAATCTCTCATTAAATATGTTATATTAGGTTACTGTATTTACTTGCATAAAATATACATTTACTTTTTTTTTTTTAAATACAAATAATATTTTACATGAGGATAAACATCTAAAGATAAAATAACTGGAACTTCCACACAGATACCAGACAGTGTGTAGCATATTCTGAGCTAGTTTTAAAGTTTGACATTTAACTAATTTTGAACACTTGATAGCACCACAATTCAAGTCTTCAATGAATATGTGTTGAATGATAGCAAATACTTAAAAATAGAGGTAAATGCCTAGCAAAATTGAGCAGCATAATTCTTTTGGATGAGTCGGCCAGTGCAACTGATTTATACAATTTTTTCACCTTTCAGCACAATCTGCGATTATCACTGTTCATTTGAATCGTAAATGAACTGATTTCTGTAGGACTGTAGAAGGTTCTTTTCTGTGCAGATACAAAAGACTTCTTTTATTTTACATCGCAAAATGGAAAGAGCAACACATTAATGAAGTTAATTACACTGTGTGCTTAGGTGATGCAGTACATATTTATATTGAGAAAAATCCACCTTACCTGTTAAATTTGTTTTGAGCCATTGAACACAAATCCTTTGAAAATCCTCCAGAACAATGGAAACAGCACATGTATCTGAATTGCATACATGTGTGTCCAGGGACCTGGTTTGTAATGATTAGAAGTTACAAATCACAAGTGAACAGATTTCTATTTCATAAAAGAAAAGTTGGCATTTGTAAAGTTGTTGTACTTATAAAAGTATTTTGCCAGTCATTTGATAAATTAAATTTAAAACCAATGCTATCATTGCCTGTTGCAGCTAACATCATCAGTGGGATGACTGAAAGTGTCTGGAGAGACAGAGGGACAAAATTGGGAGGAGTTTGGAGTGATGGAAAGGTTGCGAAGCATATACTGTTTGTTGATCCAAAACAAATTCCATGTCTTGCTTATTTGAAAATCTCTCTCTTTATATATATTATCTGGATGCTATTCTATTCTGTCTCTACAGATTAAAATATCCAATTATTTTTTAATTACATCTGTATTTTCGAATTTAATGTGGCAAGTTTGCTGCTGTGGAATATTTGAAAAAATAAAAAGCAGAATAATTGCAAAAACAACTGGATATTTTAATCTGGGTTGGAGAGAAACTTTAGAAATTTAACAGCATCCAGATATAAATAAAGACAGATTTTAAAATAAATGAGACATGACAACCTTTACCAGTCAACAAACAAAATGTGCACCACTACTTTCCCATCACTCCAACCCTGTTCCACTTTTAATGTTTTCTGTTCTTTTGCCTCTACAGACACTCAATTCACTGGTGATGCCTGGCTACAGCAGCCAGTGGAAGCTTTGGTTTTTAAATTTCATTTAAACCAACGATCATGGAAAAATAGACTTATATTGGCTTTTAAAATGTAAATTGTATTTTAAAAAATTGAGTCGAAATTGTAACATACACACCACTAAAATTCAATAAAATGGAAGACTAGTTTCCATTTGCGATGCCTCCCGAAACTAGTCTTCCATTTTATTGAATTTTAGTGGTGTGTATGTTACAATTTCGACTCAATTTTTTAAAATGTTAATATTTGACATTTGTTACAAAAGTTCACTATATTTTTTTATGTAAATTGTAACTTGCACAGTGAAGCCAATCATATAATTGATATTATTATATGATTTGGCTTTTTTCTATTATTTATTAAATTTAGAATCTAACACAGTGAAACGTGCATTAATAATTTCTTCTGAGTCTTAACTGTTTAAATACACTCTTTTTGCCATCTTTTATTGAAGGTACATTTAGGACGTGTTTTAAGCCCTCATCCATATCCTCAGCTGACTAGTCATTTGAATCATTCATGGAAGTTGGGTTGGCAGGTGTCTGTTCTACAAATGATCCAACAGTCATTTAACAGCAGAGGATGTGGACGAGGATCCAAGAAATGTGTCCTGAGTAAATCTCCAGTAAGTGAAGCCAAAAGAGTGTTTAAATAGTTTGACTCAGAAGAGATTATTAATTACTTTTTTCTTAATTGTTTTTTTAATTGTGTTTAATGCTGAGACACCACAGACAGTGGACACTATGATATATAAGGTGAAATGATAAATTGGGAAATGGATTTGTTTCCTTTTAAGAAAGTAGCATTCAGGGCCAAATTTAGGATACCTAAGTTTATCAAGACTGAGGAAACCTCAGTAATGTCGCAGTGTTCCTGGCAGGAACCTAACACCTGACCTCCCTCTCTGTGACCAATTTAAATAACCTTACTGCTGCTTAATCAAAAACATAGTTGCAGCACAAACAAGAAGTATGAAAATAAAGAAAAGGGTTGGTAGATTGTATTTGGAATCCTAGTGCTAACAAATGTTTATTTTTCTGTTTACAGACAATAGCATCCAGTGGTCACGTTCAGCATTAAATGCACAGTGTCGCTTATGTAGGAGAAGAGGTGATCCTGAGAACATGTTGCTTTGTGATGGCTGTAACAAAGGACATCATCTCTACTGTCTGAAGCCTAAACTCACAGTATGTATTAATTGAATGTAATATAACAAACTAATGATTTATTTCCCATTAATAAAATTTAATTCAGTTCACTTTTGTCCACAGGATATAAAATGTGTCATATTTGAGTAAAATGTATGTATGCATGTAAAAAACATGCCAGAAAAATTTGGATAGCTCAGTTTCAATAATAATGTTCCACCAAAATTTATTCAATTCTCTTTCATATATTTGACTAAGAAGCAGGTTTTTCCTCCTTTTTCTCTACCGTGAGACTGAGCTAAAGTATGAGGTAGTGCATTTTATAATGTGACTATGAGAAAAGCTTTATAAGCAAAAAATGGTGACAATTTCTCATCTTTGACTTGTTCAAACCTGTTCAAATGACAAAAAGAAAAGCTTAATAAGCTAAAACTAGTGACTACTTTCAATTTCAATATATTAAGGAATGAACATAGTGAAATGAGTATAAAATCTCAAGTAGATAAAACATTTAAAATGTAAACATCACTCTTGTGGCTTCACTCCCAAGGAATAAAGATCAGTGAGTTAAAACATTTAAAATATTAAACTATTAAAACACTTATTTTGATTTAAAGTAAAACACTAAAAATCATGTCGTCACATTAAAACTCTCTTTAAGTTTCACAAACACATTTATAAAAGTAATTTTGGTACATGTTTCGTGAGGTACATTCCTCACATTGTCAACCAAAAAGACGACTGAGGAGCCAATTTCAGCAAAGTATGTATGTTACTATGCTTGCTCTGGTGGTCTGTTAATGAACTTAAACAATATGTTGTCTGCTTCCGGTATATCAAAATTCATAAGTTTGTATTCATATTTTTTTATGTAAATTTGTTCCCATATATTAAGTTCTTTCGGATATTGAATTGTTTTTAGTAATGTTATGTCCTTATGTACCTCACGAAACATGTACCAAAATTACTTTTATAAGTGTGTTTGTGAAACTTAAAGAGAGTTTTAATGTGACGACATGATTTTTAGTGTTTTACTTTAAATCAAAATAAGATTAACAAAAGTTTCACTGTGTGGATTCCCAAATTCCGTAAACATATTAAAACACTTCTTGCATTTCACTCTCAAAATTTTTAAAATTCAGGACATGTTTCTTGAAGCTCTAGTTCACACCATGAACTGTAAATGACTAATGGATCATACTAGATTGGAAAACTATTATGTAACCGTGAGGGCTGTGGTGGTCTGTTGATGAACTTGTATAATATATTGTCTGCTTCTGGAATATCAAAATTCATGAGTTTATGTTCATATTTCTTTATGAAAATCTATGCTGAGTTCTTTAGGATGTTGAATTGCTTTTAATAATGTAATGCCCTTTTCTATTTCATGATGTTCATTCCAGAAATGTGCTGCTATAGCTGATTTTTCTATCTGTTTATAACAAATATTTCTCCATTGTTCCTTGAATCTGATGCCCATATTTCTCTTGGTCTTGCCTATGTATATTATTTTACAGACCTAACAAGTAATTTGGTATATACCTCATTTTTCTTCTATAGGTCAGGAATCTGTTTTGTTCAACTTCAACAGTTTGCCAACTAACGTTTTGAGATGCTAATGTGATTTTATACTATTTGAAAATTTTTTGAAATTTGTTATTAACTTGTGGTGGTAAGTGAACTTTTTGTAACTTTTTTTCTTGTGATAAGGTACTCAGGGTGGTAAGCTTAATTCTCTGTTGAATTTTTTTTAAAAATTATAAAAACTTTAAAAAATTCATATGGAACGAACAGAGGAAGCTCATATGAATTGAATCTGTTGTCTAACACTCTTCATGCTTCACTAACCTTAAAAATATCCGGAACCGGTTTCAAAGATATGTTATCTCCATCTTCGGCGTGGACGACTTTAATTCTCTTTTGTTTCTGAAATCTTTTAATTTTGTGATCAATCATCTGTTTTTTGAACCCATTAGAATCGGCTGTTTCTATCATATGTAGGCATTCTTCCTTATATTCATCTGTTGAGCTGAACATTAACAAACCTAAATACAATGCTGTTGAAAACTTTTTCCGTACAAGGTCTTGGATTAAAACCATAAGCGTTTATATAATTGTCAATGTGTGCTTTCTTTCTATAAATGCCAAATTCAAGTTTGTTTTTCCTTATTTAAAAATTATATATGGACCTAAACACAGTGAAGCTAATCATTTAATTTAATTTTATGTCATCTAAACACTCTTAATGCTTCACTTACTTGTCATAAAATGTGATACATGTTTCGAAGACGTTCGTCTTCATCCTCGGCCACGGGATGACTGATTGGAGACTTGATTGGACCTGTAGATGTACAGTTTTGCCCTGGTGGCACCTTGATGAAACTAAAGTTTGTGTTTCCTTCTTCCGGAACGTCAAAGTTCACACGATCTCGGTGTTTGTAAATGTGAATTTTTTCCCATGTAGCCAATTGTGCAGATCCCTGTACTGCTTTTAACAATTCTACTTTTTTAATTATGTCATGATTTTCGGTCCAAAAATGATATGCTACAGCTGACTTTTCTATCTGTATTTTATGTTCCTAAAATGTTCTTTTAAACATGTGCCTATATTCCTTTTTGTTTTTCCAATATAAATCTTTATCACATTCTGCACAAGTTATCTTATAAATACCTGCTTTTTCTTCATGTGGGGTACTTTCATCAACATTGTCCTTTAGAATATTTTTCAAACTATATCTATTGATAGGTGCCAATCTTATATAGTAATCTTTAAAAATATTTTGAAACTTCTTCATTGTCCTTGGGTGAAATGTAAAGTTTTTAAAAACCAATTTATTTTTATCTACTGAAAGTGTGGTGGTATCTTTTATCAATTTCTTCCTTTGAAACTTTTGTACTTTTTTGTGTACCAATTTCTTATTAAAACCATTTTAAATCGCAATTTCTTCTATCTTTTTATATTCTTTAAGAAATTCTTCTTTGCTAATTGGTAAGTTCACCAATTTATGTGTCAAGCTATTAAAAACTGCATGTTTATGTGTTGTGGGGTTAAAACCATCTGCCTTTATGTGATTTTCTGTATGTGTATCTTTTCTGTATATACCAAAGCTAAAATTTTTTTGATTCTTCATGATTTTGATGTCTAGAAAAGGCAACATGTCATCTATTTCTGTTTCATATGTAAAAGAGATATTTTTATCTTGTATGTTCAAGAGTTTTAAGGCATCATCAATAAATTTTTTGTTCACTATGGAAAAAATATCATCTACACATCTATACCAAATTTTAAAAATACATGGAAAGGCAGAAGTGATATGTATCTCAAATCTACTCATAAACAGATTAGCTAAAAAGGGAGATAAAGGACTACCCATAGTAAGTTCTGTTTGCTGTTTGTAAAATTTCCCTTTGAAAGTAAAAAAGGATTGGTTTATGCAAATTTTGGTGAGATTAATATATTCTTCTATATGACTTCATTAATTCCAATTTCAGTGAGCCAATCACGTAAATAAGACAGAAGTTTCCTTTTTGGTAAGCTCGGAAACAATGAAACTACATCGAAAGATAGTAATGTGTCAGAAGGTAATAACTTAATGTCCTTTATTTTATCTATTAATTGGAATGAATTCTTTATGCTTTTACTTTGAAATTTTGGCAATGTGTTAAATCTTTCAGCTAACCATTTTGCCAAAAAATATGACGGAGTGTTAATATTGTTGATAATGGGTCTCATACCCTTTCCAGGCTTATGAATTTTTGGTAATCCATATATTTTAGCTATAGTGGGATTATTCTGTTTTAATTTGTATTTAGTTGAATTAGGAATGACCGTATATGTTTTTATGGCATTGAAAACTTGCGTGAATTATTCCAGTTACACAGAAGATTATGTTGTAGATTTAGAAGTTGCTATGGAAAATTTGAGTAATAAAGAAAAAGAAAGAATTAGAATAAAATCTGAAAAAGCTTTTAAAGAAATTAATAAAAGAAAATCATCAGCAATCAAGAATTACTGGAACACTATCAGATCATTAAATGAAAAAGATGTGATGTATAAAAAGGCAGATAAGGGTAACAAAATAGTTATATTAGATAAAGATGATTATGTTTCTAGAATGATAGAGTTATTAAATAAAAAAGAATTTGTTCAAATTCAATCAGATCCTTTGAAACAGTGTAATAAGTTAGTGAATGATGGGACATGGCCACAATAGGATTCAGGAAGCTCATACCGCCACAGGTGGCCGAGGTTGTTAAACTGCAGAGTTGTGAGAGGGAGGTCTGGGGTTCGAATTCCCTGATGACCATCCTCCCTAATTGGGGTTTTTTCCAAGTTTTCCTCAGTCCTCATAACTGGCAAACGCTGGGAAAGTACCCTAAACTTGGCCTAAAACGGGCATTAAACAATACAAAAAAAAAAAAAGGAAGTGCATGTTCTCTGTCACTATGCTGCTTAACATTGAGAAAGCATTTCCTAGCACCTGGCTCATGCGAGCTGGGCTGCCACTTGCTCTTATAGAGTTAATTGATAGTTTTCACTCAAATCGCATGTTCTGTGTCAAAATTGAAAATTGGACAGGAATGACACAAATGGGACTACCAAAAGGAACGTGTTGCCACCAACACTCCTCTCTGTTTATATGTCGAATTCCTACAAGGCATAGTAGGTCTACTTACGAATGTGCTGGTGGCATTTTTATTTTGGTTTAAAGCAGAATCTTACATTTCGCACAAACTCAATCTGCCAACACCTTACCTAGGTGGAGGAATGGAGTGATAACTGGCAAATGCATGTCAATGGTGAGAAGAGCTAGGCAGTTCTTGTCACCAAGCACCACAGACCAGCCTATCCTGAGGCTCTGAGTCTGCAGGGCCAGACAATTCCCTGGAGGAACTGGAAATGGGTCAATAATCTTAGGGTTACCTGGGACCAGGGGCTGACCTTCCAGTCCCACATGCAAGCACAAGGTGCAAAGGCCAGAGTGACCATTTCAAAAATGATTCATATTTTTAAAATAAACTTTTCCAATTTGCATCAAATTGCGAATTTATAAGTCCTTTATTCTGGCAATAATGTATACTAGGTTTGGGGCTACAGAGCTCTGTCCTATGTTGCTTATTGGCAAAAAGCGCAATTCATCACCTTAAGGAGAATTTTTGTTCCAGTTAATGTTCCCCACAGTTTTCCTACATGAAACTTCTGGCCTCAAGTACATTAACGACACCATAGGGAGACCAGGGCAGAAAGCATATGCACTTAATGCTAAACATCCAAATGCAGTTTCATCTCCGATCCATCACCCATCTGACTCATAATGGTACTCAACATGACGTGTCAGCAGACAACAGTGTACAGAGAGATATAGCTACCTAGTGGCCAGGCTCTCCCCTGTACCTGGCTCCACAACACCGTGGAGTCGGCCAGGAAAAGGTGCAAGGTGCATTGGCTATCATCATCCTGCAGCTCAAAGTATCAGCAACTATGAGAATTTTAAGTCGCACTTACTCTGATCAAGCGTTCATAGGATGATTACTGCTTCACTATTCCAGTTTGAAAATGATTGTTCAAGGATAGAATTTTTTTGGGGCAAAACTTTTAGAAGGAATAATATGGGAAAATGATACTCTGAGGAACAATGAATGCAGATTTTATTTACATAAGATTTAAGGTAAAATGTTTGGGACCACATAAATTGAACAGTATATCCGGGAAAACAATGGTTCTGGGAATGATAGATTGAGGTTCCACTGTATGTTGGCAATAGACACAAAATTTAAAATTTTAAACCAGAAAGTGAATTTTCTGCAGCAAGAATGTATTATGTAAGAAAAATCATTGTATCTTATTTAAAACAAAATTGTCAAAATTTAAAATGTATATCTAAATTTGATTCTGAGGATGGTTCAAAAAAGATAAGGAGATAATTTCTTTCTTGATTATGTAGCTTACATGTATTTTGTGTGAAGGCATTCAAAGAATTGATCAGGCCCATTGCTTTGCAAAAATAGATTATAGCTTAATAAATAGAGTGGCTCTTCAAATTTCACAAAATAAGATAGTGTGCCATAGCAGCACCCTTAGGTATCCTGTCCTGAAGAGTCATGCCAGGGGGTTGAATGCCCACAAGTCTATGAAACAAGAGGGTGGAATTAGACCCCTTCTAAAAAAAGAAAAATAAGTGTGCAATTTCCATAATAACTTTATTTTGCATGCATTTCAATATTACAAAAGTCTGTAAATTGCAATCTGTGGTGTCTAGTTGAATTAAATATTTGTATTATAACTGCTCCCAGTTAGTTAAAATAATTGATGTGTCGCTGTATTAATTCAGGAATTAATTACAATATTCCCAATTGGCTGTGAATTCACTGACAGTTGATGTGGTCAGTGACCTGTTAAACATGTCCTGAATAATTTAATGATAAATAGAACATAAGCAGTAAATCGACCTGCCAGTTAATTAAGTATATATATACTCATCTTCTTGCCATAGAAGGACTCCACATGTCCGAAATATAGCGATCTCAAGTGTAACTTTTTCTTAGTGTTTTATCCTTTTCTACTGTTATAATTACTCTTAATTAGTTACATTGTTAATAGTGTTACTTTATTTTTCTTGTATATTGTATATATATATATATATATATATGTATATTGTATATATATATATATAAGTTGTTTCAGTATTAGTTACAACACAGAGTGGGTCATAAATTTAATTAATATATTTGCTCAAAATTTTATTAGCATTTCATTGTCAAAAGTAGATGTTTTTTCTATATAGAATCAAGTATATTTTATCAGATTATATAAGAAATATTCACTATTGAATCTGAAATAAAATGGGTTGTTTTTACTTTTTTTAACCTTTTATTTCACTGAAAATAATTCTGTACGGTAACTTAAAATAGACAGTAGTCTTAAGAAACATTACATTAAGTCTAAATGAAAAGATAATATTTAAGGCAGCCCATAAGTTTGTCTGGTTGGCAAATGTTATACAATAAAAATATGTACAAGTACATGTTTAGGTTAATGATGTTTCTGTATTTGCTCTAGATTTTAGATAATATTTTATCTTTTGAAAAGCAAGTGACACGTGAAACTTGATTAGCTTTCCTTATCTGGTGAAAACTACATATCTATATGTTCTAGCTATGAAATGGGCATATTCTTTTAGTGAACTTGTGTGCTGGATAATTCATTGAAATTGATTCAGTTTTTTACATTTATTTATTTATAAAGATGTATCTTTATGCACACCTCTCTAGTGCCAAAAATAATGGAAGCTGTCTTCGCAGATAACATTTTTAAGAAATGGAGAAAATTCATATTTCACAAAAATCTTTAAATTGGTATGATGCAATATAAATTTATAAAATATGGTTTAAATGGTAAAAACCAGGTGCATTTCAGGCAAAGTATAAAAATAAATATCAGAAAGAATAACAGTCAGTGAAATTTCTTCATGTTTGTGTTGTTTTAGAAAGTACCACAAGGAGATTGGTTCTGTCCAAAATGTCGTCCACCAGAGAAAGTCAGCAGACCTAAGAAGAGGCGACTCTTCTCCCAAGAAGAAGAGGAAGATGAAAGTCTAAAAGAAAAGAATGTGAATGCAGACACTGAAAAGTAGGCCATTAATTTATCTATGTAGTGTTGCAATAAATAATACAGTAAGCTTTTAAATCATCAAAATAATTATTCTTTAAGATCTGGGCACTCATCGGAGAATATTAATAGTTAAAAGAAAAGGATTTTTATTCAAAATAGGCTCCATACATTTATCTAATGTTGCCTTTGATACAAGTGTACACATGGCCTCCAGGGTGAGGTTATTCATTGCCTTTATCAGAGAACACTTTAGATTGCCATTAATATAAATACTGTTCTTCCGAACCATCTTTCAGACATCCAAGCTTGCAGTTGGGAAATAACTTTTGGGTCGCTGTTTGGCTGGAGTAATAAACTGGCATATATTCGTGAAACTACAGCTTTTACCTTAAGGGCTGGCATTAAATGATGTAAACTGTAGGGATAGCTGTAGAACAAAGCATTGCGCAGGTCTTTCACTCCAGGACTGTCGCCTGAAAAATGTGGCCAGAATCTTTACTCCCTTCTGAAAACTCAATGATATCATTACAGTGTACATGTATGTCAAGATTTATAATAATCTCCTGGAAGTCATAATCTGCAGATTTTCTATCTGATTATACTTGATGTTTCTGCATGCTCTTTGAGCCTAATTCCAATGCTTTTTGTTTTGCTAATATACACTTTGTTGCATTCTGAGCAGTTGATTTTATAGATTCCTGGTTTCTTCTCAATTGGGGTTCTGTCATTAACACTGGAGTTGAACAAGTTATTTAGGTTGAATTTGTTCACTGGGGACGAAGTAATTTCAAACTCTCTTGAGTATCAAAATCCATCATCTTCCCAGAAATAGCTGCTTGATAATGATTCCCTCAGCAAAGAGCTGTATTAGGTATTGCTCTTTGTTGCATTGTAGATATATGTGTACATGAAAATGACTAACATCGAACAGAATACAATAATTAAATTCTTTGTGAGGAAGAATGTAACAGAAATTCATACAGACATTACAAATACTCCACGGAATTCTTATACCATCATTTTCAACTGTTTCCAAGTGGACCACTTAAATTCAAACAAAGTTGTGAAAAGTTGGAAGATGAACCAGTAGTGGACAACCAAAATCTGTTACCATACCAGAAATTGTTAAAAAATGATTCAGTGGACCATTTACTTAAGGTAAATAGGTGTTTCAAGCAACGAGTTATTTCACATTTTGATTCAGTAATTGTGTAAGAAAACATTATCTGTAAGATGGGCATTGAGCTTGTTGACACCTGATCTAACAAATCAGAATAAATCTATGAGCAAATTTGTTTTGTTCCCCGAGATATCCAACTGAATTATTAATTGATTCATGACTAGTAATGAAGCATAGGTGCACTTCTACACTCCAGGAACAAAACCATGGAAGAAGCATGATCCTCCACTGCCAAATGTGTGAAGAGTCAGTGGGAAAGATCATAACTTCAGTTTTCAGAGATGCTAAAGGTATTCCACTGATGGACTATTTTCTTAGTGAACATCTATTACCAGAGCGTGCTATGCTAAGATTTTGGATCAACTAAAAGGGAATATATGTCACAAAAGGCATGGTTTATGAAAGATGAAAGTGATCTTGTCTCAAGACTTTGCTCACCCTCACATGTGTCATTACAATGGAAAAAATCAATGAATGGTTTTAAAATGATTAAGAATAGTTTGCAGATCTGGAGGAATCTGATTTCCATAATGGTATAAAAACTTTAAAACATAGTTGGGCAAAGTGCTTTAGTGTCAGGAAGACAATGTTAATTAATAAAAACAATTTCAAAAGAGTTAGCCTTTATTTTAGTAACTTTTAAAATAATCCTCTCACAGTTACAACACTATTTCATTCATAGTTCATGTCCCTCACATCTTAAATAATCACTTTTTTTTTTTCTTTCTTCCCCTTGGCAACTGGGAAAATGTCTGCAGGTTAACTGTGAGCTTAAATATCACTAATATATTGTCGATCCTGGTGGTATAGTGGTAACCATATTTGCCTTCTAAACCCAAGAGCCAGGGTTCATATCTAGCCAAAATCAATGGATTTTTTCTGGCGTAAAAATCCTAAATATGGCTACCTTCCAAAGGGAAGTAAAGCAGTGGGTCCCCTGTCGTACATTTACGACTCGAAAAAGAACCTCAATCCTGAAAGAAGAGGCCTCTGAGTAAAATTTGACGGCCATTTCATGCCCTTAATTGAATGGGAGAGTCCCTTCTCATAACTGAAATGTAAAAGGTGATTTATTTTTTAGTTTATTTGTAAATTGATGAATGCCTCTGCTATTAACTATTTGTAATGTGCATCATGTTTCAGTGAGAACATTCCTCTTATAGAAGTGTGTGATGCTTGTGGAGAGGGAGGTCACGTTATCTGCTGTGATACCTGTCCACTTCTGTTCCACATAGAATGTCTTGTCCCACCTCTGAAAAAGGTTCCAAGAGGAAAATGGTTTTGTCCTAAATGCAAGGGAACAAAAGGTAACTGCTCTGTTGTGGCAGTGTTACATTCTTCTTGCTGCTGTTAGATATTAAATATATTATGTATATTAAAGAAATTTCTGATGTAATAAGTTGCTCTTCTGGCTATGTTTATTATTATTATTATTATTATTATTATTATTATTATTAGCCTTAGAAAGCCATGTCAATTTATAGCAAACTTCTCTGCATAAAAGAAAATCTATGAGCAACAAATGAGTTTGAACTATAGTGCGTTTAAGTTATGGGCCTTCTTAGCATGGCTACTAACTGGAAAAGTACTATAACCGGGAAAAAGGAGATAGCTACCACACATAAAGTTAATTCTTTTTATTTTGGTGATTGTTTTTACTGAAAGCATAAAATAATGCTCTCTTAAACCGGTAATAATAAGCACTAACCAGTATTATAAGTACTAAATATGATCTTATTTTGATTTAAAGATTTTTATTTTGATTTTAGAGTCGTCGTTTTGGTTGACAATGTGAGGAATGTACCTCACGAAACATGTACCAAAATTACTTTTATAAGTGTGTTTGTGAAACTTAAAGAGAGTTTTAATGTGACGACATTATTTTTAGTGTTTTACTTTAAATCAAAATAAGATTAACAAAAGTTTCACTGTGTGGATTCCCAAATTCCGTAAACTAAATATGATACCCATCAGTGGTAATATATTGCCATCATCTGTGTAGGTGTATTTCGTCTACTTTTCTTCCATAAGAATATGGTACTTTGGAAAACTTTTCTTGTCATTGAGAGATCCTGTCTCTCATAACTTTTTAACAAGTTGGCAAACAGTATCATTACCTAAAACATTATTGCCAGAATATTTTCTTGCAAATTGCCTTACCATTTCTCTGCAAGAATTCTTTTTTGCATACAAGAGTAGGTCCATAAGTTTCCGGCCTCGCCGATAAGGATTATCGCCTTCACAAAGCCCTTATCTGGTGCCATACCTTACCTGTTAAGTATATAATTGTACCTGTAAATTGTGCTCTGCTGTGTTCACTTGTTCAGATATAGTTGCATAAAGAAAGCTATGTGTAGAAGATTATGACATGTTCACAATGGAGTATTCAGCTGTTATTAAGTTCTTCACAAAAGAAGGGCTCCAAATGAAATTAACAGCAATTGAATGGTGTATATGGGGAATCATCCCTCTCATATTCTACCATAGAAGAATGGGCCAAACTTTTTCGAATGGGTCGAGAAAGCATTGAAGATGAAGAGCGTGCAAGTCGGCCAGCTGCTAACTCCTGAAAGCATTGCTCTTGTGGAATGAGAAACTATGGAAAATCGGTGGATCAAAAGTTACAGAAATAGCAAGATTAGGTCTTTCTAAAACAACAGTCCTTCGAATTATTCATCAACATTTAAACATGAGTAAAGTTAGTGCAAGATGGGTGCCTAGACTTCTTTCCTCAGTCCCAAAGCAGCAATGAGTCATTTGTTGTCAGGCATTTTTGGAGCTCTGCCATGGCAAGGGAGAGTTCTGCAAACCATTGTTATAGGAGATGATGAAACTATGGTCCTCTACTATGATCCCTTGTCCAAAAAAGAATCAATGGAGTGACTTAAACCTGGGGAAGCATCACCTCTAAAGGCCAAGGTCACTCAGTCAACCAAGAAGATCATGGCCATAATCTTTTGGGACTGTGAAGGAATACTCTTCATAGAATGCAGGGAAAGAAACACCACGGTAAAAGGGGAGTACTATGCTGGCCTACCGACAGACTATGTGCTTCCATTAAAGAGAAAAGGCGAGCGAGGAAAGCTGAATGGTGGTGTGCACCTTCTTCACAACAATGTGCTTGTGAACACAGCTCTTATTGCAAAGGAAGCTATGAAGAAATGTAGCTTCAGGGAGATCGACCATCTGCCCTACAGCCCAGATCTAGCTCCCATTGACTATTTCCTCTTCTCAAAATTCAAGAAGGAACTTCAAGGAAGAGTGTGATGAAGAAGTGATGAGTGCTGTTTATGCCCATTTTGCAGATGAGACTTCTATTTTGGGGGGGGGGGGGATTGAAATGTTAATTCAAAGATGTAAGAAGTGTATTGCAATAAAGGGTAACTATGTTAAAAAGTGGAAAATAGTTTTTGTTTTTATCTTAAAAATGGTTGGGCCAGAAACTTATGGACCTACTCTCATATGTATCATATTTAAATATTTTTTTCTTTCTTTTGCTTCAAGACTATATTTATGCAGTGGCATAACTAACAAAGAACAATCGGCACACATTGAAAGCACTGAGTAACACATGAATGCATAGTCATTCGCTGACAAAGCCTCCATTTAAATACAAGCTGCTACCTGTACATGCATATAAAGCCCTAACAAATGGCTTCTCCCATGCTTGGCCAGCTGTGCTCTGCTGGTCAAGTAACCTGACTGTAGATCTGGGCCATATTAATAGATTTCATGTTAATTCAGACTATTTGCATGCTAAATTAACTGGACTAAAATGAGACTAAACTCATGTTTTTAATAGATGCTAAATAATGCAAGCTAAGCAGAGCCATGGGGTACATTATCAAAATGTTAAATAATATTGAAACTATATCCACAAACTAAAGATATACGAGGAAGAAGCATGAAACCAAATGTTCTTCCTAGGATTTGCTATGGGAATGTGTGTTCAATCTATGGTGCCAATAATCTTGTTTTCTATTATATATAAATTAACAATAATAATAAAAATAGAAAAGGATAAAACACTTAGATAAAGTCACACTTGAAATTGCTATATTTCGAATTCATTGAGTTCTTCAATTGCAAGAAGCAAGACAATTAGGAATATATATATTCCTAATTCTTTAAATCAACTGACCAGGTTATCCACTTTATCTTAATCACAATATATTTAATATTTCTATATTTTGTTCACCATAAGAAAAGAGCAATTTAATTAGAAGCCATATCTCACTCTACTAGTTCATTTTGATTGGTAGATTGCTGCTACAATAGAACTGCATATGATGCATGCAGATCAGAAATTATGTGAGAAAAACCTTTTTTTTATAATTATGTATGCTTTGATAATCATGTATGCTTTTTCTTTACCTAACTTATAATGTAGCACTATAATATAATATTAAGTATAATCATAGTCCTCTATGTATGTCTTTCTTGTATGCACTCTACAAAAGCCTTACAGCGCAAGTGCGCTCAACTGTTATATTTCCCACATTTGCGAGTTATAAGCCGTACCAATTGAATGAAAGTTACTAATTAGTAGAAACTTAAATTGGCCAAAAAAAAAAATATGGAAGTGTAATATGTTCAAACTCAGATTGCACCATTCAAATGACTCAGCATCTTTGACATATTTTGAAGAAATTGTGGTTATGATTAAGTGCTTTTTGATACTGCCGTATTGGTATATATGCTTGTACATGTGATTGAAATTCTTTCTTTAATGGTATGAGCATATAAGCTTGTATTTTTAAAACAATGAAAAATAAAATGTGATTATTGCCTACATACATCTTTTGTTCTTTGCATTCGGTACTGCTTGCTGCATATGTAATGGGTAAGAAAGACTTTAGTATGGGACCATCATTCTGTGCCATTGCCACATGATTAAGTTTATGAATGAAAAGTTATTGATGCTTTAATAGCTGTCGCTAAGGTGAAGATGAAGGTCCCGCTTACTGAATCAGTCACAATTACTTAAGAGTTACAAATGATGCTAACAATCCATGCACAAGCAAGGAGTTGTCCAATTAATTGTCCAAAAATGCAGGAACATAGTTATTTTATAAAATACATATTTAAAATTTTTATTTATGGATTAGAATAAAGACTAAAAAATTCCAAAATAATAGCGAACCATATGTGTGTTGAGGATTGTAAGTGATTTGAATACATGGTAATCATTGTACTTCCATTAAGTACCTCTGTTTATGTTTTTCCCTTAACTTACGATGAAAATTTTAAAATTTGAGCCAAATTATGGCAATTAATCCTTAGGCTATAGCAAATTCCAATTTACAAATACAAGAAGTGTTCTTCCATTGTTAACACACCAGAAGTCACTAGTTAATGCATACTAAGAATGTCTATGAATATGGCCCTCTTTTACTAATTTATATGTAAGTAAGGAAGCACTGAAACTTTAGTGTATCCTAAAGTGAAAAGGAATTTCTAAGATAGACAAAAAAGGATACTTTAAAAATGATTTAAATGTTGTACATGTATAAAATAAATTTCAGGAAATACTGGTGTAATGCAAAAATAAATGTCTCAGGAAGTCCTGCAGAGAGATGGATTGCAACTTGGGAAAATTGTATGATACATTTAGTTTTTTGAATTATTTATTTATATCATGGTACTGTGGCCTGAAGTTCTATTGTACCAAATGAAGGATAATGATAATTTGGCTTTCTGAGTTTGGGGTACTTTGTGGCATAAATTTCTCAGGCTTTCCTAACAAACTGAGGGAAAAACCTCAGGAAATTACCCTATCGGGAATCAAACCCAGCTTACTGTGTGGGAAGAGCAAATGCTACCACTAGACAATGGCAGTAGTGTATTATGTGGCTTACTGGTGCCTAACTGATGTTATGTAGGTCAGCAGCATTTTGACAGAAGCTTCAAGCATAATAAAGAAGTGCTATTAGGACTTGTGTCTCAGTTGAAATTGGTAAGCCTCTCATATCTTTATTAAATATACATTAGGACAAAAAGCTCCATCAGTCTTCTTGCCCTTTCTTTAGTATCTTTTCCTGAAAGGTGCATCATAATTATATGCAATTCGCAAAAATGTTTTTATCTGCCATCCATTTCATGAATTTATACATCAAAGCCACATCCATAAATCCATAGTCATCCATTTTGCAAAGATAGTCAGTCCATTTTAAAATTTGAGCCAGATTATGGTAATTAATACTTAGGCTATAGCAAGTTCAAATATACGAATACAAGAAGTGTTAATCCATTGTTAACACACCAGAAGTCACTGGGTAATCCATACTAAGAATGTCTATGAATATGGCCCTCTTTACTAATTTATGTACAAGTTAGGAAGCACTGAAAGTTTAGTGTATGCTAAAGTGAAAAGGATAGATAGATAAAAATTAAAGTTTATTTTAATCTTTGGAGTCTGTTATTATACTTTTGCAAAGTGCATAGAAAGCCAATTTTTTCCAGCAATATTTGAACATATTTTTGCATCTTAGTATATAAACTGTGTTGTAAAAATTGATGATGTGTTTTGAAATTAGAAACTTTCAGTCCTTGAAAATGTAATGAGTACTGCATGCTAATATTGTAGAGAAGTCTGCAAGGTAATAAAAGATTCAATAAAACTAAGTGGAAGATTGTTTATGGAAATAAGGAAGTGTATCTTTCATAGATTCAATAAAACTAAGTGGAAGATTGTTTATAGAAATAAGGAAGTGTATCTTTCTTATAGCTTAGTTAATATAATAAAATTTATGCAGTAATTGTTCATTTAATGTTAAATTATATGCATGAGGAAAATGTATTCATCAGAAGCTGTTTTTATTTTTTAACATTTCTGTGGCTTCACTACCAATGAACACGGAAGTAGTCTGAGTTAAAAACATTTAAAATATTTAATCAATGATTAAACACTCTTAAGGTTTCACTCTCAAAATTAAAAAATTCAGGGCATGCTTCTTGAGACCTTTGTTCACGTTAAACCAAAGCAAATGGCTCACTAAACATATCCTGAATTTTTTAATTTTGAGAGGAAGTGTTAAGAGTATTTTATCATTGTATCAATATTTTAAACGTTTTGAACTCAGACTATCTCCGTGTTCATTGGAAGCAAAGCCACAGAAATGTTTTTAGCATTTTAAAATATTTTATCCCCTGAAGATCTTATACTCGTTTTTACTATGTTGATTCCTATAATAATAAAAAAAAAGAAGAAGAAAGAAAGAAAGATGTTCATTTGGTTGTGATTTTGGAAATAAATTGAGCTTCTGATGAAATAATTGTGGTGACCCAGTTGCACTGTATGGCCTGTCATTGGTCTGCAGATGCAGAGAGGGAGCCCTCAAATCAACTGTTAAAGCGTCTACGCCGTTGCAGTGCCAATGCAGCTGTGGCTAAGATCTCCGTGTTTGCCAAACGCCTGCAGAGTAATTCTTGGGATGGTGTGTTGTGGTTATTACTATTGTTTCTTGTGTTGTAGTTTAGAGTTGGGTAGCTAACACTTCTGAAATTTGCTATGTTAATGGAGAATTGGGTTCTGCTTATTAGTTTTTGTTGTCTTTTCCTGTAATATTTGAGCAATTTATTCTGAAGCTTTATTTATGTGCTTGAGTGTCATTGTGCTGTGTTTTTTATCATTAAATCTATACTGTGCATAAATTCTTTGTGTTGTTCAGAAAAAGTATATTGCATTACAAGATTAGGTTATATGCATGTAGTAAATTAATGACCATCTCAACTAACAGTAGGAGACTATATTTTAATATAATATTGAAGCTGTTTTGAAACCATATTTCCCTCTTTAGCTGAACTTTCCCTCAAGGTATTTTTTTTATGCATGGATATATGTAATTCTATCTAAAACCAATAAGTGATCAATAGGATAGGCAGAAAATTTCAGGACTTTGCAAAGGATATAGTTATGAGCTTGGTATGCCATTGGTAATGGTTGTGCTTCTTTCAGTGTTCTGGACTATTTCAGGTTTATCTCACAAGTAAACACTCAAATGAGTTTGTGGTTTATTTCATTTAGCATAACTACCATTATTCTATACTGAAATTAAATTACTATTACACATTGCATTGAAATTTACTACTTGGGTAATCTTATTTGTGAAGTAAGAGAATGATAAATATGCCAAATTATATAATGAATTCACATAGCAACCAACATTCAATGCTGTTAGGACTCAATTTTCCCACTTTCAGAATCACTGTGTAATATTTATTATGTTGTAGGGACTAAATGATTTAGCTGGGGAAAATCTGTAAATCTGGCATATATTGTATTTACTTACAAAGAACCCTACTTTTTATTCTTCCACCAAAATGCAGAAAGGTCTAATAAGCAAACTTCTCAAGTGATGCCATGTTAATTTAACAATCAGTAGTTTTGTAAAGTAGAAAGTTGATATAATTTTAAAGAATGTTTATATTTTATACTGCATAATATTGTCAAATATTTCAGTAACTGAAGGAACCATTTTGAAGATTAGTATTTGTATAGAAAATGTGGCTTGTTTAGCCATATGAAAATCTTTTTAAGAACCTGCTCTCACACTTATTGAATAAATTTACTAATAAAAAAATCACCAATCATCAAAATGGCCGACCAGTATTCATTCACTGTTGTACTCGGGGACTTTCAACCTTCTGGTTATTATTGACCTTAGCCTGTATTGAAATCCTCCTTTGGAGGTTAAGTAATGAATTTTCACAATTACATAAGCAAATGCATACCCTACATAACTTTTTCTATGTCATAAATACTGTAGTACAAGAAACTAATATTTACAACATCAAAATATCCACAAAATGAATATTTATAAATTGACAGCAATACACAAAGTTATTTTGCCTATATAATATTTAC
Organism: Metallyticus violacea; assembly: GCA_030762175.1. NCBI lineage: Eukaryota > Metazoa > Arthropoda > Insecta > Mantodea > Metallyticidae > Metallyticus > Metallyticus violacea. Next base: position 23,027,783 of record CM060834.1, read on the forward strand.
ACAATTTTTATTATGCCTCATTTTTTCAAAGTGAAGGCAATATTTTCAGTGAACAAAAATCTAGCGCCCTCTTAATTGAATTTTTACTTTTGCCTTATGTGACTGCAGTGATTTACTTTTTTTATATATTGTAGTATATAATGGAAATTGCTGTAGTTTTCTGCCTAGAAAAATTTAACTAAATATAGTCTACTTGTTTTCTGTATATGACCTGGCTCATACCCAGAGTCAAATATGAAATTTATGGTGAATAAAGTGGCACCTAGGCAATTTTTTTTTCTTTCTTCCCAATTTGCCTGGCATTTATTGCAGCAGTTGTAGCATTTTCACCATACAAGGAAAACACTCTAGCTCAAACAAACATTCATAAAAATATAGTTATAGGTCTTTTACTTACCTCTGTTAATACAGTAGGACCTTGATTCATTGTTTTTGGAAGGACCAGGGTAAATAAACGTTGGATTCAGGAAAATAATAGATACAGGAAGTACATAAACCATGTTCAAAAATAAATAAAGCACCATATTTTAAATCAATTTTACATGCTACAATGTACACATTTTACATGTTTGTTGTTGGTCCTTGTGGTCTAGTGGTATCCATGCCTGCCTTGTAGACCCAAGACTGCAGATTCAATCCTGGCCAAGATTGATGGATTTTTTGAGGGTAAATATTCTGAGTATGGCTTACTTTGGAAGTAAAGTGAAGCCATGAGTCCCATGTCATATTTTTATTGTATGGAAAGAACTGCAAGCCTGAAAGAAGAGGCCTCTGAGGAAAATTTATTGGTTGTTTCATGCCCTGAATTGAATGGGATGCTGATGGCCTGAGATGTTCAAGAGCATCTGTAAATAAAACAATTCAACAAAAATATACATTTTTTCACTTTCTTTGAAAAGAGTCTTTAATTAATATTTGCTTCTTAACTGCTTTTCTTTTCATGTAAAATAATGAATTTTGCACTTAAACACATTCTGTTGCTCTCTGCCATCCAATCATCAGTCGTGTGCATAGACAATACACTCGGAACAATTTCACAAGATCTACATCGGTATGGCTTTGGCTGTTGCATCATCTTCCCCCTTTTCTTCATTCGCCTTCTCCATATCTCAAACACTTGCTAGTCCTCCCTTCTCGTCGCACACTTCATCAACACTATGAATGCCACATGTGACAAACATTCCTGTCACATAGGTGTCAAAACTGAAGGGTGTGGCAATTCTGGTCCATTCTTCATATCAGCTCTCATCCTGCTGCTCCAAAAGTATCTGCAACCACCGAAAGTTTGAGTCACGCTTTCTCAGATCAACTATGATGCGAACTCTCTATACACTTGACAATCACTCTTCAATTATTCCAATTTGAAAATAGCCGTTTGAGGATAGAATTTCTTAGGGACTACCTTTTGATCGAATATTGCGAGAAAATGATAATTCGGGAAATGATGAATGCTGGTTTTATTTACATGATATAAGTTAAAATATTTGGGATCACATAAATTGAATGATACATCCAGGAAAACAAAGGTTCTGGGAACGATAAATCAAGGTTCCACTATTAAATTTTTTGTAAAATGCTGCAGTTGCTTACTAAAGAGCTGCATCTAAGCTCAGCTTCAAACATAATTCATTTACAGACTATAATTATCACTAAATTCATTGATAATATTCGTTTTAATGTAAAACATTGCAATTGCTTACTATAGGACTCCTTTTAGCCAACTTTCACTTTCTTTCTGCTATACCAGTCAAGATTGTGTAGGTGTTTATATCGATTGCATGCTTTAAAGTGGCCTTGTTTCCATAAACCACTATTGCTCAACTTCAGTGTTATACAGTAAAACAAATATCACAATTGCATTCAGCAGTAAGTAAAACTGAATTTTGAGTAGTTTTGTTTGTTTGAACCTGAGTGAAGGGTGACAAACAGAGCTCTCTAGTGAGCAATATTGGCATTATACAAAAAAGTGAATATCATTATTAAATTCAGAGATAAGTAAATGACTTGTATTTTGGTGCAGATTTTGCTTATTCTAAATCAAGAGTTTTCTTTGTTAATTCAGTATAGTTTTCTAATTACATGACTTCTGTGATCAGAAAAAAATTTCACATTAGCCATCAAAATTGTGAAAACAGTCTTTTGCATAGTGTGGTGCTGTTTAGCCATTCATTTTCAGTGTTAATGCATTAACAACAAAAATAGTGGTATTATGTAACAAAAATGTTTGTGTGATGTAGTGAATTGAATTTAATGTGTGAATAACCATAATATATAAGGGCTGTCTGAAAAGTTCTTGACCTCCCATTAATTGGTAGATCTGTTATAAGTGTTTCTGAAAAATTTCAAGCCTTTCTCTATTGTTGCTTGTTCCATACAGCTATCTGAAGCAAGATATTTGTTGAAATGGATAAAATCTAGTATCATGTAGTTATCAAATTTTTCTTAAAAGAAGATTTGACACTAAATGAAATTCATATGAAGTTCATTAAAGTGTATGGTGAAGCTTAGCCTGTATTTTTGAAGATGATAAAGTGGGCCTTGGAGTTTAAACATGGACGCACCCTAGAAGACAATCCATGCAAAGGATGCCCAAAATGTAACATCAGAAATGGTTAAAAGTGCATGATATGATGCGGACAATTGGCGAGTCAAGGTGCATGAAATTGCTGAGGCTACAGCATATCTAAAGAGTGCATGGGTTATATCTTGCATCAAGATTTAGGAATGAGAAAGCTTTGCACAAGATGGGTGCCACGTTTGCTCACAGCACATCAAAAGAGAATGCACATGAGAACCTCTGAGTGTTGTTTAGAGAGACTGAACAGGAACAAAACTGAATTTATTTGCAGATTCATTACAATGGATGAAATTAGGATTAATCATACACCAGAATCCAAACGGCAGTTAAAACAGTACATAGAAGCTGGTTGTTGAGCGCCAAAGAAGGCAAAGTCAGTTCCATCAGCAGGAAAGGTCATGGCATCAGTGTTTTGGGATGCTAAGGGTATTTTTTAGATTGATTATCTTGAAAAGGGTAAAACAATAACTGGAGAGTATTGCTCTGATCTTCTAGCCAGACTAGATGCCAACATTCAAGAGGAAAGATTTGGTTTGCAGAGGAAAAAAGCCATCTTGCACCAGGACAATGTACCTGCCCACAAAAGTGTTCTGTTAGTTTCAAAACTGAAGGATTTGCACTACGAATTGTTGGAACATCCGCCTTACTCCCCAGAGCTGACTCCCTCTAACTTCCATCTCTTTGCAAAGTGGGACAGCATTTTTCTTCGAACCAGGAGCGATTGCTGCTTTAAATTTCTTATTTTGCATAGCTTCCAGAGCTTCCCAGCCTCTACAGGGATGGGATAATGATGCTGGAGAATCACTGGAATAAGTGTAATACTCTGGAAGGAAATTATGTTAAAAAATGAAAATACTCCTAAAACAATAATTTCATTGTTAGGTTAATAGAACTTTTTCAGACAGCCCTCTTAAAGCATTCAGAAATTAAACTTTTGTATGGAAATTTATACTGTGTATTTGCTGCTTGTGCATGTGATTGCAGCATGAATGTATACTGAAAATCTTCGGCATATTATACATCCTTTAATTGTAGAGAGCATTTTGTATAACATGTAGTAAGACAGATGGTGCATTTTGGGATTACATAATTAATTGCAAATCATTAAAGATGTTTGGGTGCTAAAGAATAGAAAGCTCCTAACAAAAAGTAAATCATGAAGCGTCAGTGAAGTCAGATGCTGATAAAAGCTATTAATTTAAGTTTCTCAATAGCAATTAAATTTCTTTTTAAATTCCAATATGATTATTTTGTATGGCATGTTAAAAGATATTTTTTGGTATATTCTACTCTAGGCAGTAAGTGACTTATCTGTTGTAATTCATTTTAGATACAAGTAGTGTCCAGAGCGACACAGAAGTGCAGCCCTCCAGAAGAAGCTCTCGGCGTTCATTGGAAGTTGATTTGGATCTTCCATTGAACAATGCTGTGCTCCAAGATCTACTAACAGATGTCATGCACCATAAAGATGCATGGCCATTTCTTCGACCAGTACCTCGGGCTCAGGTAATTACAGCAAATTTAAGTACATCTGCTTTTTTTGCCAGCAAATATAAAAAGCTTGCCAAAAGTTTTTAGATTACCTGTGAATATTTCATGTCAAGAACTTCTGATAAAGTTTATTAATAGACCATTTTAAACAGGAATTTAAAATGTTAAGTGTTCAGTAGGAAATAGTCAGTGCTTAGTGCAAGCTAGAGCTGTGAAAATGCAATTTGCATGCGATGATAGGGTTTAAATCAGAAATAGTATTGAAACTTTCGCAGCAGTTTTTGGGGAATCTGGCCCATCAGGTACCATTGTTTTTAATTAGTACAATAAATTTAATGGAAGAAATTGCCCTGAACAACTGCAAACTGCATTTACTTTAGAAAACATGCAGGCCGTGAGAAAAGTGGCAAAAAAGATCCTTAAATCACATTTCTTGAGATAAAGAGAACTTTAAACATAAGGTAAACAGCAACCCAGGCAATCTTGCATGAACATCTGCATCTCAGGAAGCATTTGTATCCATTGGGTGCCACATTCCCTTACAGACAATCAGAAAGTGTCTAGGGCGTTGCTGTAAGTTAAGCTTGAAAAATTTAATTGAGGTAAAAAGTAGGGATGTCTAAAATATTGTTACAACTGATAAAACATATGGCTATATCACTATGACCCTGAAATTAAACAGTGGGTGTGTGGTCTGGTGTTTTGAAGATGAAGGCCACCAACAAAAGTGAGAAGGTACATTGAATCTTTTTTCTGAAAAAGAGCCACATTGCAATTATTTCTCTTGACAATGAACATATATCGCTGTATATCAGTACCATCCTTCATAAGTTGTTCAAAATATAGAAAGAGCAGCACCTAAGTGCTATTATGACTGAGAAACCATATAAAACATTCAAATTTAGCCATACTTAGAATATACATGGTTAGAGGAACAGGTGATCAACCCATCACCTCAAATGTCATCTAGTATGATGCTGAGGAATTACTTGGGCATACAATGGCAGGAAAAAGGAACCTTATTTAATTCAAATTCATAACCAAAGAAATGCATTGATTGGTCATTTTAATAGCCTCCCAGTATGAGGCTATTAAACAACTAGCAAATGTCATAACATGGTGATTCATTGAGACAAGATCATGCAGTATAATCTAATCTTAGAATGTTCAGGCACAGTGAACTATGGAAATTCTCCAAAAAATTTAGCAAGAGAATGTTGGAAAATACAGTTTCTTTTGAAAGAAAATATTTAGGGCCCAATATTAAATGAGAAAATGACTTTAAAATTTATTAACTCTTGTGAATTACCATGGGAACACATTTCATTTTTTAAAATCCACACACACAAATATCTTGACATGACTGGAAATTGAACCCAGTACCTCTGAAGACGAAAAGCACTATATTGAAAACAAAAACGACAAATTTGCAGGGGAAAATTGCAAACGAGGCAACTTTCAATTTATTGTCAATATGTATACTACAGATTAAAGTCTGCTCAGTAAGTAGAAGTGCAATTTGGCACATTTCTTTGAGCTGCTATTCTTAATTGTTTTACAGCTTGCTTACTAACCTTTTTTTGTCATATTTGAAGTGTTGCAAGGGTTTATATTTATTGTCTCTTGGTTGGCCACCTCTCTTTCATTAATATACACATAAACAATTGGGCATTAGAAATATTAAATAGCAGAGAAACTTAGAGAAAGGTACATGTTTCTTGCACATGTATGGCAAAAATGCTTGCTTTTAAAATCATTGATAAAAGAGAGATCTGTGAGCTATTTGCATATATTATTTGTAAATAATCAATAAACCACTATGTAATATATCAATCCTATATAAAAAAGCTGAAATGCATAGAGTTGTGACCTTACTTGTTTCCTCTTGTTCAGCCTCTAAGACACTTGGAAATCTACAAGAATTACAAATCTACTACTGTAGTACTGTTTGATTCCTGGTCATGAGGAAAGTATATAGTTTCTATCATATTTTGTCTTTTCCATTTTTTCTTTCCTTTGATCAAGTTCACCAATAAATTGTAAATACTTGCACTCAGTAAAGGGGCTATAGTCATTTCCCATAAGCCTTTCAACTTTCACATATCTTTTTATTGGAGTTAAGGCAGCAGTAATAAGGTAGAAGTCTTAAAAATCTCATGACCATAGTCAGTTGATAAAGAATTTGCATTCTTTGTTTTGAAGTACTCCTTTGTTAGAAGACAGTCCAGTTGTTCATAAGCTTGCATAACACAATATTCTTAAAAGTTCATGGATATAGGTTTCTTATATTTTATGCAGAAATGGCAGCTGGCATTGTCTATAACAATTGGACACTTCTAATAACTTGGCATATTAGTCATAAGACTGTTCTCAAACTATCTCTGGAAGATTGGAACATTAATATGACTATTATTCATTGCATTTTCTGTTTATCAGTGATTAAAAAGGATTTTTTTTTTTTTACCTAACTTTCAGAACTTGATACAAGTAACACCATGATTCTTTTACCTTTGGACACAGGAGCTGGCAAAATGCAAGAACATGAACAATCATCTCAACCCTATGTTGTACCTAATATCATCAATTTTTTTTTTTTTTTGGAATGGTGTTTAATGCCTGTTTTTACTACTGAGGCACCACAGGTGAACACTGGTGATACATGAAATGAAATGATATATTGGGAAAGGATTTTTTTTTTAAGGAAGGAAACGTATCAGGCCTAAGTTTAGGGCACTTCCCCGGCATTTGCCAGTTATGAGGACTGATTCGAACCCTAGACCTCCTGCTCACGAGTCCATGCATTAACGACCTCGGCCACACATGTCGGTAAGATATTTTGATAAACACATACATTCCCAAGCAATGATTTCTACTCATTGCCATGATTACTGTCCTGTAGTTGGAACTTGAAAAACTAGAAATATGGCAACTCCTTATGGAATAAACATACATATGAGATATTTCACTAAATTTGAGTAATTTCCTCATAAAAAATTGCATTATTATAATATATAGCACTGTGAAAATTCATGCTATTTAAAATTACATTTGAGATGTTTGGAATAGCACTGGTGTATGCACCCATCCTCTTTTTCCAGTAAAATGCTTTTAATGTTGAATGTGTTATGATAGCAGCCCATCTCTGAGTGGCATATGCACCATTATAATCATGATTATAGAATATGCTTACTAACAACCCCCACCAAAATTATAAATCCATAGTTTTCTCTTATAATATTGAATTCCTGAGTTAAAGCAAGTCTATTTCTATTGGAGTAACTGGAATTTTTTTATAATCTACAAAGCTTTTGATAAGTGTTTGGTCCATTTTTGATCTTTTTTCTTGCAATGTTTTCTCAGCATTAATGTCTTTAATTTTTTCTGTGTCACGTACTTCATCAAGGTTTTGAATTTCATACTCATTTTGTCGCATGTGTCTGACATAGGTGTCATAAAGAAACGAAATTCAGTTCTTAAATTTGGTAGTAAAATGAATGTCAGAGGCTGCTGTCCATCAGAGTAATGTTTAATTTACAAGTCACAATAAAGATACAATTTTGAAATGTTCTGGAAATAAATGCTTAACTATGGATTTAGATTTATTTTAATTAAGGTTGTTCTTAACAACTTTGGTCATTAGTATCCTATTCTATTGAGAGCTTGAAACAGCCAAAATTGGGGTTCTTTTATTTGCGTTAAATCTACCATACCCAATGGCTTTACTTTCCTTCCTAAGAAAGTCATACTTTCTATATGGGGTTTTTGATTGATTCATTAGTGTTGAATGCCCGATTTTACTATTGAGGCACCACAGGCGGTTCTATATGGGGCCTCTTTGCTCTCCTGTAATGGTTTGACAAAGCTGGTAAGCTACTTATGTGTCACTGCATAGTTTTTATTTCTGGTGCCCATAATAGTCTCTGTCTAAACAGGCTGTTTCTCTCACTTTATCACATGCAATACATAACCATTTTTCTGTTAAATCAAGAATGTTACTGCTGGTAAGCAATACCTTTGTCAACAGGCTGAAGATGGGAGGGATCGCTCCCGAAACATATGTTCCAAATTTATGTAAGTGAATGGAGTTAGTGTGAAAAAAACTGTATACATTGTTTATATATATATACCACTCCATTGTCAACAGCTTCGTAAGTACACTTATTTGAGAATACCTTGAAACTTCACCCTGTATCCTATTAATGGGTCTGCCCAAAATGCATGTTCTCTGTACATCTACACTTGTCATTAAGTTTATTTAGATAGGTATTTTAATAAGTAAAATCCCTCATTTTCCACAATTCATTAAATATAGTTTCTGTTTTATCGCTTTTTATTTTATTGAATCAACATCTATACCGGATCCCTATTGTTCTTGCTTGGATAATTTTTTTGTCTTTCGACTTAACATATTTTATCCTAGATTTCTCTTATTTTTTACTTACATTAACTTTCCATTGCGATTTCTGTACAACGCATATGGTGGAACAAGCAGAGATTTTATGAGGAGACTAACTGTTTGTATCATTCATTATTTTGTATCATTGCAATAAATGATAACAAATTTAACTCATGCAATAAATACTGTATGTTCTTCTCAATAAGACATTAGAGGAAGACTTAAAGAAATATGTGAAAACCCTAACTCTGGAGATGAGCATATAGGGTAGGTCCATAGGTTTACCGGCCTTGCCAATAAGAATTATCGCTTTCACAAAAGCCTTATCTTGTGCCATAACTTATCTGTTAGGTAATTAATTGCACCTTAAATTCTGCTCTGCTGTGTTCAATTGTTCAAATGTTCAAATATAGTTGCATAAAGAAGGTTATGTGTAAAAGATTGTGATATGATCAAAATGGAGTATCCAGCTGTTATTAAGTTCTTCACAAAAGAAGCACTTACTTCAAATGAAATTAAACAGTGATTTGATGGTGTATATGGGGAAGCATCCCCCTCATATTTTACTGTAAAAGAATGGACCAAACTTTATCGAATGATTCGAGAAAGAATTGAAGGCGAAGAGCATGCAGGTTGGCCCTTGGAGGTGCTCTCTCCTGAAAACATCGCTCTGTGCAAGGAGAAATTATGGAAGACTGGCGGCTCAAAGTTACAGAAATAGCAGCAAGGTTGGGCCTTTCTAAAAACAACTGTTCTTCGAATTATTCATGAACATTTAAACATGAATAAGGTTAGTGCAAGATGGGTGGTTAGACTTCTTTCCTCAGTCCAAAAGCAGCAACAAAAAAACTGTTGTGAGGCATTTTTGGAGCTCTGCCATGGCAACAAGAGAGAGGTTGTGCAAACCATTGTTACAAGAGATGATGAAATTATGGTCCTCTACTATGATCCCTTGTCCTAAAATGAATCAATGGAGTGGTGTAAACCTGGGGAAGCATCGCCTCTAAAGGCCAAGGTCACTCAATCAACCAAGATGATCATGGGCATAATCTTTTGGGACTGTGAAGGAATACTCTTCATTGACTTCAAGAGAGAAACATTACGGTAAATGGGGAGTACTATGCTGGCCTACCGGACAGACTATGTGCTTCCATTAAAGAGAAAAGGCAAGCAAGGAAAGCTGAATGGTGGTGTGCGCCTTCTTCACAACAATGTGCCTGTGTACATAGCTCTTGTTACAAAGGAAGCTATGAAGAAATGTAGCTTCAGGGAGATCGACCATCCACCCTACATCCCAGATCTAGCTCCCATTGACTATTTCCTCTTCTCAAAACTCAAGCAGGAACTTCAAGGAAGGAAATTTAAGTATGACGAGAAGTGACGGGTGCTGTTTATGTCCATTTTGCAGACAAGACTTGTAACTATTTGGGGGGGGGGGATTGAAATGTTAATTCAAAGATGTAAGAAGTGTATTGCAATAAAGGGTAACTATATGGAAAAGTGGAAAATAATTTTTGCTATTATCTTAACTAGAAAATGGTTAGGCCGGAAACTCATGGACCTACCCTCATATCTTTTATTTATTTTTGTAATCATTCCATTGATTACAATGCAGTTTGTGAAATGAGAGAATAGATATCGAAGTAAATAAGGATTTATGCCTGCCTAGCTGCTGAATAAATGACAAGATAAAATAATAAATACTGTTACTGCATTACAGTGAAGAATTGTTAAATGTTAAATACATAAATACTTCTCATAATAGTCTTTAGTTAAAATCAACGTAGATAAAAGTGTTTTGGATTATTTGTTTAAATTTATAAAATATATGAAATTATGTAGTAATTACTGCTTCATTATTTTAATTGTCTTGCAAGTGAAGCAGAGTAAATTTTTAAAAAAATCTTACACTCTTAGAGCTGTGAATATTAAAGGAAATAGCAAATTTGAAAGGATACTCTGGCACATATGTCATTACTCTTCTCATAATGCTTCCTAGTTCAAGTAGACTGCACAAATACATTAATGTATATGAATAGAATTTTCACCCACATAGAAGATGTAAAAGCCATTGATACTTAATGTAATGATAAAGAATAGGTTCAAAGAATGTTTTGAAAGAAAAACCAGAAAATTATGCAGTTGTGCATGTCATTGTTAAGTACATCTTACGTAAGTTCTTTAAAATTAGGACTGTAATTGGTCAGTTATGAGTAGGGCTAGGATTTATATGTAAACACTATTTGTTTAATAGTCTCTTTTGAGTCAAACTATTTAAACACACACTCTGTGGCTTGCCTCGAGTTTTAGTTAGGATATATTTCTTGGACCTGGTGAAGCCAGAAAGTGTGTGTTTAAATAGTTTGGAATCTAACACAGTGAAACACCTATTAATAATCTCTTCTGAGTCAAACTGTTTAAACACACACTTTCTGACTTCACCAGGTTCAAGAAATATATCCGGACTAAAACTCCAGTGAAGCCAGAGAGTGTGTGTTTAAATAGTTGGACTCACAACAGATTATTAATATGTGCTTCACTGTGTTAGATTCCAAATTTTATTACCGTTGACACATTTGTTTTTTTCATTAGCTACAGTTAAAATTTTGTCATGTGTTTACAAATTAACAAATTTGGAGTGATTTCAAACATATTTTACTATCAGTATTTGTTCATATTTTCAGGTATAGTACATTATTTTTATATATTTAGAAAAACTCATATCCTCACATAGTTAAAAATTGTTTCCATATTTTATAGTTCCAAAATCATTCTTGTCAGATGATACAAAATTTATTTTATTACCGTGATTATTTCAAAACTGAATTTTGCTTTTTGCATAAATTGTGGAACACAGGAAACTAACCATAAATAGTGGTTAGAGGCAGTAGAATACTGTGCAGTTAAAATTGAAAGAGTCTAGAATGTGTTGAGTGTTTTAGACTCTTGACAGCACTTTTTCAGTTCAATCCACAAAGTTCATTTTTAATAATAAAATGGTAAAAATAACATAGCATATATCTGTTGATACTTCTCATACATTATCAACAACACTAAACACTCTCCAAAAGAAACATACCCCTCTATCCAAAAAGCTCAATATCCTGAAAGTGACAGAATATTTCAACTGTTCCAGTGGAAAAGTGAAGTTGAAATTGAAAGCCAAGAATCCAGGCTATAATGAGCTGTGCAATATCAGTGCCATTTTAAGTGCTGAATCGTGTGGAAAACTATATCTGGATCTGTAGTGGAACACATTATATTGCTAGTTTTAAAGTGATCACTATTACATCTGATGATTTGAGCAGAGTTTTAGTGCATAATATGAAAATTTAAGAGAGAATAGATGCAGTTTTACAAGTGAAAATATCAAACAATGTTTTGTAAATAGACAATTAAATATCTTAGAAAGATTAATGTGATTCAACGTGATTTAATACAGAAATGGCCTATTATTTAATACCAGTATCAAGATGGTTAAATTCTGCTCTGTTAAATACATCTTCAACTGGATTTTTTAATAGCATGGAATTTTGATAAAATACACTAATTATTTGCATTATTTTTGCACCATTTTCATAAATGTTTAGTCCATGGTTTGATAATTTTTATTTCATAGATGTACATATTTAACCATTTTTTTATTACATATAAATCCTATTTATGAGCGGGGAGGTAGTTTCCCTAGTCTGTCATTTGAAGAGTGATTTATGATGTGGAATACCATTTTATTCAGGTGATATTCATTGCATACTAATAACACTTCTCATGACTAACTTTACCAGGACCCAGAACATAAGCTGCTGTCATCACCATTACTACATGAAACAACCTGTTTAAAAATATTTTATATTATTGCAGGTCCCGGACTATCATCTCATCATTAAAAGGCCAATGGATTTTGGAAAAATGAAATACAAGTTGAACATGCTAGAATACAGAAACAATAGTGAGTTCCTTGCTGATGCTCTCTTGATATTTGAAAACTGTCAGATGTACAACCAAGTGGATGCTCAAGAATACAAGTGAGTATGAGTCTTCAGAATAATATGGAACATAGTACATATAATATTATTTTGAGACAAATAGATTATGCTAAGCATACAAAAGATTGGGGTTTAATTTTGATATATCTAATAGGAACACCAAGAATGAAATTATATCTCTAACCTTAAAGTTAAATGATAAAGCACACTCATTTTTGGGCATTGTAATTGATAGTGACCTATCCTGCACATATCTTGTATATAATAAAATAAGTAAAATGATTTATTTTATTTATCTGTAAAAAATACATTGATGCTATTTGTTTAAAAATTATGTATCGTGTTTTGATCTTTCCACATCTAAATTACTGCATTGAAGTGTGGGGCTGTGCTGCCCATACACATACCAACAGACTATTGACTTTAAAAAGAAATGCATTTAAATCATGTTTAAGCTTAAACAACTGGAATCTTGTAGGGACACATTTATCAAAGAGAAAATTCTTACAATTATTTCATTGTATGTGTATAAAGTAATACTAAGAGGTGATAGTAATGTACTTAATAAAAGTTATTGTAAAAATGAAATGCATTTTTACAATACAAACATAATATTGAATACATAGGATATATAAACATAAGAAAGTTACGCATGACCCTTATGTAATGGACGGTATACTATATAACAAATTATCCAGCATATTAAGGTACTTTCTGGCAATAGATTTAAAAAAAAAACTCGAGCAGTATCTTATTCATAAATATGTTTATGATATAGATGAATTATAAATACTAAGTAATATATACTTTATGTATGCACGCATGTTTAAAATTTATTTAGAAATACTTAATTAACAAATGTTCTATATAAGATAGATAAATTTTAGCTTTAAAACAAAATATTATATCATACTCAGTTTAGTAGACATATATTTCCATCATTACAACAGTTAAAATCTTCCGGACTGTTTTGCCATGGTTCATGGTTTAAATTACGACCATGTGAATGTGGCAAAGTTTACATAGGCATGACCAGAAGATAGATTAAAAAACAATTGGAGGAACATCAGTGACATCTTCACCTTAATCAACCTGAACAATGTGGTAGCAGAACATGCAATAAATGAATGCCATGGTACACACTTTAATAAAACAGAAGTGGTTGCAAAAACACAAGGTTTTTTCAATCTAGCCAGAAGGGAAGCATTGGAAATACAGCAGCATCCAAACAACTTTAATAGAGATAGCAGATATCACCTAAGTAGCACATGGAAAATGGTTCTTAAAAACAAACAACTACTACTACCCCTCCATCCTCCCCCCTCCACTTCTGCCACACACATAATATCAATCATCCTCAAAAGCCAGCAGAGGCGGATCAATACTGTCGTCTTGTTAACAGGTGTTGTTCATCGTCCACTGAAGATGCCAACCGAAGCAGTTGATGAAAGCTATGGTAGTAATTTAAACCATGAAACACGGCAAACAGCCCGGAAGATTTTTAACTGTTGTAACTATAACACCGGCCATGAAAGCCGTATAAGTAATATATTTCCATTCATTTCACTTAATTTTTATGTAGCTGCTAAATATGATCTGTATTGACAATGATTGTAATTCATGTATTATGTTTAAATCTACTATTACCATTTCTCTTTGTTTAGTTTTTAACTTATGTTGTATTTTAATATGTAAGTACATCCATGTAAGATTGGTTGTGTGGGAGAAAAGGCCCTAAAACCTTAACTCTGCCAGTATAAATAAATAAATGTAATAAGTAAGATTAAATATATATCCATGTAAGACTGGTTATGAGGGAGGAAAGGCCCAAAGGCCTTAACTCTGCCATTATAAATAAATAAAAAATAATATTTTGCAATATTATGAAAAATTATAAGTACAGTAGAACCTTGATTCATCGTTTTTGGAGGGACTAGGTTAAAAAAAGTTATGGATGTGGGAAAATGGTAGATATGGGAAGTGCATAAATCATGTTCAAAAATAAAAGCCAGTATATAGGAAACACTATTTTGCATCAGTTTTACATGTTACCCCATATACAATTTTCAATTTTGTCGCTTTTTTTCCGAAAAAGATTGTTACTAGACGTTTGCTTCTTTTGTTTTTTTGCAAAACAACAAACTTTCCACATTCAATGCATTTTGTTGATCACAACCGTCATTGTCATGTGCATAGATACATGATCATACAGTTGCACATGCTCTAGGAGATTTGATCATTGCATCTTCCCCCTCTTCCTCACTCCGCTTTCCCATGTCATAAACACTTGCTATTCCTCTCACTTCTTCACACACACACTTCATCAACACATGCAAAAACATCCTTTCCCATTGCCATGCAGGTGTCAAAACTTAAAGCACTGGCAACTCCGGCCTATTCTTTGAATTGGATATCATCCTGCTGCTCCAAAAGTATTGGCAACTATGGATAGTTCCAGTCATGCTTTCTCAGATTAAACATGATAAGAGCTCTCTGTACATACAACGATCACTGCTTCAATTACTCCAGTTTGAAAATGATTGTTTGAGGATAGAATTTCTTTGGGAACTGAACTTTAAGAATAATGCAGGAAAACAATTTTCAAGAAAGGATGAATGTGGGTTTTATAAGTTATAAATGTAAAATATTTTGAACCATATAAATTGTATGATACATCCGGGAAAACAATGGTTTTGGGAATGATAGATCAAGATTCTACTGTATATTATTTCTAGATGATACTGAGAAATTAATTGCTGGTTGCAGAGCTGGTCAAAGACTTAGCCGATACTTTGCCAAGAAATGCAAAGAGCTTGGTCTGCAAATGAAGGAAGAGGAGCTCCAGCCTCCAGAGAAGAAAATGAGGCTCAGCTGAGGTGCAAGCACAATACATTTGAAAACAGGTTGGGGGAGCAGGGACATTGAGTAACTCTTACTGTTGACACTTCTTGGATAGGAGGTTTTCCATATTCATTTAATTATTTTACAATATAAAAGGTTAAGAGAGTTGTAGCAACAATGGGTGGTTGTTAGAGGATCCTGTTTATTTGTAAGTCAAGCACTGACGACATTGCCAGAAGCTTTTCTAGTACTTTTTATTTGACAAAATGGAATGGTACGTCATGGCAAGGCTGTGCACATGGAAATAATTATATATGTGTATACCTTTTTCTTATTTGGGACCAGTATTAATTCTTGTGAAACTTAATGTCAACAGATGGAAAGAAAATGTGGTGATTTAATTTGAAAGTATGTTGAGTAAAGTGTTCTTTAAGGAGAAGCTCATCTGTGCATGCTAGAGAAATAAAAGGACTCTAATTCATCATCACTCTTGGTTCATATAATTTGGTAATTATTAGAATCACCTTACTGTTCATGTACATTGAGCAGTGTAATGGAAATTGATAAGACTTGCGGCTTTGCACAAGACAGTTGCAACATTAGAAACTAAATTATTTAATAATACAGTGTTTATTTATTCTGAGTTTCTGAACTTGATGAAGAAGCATTTTCAACTCTTGTCTTTTAAATGCTTTTATTTAATGCTTTTGTTGTTTTTGTATACATTTTTAGATTGATGTTAAGAAAACGATTAGTGCACATATTTTCTTTTCTTTTAATTTGGTAAAGCTTTGCTACTTGTGATGCAGGGCTGTCCAAGTTTTAGTTACATCACTGTAGACATATCTGATAAATTTGGAAACCCAGGTTTAGGTTGGACATCA
Organism: Metallyticus violacea; assembly: GCA_030762175.1. NCBI lineage: Eukaryota > Metazoa > Arthropoda > Insecta > Mantodea > Metallyticidae > Metallyticus > Metallyticus violacea. The sequence goes on from CM060834.1 coordinate 23,043,959, forward strand.
TTTTTATGTGAAACATAAATATTTATACTTAAAAGAACTCTTGTAACTTAAATTTTACTTTTTATGCATTTACATGTGGATGTATGTAGTTACAGATTATCACAGTATTACACCTTTGCACTCATCCAGTTGTGGAATGAAATATATTTTCCAAGTGTCATGTTTTTTTTTAAAAAAATTATTGGGCAAATGATTGTTGAATTTTGTATGAATTCTTGATCCAAATTCAAATATACTATAGCTGAATCCAGTACCTCATTAACATTTTTGTTCCTTCTAAATCACGAAATGTTATAAGAATAGTTAAAATTATGCTTTTACAGCATATAAGATAATAGAATGGCTTGCAATGTCATCCCTGTGCATTCAATTAGTTCATTTCATTTAATATCTGGGAATGACAAAATATAATAAACTTCTGAGTCAAAATATTTAGAACACTCTTTATGGTTTCACTTACATGAGATTTACTCAGGACATGTTTCGTGGAACAATTGTCCACATCCTCAGCTGTTAAACAACTGTCATTCATACAAGTTGAGTAGGGTGGTATCTGTGTTGACTCTGGCGGACTTGTGATAAACTTGAATAAAGAGCTGTATGCTTCTGGGATGTCAAAATTTATAAGGTTTTGCTCATGTTTTTTATTGTTTTTTTACATAAATTCTTTCCCATATGTTTAATTCTTTTGGTTGTTGGACAGTTTTTAATAACTTGATACCTTTTTCTATTTCAATGTTTTTATTTCACATGTGCTGATTTTGTAACAGATGTTTCTCCAATGTTCCTTCAACCAATGTCTATAGTTCTCATTTGTTTTCCCTCTATAGATATTTTCACAATCCTTACAATTAATCTGGTAAATACCAGATTTTTTCTTTTTGAGCCTATAATCTGTTTTGTTTAATGGCAGTAATTTTTTACACTGTATCAGTTTTGAGGTACTAAGATGATATTGTACTGCTTGAAAATTTTTATAAATTTCCTATTGACTGACGGTTGATCTAACAGTTGTAACAGCTGAGGATGTGGACAATTGTTCCAGGAAACATCATGAGTAAATCTCATGTAAGTGGAACCATAAAGAGTGTTATAAATAATATAAAACTTGATGGAATCAACACAGTAAAATTCAAAAAATGTTTAATCTGTACAATATGACACTGGCTTCTCAGAATAGATTTAGTATTGGGATATTGTTGAAACTAAACAAAGTAGATGACAGACCCAAAGAAGAAAAGTCAGGGATATATCAGATAAATTGTAAGGACTGTGATAAGATATACATAGTAAAAACTAAGAGAAACATTGGGATCAGTTGGGATCAGAATGAAGGAACACATGAAAAATATTAGACATAAACAAATAGAAAAATCAGCTGTTGCAGCACATTTTTGGAATGAGCATCATGAAATTGACAAAAATATTAATTTATCGAGAACTTAAATGTAAATTGCACATTGAGAACTGTTCAACTTCCCAGAGAACTAAGCATATGGGAAAACATTTTTATTAAGGAAAATGAACACAGGCTTATGAACTTCGAACTTCTGGAAGCGGATATTATTCTGTACAGTTCTTCCATAGACCACCAGAGCCCCTTACAGACACCTGCCTCTCTAACTCCAGCATGACACATAGTTCATCAGCTACAATGCGACTAATAGGTCACGAAATATGTCCTGAATTTTAACAGTTTAAAGAGTGAAGCACTTAAGAGTGTTGAAGATTTTAGCCATTTTAACCATTTTAGAATTTTAACCTTCCCATGGGAAAGATTTTAACTGGTTAAAAATAGGTTTTATATAAAGCAGTGTTATAAATATTTTGACAGAAGAGATTATTAATGCTTGTTTCACTTGTTTGATAGACAAAATGTAAGTTTTCTATAAAGCTGCAACTGTTTGGGTGCGCCATGTGCTTGGAGTGCAGTCGACTTAGTAAGTTGAAATACAAGTTTGCACAGTGATATTTCTGGCGAGAAATTCCTTACTCTATATAGGGATTAAGTGTACAAGGAGTATATTAATTTTTAGAACTCTTCTTAGGTAACCAACCAGGTAAATGGTGATGCTTCTGCTGCCAAGCTTTTGAGAGCTATCATTGCTCTCTCTTACCCTGAGGACAGCAATGACAGAAAGCAAGAAGTGTTCTATAAATGTTGTTGTCAGGAAAGCTTCAAATCAAGAGTGTATGGATGTGCATATAGCTCTTTAGCACTTTTGATGGATCTGCTGATTCATGTGTAATATATCGTATTTATGTGAATCTAATGTGCTTACTAAATTTTAAACTCTGATTTTAAAATAAGTTTTCTGGCAAATGTAATTCTTACCTGAGGGCAACAAGTTTCATTGATACTTAAAACAGGCTATTGTCATAAATTTACTTAATTTTATTACAGTATACTATATACCTTTATATAATGATGGGTTTATGCTTTATCCCAGTAATACTTTCATACAATACAGCAATAGATTTGCATTTAATTCAATTACTTCATACATAAATCTATATTCTTTTTATACACATTATGTTAATACAATTAGGTACATCCACTCTTTGGTATAAATAAATATACTACATTAAATCACAAACAAGAATTTATCAATAAATATTGTACTTACGAAGCTGTTGACAATGAAGTGGCAATATAACTTCAACTTATGTATTCACTTTTTTACACTTTACTCCATTCACTTACACAAAAGTAAGACGCGTTTCGGGAGAATCTCTCCCATCTTCAGTTGCTTACTGAACCGCCGTTACTCGAAACTATGGCAACAACGCTTACACTTTTGTGTAAGTGAATACATAAGTTGAAGAATTTATCATTTAGTATAGCTGTCATCAGAATGCTTGGAGAAGCTGTCTACATCAATAATGGTTTCAGATATATTTTAATGCAATTTGTACTTAGCTGCTCTGTTTGCAACAAATACAGATCGCCATAAAGCTGAAGTCAAACAAAGCTTAGCAAAAGACTGAGCATGTACTCAACTTAGGAAAGTTGGATGTAGATAGGTAAACGAAGGTAATTTAGATTTGCATTTGAATCTAATGCACCATTGATTCTAATGCACACCCAAATTTTAGAACTGGAATCCAGCCAAATAAGGTGCCCATTAGATTCAAGTAAATACGGTATATCACAACTAAAAGCTCTGCAACAGTGTAAAGAGCAGGATAGAATTCCAGGTTTACAATTGCTAGAACTCCATAACAATATCAACATCAATTCCCTTTCCATTCTAAAGTTTCCTTTGTAAAGAATCTTAACATAATCTTTGACCATAACCTCCCTAGGAATGTTGCATTCCCTCTCCCAATTTTCTTTTCTTTAATCTCTTTTTCTTGATTCAGTTACTTATAGCTGTAATTAGCAGTGAACTATTTCAAACTATACATCCAAAACTCATCTTAATGGGAGGATTAAACTTTTTAAATCAACTAAAATATTCTGCAAGGAGCATTCAAGTTCAAGGTTATTTTTTTTTTTGTAAATGTACTTGCACAAAAAAATCTGAAACTTCTTTCTCTTTATACACTTTTTTTGCAATGTCTTGGAGTCTGTTTGTCTGGTGGAAAATTGCTGATGCAAGAACAGCATAACTGGGAAACTCCAGAGTGTCCTTTAGCATTGGGAAAAGCCAGAAATTGTTATGAGTAACAATTACTCAGGTGAGTAAGAAGCATAAGGAAATATTTCACAGTTGCAAAGGAACCTCTAAAGGGCTGCCAATGATGGAAGGGCACACTTGCCCTTTCCATGGCAGTTTTTCTTGCAACACTGGAAGAAAAATCATCCATGTCTCATCCATTGTGTTTCTGGAATGAAAATGCCATTCTGCTGCCATCATCATACACCGAGATCAAGTAATGTATTGCTGTATGTGCAGTTTAATACTCATCAGTCAGCATTTATGAAAGGCACTGATCCTACTGAAATGCCAAATTTGGAGGTGATCTCTTTCAAAACCAGCAGCTCCACTCGCACAATCAGCTCAAAGCAACTGATGTGTGCCCAAGGTTGCTTCGATTCACTCTTATGCAATGTTTTGCCTTCTCTGAATATTTGCACCCACAAATACGCTTTTCACACCCATGACACCATCCCAGCAGATATCATTCAATTGACTATGAATTTCAATAAGTATGTAAATGCAGAAAACATATGATAATCATTATTTAAAAAAAAAGTCTTATTTAAACCAAACTTTAGAATAATTTTTTTACGATGTCAGCTGAATGCATATTAGTGACAATGGTCTTAAAAATGTAACCCTTACATTAAGTTTACAGTTCTAAATTAATTGTTGTATGCTGGTGAGTGAATTATACACTCATTTCTTCACTTACCAACGTTTATTGGCCTAACATTTTTTGTGGACTCTGTCAACATCCTCTGCTAGTTTACTGATATGCAACATACAACTTTCAGCCAAAGGTCACAAAATTTTGTAATTAAACTGTCATCTGTTGGAATTTAAAACTCATTAACCTATCTTAATTTTTCTTTATGTAGATCTTTTCCCATAAGTTCAGTTCCAGTGGTCTACATGCTGATGCTAACAATTTTGCTTTATTTTCTATTTCGTGATTCATTTCCAAAAAATGATTTTGTATATATATATAAAGTTTATATTGATGTTCCTGTGGAATCTGACACTTATAGCGTTCTCATTACAATATATTTGACTACAATCTGAACAATTAATATGTTTGTGCATCTTATGGTTCTTCATTTAATACATTTATGCATTTCTTTCTTATAGGACTTATCATCTGGAGCTTTTCTATTATTACTTTGTAATCTAACACAGATTTGGAAAGAGAGACACAAATTTTAGGCTATTAAATATTATTATATTATTATTTAGAAATTTAAATTCATCATTGCTGAATATTTGGATAGATAAATTTATATTAGGTTTGGAGAGTTCAGATTTGTAGGTTATGCTGTTTGTCTTGTTTGTATTCTTTGCTTAGCTTACACATACGGAAAATTTGTTTGAATATTTAGATTCAAAGTTGTCCCACATGAAATTGCCAAATGTATTGGAAAATTTTAGATGCAGTTCATACATATTTAAGTCTAAAAGTAGCCAAATGACCTTTTCTTTCTTTCTTTCTTTTTTTTCCTCACTTTGGTGACTTTTTGACTGCTTTTTTGTCACGTCTACTGTTAAATTTAAGTTTTTCTAACAAACTTTCGACATATCTTTTATTTTAAACATTTGTCTAAAAAAAATGGATATCCTCTTTAATGTTCACTTTAGGAAAGTCTTTTTTTCTTTTTTTTTCTTTTTTTTTTTTATTCCAAACAGGTTACTATTAAATTGATCAAAATTCTTAAGAGATTTTCTTATATTTGCATCCATCTTGAAATTTCCAAATCCACTCCATACTAACTGTTCAGTTTTATTTGAGGATCTATTTTAATAGTTGTGCATTTATTATTTATAAGATATATATTGAGAAATCAAACAGGATCATATGAATCAGATTTAAAGAACATTTCAGAAATATCACAAACAGGTAAATCAGCATTGATCAACCATTTTTTGAAAATTAATTGTAAAATATAGCAAAATTGTTAAAATAGTATACAGATCATTCAAGCATAGTTTATGGAATAAGATCTACATTAAGAAATCTGAAAATAGGCTAATGAATTTTCAAACAATGACGCAAGAAGAAAATGTTAACATTCTGCTGGAAATAACTAGAGGTATCTTCCAGGCTGTTATGCTGTGGTCTGCTGGAGTTCCAGATGTTTTGTCCAGAATTGTGGTGGGGATCTTCATTGGCATGGGTGAAGTCTCCTGGAGAAGATATCTTAGGCCTGATTGTTGGCTTTTAGTATTGCTGTATTTGTACTGTGAGAAGGAGACTTCATTTACGCCACTGAAGATGTCTGCTGCAGTTGTGGATGAAACATTTGGAACTCTCCAGCAGACCATGGCATTACACTCAGAAGATGCCTCTAGTTATATCTACAACTCTGGCCGTGAAAGCCTATGTTCCCTCATTCTACTGAAACTCATCTGTAAGGATCCAAGATGCATTGTGAATTTCCCATCAGTTGACTAGCAGCTGAGGATGTGGACAAGCATCAACGAAACATGTTCTGCCAATAAATACTGGCAAGTAGAGAAAGAATGTATATAATCAACTTCTTTTCTCATTTGGCACTACAGTGCAGGGTGAGTCTTGGCCTGCTGCAGTGACTGCTTCCTCTATTTCCATTTTACCACTTCATTGATCAAGAGCAGTATTGCAGGAGGACATGTGATTGGCATGCTGGCACTCTGCAGGTCACCTATCACATGGCTTTCTGGTCAAAGAACACTGCCTGTCCATCAGGCAGCTTTCCAGTTGTCCTGATGGGGCTGGGTGGACCTCGTTCCAGAATCTCCCTTACTTTGAAAAATTCCTAAGCAGGTACCGGGAATCAAACTTAGGCCTCCTGGCCCCATTCAGCAATGGATATGTTGAAGGTGCTGTTCCTATCTGTTATATTTAAAATTAATGGGTTTATTTCTTATTGTTTATGTTTTTATTTTGGTGTAAAATTTTGTATGTTGATGCATGAGAAATAAATACTACTACTAAGAAGTTTGGTGACTGAAGTAGTTACAAAGCTTAAATGGTTGGTAATTCATACTGGTTAGTGTCTTACACAGAATGTTTAGTTCGCATCTTCAGTGGGTGACTAAGGTTTCAGATTGACAAGATGAATAATTGTAATATGCATCAACTCAGTTATCTAGTGATGGAATTTCATAATGCAATCATTGCTCTTGAGTATTAATATTTTCTTCCATGTAGTTAATTCCAGTGAATTCTTGACAAATTTTAGTAATTAACTTCTGTTATGTTTTTCAATCAAAAATTAGCTATTGATAATTTGTCCATTAGATTAAATATTAATTTTTCTGAAGTTTCTGTCCTAATTTCTAAATTCTTTTTGTTTTGCCTATATATATATATATATATATATATATATATATATATATATAAATTAACACTAATAATAAAAGTAGATAAAGATAAAACACAGAGAAAGAGTCACACTTGAAATTGCTATATTTCGAACTACTAGTTCTTCAATGGCAAGAAGCTAGACCAATATATAGAATATATATATATATATATATTCACTCATAGTCTTGACAATTAATTTGAAAGATTCCTGATTTCTTGTTGGTTGAAATTATATACTTAATTTCTTGGTAAGGTTTTCATATTTTAGTTGTTCTGTGGGTCCAAAATTATGTGTCTTTTAATAATGCTATAGCATTTGTTGTTAGCCGAAGTTGGTTAGTATTCTGGAATATTTACTCTAAGATGGAAAGGATGCTGTTTCTTTAATACTTTTTTTTTATCTACTATTGTACTACAATCACTGCAGAGTAAGGTATTAATGATGTATTGGTATTTTACCATCATCTAATCCCTCCATGTACAACCATAATCGTCAGCTGAAGAAAAGAGCCAGTGCTCTTGAAACATTTCTGCAAAAATCTCTAGCTACAGAAGTATTGTGTTATGAATTCATGATGCGGAGGCATTAAAGGAAGTGGCTGAAGTAAGTGTATTGTATAACAAATTATTTATGAGGAAGTCACTCAAATTTCACTAGTTTTATTCCACTTACTTGGACATGTGTCAAAGGCAAATTTCCTTCATCATCAGCACGGTTCCACTATGACGATGAAGAAGGTTGATGGTTGAGTCGACCAGGAACTGATGATGGGAGCAATGGCTCCAGAAACTAGTCTTCCTTTTTATTAAAATCTTAGTGATGTGTATGTTACAATTTTGACTCAACTTTTTTAAATGTTAATATATGACATCACTGTTACAAAAATTCACTATATTTTATTTAAGCCAAAATAATTTTAAAAGCATGTAATTTCCGCATTTATGCAAATCTAATATGCACCTTTTTGTCCAAATGTAGTATTCAAAACTGTAGTGTGCATTAGATTCAAGTGCAAGTCCATTGCATAGTTTGTTGGTAATTTCATTCAAATTTATCATTTATTATTGGCCATTATGGCATAGAGCATTTCAATAGTAGGTAGTCACAAAATGGAGGACAAACAGAGAAGAACATGATAGATGCTTCTTTCGTATAAACTAATTCTTTATGCAGAAAAAAAAATAACAGAAAGGCAGGAAGAGAGATCAATGTTCACGTATGGCGGCAATATAAATTGGCATTATGCAACTAAGACTAATAGGAAGAAATTCTGTCATTGAAGAAAATGTTTTGGAATTCATACATGAAAGCAGGAAGAATGGGCAACCTGACTAGTTACAACATAAATAAATTTTTCTTATTTGACCTACACCAACTGTCCTGGCAACAGCATGAGTGATGGAACTGTTCCAAGATGTAACAATAATCCATTTATAAATTATATGCTCTGATTGTTTGATGAAGTGGATGTGCTTATCTCTAAGATGCCATACAAGTATATGCCTTTTGTGTGTGTGTGTGTGTGTGTGTGTGTGTGTGTGTGTGTGCGCGCATGCGTGCAAGTTCCAAATTTGGAGTGCACTTTACATTTGCATACATATGGTATATGAGAGAGCAAAATCAACTTTGGTATCAGCTGTTCGTGATTCTCCTGAAATAGGAATGGAATTTTAAATCCATAGAGTTAATTTGCTGTAAATTATCTTTCCTACAGCATAATGAGAATAACTAATTAGCCACAATTAGAAAAATCTTAGTGTAGTATATTAGCCACAGTAACATGAGTAATCCTTATCCCAATACAGAAAATAAAATTTGTAAGATCTAGTGCAATGGAAATAAAACTTATGGCAAAGGAGAGAAATAAGGTTATATTTGTGATTCCAAGTATGTTTGTAAAGTCCTGTTAACCATTTACCTAGACGTTTTCTCTATCTCTTTCTCATATCATGCTTGCTTTAAGAAAATACAAACATTTTGTGTTTCTTGATAGTTTCAAACATTTCCCTACCACAAACATACTTTGTTTAAATATTCAAAAAGATAATTAGGCAGCCCTTATCCTGGTACATTGTGTGATCTCAAGAATCAAAAGCACTAAATGCAGCTAACATTCTTGGGATTTAGTGAAAACCATATCCTTAACTACCATTGCCTCAAAAATTAAGCTGCATTACCACTCTTTTATGTTGGGTCAAACTAAGGCAGGAAGGAGTAAATGTGGTAAAATATTTAATGGAAGCACATGCTGGAATTGCGCAAATAGGCGCATTATATTTGGTCTTTAGCTTAGCTCTTAAATTAATGGGTTATCTTAAGCTACTTTCGAACACGTTGTTTTGATGACATTTAGAAATTTAGAAATAAAGTGATGTGTTGGTACACATATTAGTACCAATTTAAAACTAGCGCTACCATTGGTATTAATTGTTAATTCTAAAAATGGATAAAATGAGTCTTCTTGCTCAGCCATGCTTCTTGTATGCTGAAATAACATTGCTGCTTCAGAAAGCTCTAATAATTCATTGTGGAACTATCCTATCAGCACATAATATAAAAGATCAGAAAGTTTTTGCATTTTATTTTCCCTCTATTGTCATTTTTCTACATAATCTTGTTTTGTAATACATTTTCCCCAGCATTCGACTAACTTCATGTCACCAGTAAAATGCCTTTGGTTACATGCATGACTACAGTTACACTTTTTTTTTCCTTGAGTGGTCATAAAGATGGAAATCAGATGGTGCTAAATTTTTCAGTTCTTTAGGCACCCATGGGCATGCACTTTGCACAATTCAATGCTATTATGCTTGAAGAATAAAGATACTGACATTCATTGTTTCTGCAACTTCAATGGCATACAGTTTTTGCAAATGAGTTCTACATCTCCTTCAATCCCTCGGGCTGTGATTGAACTTCCAGAGTGCTCCGTTTCAGTCGCATTCTTATTGCCTTGTTCAAAGAAAGCAATTCAAGTTGACTACAAAAAAGAGTATTGTCCTCATATTGGGCAACATGTGCCGATAAATTTCTGCATGTGGTACACTACCCATAAAAACTGACAAGATCATTGTCTTTGTCATACATAGTTGGCACTAGTTTAGCAATAATCTTGTAAATAAGCTACTTTCATCATAACTGCAAGGTCATGAAGATTGCTAGTCACACGACACTCTAAAACACTCACTATGCTACACAACTCTCCTGCTCAATTTTCTTTGAAATTATAAAAATTGCAGACTTTTTTAAATTCCTTCATAAAAAAACAATATTGAACACATTTTTTCCAATAGTGCCAGCTCAAATACTAAGTAAGTGCATTTAATATCTGAAAAAAGATGGCTAGAATTTCACTTTTTTGATTGCTGATTCAGCCTTGCACAATGAGGCTATTTGAGTTGGGGTCACCTGAAGAGGAAGTATTGCCACATGTTTCAGTATTTTTATTTTTACTGGAATATAAAATGTTGCATTTAAAACTAATAATAATTAATAAGCACTTACTTGTGTTATATGCAATGTTGAATATATTGCTTCTACTTATCTTCTGTAAAGACACTGTAACACATTTCTTGTCATTAACAGATCCTGTCCTTTGTAAATTTTTAACAAATTGGTGAATAGATTCTCTGGAACGCAACAACCAGGCCAAGATAGTTTCTTATGAATTGTCCTCCCACTGGTCTGAAAAATCCCTTTTCACATAGGCATCTTACATAACCTGATATTGCTATATTTATGTAATGGCCTAACTCTGAATAATTAGCACACAATGAAAGCTCCAAATAACACATTAATGCTCAACACTTGCTATCAAAACCTCTCTTCAACTACAAGCTGCTACCTTGCAATATTTTTAACACCCTTGTAATAATATTTTGTTTTTGTGTACCACAGCTGTAATTTACATTAAAATCTTCAGATTTATCCTAGATAGTATTATGTTTAATTATCAAGTTTTTCTCATAGCAAATGAAGATGTAAATACCGACAGAACTTCAGGGTAGAGCTCCTGACAAGGTGTCAATTAATGATCAGTGAACTATATTGGGTATTTGTACTGCAGAAATTGTCTAGCTCAGCAATTCTTAAACTTTCCTTGTCTGCAGGCTCCAAAGATTTAAATAAAAGTTTAAAATCCTAAATTAGCATGCTATACCTTCTCAAGTTCATGAATGTTTTACAAAATTGAAAGACGTTAACAAAAATGCAGTATTTCAATATCTGCCATTTTATTCAAATGATCCCCTTACACACACGTCACCACAGGTGGCAGAGGTCATTAAGGTGCAGACTCATGAGCTGCAGGTCTGAGGTTTAATTCCCACCAAGACCTTCCTCCCAGTGAGCATTTTTTTCAGGTTTTCCCGTCCTCATCAATGACAAATGTCAAGGAGGTACCTTAGAACTTAGGGCTTTAACACTCCCTTTAGGGGAAGAGGAAAAAAAAATTTCCCAGTTTCATCTCATGTCGTCAGTTTCTTACTGCACGTGATGCCTCTGTAGTTAAAATGGTCATTAAACAATATTGGAAAGAAAAAACCCTTAGACAACAGTAATATTATTTTTTTTCAAAGCGAATTGCATCAAACAAAATAAATAAGTAAATTTATTCCTAGAGTGATTGCTGCATTTCACTGGCAATGCTATATTAGGTTTAATAGGAGAAATTTGTATTTTTGAATTCTGTTCCTCTGTTATTTCAAAAAGTTTCTAGATTTGTTTTTTAATTAAATGCATGCAGAAAATAATTTTTGCACAACTTGTTGTGAAAGGCATCTGTACATAGTCCAGCAAAATCTAGGACTTCACTACCGAAAGATCAGATGGTACGAAAAAAATAAGTGTTCTCTCTAATCCACATTATTTGCTTGCCTATTGGAAAACTCTTTCCAGAACAAATAAATGGTTGCTTTCAATTTGATTCTAATTTAGATCTTACCTCAATAAATACTCATCATAAATTTGTATTATCTTTCGTTTTCTCTTTATTCATTCTCTGTATCTATACATTAAAGAATGCTGTTAATACTCCAGTGCTTCATGGATCACAGTTTGATTACTGCTGGTCGAGTTTATCTACTCCAAAGTTTTTGCATCATCTTGTGCAGAATTGATGGTAATGCTATAGGTCAGTAAAAATAGTAAAGGGTCAAAATAAGATAAACATACTTTTAATCTTTATTTCCTTGCCAATTTCCTGGTTACAACTAGCCAGTTCAATTTACAACAACTAATGTTATATACATTAAGGTAATCAATGATGATGCTCCTCTCGTTCCTTTCTTCTTATTTCTTCCCATTTTGCCACATTTGCTGGAGAATTTGCTGCAAAACAAAAAGTAATAATACAATGCCTTTAAATAAGTATTATTAATTAAAATTTATTTGCTATCATGGATTCAACAAAATTGACTTCAACCTACCCAGTTTACTAATTGAGTAGAATACAGGTGCACAAACAAATAGAGAGAAAAAGTAGTATCTCCACACCCATTGATTTTTAAAGTAGAATTTCCAAGGGAACTGCACAAACTTTGCTGTGTAAGTGTAGGGATATTTCATTGGTCTACTAGGAGCTTTGGCAGAATCAGCCATCTGGAAAAAATGTGCATATAATGTGTACTAAACCAGCAAGGAAATTCAGTGCCATTACATTAGCTAGGCATTACATTGATCACATTTGTCATTTGCATATAAATTCATAATGTTTGTACCTTTTATTTTATTTTACATTAAGTTCTCGAGGAAGATGTTAAAAATTTTTCCTTTAGGTTTGAATTTTTATTAATACTTAGGTGACTATTAACAATTTTGATACAAGAGCAGAGTCCCTTTCTGATGATGTGCTGATATTGTTGTTATTATTATTATTATTATTATTGAAATACAAATGTATTGCTGATACCAGAATATGTTCCCTTAAGTTTGAAATAATTTGTTTACAAGAGGTGATGCTCACATTCACTGTAACCATACTTTAAAACCCATAATGGTAAAATGTAATGGAGATTTTTTTTTTTTTTTTTTTTTTTTTTTTTTGAGTAGTGTTTAACGCCCGTTTTCACTACTGAGGCACCACAGGCGGTGGACACTGATGATACATGAGATGAAATGATAAATTGGGAAAGGATATTTTTTTTTAAGGAAGGAAGCTTTCCAGGCCTAAGTTTAGGTACCTCTCCGGCATTTGCCAGTTATGAAGACTGAGGAAAACCTGGAAAAAACCCCAGTCAGGGAGGACGGTCCTGGCGGGATTCGAACCGCAGACCTCCCGCTCACGAGTCCGTGCCTTAACGACCTCGGCCACCCGTGGCGGTGTAATGGAGATGGTGACTATAGTGTGCATCCTTTGCCTTTTACCAACAGAAGTAGCTGAGGCTCTAAGGCGGATCACATAAATGGGGATTCTGCAGATCGAAAGCTGTCAATACCATCTTCTCTATGGTTCTTCAAACACATTAAGTACTGAACCAGATCCCTCACTGTTGCTGATCATAATGTCTTAAATGTGCAAAATCTTATATTCCTCAAACATTACTATTTGTATCTAATGCCGAAACCCATTACATACAAACCGTTTCAAGCATTTCTTTTACCTTTTTAAGTTAAATTTAATTATTTTCTAAACGAAATGTTTAAGAGTTATCATTTTGTCCTTAGAATTAACCATGAACTTTTCATCCTCTTCAAATGGTGAACCCTAAACAACATGTATACTGCTGCTTTAGAAACTAAAGAATTAGATACACATACAGGTGAATTTATATTTTCTTACCTTTCACAATTATTATTCAGCAGAAACTCTAATAACTTCTTCCTTCTAAATCCCGTCCAAATCCAAGAAAGAGCTCGTTCAGTTATTATGCTACATTGGCCTACGGTAATAGCTGTAGGTAGCTAAAGAGGATGCACAACCCATAGAATACTTAAGGCGGCCAGCACCATAACCCTGTTAGCTTACCCAACTAACTCTCCGCCATATTGAGGGGAATTTTGAAAACCAAACGTGATAGAAAATAATTTACTGCTTATATTTTAAAACTAGATAAAAGCCTTTATTTCTTTTTATTAAAAAATTAATTTTATATATGATTGCTGCATTCGTTTTTAATTTTTTAATTAAACATTTTTTTTGTTCAAATTATACTTAACACAAGCTGTATACCAAAGATATAATCATAGAAAATTTACACACACACATACACAAACAAATATACATGAAACGTCAATAAAACCAAGATTTAGGAGTGTTTACAAAATTAGCGCAGGCATATAAGGGATTTTTTTTTTAAAAAATCCTGGATTATGTAAACTTCTATTCTTCTTTCATTACATATTTATTTTATAGTTTGTGTTATTCATCTATGGTTGAATAGACTTCGTCGTTTACAATATATAATAAGCCTTTTTACTTAACAGTTTTCAATAAAATCACTATAAGGAGTCATACTTCTTAATAAAACACAATTTGAAGCAATTTAGAAATTGCTAACCTATTTGGAATGTTTATTTATTATAATGATCATGCGTCACATTCTTCAAAGGATACGATTAACATTTTAGTCGCGGATATCAGATTCCGTATTTCCTATGATAAGCATAGCTCTAATTTTTGGAAACTTCTTGAAACCCTTTTACTATCTTCGAATTATTCACATAACAGTTAAATATGAAAACTTCAAAGATGGTGAAACGTTTTCAGACTATTTCGAGACCAAAATGCAATTAGCATTATTGATACATAACAATGCTTTTTAAAAGCTTAATGTGATGAGCTGACATCATAAGTGTTTTTTTGAAAAAGTCTATTTTCCAATTTTACAGCTATTTATATGTAAACTAATTGCCTTATTCTATTATGTACAGTTATTGAATATTCTGTTTTCAATATAAAACGGATTATTTCCTTTTACCTACTGAAGTCTCTTTGTGTTCCTAAAATTATATCCCTTGGTACCTGCTTGTGGAATTTCTTGTGTTTACCAAATGTTAATTCGGTAAACACAATTAGAACAGTGTCCCATTCTGATATTATAATAATAATAATAATAATAATAATAATAATAATAATAATAATAATAATAATAATAATAATAATAATAATAATAATAATAATAATAATAATAATTTTTAAACCGGATTAACTCTTGGAAGGGAATATGTCTTTTCTCGTGTTTTGCCATAGCCCGAATTATCTATTTGGTTTCTATAGTGTATTCTATTTGACCAACAAACAGGATATATAAAAACTATTGACTCGGTCACTCTTTCACTCATAGACCCATTTCTGAATGAGTTTTCAGTTTTTTTTTTAATGAAAAAACCTGTTCATCTCCAGTCAGAATCAATAGTACTTATATTTCATTGTTTTCTGTGGCTATGAATATGTGTAAAGCACTAAATTGCTTATAATTATTACTATTAATTTCGCAAAGCTATGTTGAGATCATTTTATGGCTCAAGAGTAACCCAGGCAGGGCGCTTTGGAACGCAATACAGTACAATAATTTTCATATTCACTGCGTCCGGGTGACCGGTTCAATTGGAATCATTATCTCACGCGGGAAAGTAAGTAAAAATGTGCAATTCTTATGTTAATTGTAGGGAAAATTATTTTAACGATGTGCAGGCAGAAAAACATTTTCTAAATAACATGCACACTAACTCCCGGAAATATGTCTTATAATTTGGTACTTACCCACTTATCCACTTACCGGTACTTGTCCACCGCACAGCCCACTGCCCATGTGACAAAGTCACGTGTTGTTTTCATTTGGAATTACAGCAATTGACATTCAATTAAAAAACAGGTTTGGAAATTTCGTACGCAGTTCTTTAAAGTTAAGTGAAAAGGGTAAGTTGAAATATACATGTTTGAGAGAATGATATAAATATTCTCACAGATATCTAATCGCAAGCAATAAATCTGGATATTTTACTCGGGAAAACTTCATTTCTTGTTCCTCCAGCATCTCTGATTTTTTCCTGAGTACCATAAAGCAAAGATAGGAGCAGAAGGGAAATACTGATATATCTCATATGGCACAGGCTAAAGGAATTTTTAACGAGGTTGGAAAAAGGCTAACACATCAAGTGGGAATTTGAATGTTATTTTCTTCTCACCTCAAGGAAAAGAAATAATAATAATAATAATAATAATAATAATAATAATAATAATAATAATAATAAAGCAACAGTTAAATATACATATACTGACTTCTTTAAAAATACAGACTTTCTCAACCGTGAACTTTAGTGTTCATATTATTATAAATACCAATGGTAACTTAAAGTAACCAATGGTAACTTAAATAATTTACATATTTATAAATGATGGAAGTGAATTAAATAATACATACCATTATAGTAAACACCTTACTGGAGGGCTGCAACTTGTTACTTGGTCTGTGTTAGTCCTACCTGTGGCTCACTTCTTCATTGTGTAAGAGTGAGTATTTTTAATGCTTCTTAATTGTCTACTACAAATAACAATATAACTGGAATGTACTTCCAAGCTAATAGTAAAACTCCAAATGTTTTGAATAGTTGATAATTTTGCCCCTACTGTTATTCTTATTACTCTTTGAAGATTCTAAGATATTTTTTTAGCATTTACTGAATTTCCTCAGAACAGTATTCTATAAGTCATTAAAGAATGGAAGTAAACATAATATATTGTTTTAGGATTTATAAAATGAATTACTTATTTGATTGCAAAACATACCAAACTTATTTTGGGTAAGATGTAATTAATATGGTCTTTCCAATTCATGTTATGGTTAATCATAAGACCAATAAATTTTATATTACTAGATTTGATGATTTCATTGCATACATATTGTATCTTTAGGTCTGCAACATTTGAATATTTGTGTGTGAAAATTAATGTATTTAGTTTTTTCAAAGTTTATATGAATTTTATTACTGTTTAATTATGTGCTTTTGTGTGTGTATATACAACACACATAGGATGTAACAAAAAGGTATGTCAAAACTTCCCCAAAACCTTTTATCCGTACATATACAGGATAAAAAAAAATATAATATGAACATTGGTCCAGAATTGCTTTATTTCTTTGTTAAAATCCCTTTTCTACACCTGTGCCACATAGCAGAATATTCAAAAACAGAACTGTGGGAAACAAAAAATTATATGAAATATTTAAAATGTCCTCCTTTAGCTCATCGATCAACCTGATGTCACATGGGCTTCCTGTGCACTGATGTATCCCTGGAGTATCTTGTATTGTCTGGCAGGCTTACAGAATATGAACACTGAGACTCTAACTTTCAGCTAATCCATTGATCTTATGAGCATCTGCCAATTCTGCAATCAAATACCTCATTTTTGCTGTACCTAGAATGAGGTGCATAAACAAACAGAACTGACACCATGTGCTCGATGCTATGTCAAGCAATGAAGTGAGTAGCATAAAAAGCAGACTATGTGGCACAGAACAACTACAACGATAGTGAACCTAGGAACAGAGAATAGTTACAGTATCCTCATTCCATTTAACCAGAAGTAAAAGCAAGGTTTTACCTACTCTATGTATTAAGCAAGTGTTCTGTTGTGAGTTAGGACAGCTCTGCTGGCATTCTAGCTTGCATATCACAGTGTGTAAACAGAGTTGTAGACCAAGGGCTCTGACAAGGCAATAAAGCATTTCTAGAACCATGTTCATATAACATATTTACATCTCTATATGCAAGAAATGTTTTCCCAATTTTGACAAATCTTTTTGTCACATTGTGTATATATACATATAAATATTCCCAAAATAATGAACTAGAGAGACAGAAATAGATAAAACACTTAATAATCACACAATATTCACTATATTTCAAACAGTTCATGTTCTTCAAAGGCAGGAAACAGGTAGTAAAAACGATGGTGAAAATAAATATGGAATCTTGAAGGTAGCGTAATGCATGGAAACAGGAATAAAAGTGATTTTATATAAGCAAACTTATGAATCTATCATCACTATTATAATCATTTCTTCACTATTAGACCATTGGGCCAGTTACTGTATTGTGTTTTCAGCACTTCTCTTCAAGAGTTACTTTATTTTTCATTTTTATTATAGGTGTATATATGAGGGTCATACTGAAAGTAGTGAAGCAATAGTTTTTAAACCTCTTAGTATTTATTTTTTAGATAAACCAATTACATCATCGTAATCTACAGACTTTTCTCTCACTTTTCAACATAGTCTCCATTTCTTTGCACACATTTTTCCCATAGTTCTGCAGGTTTGAAAATACCCTTATAAATACAACTCCATTCCAGCTGCATGAAGACACTGACGCACTGCTTTCTGAATATCCTGCACTGTCTCGTAATGTTGGCCTTGCATCTTTCCTAAATAAAACCAAAAAGATGGTATTCTGAGGGTGCCAAGTGAGAACTGTAGGGAGGATGTAGAAGAGTTTCTCACCTGAATGCTCTGATCTTCTCCATTGTCACTGGGCAATCTGAAGATGTGCATTATCCTGTTGCAGGGTGCTTATCATGTAATGCATGGTGGAGCTTCCAAAGTGTCTGGATATAGTGGGCAGCATTTATGGTTTGTCCAGGTTAAAGAAAATTGACCAGAATGCAACCCTATGCATCCCAGAAGACGCTACCCATAACCTTCCCAACAGATTGCACTGTCTTCGCTTTCATCTTTAATGGCGACTCCAAATGGAGCCATTCCATACTCTGGCATTTTGTTTCACACTCATAATGAGGGAACCAGCTGTCACAATACTTGTTATAAAATCATCACCTTTTTTTTGAAATCTCTGAAGATGGTTTTGGCTCTCTTTTGATTCTCCTAAGTTAGTGGTCTTCGGTCAATAAACATGGGATCCAATGGGCACAAACTTTTCGATAACCTAAGCTTTTTCTTATTTCTTGCACTGCATTATGTGCGATTTCATCCACAGTGATATGCCTTTCTTCTCTAATGAGCTCATCAACTCTTTCCTTGTTGCGTTCCTTAGAGGTAGTTTGCAGGCAACCGCTACAAGGCTCATCTTGGATACTCATTTTCCCATCTTTGAAATGTTTCACCCATCTCCTAACACTGCTAGCATCCATGCAGATATCTCCATAGGCAGGTTGAAGTCTAAGGTGAATTTCAACAGCAGATTTTCCCTCTTTAACAAGGAATTGGATGGCAGTACTCTGTTGAATAAAAAAAAAACATTTTGGAAATACTGCCTGTGGTAACGTGATAGAAGCTAGTGATGTCACAATATGGCAACATGTAGTATAAAATCTGTAGGTTACGATCCTGCAGTCCTTTTTGTTACATTGCTGGAATTTGAATTTTAGCAATGGGTTGCTCACAACTTTCAGTATGACTCTCGTATATAAAATGCAGTTGCAAAGCTTTTCATGATTTTTGAATGCTCATTTTCTTATTTATATCATTCCTGCATTCAAAACAATCTTATTTGAGATTGTGGCTAACTTTGGTGTACTAGTGTATGACATAGAAATATCCAAGGTAGATCAGTGATACATGCTTAAATAATATACAACTAAAATTTACATAAGTTTCACCTGATAATAAAAATGAGAAACAGCAAGCACTATGTACAGCTGGAGGATAATGAATAACAAATCTGCCATTTGCAGATGATTTAAATGAAATATTATATGCTTTATTCAAACCATTTAAATGTTATATGAACTTCATTTGCTTTTAACTTTTCACATGGGCATACCATGTTATTTTTTGACAGGGCTCTTACCCTACTTTTCTCAATCCAATATAGAAATGTATCTGCTCAGTACCAGATAACACACAACATTTTGATTTAGCATCATTTCATATACATGTATAGAGAATTAAGGTCTGTATACTATTGTGTTGACTAAACTTATTTTTTGCAACACAAAAATACTCTGGTGAATATAACAATAGTAATGATATATCAATCAGTTTTTTCCTGATATTAGAATAGAATAGAATGGAATGTTTATTTTATTTCTTTCATTACAAAAAGTATAACAAATGATTTATAGATTTCTTGCATTTGAGACTGACGTCAAATTTTTTTGAGGCCGTAACATGGACTCCCTCATTGTCAACATGCATTAGAGCCCTGTTTCACTCATTTTTCCTCTGTTTCTCTTTCCAGTTTCTTAACCCATTTGCTCCTTCTCTTCCTAAATAATCACCCATACTCTTTACTTTTTTCCACCCTCTGTCAACATCTTTATTGTTACAATATTGTTTTCCATTTTGAGTCCCATATACCCTCTCTTCAATTCTTGTTTCCTTGCACTGCATCAAACATGAAACATGCCCTCTGTTTCCCCACACATAACACATATTTCCACATTGCTGTTTCTAAATCCTTTAAGATACAATGCCCCCATTTTCATTCATGCATATCCCTTCCTTGCTTATCACAGCTCTCAAAATATTTCTTCCTACCCCCATTCTTTCTTTAATATCTTATACAATTTCAAAGAGCTTTTATTCCCAAAATGACTATATCTCTCGCCTCTCAGTATTCCTCTTTCTTCCAGAAACCTATTGAATTATTTTCTCCTTTCTGCCATACATCGCCTCTACCAATGTTTCTTTCAGTCTCTTCCAGTTATTGAGCAAAACTGTTCTTGTATTTCATACAAGTTTTAATTATATTATCATCCTCTAGTTTCAAATTTTTGTACCAGTATTTCAGGACACTTTCAACTACCATTCCTTTTCTATCTGTTTTATCTAATTCTGCCAATGCAACTCCTCTTGGCTATGTTTTTGGTAGCTCCAATAACTCTTTACAAAACATCCATCAATTTGATCGTGCTGTTTCATAATTCCTTGCTATGCCCATTTGTCCATTTGCATTTCTCTCAAAGCCATATTTTGGTTATAGTGCAACAGTAATTTGCATGCAACATTTGTATAATTTATTGTTATGTACAAAGGACTCAAAAAATGGACATAATGCTTCATTTTGACAGCTTGTGCAGGGTTACAACTCCTGTTTAATACAATTATATATACTTTATAACTGATATAATCAGAGCTAATTCTTTGTTTTGCAGAAATCATAAAAAAACAGTTAAAATGTCGTCTGGTGGTGATTGTGCAGAAAGAGGAAATTTGCTGTCTGGCACGCAAGTAGCTAGGTAAAATCTATTATCATTAATTTCATTCCAATGCTTAAATGTAATGGGTCTTCATTTTATTTTTCCCTGCATGTGGATTGGGTCCTGAGCTGTTAGATCACAGCTATATATACTGTTAGTCAAGGATGCATATTGCTGCTAATTCCAATTAGTGTTTGTTGAGGCTTGGAACAGCTAAGAAGTTAACATTTTAAAAAATTGAGTCGAAATTGTAACATACACACCACTAAAATTCAATAAAATGGATGACTAGTTTCGGGAGCCATCGCTCCTATCATCAGTTCCTGGTCGACTGCCGGTCTCGTTGTTTGTGGTAGGTTGATTCATCTCTGGTGGAGGTTTAATGAACTTTTGTATTAGTACATCACTTGGCGGGATTTCGAAATTAAAAACTTTCTCTTTATTAATTTCGAAATCCCGATGATAGGAGCGATGGCTCCCGAAACTAGTCTTCCATTTTATTGAATTTTAGTGGTGTGTATGTTACAATTTCGATTCAATTTTTTAAAATGTTAATATTTGACACCACTGTTACAAAAGTTCACTATATTTTATACAATTAGCTAAGAAGTTGCTGTGTTATGACATTTCATTTCTCTGTTAGCCAGGTTTCAAAGATTTAATACAGAGCAATATATTTTGATTTGCTGTAGCTTTTTAAGAAATGAATAAATTGCTGAATGTCTTACAGAATTTTAAGAATATTTTCCAAGAGCTCATCCATGACAAATGTACAGTTTGTAAATTAATTTTTAAATTTAAAACAACAGGACCAGTACTGGGCAAGAAAATGAGATGCAGGCATTGTGTGTTAACAGAAGAAAAACTGGATGATATCACTGCTTAATTAGAACAAAGAGTTTAAAAAAATCTTTTGCGAAGCTAGGACAACAAGCAGGGATCAGCCATCACACATTCTGCTACAAAATTGCTAACATTTCATCCCTACAGTGTTTCTGAAGTACATGCCTTACAGCCCACTGATTGGGAAGAAAAAATTTAGTTTTCTGTGCAAAAGGTAACCACATTTTCACCACTTTGCTAATTGTGTGATGGGCTAAGGAGGCCAGCTGCATTGTGTGCTCCCAGATCTGCTTGCAAAAGACCTGATTGGTAATAATTTCACAGAAAGCATTTCAATAATAAAGTTTTACTTTTAAATGTTTAAAAAAAATATAATTTTGTGATAAAGTGTTTTTAGATGGTTTTTTCTATCTATCAGTATTTTCTTGTGTAAAATTTCCTTTTTCCAAAAAATATCTTCTCAGCATCAAACTAGGGATTGAAGATCATTTCATACATTTAATCGTGATATCGTTCCATTGAATTGCAAGATATTGGACTATATTTCCATAGTTAGTAGCCAAATCAGTATTTTCTATCATCTACAGCTTAAAAATATAGTTCACATGATAGTTGAATAGCGGTAAAACTTTCATCAATGCTTCTTGATAATGGTATTAATTTTTAAGTATGTAAAAAAATAACATTTAACAACTACAGAGATTGCTATAATTCATTTATCACCTTTTGGCTTCAAAGTATGTCAGAATATTAACAAATCTTAATTAATTTAAAGTTTGGTTATTCTAATGATTATGATAACAACAGCTGTAGTGCTAATTTACAAGCTTTCTAGTTAGCTTGAAATCTAAACTGACAGAAAATGCAAAAGTCATCAATGCAAAATGATAGCAAATGCTATATGAAAAATATATATTCTTTGCACTTTGTGTTGGGTGTTATCAGTGCTTTTTGATAATGGTATTAATTTTTAAGTATGTAAAAAATAACATTTAACAACTACAGGTATTGCTATAATTAATTTATCAACTTTTGGCTTCAAGGTATGTCAAAATATATCTTAATTTAAAGACGGATTATCCTAATGGTTATAGTGACAACAGCTGTAATGACCGCCATGGGTGGCCGTTAAGGCACGGACTCGTGAGCGGGAGGTCTGCGGTTCGAATCCCGCCAGGACCGTCCTCCCTGACTGGGGTTTTTTCCAGGTTTTCCTCAGTCTTCATAACTGGCAAATGCCGGGGAGGTACCTAAACTTAGGCCTGGAACACTTCCTTCCTTAAAAAAAAAGTATCCTTTCCCAATTTATCATTTCATCTCGTGTATCATCAGTGTCCACCGCCTGTGGTGCCTCAGTAGTGAAAATGGGCGTTAAACACTACTCAAAAAAAAAAAAAAAACAGCTGTAATGCTAATTTACAAACTTTCAAGATAGCTTGAAGTCTAAACTGACAGAAGTTATAAAAGCCATCAATGCAAAATGATAGCAAATGTTATAGGAAAAATATGTATTTTGTGTTGTGTGTAATGCTTTATTTTTGATCATTAGATGACTGTAGTTTGCAAAGTCTGGAAACTTTTAGCTTATAAAATATAAAACCTGAACTTGATATGATCCCTTACCACCAAAATGAATATGTGATACAAATTTTTTATGTAGAAGTACATAATGACATCATAATAAAGCAGAGGGAAAGAAAATAGCAGAAAGAGCATTGCAAATTTGTACCAGAATAGTACCATATGACATGCTTATTTAACTATACCTAATGTGCTTTAAGATCTGATTTTAAAAAATGTTAATGCTTCTTATGGGCCTCCAAAAGTCTATGGGTAATTTATGAAAAAAAAAATAATGATGGTGCAAAGGATTTTCCTGGGATCTGAAGTCACAGAAATTTGAGGGTAAGCTTTAAACTTGTCCAAACTTTCCTCCACCATGAGTAGATGTTTTTCTAGTTGATGGATTGTTATATTTGAAATTTATCTTTGTGTAATTAAACTAAAATATTTGCATTTGCAGTGAAATTCGTGCAGAACTGGCCAAAGATGTTGCTAAAGTTTGTGATGAGTTGCCAGGGTTTAAGCCTGGGCTAGCCATTGTTCAAGTTGGGGGTCGGGAGGATTCCAATGTATATATTCGAATGAAGATAAAAGCTGCTACCGAAATTGGTATACAAGTAGATCATATCAAACTACCTAGAACCATAACTGAAGCAGAGGTAAAGCAATATTTGTGATTTGTCATCTGCAGAATGCTATTTATTATTTTATTTTTTATTGTGATGAACAAGTAACGAGAGAGGTTATCATTGTGTAGTTCAACTGAATCATACAGTGATATCAATTAATATGATTAGCTTCACTGTGCAAGTTCTAATTTACATTTTAAACGAGAGAGTGTGTTTATTTTTATTCTCCAGAGAAATCTGAATCTGTTTAAGTGTGTTATATCTGTATATGTGTGTATTATATGTGCATGCGCATATACCAATAATTACCGGCATTCACAAACATCTAACATTATACAACCAATGTAATAAAATTTGTTTACACTAACTCCATTCACTTACATAAGTAAGTACATTTAATTGAATCTAACATTATATAAACTTTTTGGCCTTTTTAGTAATGTTCTGGCAGTTGCTAATATTGATAGCTTAGTATTTAATGCCTATTTTTACTGTTGATAAATTGGAAAAGTTTTGAGACCTTGATTTAGAATACTTTTCTGGCATTAGTTATTTATGAGAAATGGGAATACCTCAGTCATGAAGGATGGTCCTGGCAGGAATCAAACCCCTGACCTCCCACTCACAGTTTGTGCCTTAAGAACCTCAGCTACTTCTGTTATTGGTTGCATGGCTATTATTGTGTATGTCCACCATATATTATAATCAAATCTTCAGTCTGTCTATTCTTACTAACTTTCATATATAGTATAATAAATAATGAGTAGGGAAATGAAAGATACATTGAAATCTTTGATAAGGCAAGAAGGGAAGGACTGTCATGGGTTAGAACAGGAGTAATATATTTAAGTGGAATAAAAAATGAATATATTAAGGGGATATGTCTCCTATGTGTAAAGAACCAGATAGTACTTGGCATTAGAATGTAAGCAAACCAAGTTTTGGTGGGAACAGTTCCTATTACTAAAGTGGGAAAATTTACCAATTGAAATAAGAAGCAGAAGAATTTTAAGTTTAAAATCAGATGAAAATATTAAAGAACTGGGAAAATATAATAGCAAGGTGAGACAAAATTGGGTATAGAAGATGGGTAAAATAAATGGAAACAACACTGCTGAGAATTGCACTATTTAGGAGTAAAAAAGATCCTCTACTCAACCTGGGGTTAATTGTAATGGTGTATGGAAGGAATGCAACTGGATAAAGTCAGGTTAAGCAAGTGGGAAATTTAAAAGTAAGTAAGTTTATATGTGCTGAGAACATGAAAAGGAAAATTGTTTCATTTGATTTTAATATGTTTACTTGTTTGTGAAATTGTATGAAATTGGTTTTATTTATAATGTTGAATCAATTTACTTTATTTGCATGCAAATTAGAAATTGCAAGAAACAAATAAAATAAAATAAAAAAAATTGTTTACATTTTTGTTTATATTTAAGAGATTCATACTCATTGTTTATATTTACAAGATACTTATACAATTATGGTGACATTATTTTCATTTATTATATGCAAAATTGAATTTTATCATTTGAATGAAACAATTATATAAAATTGAATAGTTGGAATGTTCTCTTTTTTTTTAAGTTATTTTTTGAACTTGAATAGCTGTAAAAATTTAATAATATTATGTAAAGATAGTAAGATTAATAAATTCACTCATTCATTCATTTATATTAACTTTCATCACTTTCCTCTCTTCTATATTTACTATCGTACCTTTCCTTTTCAACTCTTCATACTCTTACTGTAATCTTTCAGGTGGATCTGATGTTGTGACATCATTTGTATAAGGCAACACTTGAAGCTTTACTGATCTTAATTTCCATATGTCTATTTGTTCTGTGCCTAATTTTCTTACATATCTTAACTGTCTTGTCTAAAAGATGTTAAACAACATAGGGCTGATACTAAGGCTCTTCTTAGATAAATTCACACCTGAAAGAGTTCATTATCTATTCAAACCATGTGATATACAGTTTTATAACATAAGCATTTTTATTGACCCATTACTTCCAGGGCTTCCCATGTATATTGTCGAGGGACTGAGTCAGACAACTTATAGATCTAAAAACTGTAGGAAACTATTTCTGTGCTTGACTATTTTTTTTTTCCCATTATAATTCTTATAGTGAACAGAGGGTACTGATTGCTTTCAGGCACAAAAACTGCCTGATCTTCCTCCAAATGTTTTTCTATGGCTCCGCTAAGATGTCTTTCTAACACTTTGTACATCATTTAAATAATATAATTGTTACAGCCATAGCTATTTGCTTTCTTATATATGGAAATAATGATATATCTTCTCCAGTCATATGGTATGTGCATGTGTGTGTGTATTATTTCATCCTTTCTGGAATAGTTTAATAAAAATATTCCTTATTGCAGGGCCCCCATATTTAATTTCATTTCTGCATTAAGAGAGTTAATGCACTGCAAGCAAAACAATTTGAATATCTGATAGAACTGATTTGACACTTGCAATGTGATCTTGAGCGAAGAGATTACACACCGATAATGATCAGTCAGCCAGCCAGCCAGCCAGCCAGCCAGCATCTGGCTACCAGCTGTGACATCCATGTACATGGCTGGCTAATGGCTGACTGGTAATATTTTGTGCTAATAAATAATGAAGGTGTAACTGCCTTGAATGCTTTGAAAAGTGAACTAGCAATTCAAATTACTGCATGCAATTTTAAGGACACTGATTTAAATTTGATGCTGGTATTATAATAAATAAAGATCCAGTAACCAATAAGAAAACTATTTCTGTTACTTTTTATACCCCTCTTCAAAGGAATGAAAAACAAAAGGGTGGTACATTTAACCACATTAACTGCCTAATAGATATCTGTAAATATTAATTTCAGAATGGGATATTTTGGTTTTAAAGCCAAACCTTAGAGTGAGAGATTAAAAATGCTGTGGGTCCATCAAGAAAAAGCAGATGTATTTAAGCCTGATTTTCTAAACTTCTGAATTAAATTTAAAATGAATTTTGTGTTGGAATATTAAATGTTGAATTTTTAAATTATCTAGTAAATAGTTTATAGTTTATTTATTTTATAGTAAATATTTTTATATACGTTCAGTTCTATTAAATTAATGAGATGTGCTATGATTATTCATTTATGATATTTAGCTTTTGCTAAAACTGAAGAGGCTAAATAGTTTGTTTGTTTATAGAATATAGTTTTATATGCATTCATTTCTAATAAATTACTGAGATGTGGTATGATTATTGATTTATGATGTTTAGCTTTTGCTGAAATTGAAGAGGCTAAATGAAGATCCCAACATTCATGGTATTATTGTCCAAATGCCATTGGACACAGACAACCCTATTGACTCACATCTCATCACAGACTCTGTCTCACCAGATAAAGATGTTGATGGGTAAGTTCATCATACTAATATTTAATGTTGTATTATTGTCCAAATGCCATTGGACACAGACAACCCTATTGACTCGCATCTCATCACAGACTCTGTCTCACCAGATAAAGATGTTGATGGGTAAGTTCATCATACTGATATTTAATGTTGTGGGACTCTGTTTCATAAAGATTTAGTTGTTTATTGGCATGTAGCAGCTGTTTACATTGGCAAAACATGAAAGAAATATATTCCTCCACTCTCTGACATGCACCCAATTTTTAAGTATTAAGGTTAACAATGACATTAATCTGTAAATTTGAGTAAGAGCTGGTTTAGCTGAACAAGGCTGCTCCAATAAATATAAGTTTGTAGAAATGATAGATTAAAGTTGATGGCTCATAAATAAAATTGAAAGTATATTCTGGAAGTTATGATTCAGAACTAAAGGACAGATATTTCAGATTTTGATTCTCAAGCATAAAATAAGCGCACGATTATTCTTGATCAGGCGTACTAGGTGTGCAGTAATGCTGATGTCTAGAATATTAGATACATCTGTTAATGCCCAAACAGAAGACATAGTGAAGCCACATGGACTGTTATGCCATTACATCTCAGCTCTTTTCATCATACTAGTTTAAATTACCTGTGGATTGGGTTTAAGTATCCCAAACGTTTTGATTTACAATTAAGCGGTTAGGTTAACTTTAGGGAGCAGGTGTTAGTATACTAATACATTACTTGCACCTTTCCTCCAATTTTATTGGCTATGATAATGAAATTACAAGGAGGTAGTTTGATGTCATAGTTACACAATTTTGTGTGCCAAGGCTCTTTTACTTTCTTATTGGCTTAGGCCTTGTTCTTTTGCCATCTGAGCTGTAGTGCTAGAGCTGTTCAGTAAAAATGATCATAATTTTTACAGACATCATTTCTTGAGTACAATTAACTTTACAATATTTTCTTAGCTTAATGTGTAATGTACACATTGTACTAGTTTCACTGTTGTCACTTCCAGTTCCTGTCTTTGAGAGATGTTGAAGTTGAGTTATGTTCAGTTCTGCCTACAGCAAAATGGAGGTGACAGATAAACAATTTGCTGATCTGAAATTCTGCTTTTGTCTCAACAGATCTTTATCTGGGGTCTATGCATTTTACAGGAGGCCTATGGAGAGTTTGTTCTTCCATATAGCATGATTTGAAGCTGGTTTAAAATGTTAAAAGAGAGAAGGTAATCAATTTCAAAGGAGGGTGGACCTGGGCCTCCATTTTATGCTCTAATGAAAGAAAACATTAATTGATGGAGGGTTGTCGAATAACGTTAAGAACAATTTCAGAAAGTCTGAAAATACCATTGGGTTCCACCCTTACATTGAAAACGAAAAGTTGCACATATGACGTATTTGTACATGGTGAGTTCCTTGACTGCTGATTCCTGAACAAAAAGATACTCACATGCAGGTTTCCATGCTGATAGCTGATGAAACTTCACTGCATCATTTTGATCCTGAGAGCTACAGCATAGCTCTTTGTGGGAATCCCCATCTTCACTAACACCAGAAAGAGCAAAAGTGGTTACTTCTGCTAGGAAAGTTATGGTCACTCATTTTTCGATATTCAAAGAATGGTTTACCAGCATGTCATACCTGCACACACAACTGTAGCTGGGCAGTACTACAAAGATGTCCTACGTTCATATTTCCATGCAACAAGCCAGATGCTGCACTACAATAATGCACAACTGCACATCACAAATTTTGTCCAATATCTCACAAAAATCAAAAGTGTTTTCCTCACCCTCATTATAGTCTAGATTTAGCCTTGTGTGACTTTTTCCTTTTCCTGAAATTGAAGAAACACCTTTATGGGAGGCATTTTCCATCATCAGAAGCAGTGGTGAAGGCTGCAGAAGCACTTCTGAAGGACTTGTCAAAAATTGCTTCAGAGTGCCTTTGAAGACTAGCAGAAATGCTGGGACAGGTAGATTGCATCCAATGAGGACTAAAGATGAGTAAAGGATGTTGTCCAAAAAAAATTATGATCATTCTTTATTGAACAACCCTCATAAGACAGCATTTTGTGCTCTTGAGAAGAACTGTTTTAAAGAATGTGATATTTTCTTAATCATGTGGGTAATTACAGTAAAGAAGCATGAAGTATTTATTGCTGTTGTTGGGAACTGAATTCCATTGAAGAATAAGGTCAAGTTAAGTTAAGTTAGAAAGTGAGTAAGTAATTATAAACATTGCCTTTATGAGTGCATACATTTTTTAATAATTCTCTTCTTGTTACAAACTCTGGTACTTTATGCCAGGCAAACAATCAGGTTTTGTCATAAGTAGTGGCAGATATTTTTAAGTACATCTTTCATTTGACTCAATAACAGAAAAGCATCAAATATTAAATAGTCAAAATGATAGATGGGCATGATCAACATGAATGATTGTTTTCAGATTAAACACTGTCAATGAAGGTAGGATTTCTATTGGAGATATGTCTGGCTTTATTCCTTGCACACCAAATGGAGCTGTGGAACTCATTAAAAGGTATAGTGTTATTTTATGAACAAGAAAAAAAGTGTATTTAATCAGCTATAATCAATTAACTATTCAGATATTATTGTGGTTTCATATTGAAATGGACTAATAGCAAATAAGATATATGTTGTTTTTTGTATCGGGGATTTTTACAGTGAAATATAGTATAAGTTTAGAATAACTGTTACAAACATCCACCATATTTAAATAGTATAATATGTTGCTGTTACATTTATAGATTTCGGAGATCTTCAATACTGCAGTAAACTTAGTAGAAGTTAATCTTATTTTGATTTAAAGTCAAACACTAAAAATCATGTCGTCACATTAAAACTCTCTTTAAGTTTCACAAACACACTTATAAAAGTAATTTTGGTACATGTTTCTTGAGATACATTCCTCACATAAGCTTTCTAATATGTGAGCTAGATTCTGCCTCTGTAAACCAGAGAAAGCAAAATTTACTTGGCATCTCTACACATGAGATACTTTTGCCCATTGTTTTGTCAGCTGACAATGTATAAGGGCTTTTGTTTTTCACCCTTGATGAGGAATGAGATCAAAATCAAGGTGAATAGCAAAATGGCTTTATTGACAAAAGTTAAGTACATCTGTAAACTACTTTTTGATATAATCACTATGATGATTAAGACATTTTTCCTAACAGTGTACCACTTTCCAATACTCTCTGCAAAAAACGTTGCTGCCTATCTGTTGAGCCAGGTCTGCACAATGTTTCAAAGGTGGTATTGGAGTGAAAGTACTGTTCTCCCAACCACTTCTTCATTGCTGGGAAAAGGTTGAAGCTACTTAGTGCCTTCGCCTGTCACAATTGTTTTCAAAAACTGTTCTCATTGTCCTTATATTATAGCAGAAGCATTAAGGCCAATGCCATTTGCTGCTTCTTGTGGTTGTCAGCATTTTGGGTGCCCATTGTGCACAAACTTAACTTTGTAGTATCCAAGATGGTCGATAACAGTTTTGTACATATTTGACCTTGGAATTTCCGGACAGTCTTCAAACATCAAAATGGTGAACCAACACCATGCAGGAACCACTTGATTCATTCGCTGCATGAGTTTATCTCCCATCACAGACTTCTACTTTTGACCACCTTCATCGTGAACATCCGTTTAGCCATCTCTAAATTTTCTGTATTGCTCTAGCATCACGCTGTCACTCATAACATTTATACTGCACACACAGCTCATTCTGTGGTGACTTTCTGCTGAATTATGCCCCTCTGCTGATATGAGAAATCTAATAATACTATTAATGGGAGCTTCAGTTGTAGCGGACATCTTTCATGTCCATAACTGAACTTCAACTGATGAGTTGACCTTGGCAGTGGTGGGGTAAGGGTGGAAGGAGGTAGTCAATTATGTGCATGATGCCCCTCCTCCTATCATTCATGGGTGGCATCCTCAAAGGTTAAAACAAAAATAGCTCTGGTACTAGGCTGTTAAAGATAACATAATTTTGCAATGGGAATTTGGCAGATGGGAGGGAAGGTGGGGATTATAGCCATATAGAGGATATTGATTCCATGCAAATAATTTTATTTCAAGTTCGTTTTTACTGGTATTTACAATATCATTGACATAGGGAAAGAAAATATAGCATGTAGGAAGAAAAATAAATTGTTCAGCACATGCATATGCACAATGTTGACTAGTAACATAAAGTTGGTATTAATGAACATATAAACATTATCTATTTGCAGAAGTAAGGTTCAGATTGCAGGCAGCAAAGCTGTTGTTTTGGGCCGAAGCAAGATTGTGGGAACTCCATGTGCAGAACTGCTGAAATGGCACCATGCAACTGTCACTGTATGTCACTCCAAAACTAAGTATCTGGACAAGGAGGTATGTGATGTGTTAAAAGCTGTAACACTTAAACAGTGCATCACAGATCTTAATGTTAAAATACTTGAATGTATGTTGGGTCATCCAGTTATAAGGACTGAATCAGTCGATAAGCCATTGCTCAAAATCAGTTGGGCTACACAAGTTGGGGTAGGAGGAAAGGGTTTACTTTAATTGCTATGGTGGCCTTGAGTTTCAGGCAGCTCAATGTCTTTTGAACATTGAAACAACACATGTCTAAATCCTAGAAATACTAAGCCTAATTATTTTTCTTTCACAATGTGTGTTTTGGTTATGACTTATAATTCTGTACCTGTCTGCTCATACTGTCAGGAGATTATTTGAAGAGAATATCATAGGATATGGAGTTCCCAAGTTATGTGATTCATATGAGAATGGTAGCGGGTAATTTCATAAACAGATACCAGAAATTTGCAGAAAGTGGCAGGCAGTTCTACCATTCCTTATATAACATGGATGAGTTCATAATTTTTAAGTGCATTAGAATTTATTGGGCTATCAATTTGGTGTTTCAATCACTAACTCTTTTGTTGTTCTACCTAAACATCCTAACATGAGCAATGAATTTTTAGCTGATGCAGCCCCCATCACCATATTGGTCATTAGATAATTGCATGACCTCATAAAGGTAAAATAATAGGTTAAATAGTCATTTCAGTGTTAGTTTAAGTTATTTTGGAGACAAACATAAAAAATTTAGTCTATTAGAAGAGCAAGTTTGAACTTTTGTATTTCCAGAGACATTTAGAATCAAATAATTTGTTTCCAGGTATCGGTTGGGACATTCACCTCTCCCCCCAAGTTTAACATTTATCATAACAAAGAAGTTTTAAAGAGACAATGCATGAATGTTTGATGAAATGAGTGCATAAATGAGTCTTGGAGCACACAACTTTTTCACTTTTTTAGGGTAAGGAAAACTGCAGAAAAAAACACCTTAATGATGTATGGGGCTCAAAACTAAAACCTTAGGATTTGCAAGCATACATGTTGACTACAAGATCATGAAGGTGGTCACATTCAACTGGTATTCATATTGGTATAATAGTATTTGTCAATAACTTTTTTAGGAACAATTAAACTGCAATGGCTCCTTGCAATAAATAAATAAATATACCCAGCATAATTAAAGTTGCATACATGGCTGAAATAAGCTTTAAAATCTGTAACATGAAACAGAATCAGAAAAGGAAAAATTACACTACAATAATTTGTACAAGAAATCCACAGAAAGTGAATACAATTGAACAAGATGACAGGACATGGGGATTGCGAGCAATTATAATACAATAAAGAAACTGTTTTCCTCACAAATTTAACATCTATCGTAACAATGAAGTTTTAAAGAGACAATGAATGAATGTTTTATGAAATGAATGCATAAATGAGTCTGGAGCACACAACTTTTTCACTTTTTCAGGGTAAGGAAAACTGCAGAAAAAAAACACCTTAATGACATATGGGGCTCAAAACTAATACCTTAGGATTTGCAAGCATACATGTTGACTACAAGACCATGAAGATGGTCACATTCAACTGGTATTCATATTGGTATAATAGTACTTGTCAATAATTGTGTGTCAGGCCCTTTTTTAGGAACAATTGAACTGCAATGGCTGCTTGCAATAAATAAATACACCCAGCATAATTAAAGTTGCAGACATGGCTGAAATAAGCTTTAAAATCTGTAACATGAAACAGAATCAGAAAAGGAAAAATTACACTACAATAATTTATACAAGAAATCCACAGAAAGTGATACAATTGTACAAGGTGACAGGACATGGGGATTGCGAGCAATTATAATACAATAAAGAAACTATTTTCCTCGGAAATTTTAAAGTAGTATCCTGTTCCATTTTATTAAATAGAACAATATATCATTTACATCCATCTTTACAAGTAGAATAAATTTAGAACTGAAAAAGTTAAATGGCAAAACTCATGAAATATTTTTACTATCCTGAAGGAGGAAAAAAAAACCTCTTCTGAAGAGGAAGGAAGCCCAGGGGATACTTTTGTGACACTGTCTGTGTGTTATCTTTCATGCCATTGTCTGTCTGAGCTCCAGTCAAAACCCTGAAATCACCAGATGAAGCATGACGTCACTTGATGTGGTAGGCATGCACAGACAGTTCAGGTGTGTGAACTGGTGAGGATGGCCACATGCAAGTAGAACTATGAAGGCTGAAAAACCACTGATTTAAACTGGGACAACTGTCTGCCATTTTTATCAAAATTTGAAAGAAATTAAGGAAAAGATATGAAACATAAAGTACCAGTACAAAAGACAAAATTATAATAAAATGTAAATTTCAACAATAATTAGCAAAGCAAATATTTGTGGTAAGTGGAAAAGGCTATTTGTTCCATCACATATCTCTAAAGAGTTGTTTTTAACCAAAATTAACTAAAATATATCCATTGAATTTTCACCTCTTTTCTGTTCTAGCTTTTTGCTTCATTGCCATTTCAAAATTTGGAAATAAAACATAGATAGAGACTTGATTAGTAGATTTGGTGGAAAACAGCCTATACAATGCACGAAGTATTTAACTTCTTGTAAAGGAAATTGAATAAGCATTCATGATTACTAAAAGAATGTGCTGCATTTGTTTTCTTCCTATAATTTATGAAGTTCCATTTCCACCAATTCAACAGAGATGGACAGCAATTTTAATTTGGATCTCCAGCAACAGTTATAGCATAAATGTGTTCGCTACAATTCAAAGAAGCTAATCCTTCAGCTTTAATTAGACTGTTGATAGTTTCTTAATTGTTTAAAAAAGTCGTATATAAGAGATACTTTTATTTCAGGGGCTTCAGAAAGGGTAAACTGATATCATTTTTATGTTTTATGTTTTAAAAATTCATGGAATCTTCTTTTTTTAATGGTGTATAGTTTATGCAGTTTTATAGTATGTTAAAACTTAAAAAACATATATTCTGCATGGGTCTGCCTTGATTAGGAACTGTCAAACTACCGAGAAATGTCTTTCTTTCCAAACTTCATTTTGAAGATGTGAATTTTGGTGATTTTTAAGGAACTAAATGAACAACAACTTTTAAATACATCCAGTACTTTTGAACACTATGTTTCTAGTTATTTTGATTAGGACTAAAAGGTATGTAAACCTTTATCACTCCCAAAAAATGTGGTTTTATCATATAAAATGCTGTTTTCTCAGAATCTAGTGTACCAATTTACTTCAAAATTTCAGATTATTTATCGAATATACATAGAATGACACAAAAGGATAGTAAAAATTCATTACATATAAAAAATTATATTCTCTAATGAAAGCATGGATAAAAAAATCTATATGTCAAATTATTGTCAAAACTTTCATAAATAACCTGCAATATTTAACCCCTCAACTCCCCATAGATTCTGAAAAACTTAACACTTTATATAAGTATATTAACATCAGAGAGATAGGGCATTCTGGAGTCCTTTAAGTAACACGTTAAAAAAAGAAAGAAAGAAAAAGGGGAGGAAGAAAGAAATCAATAACAAATTGATTTCCCCCCCCCCATTTTTTTCATTTTAACATAAGCTTATTAGCTCTTTCCTTCCTATCAACTCTTATTTTAATATAAAAATAATTTTAATTTTTAAAAAATATAGGCAAAGGGTTGAAGTTTAAAAATGTCAAAGGTAAAAAAAATGTAAATGAAAGTGTTTTTATACTTACCATCAAATGTTATGATTCTGTATATTTAAACAGACAAATTATGACAAGCTATAGGGATAGGGCAAAATATAAAATAAAATAATTTTAAAATGTTTCTGGCATTAATCAAAAACAGTACAGGCTGCACAGGTTTAATGAAAAGGTAAACAAACACAATGTTATCACTGTAATGAAAACATTGTTTGAATTGTTATGGAATGGTTAAACTCCAGCTTTTCTTGGTAAACAAATTAGAAGTGAACCTTGTATCTAACCATTACTATGGTTCTCCTAGACAGCTGCAGCAGACATTCTAGTTGTGGCCATAGGACGTGCACAGATGGTAAAAGGCAGCTGGATAAAACCTGGTGCTGTTGTTATTGACTGCGGAATAAATGCCATTCCAGGTGAGTTGCACTTTATAATGGTTTCTGTTTCTCTGAGAATTAAACAAATTCCTATTTTTGCATTTGGAAATGCTAGTAATATTTGTTTATTTATTGATATATGCTTAACTCTAATAAATTTTATAGATGTTACGAAAAAGTCAGGCCAGAGGTTGGTGGGAGATGTTGACTTTGATGAGGCTAAATTGGTAGCTTCATACATCACTCCAGTGCCTGGTGGAGTGGGTCCCATGACAGTAGCAATGCTTATGAAAAACACTGTACAGTCGGCATTAAGGGCAGCTGCCAAGATTAAAAATGTTGCATGGAATCTGCGTGTGCTGCCATTAGTGCCAGAGTCACCTGTTCCCAGGTATGGCAGATTCTTGTAACTTGGTGAATGTCAGGATTAACTGATGAAAATCAAAAGAAATAATCAAATATGTACACTACAGAAATGGAGTCTCACAAGGTGCCATATCCAGTCCTTTATTATTTTTATTATATGTTATCGATCTATTGGATTCCAGAATATGTCCTCACCACTCACACAGGGTTTTGCATCCCGGCCAAGGCTGCCTCCCCTTTCCACTCATGGCAGCCTGCCTACCTGTCCTTGAACTTTCAAGCTGTCACCAATCTATATTCGTTCACAAACTCTTTAGAGCAACATATTTTTGTGTATAAATTTTATGATAAATACAAATCAGCTGGTCATTTTTGTGAAGAATTTATTCAGAAAATTTCCTGGGTAATTGCCTCCTTCCAGACTGCAATTCACAATCGTGTGAATAAAGTTGCTGGTTCAGTGCAAAACAAGAAACATGTGAAAACATACAGCTTTAACAGAAGACAAATTACCTATAGACAACATTAGTTCAAAAGTTCTTTTTATTTTATTTAATTTTCTTTCTCACCCCCTTTATTTAAAATACCTTATTGTTTATTGTATATATTTTAGACTCTTAATACAACTTTTTGTACCCAAACCCTGTTAATTGTCATTTCAAAATAGGGAAGGACTCCCATCAATAAGCCCACAACAGTCTAAACAATGCGTGTGCCACAATATGTTATTATGGATAAAGTAAATAAAATGAGATGAAACTTGGACAGTTCTTTATAAAGTATAAAATGTGTTATACAGGGTTAATTGAAAGTCGCTCACTGCATAAATAACTTTTGAAGCCTTATGTTCAGTGACATGAAACTTGATGTATGGGGATAGCCATATACTGGGAATTCAAAAATTATGTTACTAATTTTTTTCTATTTCTGATCTAAATAACTCTAACTATCTTATTTTATATGTTTTTACATTTTCAAATAAAGCTCATTAAGAACTTTTCAAAAATTACCCTCACTAGATACTTCAGTACAAATTTATTGTAGCTAAATGAAGAAAACAAAAAAGGGTAGCAAATAATAAAATGCTCTTTCCTCAACAAACATAAACCAAAGCTATCTCAGTGTCTAAATGCTTTGTTGAAACTGGAATCCTCAATTGCTTGGCAATAAAAACTATGGAAGGAATGACTCAATCAGGCTTTAGGAATGTTTTGCACCGCTTCCATTATTTGATACTCCAGATCTTCAAGTTATGGGTCTTTCTTGATATTTACTGACTTCAAACTAACTGGTTGAAGTACTGACGAACCTTCTCTACATAGTGAGCTGGAGCTCCATCTTTTTGGAAATAGATGTCATCTCTGGATATCCCATGGTTAACTGGATGTGAAAACAACTTTACGATAGCCAGGATTATTACATGATTTTGAAGCAAATCCAAATATCTATTAGTATTTAAATGTAAATTGGAACTTGCACAGTGAAGCTAATCATATTAATTGATATCATTGTATGATTCAGTTGAACTACACACTTTTGAACTTCTCTTACTTTTCATAAATGTATGGAACCGGTTTCGAGAACATTTAGTTCCCATCTTCAGCCAGGCTAAAGTTCAACTGTCGGATCATTCATTGAGATGTGGGAAATTATATTCTGCTCTGGTGGCGGTGTGATAAACTTGTAGTTTATGTTTTCATCCCCGGCAATGTCAAAGTTCATTATGCTGTCTTTGTATCTGTAGATGTAGATTTTCTCCCAGGTTGCTAATTCCGTAGGTCCTTGTACTGATTCAATAATTTTGCTTTATTTATTATTTTGTGATTTTGTGTCCAAAAGTGATATGCTACTGCTGATTTCTCTATTTGCTTGTACTTTATGTTCCTGAAATGTTCCTTTAACCGTGTGCCTATGTTTCTCTTTGTTTTTCCAATGTAGATTTTTTTCACATTTTGCACAGTTTATTTTGTAAATACCTGATTTTTCTTCTTGTGGAATACTGTCATTAACATTATCTATCAGTAAGTTTTTAACAGTGAATCTATTGACGGTGCCAACCTGATATTAAAATCTTTAAGAATATTCTGAAATTTTTTTGTGGCCCATGGATGATATGTGAATTTTTTAAAAATTAGTAAAAACATAGGCACATGCTTAAAAGAACATTTCAGGAACATAAAGTACAAGCAAATAGAGAAATCAGCAGTAGCATATCATTTTTGGACACAAAATCACGACATAATAAATAAAGCAAAATTATTAAAATCAATACAAAGACCTACGGAATTAGCAACCTGGGAGAAAATCTACATCTACAAATACAAGGACAGCACAATGAACTTCGACATTGCCAAGGATGAAAACATAAACTACAAGTTTATCACACCGCCACCAGAGCAGAATATACATTCCCACAGCTCAACGAATGATTCGACAGTTGAACTTTAGCCTGGCTGAAAATGGGAACTAAATGTTCTCGAAACCGGTTCCATACATTTACGAAAAGTAAGAGAAGTTTTAAGAGTGTGTAGTTCAACTGAATCATACAGTGATATCAATTGATCTATTTAAATCTATAAAAAGAAAAGACCATGGATATGATTATCAAAATATCAGCTCAAACATTAAGTTTTTGTGGTTACTGTATGGTGTTCTCTTCCATTCATTGTGGATTAACGTTTGACCAGTATGGCAGTTATGTCTCTTGACAAATCCATTCAGGCAGAATGTGGCTTCATCTGAGAATATAATTTGTCTAAAATAAACTGGATTGTTTAAATTCACTTCATCATTAATTCACAAAGCTGCATTCTTCTATTGGAATTGCCCTCTGAAGTTCCTGCAAAAGTTGAATTTTACAAGAATGTTTCTTAGCACTTTAAAGGATTTTCATTTTAAAACTTTAGCTCATATTTGATTCTGACTACAGATTTGTAATAGAAATTTTGGGGTTTTGTATCCCACTAAGGAAAACATCTAATGAATTATTCTCATCAGTTGCGCATTTTAGGCAACCTGATCTTGGTAAGTCCTTTACACTTTCAGCTTGAGTAACATTTCTTTTCAATCCTTGTCAATGTTGTTTGTGGAATTGCATTGCAATCTGGATTCATTTCATAAAATAAATTTGACACCTCTCAATGAGATCATTATCTCTCTCCATAGCTAATCTTAATTAAAATTATAATTCTCTCCCTTTTGATCAACATCAGATAGAATTATTTAACACATTAGATGTCAAATTTAATTCATTATAAAATTTTTCTGCAACATGATTCCATGGATATAAGGAAAGAACAGTTATATTAATACTGACAAAATACAATAAACAAAAGCATTTTATTCTGAGTAGGATATTTAGAACACGTTATGGTTTCACTTGCATGAGATTTACTGAGGACACGTTTTGTGGAACTTTTGTCCACATCATCAGCTGTTAAATGACTCAAATGACTGAGTTTAACAGCTGATAAATGACTGAAATGACTGAGTCGTATAACAGTTTAACAGCTGATGCTGTGGACAAAAGTTCCACAAAACATATGTCCAGAGTAAATCTCATGTAAGTGAAACTATAAAGAGTGTTCTAAATATCCTACTTAATAATAATTAATAGATTATTAATGGGTGTTTCACTGTGTTTGATTCCAAGTTGAATTAATATTTAAAGCATTTTATTATTCACTACACTTTGTTTTCTAGGTGTAGCAACAATAAATTTGCACTGAACTATCTAATGTGAGTAATTTTTGAAAAACTCTTAATGAGCATTATTAAAAATGTAAAAATATATTGGATATTTTATTTAAAATAAGAAAGTTGTAGTTATTTCTGGTTAAACCGAAAGTAGAAAAAAGTTGGTAATGTAATTTTTGAGTTCTCAGTATTCAGCTATACCCACACACCAAATTTCATGTTGCTGAACCACATGCTTCAAAAGATTTTAGATGGTGTGGAACTAACAAATCCTGTAGATTTTCAGTAAAAGATATTTGTTGACTCAGTAGAATGCTTTGTGGTTATTTATTTTACTAATTTTTAATCTTCTTTGAAGAATTTTAGCCTTTTTTTTTTTTTTTTTTTTAAATTATACATTTGAAAAAGATTCATTTTGGTCAAATGGGTTAAGATTCTGTTGATTGATTAGCCTCTCAAGGAACATGATCCAACTGAAATTGAAACAAACAATAAGAGGAACCAGGCATCTTCTGCATTGCATTTGGCAAATTCTCTTGCCCTAATATATAAGAAGAAATAATTCAAAGGTAATATAGCTTTCTCAGAAACAATATTCAAATTTCTTGGTTTTCATATTAATAAAACATTGATTTAAAAACATCATATTAAAGAATTCTAAGTTCAGTATATTTTGTGATCAGGTATATGCAAGTAGTTCTGAACATTGGTACCCTGAAGACATTTATACTGTATGTATTATGTATGCTTCAATTCATTAATGACTTTTGGAATAATATTTAGGTAATATGCAACAGACAATCAAGAAATATCTGAGCTATAAAAAAGAACAATTAGAATTCAAGTAAGAGCCAAATCAGGTTATCGTCTAGATTACTTAAAAAAAAAAATTAACTTCTGCCCATAACTTATTAATATATTGTTTATTTAAAAGGTTTCTTCTTTATAAAAGTCAAAGTATTATTACTAATACATCAATATGTAATATAAAGTATAAATTATGTTCTTAGACCCTTTTTTTAAATAGTTTTAATGCTCATTTTCACTATTGAGACATCACAACCTGTGGACATTGATGATACTTGGGAAAAAATAATAAATTGGTAAAGGATTTTTTGGAGGGGGAAGGAAACATTCTAGGCCCAAGTTATAGTCTACCTTCTCAGCATTGTCAATGATGAAGACTGCGGAAAACTTGGGGGAAATCATGCAGCAAGTATGATTCACAGATTCACAAGTTTGTGCCTTAACAACTTCAACCACTTGTGATGTTTCATATACCATATTAAATCTGTCATGATGTCAAAAATGAGTTTTTTATAAATAAATAACATTTTTAAGTGACTTCCCTGTAACCATTAAAAACTAAAATAGTACCAGTTTGAAAATTGACCTAATCTGTACACCTTATATTTTTAGGTGATTTTGATACTTTACATTGCTTGAATATTTGAATTAAAATATAGTATATTTTTTATCTATTAGGAATAACAGTTTAAAGTTAACATAAGATTTTTTTCAGTGGTCTAGCTTCTTGCCATTGAAGAACTCCAGTAGTTCAAAATATAGCAATTTTATGTGTGACTTTTCTAAGTGTTTTATCCTTATCTACTTTTATTATTACTGTTAATTTGTTACATTGTTAATAGTGTTATTTTATTTTTCATTTATATTATATATATAATTGTTGATATAAAATGCACATAAAGAAATTTGACAATCTGTACAATAATGGAAAGCAAAATACAAAGTATTAATTAAATTGTTTATCTTGTGTGAACAGTGACACCAAGATTGCACATCACCAGCCTCCAAAACCCATTGCTCAGCTAGCTGAAGAAATAGGTTTACTATCCAATGAAGTTCACCAGCATGGGCACACTAAGGCTAAGATAGATCTCTCAGTGCTGAAAAGACTTGAGCATCAGAAGAAAGGCAGATATATTGTTGTTGCAGGGTATGTTCAATTTATGTTACATTAATGTTTTCAGTTGTTAACACTAACTCCACTTACTTATTTAAAACTTTGGACTAGTTTCGGGAGAGGTCCCTCCCATCATCGGCTGCTGTTGACTGAGTGCCATTGTTCGAAACGGGGGATGGACGCCCGTTCGCCCCTGTGGTGGTATCTCGTGGCTCTAATAGAAACTTGCTGAGTTCATCCAGCGGCGGAAAATCAAAATTCATTAAGTTGTTCTTATTTTTTAAAATGAAAATTCTCTCCCATGTGGATAGTTCTATTGGTTTGCGAAGTTGTTTCAGTAATTTAATTTCTGGTTTTATTTCATGATTTTTGTTCCAAAAATGAGCTGCTATTGCTGATTTGTCTATCTGTTTCAATCTAATGTTCCTAAAATGTTCTTTTCTTCGAATTTCTAAATTTCTTTTCGTTTTCCCAATGTAGCTCTGTTCACAATCTGCACATTTAATCTCATATATTCCTGATTTTTGTTCTGTGGGAATGGTATCTTTCATTGTGCAGTCTAATAAATTTTTTATATTATATTTGTTCTTTGGGGC
Source organism: Metallyticus violacea (assembly GCA_030762175.1). Lineage (NCBI taxonomy): Eukaryota > Metazoa > Arthropoda > Insecta > Mantodea > Metallyticidae > Metallyticus > Metallyticus violacea. Next base: position 23,086,508 of record CM060834.1, read on the forward strand.
TAACATAATTCCATGCTCTTTGAATATTTTCTTAAATTTGTTGTGGTAAGTTGGGTGGTATGTGAAACTTTTGAATTTATATCTGTCTTGGGTGTTTTTAAGTATGGAGACTTCCTTAATCGATTTTTGTCTTTTAGCTTTTTCGATGATTTTTGTTATTGAGTCTGTGTTGAAACCATTAGTTATAGCCGTCTTCATTATATGTTGGTGTTCCATTTTGTACTCGGTTTCAGTCAATGGGATGTTGATTAGTCTGTGTGCTAAACTGTGAAACACTGCATATTTATGTGGGGTGGGGTTATAGCTATCATTTTTTATGTAATTTTCTGTGTGTTTTGGAATTCACTTTGGAATTCACAGGAAACAAACACACACAGAAAATTACATAAAAAATGATAGCTATAACCCCACCCCACATAAATATGCAGTGTTTCACAGTTTAGCACACAGACTAATCAACATCCCATTGACTGAAACCGAGTACAAAATGGAACACCAACATATAATGAAGACGGCTATAACTAATGGTTTCAACACAGACTCAATAACAAAAATCATCAAAAAAGCTAAAAGACAAAAATCGATTAAGGAAGTCTCCATACTTAAAAACACCCAAGACAGATATAAATTCAAAAGTTTCACATACCACCCAACTTACCACAACAAATTTAAGAAAATATTCAAAGAGCATGGAATTATGTTAGCCCCAAAGAACAAATACAATATAAAAAATTTATTAGACTGCACAATGAAAGATACCATTCCCACAGAACAAAAATCAGGAATATATGAGATTAAATGTGCAGATTGTGAACAGAGCTACATTGGGAAAACGAAAAGAAATTTAGAAATTCGAAGAAAAGAACATTTTAGGAACATTAGATTGAAACAGATAGACAAATCAGCAATAGCAGCTCATTTTTGGAACAAAAATCATGAAATAAAACCAGAAATTAATTTACTGAAACAACTTCGCAAACCAATAGAACTATCCACATGGGAGAGAATTTTCATTTTAAAAAATAAGAACAACTTAATGAATTTTGATTTTCCGCCGCTGGATGAACTCAGCAAGTTTCTATTAGAGCCACGAGATACCACCACAGGGGCGAACGGGCGTCCATCCCCCGTTTCGAACAACGGCACTCAGTCAACAGCAGCCGATGATGGGAGGGACCTCTCCCGAAACTAGTCCAAAGTTTTAAATAAGTAAGTGGAGTTAGTGTTAACAACTGAAAACATTAATGTAACATATATTACCACTCCATTGTCTACAGCTTCGTAAGTTCAATTTTTACTTAATTATGTTCAATTTATTGAAACTTCTGCTTGCTACTTGGACTTGGCTTCTATAAAGTGCTCTTCATTTGTCCTCTTGCAGTATTTTTGTATTTTTTTCTTTCTTTAACTTTTGCATCTGATATAACTCTCTTTTGGATTCTTCTTTGAACTATACTTAATGTGCTTTAATTTCTTGCATATTTAATGTTTTGGTTTTGACAAAAGCAAGCAATATGACATTATGGTGCAATAGTAAATTTGCATTTCTGTATAATATTTTATGAGGTAGCCTAATTATTAGTGTGTGGAACAGGCTTACTGGTATTTAAAATACATGTATTTTATTTTAAAAATACTATTAATGATATGTTTCAATTATTTTTTTTCCTTTCTATTGGTAATGGTGCACATCAGATTAAAACAAGCTGCACATTGAGACTTATGCTAGTATTTCAACAATGATTTAAACAATGTTAGCAGAATATTTGCTGTTCTTTAAGTGTAATAATAATGCACCTAGCATCACTCCAACTCCTCTTGGAGAAGGCAAGAGCACAACCACAGTGGGTCTAGTCCAAGCACTCTCTGTTCATTGTAAGAAGAACTCCTTTGCTTGTGTCCGCCAACCTTCTCAGGGTCCCACATTTGGAATAAAAGGTGAGATTCAAATAATGCCCTTTTTGTTTCTTTTCTGTCATAAACTGCACTTAAATCTAGTGCATTGCAATGTAAGCTACCAGGATGAGAAAAATGCTTCTCCAAGGCTCTAATCCAAAAAGTATGGTCTAATAAATTACAGGGTATTGAGCTGTGACTTAAGTTATTAGTAAAATTGCGCTGCACAAAGGTTTCTTCTAACATTGTATTTTACAACTGCAGTTTTGTTAAGTGTTTTAGTGTCCAATTCCAGCTCATGTTTCATGAATTTATGGACCTTACCCCGATATGGTAGTATTATAGCAGACTTCTGAGGCTGGGACACATAGGGTACTGGTATATCCTAATAGAGATGATGGTGAAGGTGATATTGTAATGGTGTGCCAGAAGGATCCTTAAACCTATGGATGAATGAAAAAAAACTGAGGCACCACAGATGGTACAGTGAAGTTAATCATATAATTGAGATCACTGTTGATTGAGTTGAACTACACACTCTTATTGCTCGAATTACTTTTTATAATATGTAAAACCGGTTTCACAAACCCTTTGTCCGCATCATCATATGGATGCTTAGCTGATGATGCAGACAAAGGGTGCGTGAAACCAGTTCTACATACTATAAACAAGTAAGTGGAACAGTGAAGTGTATAATTCAGATCATTGATGGACGAGGTGAACTACACACTCTTATTGATCCATTTACTTGTTTAAAATATGGACAAGAGTTCATGAAACATGTTCTGCCAATAAACATTGGTAAGTGGAGAAATAAGAATGTGTAATCAATTCATTAAGTAAAGCATTTAATTTATAAATGTACATAAATTTAAATTATCAAATGGACTAAATAAAGAAACAATCACACATAATTAAAAAGCACAATAACTGAAATAGTAGAATTGATAAAATCAATTCTTGTGTCAATTGTTGACCAAAATTAATGCAATAATGTAGGCACAAGCATGGGTTTACAACAGTCATCTCAAAGTGTGAGATTATGCTTGACTATTAACAAATACAAATAATAAAATATTTAAATGGTCATTATTTTTGAGAAAAAATGTCAGATAAAAATAGTATGAATAATGATAATCTCATCTGTACATTCAGAAATATTAATTTATTATTAAGGAGTGAACATAATCTTATTTAGGGTATGACAGTGTGCGGCAAGAAGTTGTTCCTCCATCTTGCTCATTTATGATGTCACTGTAGCACTTTATTAATGCTATTTTATAGAACAGATAGTTACAACTCCATTCTTTAAAGAACTTATATTAATACTTTGTACTGTATTAGACAATACTTTTGTGGAATAGGACCCAGGACAGATGTTTTCCAAACAATTTCAAATCTTTGCTAGAGAAATGAGCAATACTGCAATCTAAGTCATGGTCTGAAAGCCAAGAACAAGTGCCTAATAGAAAACTGTTTTTATCATGTAAAATAAATTTCTAGAACAATTATCACTCTCTGTGTAATAAATTTTGTAACATTTTGGTTGTACTTTGCTATTTCTTATGCTATTTATACCAGGTATTTTTCTTTTACATTGTAACTCTAATTTTCTAACCTAGGTACTCTATAAAGCTTTATTATTAATTTAATTACAACTGTACTTACCTTGATGTTTCCAATATCTATGCAGAATAGATCCAAGGTAGAAATAAATAATTATGTGTATTTAATTTCTTATGTACCAACTTTCCCATTACATACAAGAAAGATGTGTACATATACAAAACAAGATCAGTTGATAAAATTTCCATAGAATCAGCAAACTCTACAAAATATGGCTTATATAGAGTGCCTAAATGTATAACCTTCCTTTATTGCAGATTTGAAGCTTTTTAGCACTCATTATTAATGATGTATTCATGAGCAATCAGAGTTCCCCAAAGAAGGCCATAAAATCACTATGGCTCAAATCTTGGAGGACACAAGATCTTCATCTGGCTGATTGCCCCTGAAACCATCATTAATCTTTCTTTAGTTATTAAAAGATCTTGGAATTTGTACCAGTTCAACAGAAATTGTTAAATACCTTTATGAAATTTAGTGTGACCTAAATTAAGTTATTCAATCCTAAGATATACATAATTCAAATATCTGATTGATTAATTTTGTATTTAATACCAACTTCTGTATTATTTATCTTATTCTGTATCTTATTTTAAGTTCATATTTATACTGGTTAATTGTTTAGCCATATAATGCTTTTGAAAAAAGATAATCCCTCCTTAGAGCTGCCAGCTCATTGAGACATTCTATATAAATAAATTTACCTTTTATATGGTGGCAGATGTTATGAAGTAATTTCATAATTCAGGTGGGGCAGCAGGTGGTGGATACTCACAGGTAATTCCGATGGAGGAATTTAACCTTCACTTAACAGGGGATATCCATGCTGTAACTGCAGCAAATAACTTGCTGGCTGCACAACTGGATGCCAGAATATTCCATGAAAACACACAAAGTGACAAGTCCTTGTATAACCGACTTGTGCCAACAGTTAAGGGCAGCAGAATATTCTCTAAGATTCAGGTGAGTGTGAAATTGCCCAAGGGAGTATTTATTTATTTTATTCATATGCCTCAAGTTATTATGCACATATTTATTTTATTATGCTGAGGAAAAGTAATTTTTTTAAGTATAAAAGTTGGCAGGTTTCATTGCTAGTGCAGTGATGTGAAACACTGTATTGTTTTATCATCTTCACTATTAAATTTATTGAGAGTTACATCTACTGATCTGTATCATAATGCACATAATTACATATCATATTGTATTATTTTTACAGTACATTGATGTTCTAATGTGTAATTCAAGGCCATTTTAGTCTAAAATTTCCTTGATAATTTTCCTTTCACAAATTTTTGGTTTTGGATTATCTGGGTTTTCAAACTGGAGATTGTACTGTATTTAATAAATTCTAATAGGGTATATTACCACTCTATTGTTTATAGCTTCTTAAGTACAATTTAAATAATTCAGTAATGTTACTTAACTCAGATCTGTTTAGCTCTGGGCTGTGGTGCACATTGAACTTATATGTTATGCAAACAAGCTTGTATCATGAATATTATGAAAATTCTAGTTTCATTAAAAATTTACAAAGTTTATATCATAACACCAACTTGCAAGTTCCAACTTCATGATTATTGCATGAACCAAATACAGTGAATTAATATATAATTGGTGTGTTAAATCCAAAAATCAATTTAGTATATTGCTATCATGTAAGGCTTTTTAGCAAACTCACGTTAACTGTATAATTCAATTTTATGTTATTTCATACAACAGACAAATTTTGTCAGCACCCTATTTCTGAATACAAGCCTCCAAATACAACAAAGTTTAAATATAACAAAGAAAATGGGTTAAAAAGTAGCTGTATAATATTCATAGAGTTCATAAATATTAACCATAATTTTATTTAATGTGTAATTGTTCTTAGATTGTGGTAGCTTTGTAAAATCAGTTACAATAATCCTGTCAATATTGTTAAACTTTTACGGTGTATCGTTAATAATAATGTAATTACATAATATCTAGAGGTTTTACTGTAAATCTTTTCAAAGTACATTATTGCAATCACTGCTTTTCATAATGAAAGAAGAATTTTCTTCTTTCCTTTTATGTAAAGATTTTGAATTTTCTTGCTTGAGCCTCCAACAATAGGCTGCAAGCATTTTGATGTACCATTGTTCTTGATATCTTGTCTCAAACTCCTTTAAATCTTTATGGAACCTTTCACTTTATTCTTCACTAACAGAACGCAGTTTTCAGAAAAGAGTTAAGGTGAATTTTTAAGACTCATTTTGCATCCAGATTCCTTGAATGCTTCTAGCATTTTGCCCACAGCATCTTTATAATTTGTAGACAACTTGCTGCCAAGAAAGTTTATGACTTCTGTGCTGCATTTTCTTTTGTATCCATTATAGATTGAAATGTACTATCACATATGAGTTTTCTAATATCAGGACTATTAAACATGCATTTCTTTAATTTTCCTTCTGAGAGAGTTGGAAATACGAGGGCTGATCAACAAAAACTGAGACTGATTTTTTTTCACAGATGTTTATTACTCCAATTCAATATTTACATGATCTTTTTCAAAGTAGTCCCCTCCTACTTCAATGCACCTTTTATAGCATCTCTGCCAGTCCTTGAACACGTGCTGCAGACCATTCTTTGTCAGGTCCTTGAGAATCGCCTCACTTTTCTTGAGCACTGCTTCAGAGTTCTCAAATCGAATACCCCTAAGCTTTGCCTTTAGTGATGGGAATAAAAAAAAGTCACAGGATCATAATGATGCAGCCATGACTCATCACCGGTGATAATCGATTTAAAAAATGCATCCTCTCCATCAGCAAAGAGACGTAGCACCTCACGGCTTGTCTCCATTTGCACAGCCTTTTGTTCGGGAGTCAACAGACGTGGTACCAACGAGCACAAACTCGGGTCATATGGAGATGGTCGTGCATAATTGTAAACACACTGCCATATGAAATTCTCAACACTTCACTGAGGTTACGTAATGTTATACGCCGATCCTCTCGTACAATCACAGCAGCTGTGTTGATGTTGACTTCAGTCACAGCAGAAGCCGAAACACCAGGCCCACCTTTCTTAACACTGACAAGTCGGCCTTCTTTGAAATCCTTGAACCACCTAAACACTGTTGCACAAGGCAGTGCTTCAGCTTTTCATAAGTTTCGGTATGGTTTAAACGAAAACAGAATTTGATTGCGCTGTACTGCTCCTCTCGCGTCACCTCCATTGTCTGGTATGCGAAATGCACGTAGGGTCTACAAAATAGAGCATTACTACCAACCTACCAATACGAGAGTGCTGCCACCTACCAACATTATACATAAAAACCCGCTCTTTTCAAATATTTATGTTACAGATACGAAACTATCACGGAAGCTACAGGAAAATATCAGTCTCGGTCTTTGTTGATCAGCCCTCGTATATTGAAAAGAGGCACCATCTTTGTTTGAGTCCTGGTAAACTATTTCATTAGCCCAAGTTTGACGTGGGGAAGTGGTAGATTCACTTGCAAATAACTGACAAGGCTTTTGAATACAGTGTTCTTGGAACTCCCAGCCAAGTGTTCTCTGGGTAGCCAATCTTTTTAAATTCAGTGATTGTCTCATGTCCTGCTGTTCTGCTTGCAAATAAAAGGCAGCTGTCCAGTGTAGCCAGATTGTTGAGTGATCAATAACATGGTTGCTGATTTAAAGGATCTAATCAGAACTGCAAAGCAGGTATCTTGGTGGGAAGACAATAATGCCTTTTATCCAATGTTTTCTGGTTCCTTCTTGTTCCTTGCTTCTTCATTATCAATATGAATGATCTACAATCTTCTAGAAGCTTACAGCCTAGTTCCAAACAACTCATTTATAAATTTATAAATTTCCATTTATTTAAAATTAAATTCTCTAAATTGTTTCTCTAAAAAATATGTATCACATTAACATATATAGTCAAATTAATTGATATCATTGTATGATTCAGTTGAACTACACACTCTTAAAGCTTCACTTACTTTTCATAAATGTATGGAACCAGTTTCGAGAACATTTAGTTCCCATCTTCAGCCAGACTTGAACTTGAACTTAAACTTTAGTTGAACTTTAGCCTGGCTGAAGATGGGAACTAAATGTTCTCGAAACCAGTTCCATACACTCATGAAAAGTAAGTGAAGCTTTAAGAGTGTGTAGTTCAACTGAATCATACAATGATACCAATTAATATGATTAGCTTCACTGTGCAAGATCCAATTTATATTTAAGTAATATATAGTCAAGTTTCACATAATCAATACATGATAGGAAGATTCAGTCAAGTTCCACATAATCAGTACATGATAGGAAGATTCTGACCATTGTTTTGGATTTAGAGTGATTCAATATATATTTAGTGTTGTTTATTAATTAATTTGAGAGATGTCCTTTTTCCAGGAGATATGCAGTAGTAAAGCCTGATTGATGAACTGCCATGCTATATATATTTATTTGTGTATGAGTTTACAAGAGTTTTACGCATTGGAATAATGTGCAGTATTGTTTATAAGTTATAAAAAAAAAATAGATAGGCTAGCATATAGCTAACAGCCAATCTCAGTACTGACTAGGATATTATTTCATAGAAGAAGTTCATCATAAACTACAGCAACTTCATTTTTCAAAAATAAATTACCCATTTTTTGTGTGTTAATATTGTTTTCTAACAATTTTTTTTCCTCAGCTGAGGAGACTGGAAAAACTTGGTATCAACAAAACTGATCCTGAGTCTCTTACACCAGAAGAACAAAAGGCATTCTGCAGATTAGACATAGATCCAAACACCATAACATGGCATAGAGGTCAGTTGTTACCCATTTGTGTGATAGGATTACAGTTTTGGGGATAATACCATGCATCCATTCATTTAAAACATTGCTGTATGTTACAGCAATCCTGAAAACTGGCAGCTGAATGTGCATAGCACTGGCCTGCTCAATGCTAATAATTTATGGTACACTGTCATTTATTAGCATTGTCATTACTTTATTATATCATTTTCTGAAGACTTTAGGAAGCATGGCAAAATGTAGATTTTTTTTTTCTGAGATCATGTTTTTTAAAAATAAGTAAATATGTTTTGTATTATATTTTCAATTTATTATTTTATTTGAATTGATTTAAATTATTTATAGAATTTTATTTTGTAACAGTAAGAACACTATACTAAAATAGTAAAATTGCAGTTTTATACTATACCAAGAGCTTCTAATTCAGTGATTTACAGCCTTCACATCTCTCAAGATGCCATTAGCTATCTCATTAATAGGAAGGCCTGTTTCCCACATTCCTATGATACTCATCACTTCTGCTGTGGCATTTTCTAGTAGTTTATCCAGAGCACACAGAAACAAGCTGAATGATTATTTAAATTGTACTTCAGAGGCTATAGACAATTTATTATAACATATTAACACAAACTTTATTTGCATAATTATATAACATTAGGACATGTTTTGGAATCATTTGCTGCTATAATCAGCTGTTGACTGACTACAATATGGTAGCTGGATCTGAACACTTGGGGATCTATTCATCACCTCAAGTAGCTGGTCAACAGCTGAAGATGAAAGCAGATGTCCTAAAGTTATATATGTAAGTGGAATTGGTATTGATATGTTTTAATAAGTTTTAATACAAGGTGAATGATGTTATGATAACAGTAATAATAAGCTGATGATGAAAGCAGATGTCCTAAAGTTATATATGTAAGTGGAATTGGTATTAATATGTTTTAATAAATTTTAATACAAGGTGAATGATGTTATGATAACAGTAATAATAATAATAATAATAATAATAATAATAATAATAATAATTAAAAGGTTAATTGGAACTTGCACAGTGAAGCCAATCATATAATTGATATTATTGTATGATTTAGGTTGAACTACACACTCTTAATGCTTCACTTACTTGTCATAATATATAGAACTGGTTTTGAGAACATTTCGCTCTCATCATCAGCTAAGCTAAAAGCCAACTGTCAGATAATTCGTTTAGCTGTGGGAATGTGTATTCTGCTCTGGTGGTAGTGTGATAAACTTGAAGTTTATGTTCGTCCCCTGCAGTGTCAAAGTTCATTAGACTGTCTTTGTATTTGTAGATGTAGTTTTAAATATTCTCAAAACTGATTCTATATATTAGGACAAGTAAGTGAAGCATTAATAGTGTATAGTTAAACTAAATCATACAATAATATCAATTAAGTAATAATAGTGTGTATATATAATACCTGCTATATATTGCTGTATATTTTGTTTCCTAAGCAAAATTTCTGTAAGATGATAATATTTAAATTGATAATGACTTTGACTTAGCAGTACTAATGAAGGCAGTGCACTATCAGCAATTGTTGAAGCATAAGACACATATATATTCTTATAAATTAAGAACGTGTGTGATAAATCATAAAATTATATATAAACAATCGGGGCTAAATTAGTAGAACAGTTTTACAATTTAAATGTGTTGAAAGTGCCTAAATTGGCTTTCTTTTTCAAGTAAATGTTGTAAATGCTATTTATTATTTAATATGTATGTTTGAAATCCGAGTCATATAGAAAAAATTCAAGGTTATGGATTTTCAACCAGTGCTTATTTCACCAGAGCTACCATGTTCTGCCCAACTACAAAGCATTTTAAAAAGTGGTTCATTACTCTAATGCACCTTGTGCAAAAGTTTTTGTTAGAATTTTTTATTACTAGTTGGCTTTTTAAAAAGTTGTTTTCATATATTCAATTGTGATAAAGTGTACAAAACTCTTATACTCCTATACAAGCAGTTAACTTGAAATATAGGTAAAAATAGATACTTTTAGAAAATTGAATAATGTTACATGTTTTCTTTGTTGCTAATGTGCATTTTTAATTCTGAAATACATTCTTACATTTGTCAAAAATCATTTGAAATAATTATAATGAAACAACATTTTGAAATAAGATTTATATTGGATTCTTAGTATTTATTCAATTCAAACCAGCACAGTGTTGCATTTTTGATACTTTTATCTTTTATAGTGTGAATCAGGTTGATTACATTGTCTTTTATTTCCACCACAAATTACCATTACAGTACCTGTATCTACTGATTTTGTTCCTTAGAAATTGGTCCTTTAATCTCTCCCAAGTAATCAGAGGCCAAAAGTTAATAGTGTTGACAGTAACAAAATATTACTTTCAGTTGTGGACACAAATGACAGGTTTCTAAGACAAATCACAATAGGACAGTCTCCAACAGAGAAAGGCTACACTAGGAAGACTGGATTTGTGATGACTGTTGCAAGTGAGATCATGGCCATTCTTGCCCTTGCAAGAAATATGCAAGATATGAAACAGCGCTTGAGTAAAATAGTGGTGGCTCAAGACAAAAATGGGAGACCTGTCACTGCAGATGATTTGGTTAGTATCTTACATATTGTCATTTGAAAAGATCCATTTTCAATCTTTTTCATATGCCTTTAGGGGCATTATAAGCATTAGAGAGGTTATGTTGCTAGAACCAAGTTTCCTCACCAAACTAATATAAACCCATAATTACTCAAAAGCAACTTTACATAACTTCTGTATGGAGAACATAATTATAAGTAAAATGTTTTAGAGGTGAGATTTTTAGTCATATTTCTTTACTTACCAACATTTATTGGTGGAATGTGTTTCATGGACCATTGCCCACATCTTTGACTGCTAGCCAAATGATGGGTGATTCATATTACATCTGGGACATTTCTAGCTAACTTCTGATGTGGCATTATAAAATTTTGTGATTTGTCCATCTTCTATTCAGATTTTGAAATTCATCAGATCACCAGATCACCATATTTTTGATGTACACCCTTTGACGAAAAAAGTTAAATCATCCCCAGATTCTGTGTTTTGATTGGAGAACTTTGGGGACACTTATAAATGCTGTGTTCATAATGCATAAGGGGTACACTGCAGTAGTGCTTTGCCTATAAATGTTAGTCATAATCATGAGCATTCTAGAAAGAGAACATTAGGGTAGAGTAGCAGTGGCTGAGCTGTTTAGAAGGCACTACTCTTCTGTGTAGGCTCTTTTATTTTTTATTATTGGTTTATAATTGTATATGTAGAGCATAATATTGCCTTAATATTATATTTTAAGTATCATTTGAGTTTTGTGGCATTACCTATGCACACATACAAAAAGGTAATCACAAACTAACGTATTTTTTACAAATAATCAAATAAATACATAAATAGTAATATTATTTTCTATTGCATGTTTAGTCTGTAATAAGAATCAAAGAACCTCGTATTTTGAATGGGGGGGGGGAGCAAACTAGTCTTTTGTTGATACTATAAATTTCAGATAATATAGGGCAAATCTTTAATCTACTTGAGCAAAATCATATATTTAAGAGTGTGTAATTCAACTGAATCATACAATATCAATTAAAATCATACATGTTGATCAGAAACCAAATGTAAAGTAGTTTTAAGCACAGCTGTTTCTGGCATTTAATGGTTTTTCTAATAAACAATCCAACCAATTCATAACCTGATAACTTATCTGAAGATAACTTAGTGCCAGTAATGAATAATTTGTCTCATTAACTTACACGGCATATTTCATTACTATGTAGAAAATATCCAAATTTGTCATATGAAGAAAAATTAAAAAATTCTACACACAATAGGTTTCTGTTTTAAGAAAATATTTTAGTCTATAAAATAAAATATAGGCCTTCAGTATATCTTTCATTTTACTTTATTGCAGTTGTTCATGGTTTGAACAATCTTGTATTCCTGCAAATTTTATAAACAGGATTCTTGATGACAGTTGACTCAAAATTCAGAACAGTTGCATCAACCGCATTCCTGTATAGTGTACAGAACTTTTGAACTACTTGAAAATGTTTCTGATTTGTAGAAAATGTTAAAAAAATATGTTCAATTCCTTGCTTATTAATGATAATAAATATATTTCAGGGTGCTACAGGAGCCTTGGCAATCCTGCTGAAGGATGCTCTCCAACCCACTCTGATGCAAACGCTTGAAGGAACTCCTGTGTTTGTGCATGCTGGTCCTTTTGCCAATATTGCACATGGTTGTTCATCTATTATAGCTGATGATATAGCCCTCAAACTGGTTGGGTCTGATGGATATGTGGTGACCGAAGCAGGATTTGGCTCTGATATAGGTAAAGTACACCTAAGCTGTTTTACATACATTTTATATAACTGAAGATATTCAGAGGTTAATTTAGTTGAAACTTTATTGTTTTTGTAAGCATTTAATTCCTTTGCTGACTCTATTGCTGTTCAAAGTGATTAAATGAAACAAATTAATAATTGCATAAATAAAGCTGAAGTCTTATGGCACCTAATATTAAATTACATCTTTTAGAATGTGGGAAGATCCCAGAAATAGCATCACTCAACCTACTGACATTTTAATTTAGGATAATTAGTGGGTTGTAGGGTATATTGGGTCATCAGTTAAGAGCATATTATACATTTTTATGATGCTTTTTGCTATAGTTGCTAGGCAGGGCCTGAGACTGATGAAATAGTGCCCAATGGCAAAGTACCCATTTCTCATCAGTTCAGAGTCTGGAATTGCATTGGCAAGATTTTTCTGGATTTTTTAATACTGTCTCACATTTGTTTCTTCATCCTTGTATATTTTGTTTCATGAATATTGTTGCTAACAACTTAATTTGGCATAACTTCTATACATGTTACTCACCTCAGTTTTATACATTTTTTTGCAGTTTCTATTTCCTAACAGGCTGTAGTATCACATTACACAAAAATGGATCATGAATTAATGTTTTCCAATCTTTTGAACACTCACAGTCAGCACTGTCATTTATTGCCATTTTTATCTGACCAAAAACACATTTTTTTATTCCTAGCAGTTAATAACATTCTCTTATGCCAAGTTATCCAGGGTAGACTTACAATTTCTGCCACCATATGAAAAAAGTTTTGTCACTGTTATAGTTTAGTTTATTTTTGTCCTTAGATCACATCATGATATTAGACACATCAAAATTAATACAATTATAAGTTACATGAATATTTAACAATTATTTATAAACTAAGATTTAATCTGTTAAATATTGCACATACATATTAATAAAACAATTGCATCAGAGTAAATTTTACATATACATATTAGTAAAACAATAAACTAATAATAATATAAAATCAATATTATAAAGATCGCCATGGGTAGCCGAGGTCGTTAAGGTGCGGACTCGTGAGCGGGAGGTCTGGGGTTCGAATCCCGCCAGGACCGTCCTCCCTGGCTGGAGTTTTTTTTTCAGATTTTCCTCAGTCCTCAAAACTGGCAAATGCCGGGGAGGTACTCTAAACTTAGGCCTGGAACGCTCCCTTCCTTAATAAATATCCTTTCACAATATATCATTTCATTTCAAGTATCATCAGTGTCCACCGTCTGTGGTGCCTCAGTAGTAAAAATGGATGGTTAACACTACTCAACAACAATATTATAAAGATAATATTTTTTCTGCAATACACATTGCAATAAAATGTTATTTTTTTAGGAATGGAGAAGTTTTTTGACATAAAGTGCAGATATTCAGACTTTGTACCAAATGCAATAGTACTGGTTGCTACAGTGCGAGCTCTGAAAATGCATGGTGGAGGTCCTGCAGTCACATCAGGTGTACCACTTTCTAAGGAATATGTTCAGGTATGGTAGAATGTTATCTCTGAACTGCACTATATGTAGTTCATCAGCCAGTAAATTAAATCAATAATTTCTGAACCTTTTTTTCCTGCTTGATGCACTTTTAGTTTATAAGTGTGTGCCATTGATTTGTATTTTATTTGTCTTAACCTACCAAAGCTGTTCACTTTTGCAAATTAAGAAGCCATTAGGTTCTTGAATAGCTAGTGAGTTGATTTAATACTCTTATGCTCCACTTACCATTGAATTATACAGAACATATTTCACAGGCCTTTGCCCACATCATCAGCTGTGAGTTGACTGCTGACTTCGTTGATGGTTAAATGGACTTGGTATAGCGCTCATGGACATTTTATGAGCTTTTGGAATAATTTGTCTTCTGTTTTGATTTTGAAGATCATAACTTATATTTTTTCCCCATATTCCCATCTCCAAATGTCTATTTACAGTCTTATTTTGATTTAAAGTAAAACCACTAAAATCATGTCATCACATTAAAACTCTCTTGAAGTTTCACAAACACACTTATAAATGTAATTTTGGGGCATATTTCGTGAAGTAAATTCCTCACATTGTCAACCAGTCAATGACTCAGTTGATGAGACTTGCTGATTAGTTGACAATGTGAGGAATTCACCTCATGAAACATGTCCCAAAATTACTTTTATAAGTGTGTTTGTGAAACTTCAAGAAGGTTTTAAATTGATGACATGATTTTTAGTGGTTTTACTTTAAATCAAAATAATATTAACGATAGTTTCACTGTGTGAATTCCGACATTCCATAAACATATTACAAAGTCTATTTACAAATTTCAGTAGATATAGATTGAGAAGATTGAGGAATATATCCAACTAACCAGTCTACAACAGTCAGAATATCTTACAGATTCAGTGGTGAATTTCATAAACAAGAAGCAGGTTTAGATATGGGGAATCATTTATCACCTTTTCTGGTTGATTTATATATGAGTACTTTAGAAATGCACATCACCAAATCATTTCCATACATTTTTAAGGTTTGGCACAGATACATGGAAAATATCTTTGTATTTGTTAATAAGAAACACTTGGATGATGCTTGAAATTGCTAAACCTATAAGATAGAGAAATTAAATTCACTTCTGAAACAGAATGATTCCTTTCCTTGATTTAAAGATTTAAAGATTATAAGAACAGGCAGTAATTTCAAATTCTGTATATACAGAAGAGATATGCAGACTGAAAATTACACAAAGATTAAGTGCTTTAAATCCCATAGCTAACAAACATACAATTCTCAACAGCTTAGTACACAGACTCAATAACATACCCATGAATGAGTTTGAATTCAGTGAAGAGTACTCTCACATAATACAAATGGCAAAAGCCAATGAGTATGACCTAGAAATTGTAGACAAAAAAATCAAAAAATTCAAACAAGAAAAGAGGTTAAAACATGTTACAACATTGATAGCAAGAAAAGAAACTACCATTTGCAAGAAATTCACTTATCATCCTTGGGCCATCAAAAAATTCCAGAAAATACTCAGGGAATTTGGGATTACTTTGTCCTTAGTATACAAATTCAGCCTAAATTATCTGCTCAACTCCACAATAATGATAGAATACCTGATGAGAAGAAGCCAGGAAACTATAAAATGCACTATTCAGAATGCAACAAAGTATATATTAGCAAAACAAAAAAAAAAAAGGATTGGAATTATGCTAAAGGAACACTGGAGAAACATAAAGTACAATCAGATAGATAAATCAGCTGTTGCACATCACTTTTGGAGAGATAAACATGTTATAGGAATGGAAGTCAAATTATTGAAATTTGTAGATAGACCTTTGGAGCTAGGAATATGGGGGAAACATTTTATTAAAAAATATGAAGATAAGGTTATAAATTTCAAAATCCCAATAGAAGACAAATAAACCAAAAGTTCATAAAATGTCCACAAGAGCTAGACCAAGTCCATGCAACTGTCAACGAATTCAGCAGTTGACTTACAGCTGATGTTGTGGGCAAATGCGTGTGAAACGTGTTTTATATAATTCAATGGTAAGTGGAGCATAAGAGTATTAAATGGACTCACTAGCTATTTAAGAATATATTAGTTGATATAGTTAAGATCATTGTATGATTAAGTCCAACTAAACACTTATTGCTCCACTTACTTGTCTATAAATGTAGAACAGTTTCATGAACTGTCTGCATTGTCAGCTAGAAAATTGACTATTGGATAATTCATTATGCTGTGGGAATGTATATTCTGCACTGGTGGAGGTGTGATGAATTTAAAATTTATGTTTTAATCCCTGGAAGTATCAAAGCTGTTTAAACTGTCTCTATATTTGTAAATGTAGATTTTCTTCCATGTTGCTAATTCTGCTAATTTCAATAATTTTGTTTATTCACTATGTTGTGGTTTTCTGTTCAGAAATGAGATGCTACTGCTGATTTCTCCATGTGCTTATATTTTTGGTTTCTGAAATATTCTTTTAAATAGTTTCCAATGTAGATTTTTTCACATTTGGCACAACTTATTTTGTAAATATCTGCTTTTTTCTCCAGTGGAGTACATTGTCTATTAGGAGATTTTTAACATATCTGTTTACAGGTGCCAACCTGATATTAAAATCTTCTAGAATATTTTGAAATTTTTGATTAGCCCATGGATGATATGTGAATTTTTTAAAAATTGGCTTTCTTTTCCTGATGAAAGTGTTCTGGTTTCTTTAATAAGTTTCTGCCTCTTGAATTTCTGTATTTTTTGTGTACTAGTTCTTTTTAAAACCATTTTTAACTGCTGCACTTTCTATTTGATTGTATCCTTTAAAATATTCTTCTGTGCTAACTTGTAGGTTAACTAGCCTGTGTGTTTAGCTGTTGAGCACTGCAGGTTTGTGTGTTTTGGAGTTAAAACAACTGTCAGCTTTGATGTGACTGTCTGCATGCATAATCTTTCTGTATATTCCAAATTCCAGATTTCCTTGATGCTTCATTATTTTAGTGTCCAAGAATGGTAACATGTTATGTGTTTCTTTTTTGTATGTGAGCGATATGCTTTTATCTTGTATATTCAGAAGTTTTATGAGAAATATGAGTCAAAAGGTTGTAATTTTATATTTATATTTCTAATAACTGAAATGAATTGTTTATGCTCCCACTTTGAAACTTTGGTAGTGTCTTGAATCTATGAGCTAGTCATTTTGCTAAATATTGTTAATGATGGGTCGCATACTTTAGCAGTGTTATGAATTTTTGGTAAATCATAAATTTTCACTCTTGATGGGCTGTTCTGTTTAATTTTGTAATTCTCCTCCCCCCTTTTGGGGGGGGGGATAACTGTGCATGTTTTCAGAGCCTCAGTGACTGAATTAGTACATTCCTTCAATGGGTCTGAATGGATCTTACATATTCTTTCTTATTTAGCAATTAAATAAGATCGTATTATAAACTTCTTTATCTAATATTACTATTCTGTTTCCTTTGTCAGCTTTTGTATAAATTACATCTTTATCATTTAATGATTTTATTACATTCCCATATGTCTTGTTTATGATGTTTTCTTTTTATTTGTCTTTTTTAAAACCTTTTATAATCTTCTGACACATTAATATCTTTCGACATAGAATTGCTATTTCTAAGCATACCTAAAGATAAACTCCTATTTTTCTGCATGATTGGCTAAAAACAAGTGAAATTAATGATGCACACTTAAAAGAATACATAAAACTCACCGAATTGCACAAACCTATCCTAATTTTACTTTAAGGGCAAATTCTGTAAACAACAATCAGAACTTACTATGGGCAGCCCCTTATCTCCATTTCTAGCTAACCTCTTCAGAGAAGATTTGAAACACACATCAACTCAGCACTCTTATACATATTTAAAATGTGGTACAGATACGTTGATATTGCCATAGTTAACAAAAAAAAAAAAAAAAAAAAAAAAGTTTTATGGTGCCATAAAACTTCTGAATATGCAATATAAAAATACATTGTTCACATATGAAACAGAAACAGATAACATATTACCATTCTTAGACACTAAAATAATGAAGCATCAAGGAAATCTGGAATTTGGAATATACAGAAAGATTATGCATGCAGACAGTCACATCAAAGCTGACAGTTGTTTTAACTCCAAAACACACAAACCTGCAGTGCTCAACAGCTAAACACACAGGCTAGTTAACCTACAAGTTAGCACAGAAGAATATTTTAAAGGATACAATCAAATAGAAAGTGCAGCAGTTAAAAATGGTTTTAAAAAGAACTAGTACACAAAAAATACAGAAATTCAAGAGGCAGAAACTTATTAAAGAAACCAGAACACTTTCATCAGGAAAAGAAAGCCAATTTTTAAAAAATTCACATATCATCCATGGGCTAATCAAAAATTTCAAAATATTCTAGAAGATTTTAATATCAGGTTGGCACCTGTAAACAGATATGTTAAAAATCTCCTAATAGACAATGTACTCCACTGGAGAAAAAAGCAGATATTTACAAAATAAGTTGTGCCAAATGTGAAAAAATCTACATTGGAAACTATTTAAAAGAATATTTCAGAAACCAAAAATATAAGCACATGGAGAAATCAGCAGTAGCATCTCATTTCTGAACAGAAAACCACAACATAGTGAATAAACAAAATTATTGAAATTAGCAGAATTAGCAACATGGAAGAAAATCTACATTTACAAATATAGAGACAGTTTAAACAGCTTTGATACTTCCAGGGATTAAAACATAAATTTTAAATTCATCACACCTCCACCAGTGCAGAATACACATTCCCACAGCATAATGAATTATCCAGCATTTGACAGTGTTGGGGATGCAAACAATGGTTCATTAAACTAGTACTACATATTATAAACAAGTAAGTGGAGCAACAACAGTGAGTAGAAAATATTGTACTTACGAAGCTGTAGACAATGGAGTGCTAATATAGCGTAAACTTTAGGTAATCATTTTTTACACTAAACTCTACTTATATAAAAATAAGATGCATTTCTGGAGAATCACCTCCATCTTCAATTGCTTACTTAATCGCCATTACTCAAAATAATGGCTAGACACCTGGATGTTCTTGTGGTGGCATCTGTTGGCTGAAGTTCAGTGAGCTACTGAAGATGATGATTCTCCCGAAAAGCATCTTATTTTTTGTAAGTGAAGTTTAGTGTAAAAAATGAATACCTAAGTTTAGGATATTTAGGAAACAGTTGTAGTTCGTCTCAATCATACAGTGATCTTAATTATATGATTAGCTTCACTGTATTAGTTTTAAATTTAAGCCATTAGGTTTATGTAGAATTGCATGTAGAGTAACAGAGTGGCTGTTATCTAGTTTTGCTTTCTTGAATATTAATTTTAAATGCACTACACAATTAGAATCTTGTTTTGTGTACTTTTTCATGCAAGCGCATGGTGCTTTTGTATGTATGTTGAAATTAGGAAAACCTTGAT
This sequence comes from Metallyticus violacea, assembly GCA_030762175.1. NCBI lineage: Eukaryota > Metazoa > Arthropoda > Insecta > Mantodea > Metallyticidae > Metallyticus > Metallyticus violacea. The sequence continues at coordinate 23,106,165 of CM060834.1, forward strand.
TTGCTACAAAAAGGACTACCTAATCTTCAGAAGCACATCAGCAATGGTAGAAAGTTTGGCTTACCTGTGGTGGTTGCCATCAATGCCTTTGCGTAAGTATTTCTCACAGCAAGAAATTAATATCAGCATGCACCTATACTTCTGGAAGTGCTACAAATAATTCATAAAATATAAGATCTGCCAAGCTCAAATAGTGGCAGCAGTAGCTAGGTAAAGCTCAGTGAGATAAATTTAGTTAACATCTGCATTTTCACTGGTATTTTGTAGCACTTTGTAATAACTCTTGAGACTGCATTGACGCTTCCAAGAGCTCAGATTAGTGTTGATAAAAGGAAAAGCTTAGAACTAAGAAAACATTGTAGATGGAAAAGATGGACTAGCCTTCACCTGTCATTCATCCTACCAACTGTTTCATTGTCGTACTCTTTGTTGGTCCTGGTAGTCTAGTGTTATAATTGCCTCATAGACCCAAGATAGTAGGTTCAATTCCAGCCAGGGTCAATAGATTTTTTTCGGGTGTAAAAGTCCTAAGTATAGTTTCCTTCAGAAGGGAGATAAAGCCGTGGATCCTTTGTAGTAGATTTATTATACATAAAAACCCTCAAGCTTGAGAGAAGAGGCCTCTGAGCAAAATTTATCAGTCATTTCACACCCTGAATTGAATAGGATCCTGATGACTTGAGATATTAAAGAGCATCCATAAATAAACCAAATGCTGCTGCATTGTCTTAAGTCATACCTGTAATCACCTTCTTCATTTAGCATGTAATTTGCCAAATTTTCAATGTGCAGATTGGGGAGGGGGGGAAACAACAACAACAACAACAATAATAATAATAATAATAATAATAATAATAATAATAATAATAATTTATGGCAAATAGATTTGATACAAGTTTCTGTCATTGTCATTTCATATTTACAATAAATTTAAAATTCATTCAGTTTATAATTACGGTTATCAATTACATAGTTCTTCAGATTAAGCTTAAAACTAGTACATTTACAATTTTTTATTCATAAAGGTAATTTTTTATACAATTTTAATCCTTTACGTTTAGGACCTTTATCTGTTATTTCTTCAAGTTTAGCATTATTCCTTTCCTCTTTTTTTAATTTTAGTGATGCACTTTGTACTCCATCTATAAGTGCCAGCTGTACTGTGACTGCTGAAGATGCATTGATATAACTTGGTCAGTTTTTCAATATTGGTATAAACTATGTAAATTAAAAACTGGAACATTACTCCTATCAGCGTTTTCCTAAACAGTAATTAAACATTGTCATTAAGCAGACAAACTAATTATTCTTGCCCTCTCACTCCCCATTAGCTCTGCACATTTACATAAACAATGATGATGGCATGTCTCTTTTCACTGGAGTAGTTAGCAGGACAAATACTGCAATGATATAGTATACTGATGAAAAAGAGCTTGGGATTATATACATTAAAAGCTTTCATATATGTTAATATATTCTGCCTTTTATTTTGTGCCTGTAATATCAGTCTACTAACCAATTCCATACATCAAAGTAATTCATTTACAGCAGTAAATATATGTCAGCTTTGAATTGTTTTTTGTTATTGTTTGGAAATTAGTTTCAAAGTTAATAACTGCAGTAAAGGTTGTATTATTTTGTAATTTCTAAAATGATAGCACAAATGCTCTGTGGGCAAAACTTTGAAGATTCAGTATTCAATATAGAACTTATTTGTGGTGTTCATTCCACTATAATTTTGCATTTTGGGCCTTCCAAAATATATAATCAGGCTTTGTGTAAATTGGTGAGACATTCAAACACTAGAACTGGAAATGTCATGCAGCGTTAGCTTATTGATTTGATCACTGTAGAATGGACATTTGAAGAATTATGCCCATATTGTTTACATCATCTTAATAAAGGAATCTCTTTAACATTTTGCATGCTGTTTCAAGACCAGAGTCACACCTCTTATCAACAGCATTTAGGAGCTACATTTTATAATTATCAGCAGATTCATTCTCATTATTTCTCTTTGTACTGACATTTATTAATTTAGGCTGTATAGATTGTAACTTTTTTAATTTCCTGTTTTAATATTAGTTAAACTTAATTATCTAGTGAGTCAATTTGATAATCTTATTCTCCACTTACTGTTGAATTATCAAATCGACTCACTAGATAATTAAGAACATATTAGTGTCTTCACTGCATTGTTCCGATGCAAAATTAAATGTTGTATTTAATAGTAGACTATTCACCTCCCACAAAGGTAACCTGGGTTAAATCCCAGCAGCAATATAAAGATTTTTTATGGGAGTAGTGTTTGGGCAGGTTTTTACCAGGTTCTCTGGTTTCCATCTGCCAGGATTATATGAATGTTGCATTGAGGTTTCACAGTAATTCAAGAGCTTGTATTGTATTTTCTTTCCTCCCTCCCTCCCTCCCTCCGTCCCTTCCTTCAAAAAGGAGCTGTTTTGTTTCAATATTGTGAATAAATGAAATTTCAGAACGGACTCACCTGCAGAACTGAAGGTGCTTCAGGAGGCAAGTGAAGCCAGTGGAGCATTCAAAGCAGTTATCTGCAACCATTGGTCCAAAGGAGGAGAAGGAGCAATGGATCTGGCTGATGCAGTTATTGCAGCATGCAATCAACCTTCAGAATTCAGGTGAATTTAATTTTAGGGTATATAGATATATAAATAATATAAACCATAATGTCTATATGATCATATATCATTTATAGCATATCCATAAAATAATTGAAGGTGCTTTTTCTTTCTCCTTGCTCTTGTGTGCAAACTGATTCTTTCTAAACCAGTTGTTTAGTTAACAATGTGAGCAAAGGTCTCGGGAAACATGTCCTGAATTTTTAATTTTTGAGAGTGAAACATTAAGAATATTTTATCATTGTATCAATATTTTAATGCTACCTTGTTCATTGGAAGTGAAGCCATGGAGGTGTTTTTAAGCATTTTAAAATATTTCATCTACTGGAGATTTCATTCTTTCTATCTTAAAAATTGAGCATGCTTCAATGTTAACATAAATTTCACTTTCAGGTTTTTATTTTAAATTGGTATATGTTTCGGAAACCTTTGTTATCACCTTAGTTCACTCTGTCATGAATTTAATTACAAGTTTTTTTTTAAATTTAGGAGGTGTTTCGGGAACCTGCATTCTCATCCTCAGTTGTTGATAGGTGTCAACATTTGAACACATTCAATTTTGAAGATATATTGACAATAGCTTCTAAAATCATATTTAAGTACTCATTCATTTTAATTCATTCCCTAACTTTTTATCACTTTGTATTCCTTTAAATGTGCTTGTAACTCTCTTATAATTTATTATTATTATTATTATTATTATTATTATTATTATTATGATGATGATAATTCATCCAGAGAGGATACTATGCTATGTTCAGTGCCATATCTAAGTTTATGTCATATGTGACTAGTTATAACTGCATTCTTATAATCTATGCATCAATAAAGAAATTGTTATGGAATTTTTGAAATAGACATAGCTCTAAGAGAAAATGCTTCAGCAGAAATAATGGTGTGCAAGAAGATTTAAGACTTACTTTCTATATGCTGAGTGAGATAGAGATAACTCATTGGGGCATTTGTCTAAAGATAGGAACAGCATAATGCATGAAACATGAATTGATATAGTAGATAAAGAAGATAAATGTATTTGTAACTGAACTAAAATCAAACAATCCTTCAACTTTAACTTAAAGCTATAGCTGCATTTCAGATGCTCTTGGTATACAATTACAGCAGTAGCATCTCATTTCTGGCAAAAAACCATGACAGAGCAAAATTATTAAAATCAGTTCAAGAATCTGCAGAATTAGCAACATGGCAGAATCCACATTTACAAATACAGATACAGTTTAATGAACTTTGACACTTTCGGGGATGAAAACATAAACATTAAGTTCATCATACCTCCACCAGAGGAGAACAAATATTCTGACAGCATAACGAATTATCCAGTAGTCGACGGGTAGCTGAGGATGCAAACAAAGACTTCATAAAGCTAGTACTACATATTACGAACAAGTAAGTGGAGCAATGAGAGTTCATAGTTCGACTCAATCATACAGTGATATTAATTATAGAACTGAAAGCCATTATCATAAGCAAAGTATGTTGTTCTGTAAATAGTTTCTTCAATTATGGTGATTGTAAGTGTAGCTGATTTTATATTGTGCATTTTTATAGCAAATATGGCAGAGAAGAATATACATTTTGAGAAAATTGAGTATCATTCAGTAATAAACTATTTATTTTTGAATGACTTATCTGACAAGGAAATTTATGCAAATATATGGATACATTGAAGGATCATTGTCCTTTGTAAATCACCGTAAAAAATTTGGTCGCAGAATTTAAGAGAGGAAGAAGAGTAGTTCAAAGATGAACATCATGTTGCAGAAGAGTTTCTGTGTTCACTCCCAAAAATGTTGATGCTGTTCATGATATGATTTTGGAGGATCAACAAATTGGGCTAAGATGCATTGCAAAACATCTCCTATGAATACGTCTCTAACTTCATAATTTGGATATGAGAAAAATGACTGCTAAATGAATCCCAAAATGTCTGAATACTGATAAAAAAACAACTCAGAGTGACAACTTCCAAGGCAGTTTGTTGTTATTTTGAAGGCAAACTTTTTGAATTGCTTGTAACTGTTGACAAAAAATTAATCCATTATTATGATCCAGAAACAAAAGAACAATCAAAGGAATGGAAACATGATGGTTTGCCCCACCCAAAGAAATTTCTTTTCAAAAAATCAGCAGGGAAGGTTCTCAAATTTGTTTTTTTGGAACAAAGAAGGAATTATAATAACAGATTATAGAATAGGTAAGACAGTTATGGGGGCATATAATTTTACATTACTGACCAAACTTTAAGAAAATTTTTAGAAAAATGCCAGGAAGATTTTTCCAAATTTGTGCTTTTGTTGCAAGGCAGTGCATCTGCTCACAAATCCCTAATTGCAATGCAGAAAATTAATTATGTTGGTTTTGAATTGATTAACCATTCTCCCTATTCAGCAGTTTTAGCCCTCAGGCTTTATTTCTAAAGCTAAAAGACATTTAAAAGGGAATAAATTTTCATCAAATGAAACAATGATAACTTTATGGAGGAGTAGTTTCCAAAGGAAGAATAACAATTTTTCAAGAGGCTTAGAAACTGTTCATGAACATTGTGCTAAGTATATAGGATTAAAAGGTAATTGGGTTCAATCAATAAAATTTTAATAATATTGATATAGAGTTGTCTTGGTAACACTTATACTTCACTTACTTGATTCTTTAATTGGACATATTTCAGGAATATTTGCTCCCATCATCACCAGAACCAGACATTATCATCACTATTATTCACAATGAGATGTTTAAGGGCTAAAACATTAATTAATGATCATAGTAAATGCCCAGCATTTATTTATTTGAATAGAAATAAATTAATATTTTATTCTTATAAAAATAATAGCACTTAGATGCATCAGCAACAGAAAATGTTATGTAAATTTATCCCAGATCTTTTCTAATGGTAAACTGCTTTGTGTGCAGTTTATGAAGAGTGTTATATTGTAAAATTACTGAGCAGTAAATTAGTTAATTTTCATTTATAGGTTTCTTTATGACGTGAAACTTGATATTGAGAATAAGATGAGATCCATTGCCCAGGAAATGTATGGAGCAGGTCAAGTTGAGCTCAGCACTAAAGTGACTGACACCATTCAAATTTATAACCAACAGGTAATTTCTTATGTCTGTTTGTATTTATATAACTTAAAATATTGCCATACAAATTAAAACATTTTATTGATTTAGATTTGTTTTAGTTTTTTATGACCATTACTGCTTATTTTTTTTTTTTTTTTTTCTAAAAGAGAGAGGATCTAAGCATTTACAGCTTTAAAAAAATCATACAATTTAACAATAACAGTGAAAAAATGTAAAGATTAAAATATAATTCTAACATAAAGATTAAAGTGTAATTCCAGTCAATTAACAGTAAGTTGGATATTATCATTATTTCTTCTCTCTCATTCTTTAAGAATGAGTATATATCATTGTAGATATGTTAATATATAGTTTTCTGGTCACATTTTTAAGCACATTTTATGTTAGAGTATCTTCAACTTATTCTGCATTCATGTATTTTTTTTTTTCCAAAGGAATCAGCATTTAAGTATATTCAGTTAAGAACGTAATATATGCTTAAAATATAAAATATTTGACCTAACTATATTGAAAACAAAATAAAATAATCAGCATTTTCTTTAGAATAAAATGAAATAAAAACTAGTAATAAATATGGCACTACAGGGTAAATCAAAATAAATTATAACATTGCTGAAGTAATAATTGATAAAATGAAATTAGAATATATTAAGAATCAATAATGTGCAATGCATTGCTGTTCAAAAAATTACATTTACATTTTTATTGATTATGTATTAGCTTTCATTAAAATTTAAAGTAAAGCTATTTTCACATGTAAAGAAACCAACTGGGGAAAGAAAAAATGGTCACTACAATGATAAACTTGGTTATATTATGTAATCTTATACATTATAAACATTACAGGAACACACATATAATACTTATGTGCTAAACATATTGAGAAGATGAATGTCAGATAGCTCTAAGGCACTAAGGACTGTTGAGCTCATTTGTGCTATCATTAATTAACTTCATTCATCCCTTCAGATTACGTTTAGGTTATCTGACTTAACCAGATCATCTTCGTCATCATTATCATCTCCACTAGAACAAAATAGTGATCCTCTTGCGTTTTGGCCTGAGAAGTTTGCTATGATACTGTCATGCCAGGGGAAATGTCCACAAATTTATAAGAATAATGGGGTTGACAATATGCAAAAAAAGTTTGAAGGTGATGTAATTTCTCTTTTAACAGAATTGTAAATTTAGAGTTTTGAACATATAACAATTTTCAAGATTATTAAACAACTTTTTACTTATAAGAAAGCAAAATTATAGGATAACCAACCCTTTCTAGCTAGTACTTTAAAAAAAAAAAATAAGTAAAACAATAACCCCTCAAAGAGTACACTGAATTTAACGTGCAAGTGGTTGCATTTTGCTCATAGATTATTTTAAAGCCTAAAAACAAAGTTTTTAGGTTTCTTATGTCATAAGTTTGTCTTTTTATCTAGCTGATTTTTTATTCTTCCTATACAGTTTGAAGGTCTGCATCACCATGTCACCGCCTGTGGTGCCTCAGTAGTAAAAACGGGCGTTAAACACTACTCAAAAAAAAAATCACCATGTCTATCCATAATTAGGGTCTCCTTAGATCTCATGGTATTGTGAGCATTCCTCACATCTGTTGACCAACATCATAGAGGTTTTTCTGAAGAGGCTGGAAAATTTCTGCATCTGAAATGGACATCCCTACACCTAAGGTGTTCTTTATTTTAAAGTTCATTCTGCTCCAAAGCCTATTTTTATCCTCAAAATTAAATTTCATTTGTATAGTTAGCCAAAACTTGCAACTAGTGAAAAGACACAAGTGACTTCATTTGTGATATTTTTCTTGATGTCTAAGAATTAGACAGTTATTATTGTTGTTTTTTTTTGTGTGTGTGTGTGTGTGAAAATGAAGAGAGTAGGAGGAGAAAACTAGTTAGTTAGCACTGCAACAAAACCAGGAAAAACTGACAAGGTGGCCAAGGTCTAGGCTTTTTCCATTTTTACCTCATAAATGACAAATACTGGGGATGTATCTTAGATTTAGGCTTGGAATACTTCCATAGTTAAAAAAAAAAAAAATCCTTTCTCAATTTATCATTTCATCTCATATATCATTATTCACCATCGATGATGCCGCAGCAGTAAAAATGGGCATTAAAAATCAGGAAAGCTCAATTTCTAATTTTTTACAGATTACCAGTGTTATAATATTCATTAGAATTTATAACAGGATGCTGCAGAATGGTTACATGGTTAACATCTTCTCATCCTTAATTTAGGCCTTCAAGATTAAGTTTTGCAATCTGTCCAGTTGACAACTCCTCAATTGGATTACATTCTGCAGAAAGGAATCAATCTGTAATGTGCCTAACCTACAAAAACTGTTGTTAAACATAAAATAAAAATTCAGGAATGAGTAAGAAATTACCTACCATTTTAAGTGAACTACATATAAAGTCCTCATATAATGAAAAATAATTCTTTGAATTTCATTAATCGGCGATATATGTACATATTTATGTGGTTTGATTACTTTCTGCAGAATGTGATCCAATTGCCTTACATTGCATTTCAAACCTACACCTTTGAAAAATTCCTAAGAAGATCGAATCCAGATTGTTCTTCAATTCAGCAAGTATACATGCTAATAATAAATCAAAGAGGGCCTTTTACCTTTTCTTTTTGTTAATAAGTTGGTTGTCTAAATCTTCAAGATGATTGTTTTGGCGATTATGAAAAATAAATTGTATTTGTACTGTATGAGCTTGTAAGCCATAAACACCAAAACTATCTATGTTGAGGAAAAAGTGTGGATAGAATTTACAACCAGGTCATTGATTGGTGCCAGATTTGAACCTTTTTCCTCCACACTTTTTAGCTACTTAAGAACAAGCTGTTCAATAGAGGTGGAGAAATATTTTAAGAAGTAAACTACACAAAAGCAGATGTCTTTTATATGATACATATCAGATATCAGAATTAACATAAATATATTGATTATGCTTATATTATGACTTGATTATGTTCATTCCATAGGGCTACAATACATTACCCATTTGCATGGCAAAGACAGCAATGTCACTTACTGAAGATGCAACAGTGAAGGGAGCACCAGTTGGCTTTACATTACCTATCAAGGAACTCTCACTCTCAGCTGGAGCTGGCTTTCTGGTTGCTCTTGTTGGAGATGTAAGGCTATTATATGTTGCATTTGAAACTAAGAAAATAGAGAATCAATTAAGTACCTGGCATTTAGCCGCTATACTAATTTTATTTGGGGTGCCTTGATATACCCTGCTGATTACTTAAATTATAATTTTGAAATTTATTGAAAATATCCTAGTAGACTACATAATATAATATATTCAAATATACATATTTTATCAATTCATTGCAAAATGAGATCTAAAAATACACAAAAAATAAAACAATCTTACTTATTAGATATTTTGTTTCTAGAGTTACTTGTTTACATTCTGATCCCAATACACACAAATGGTGATTACTTAGTGCAACATTGATTATAACATATAAATTCAGTCATTTTTTATGATGTTCATTGATTTCTAAAAGGGTTTAAAGCAGTAGAATTATCATGAAACTTTGACAGCCCCTTGGGAAAAATTGCCCTTTTACCTCTGCAGATGAGAAATGGTATTATGAATTTTAAAGAATAGGAATCTGTAGAAGATGAACCTCAACCTGAAATCATCAGCTAAAAGATTTTCATGGCTGCTTTTTTGAGATAAAGAGAACTGCAAACAATTGTGCAACAACATCTACATATCTCTAAACTAAATGCTATTCCAGTGGGTCTCACTTCCTCTCATTGTTATTTCTTGTAGACGTTTATTATGTGACATTTTGATTACTGCAAATTCTGTTAACTGACACCACCAATTTTGGACAAAGACTACATGTTCTTAATGCATGCCTTTGCTACATATGCAATTTGCATAAATAAAATCATATCATTCTAACTTTTAAATTGTGTACCTGGGTTCAAATAGATGCTAGGGGGTAATTGTACTCCCTCTATCTTCTGCACCAAATTATTTGTATCTCACTTCTACAGAACCTGTTTTTTCATGCCTTATCTTCTCATCGTAATTAAAATACCCTATCAACTCTTACTATACCTTAATCGAACCTCTCACTTTTCTTCATCCTTCACAGTTGTTGCTACTGGTCTCTGGAACTCTCTGCTGTCTCATATCAAGGACTACCGATCATATTGATATATTACTCAAAGATTATTTATTTGGAGACTGCAGCACTTAAAAGTATTAGACTCAAATTGTTAATTGTAGTATATATGGAGTATATATAATCCTATGTAATTATCCCTGCTGAACGGGAAGAGAGGACCTTTTTGCCTTAACTTTGCAGGGTAAAATAAATAAATAAATTTTATTGTTATTAATATTAGTATTATTATATCATCATAATACTGCCAGGGGTAATTGAGGTCATTAGGGTGCAGGCTTATGAGCGGGAGGTTTGGGTTTCGATTCCCACCAGGATCAACCTTCCTGACCTAGGTTTTTTCCAGGCTTTCCCCAGTCCTGATAAAAGGAAATGCCAGAGAGTTATCCTAAACTTAGGCCTGGAAAGTTTCGTTCCTTTAAAAAAAAATCCTTTCCCAGTGTATCATTTTATTACATGTATGCCCACCACCTGTGATGCCTCAGTAGTTAAAATGGACATTAAAGACTATTAAAAAAAATCATCAGCTCTATTATTGTAAATGTGATTATTCCACTTACAACAGCTTAAATTATCTTATTGTTATTAAAATCTTGCATATGACACAGTATAAAATAATTTCATTCAGAACAGAGTTTAGAAAGTTTTCTTTCTGTTTTCAGATGAACATGATGCCTGGTCTGGGAACAAGACCAAACATCTATGACATGGATATTGATGAAGACACAGGGGAAATTGAAGGACTGTCATAATCTTTCACTGAAGACTTTGCTGATAAGCATAGAATAATGAAGTTGTAACAGAATCTTGCTGAATGTTATCAATTTTCTCAATTAAAAGTATAAGTATGTTTGAGCTGAGTATTAGTAACTAACATATTTACTAACCTATGTATGGTTCTTTTTAATGACTTTTTTTTTAAGCTATAGGGTATCTAAATCTTTCCAATTTTTTATATTCATTTAAAGAATTTATTTTTTGATATAAACATACACTAAGTTATAAGGAACACTTGGTTTTTCTCTTACATTTAAATATTTTTATTTTATATATGCAAACTGTGAACAAATGTGAAATGATCAAAATTTAAGAAAACTGTTATGTATCATGTTATAATATTCCATTATACTATATTCTCTCCTGCCACATTTGCATGATCATAATATATGTTTCACCTCCTAGAAAGTAAATTGAAGGTTTCCCAGCCTTTTGTCAGTAAAAGGTGCAAAATATTACAGTTATGGGCTCTTTTCAGAAAGTTGGATTATTAATGGGCAGAAGATATTCTCCAAGAAAGGAATTTAGTTATTTATCACATAAGAAATATGTTTCTGGATGGAAAAAAAAAAGTATTTGTATTACAAAAACAGTCAGGAAATTTAATTTCCAACTGTGCTCTGCAAAATTTAATAAGCAAAGCATCATATTCTATATACTTATAGGATGAAAGAATTTTTTTAAAAAAAATTGTGGTTTATTATATACTAGCATGCAAAAGTATCACGGGAAATAGAAATCCAAAATAATGCCTTAGATTACTGTCCTGCATAAAACTTTTTCCATTGTTGCACACTTTTTGTATCATTTCTGTTAGTTATTTTGACTAAATCCATTGTCCTGTCATTGTCAAAACACTAACCCCAAGCTTCATCCAGATGAAAGTCTATCACAATTGAGTAACAGATTTTTCACACATAATGCTGATTAGTTCCTAATACTCTTTCATTTTTGGACTCACCAGTGCTTATGTTTACTTACTCATTTTACTTGTTTGTTCCTGTTTGTCTCCATGTAGGAATGCAAATATTTAAATTAGCTGCAAGAATATATTTTTTCATAATGTTTACTTAAATTGATTTTTGATGCAATGTCTTATATTCTGTAATCAAATAGCAGCTGAAACTATTCTTTTTAACTAACACAACATCTCTGTTGCAAACGCTAAGAAGAAATAAAGAAAGACAAGTTAATTCTGTCATTGATGTAAATGTACTGCAAAAACTACCAGTAAAAACCTCTAGAATTCAAATGTGTTTTGTTTGTGTAACCAGAGGCATAACACATTGTGATCACACCTTATTTGAAAGTTTTCAACCACTAATGAAAAATGATGGCACTATTGGATGAGTATTAAGGTTACATTACTTATTTACTTTTTTGTGCCATTCTGTAATCTGTTTGAGACATAGATTTACAAAAAATCTTTCCATAAGATGTGTAAATGCAGTGTAAAGTTTTAATTATGGAAACAAGGGAAATGAGAAAGTAAAAAACAAGAATGTGAGTTTAAAAATAGAAAAATTGCACTAAAATAAGATTCTGGTCCCTCTAATATAGGGCAAGTATACAGGTTGCAGCGAAATATGTACAAATAATTAATGAGTAGAAAAAGGGTTGAAAAATAGGCAGCTAAAGAATAGAAGCAAATGGTTTCAGTTGCTAAGTTGTGGTGCTGCAGACATTAACTTCAAAGCTACAAAGTTGTTTATGGATAATCAAGAGAACTGAAAACAGTTATTTTGTCGAATACAGAGCATTACTTCATTGGATCATATGCCACAATACATGTTCAAAATGACTTCCCATGTATTACTGTTTGATGCACTATATGCAGGTGAATGTCAGCTCTTCATACTTTTAAATTGATGAAACATTTTATTTTAATACATCATTTAATTAATTGAAGTTTAAGTACAGTAATTGTTCATAAAACTTACCTATTGTAATTCTCAAAATACAACACCACTTCCACAAAGACCTGTACAATGTGTACAGGTAACAGGTACAAGAGTAACAATGTGCCCTTAGATAGATTGAGGTGCAGGCTGTTTATGACTGCAGCTGCCAGTGACATTGGATTACGTATAACTGGCTATGAACACATGTCAAATTGCAAGATAGCTATGGCATTGATTTATATATGCCTGTAACTCCATATTGAAGCACCTAAGACCATTATTTCCCTCTCAAAATACAAGCCCCTTTTTTATTCTTAAATTCTTTGTATATATTTTGTTCATATTCTGTGTATGTATATTTGTATTACAAAGGGGTTGCAGTATTTTCATATTTAGGAAAGTTAGAATATCACACTTTAGTTATTATTTACCAATGAATTTTGATGAAGTATCTAACTCGGGCAAAGAAGCCAAATAAGAAGTATTTTAAGGCTTGTGCTTTAAAACTGTTGTGATGTGTTATTCTTGGTATACAATTTTATACTTAATTTCATGTTGTTGCATTTCTGCAATTCATAGCAAAGGCAGTAAATTATAACAAAAACAAAAAAGCACAATACTGCTGCTGATCTTATTATTAGAAGAAGTTAGCCAGTCAGAGCATTGTATAATATGGCACTTCTTTTGGCAGTTTGCATAAACACTGCATTTCTATTTTAGTTTTTACATGTAGTAACTAAATGTAGAACAAGTGAATAAATTAATACAGTACTTTGTATAAATGCATTTAATAAAGACAATCTATGAAGGAAAAAAATATTTAGTATGTATTGATACAAATAATAAAGTAGCTGTCATAATGAAATATACTGTTGATGCTTTCTGTATCCTTTCATCCTCTAAGTACACTTTGCACAAAAGGTAATGATCTTTGGCCATTCTTTGTTTTAAAAAAATTTCTGAGTGCTGTTTGCCAGATGATGTTTACTAGTAGTGCACTTTCCTGTCGTAGTTGTAGTTTACTATAACATTTTCACAGTTCCTGATTAACATATGTAATCTGGTATTGAACTGTTTCAGTACAGCTTCAAACCATAACATCCATTGGTATATGTGGCAACCTTTATTGAGATGAAAGGAGCTGACAATGCTAAAATTCAGTTGCAAATGCCAGTACAGAATGTTTCTGCTAGTTTAACAGTATAGAGATGAGATGCAGAGGCCAAATGATCAGTATCTTAACAGTACAGCAAAAGGTAAATATTTCATGGAGACCTGATATAAAGCTTGTTATTTTAGGTCGCACTTCTGGAATATGTGTTTATTTATCATACCTGCTTGTTATTTTACACGTTATTCTATTAATTGTATATACAGTTTAGATGAAAAGTTACTAATGGGTGATTTTTTCTTTTGCGGGACTGCTCCACTCGACCAGCTGCTCAGTTCAAGCTGGTACTAAAGTGAACGTGAGTCAAAAAATCCTTCACTATGATTGTTGCAAAAGTTACTACTAACACTTAAAAAGCACTTTTACTCACAATTATCAAGCAAGAAGGTGCTGGAACTGCTTCCCTTCATATTCCATATATTTTTGGCATCAATTATGAAATTAACTAATACTCAGTTCCCTCTGAAAAACTACTTCACAAATGTTATTTTTCAGTTCAACTAAGTATATGGATTTGTCTTATACACATTTTCTTTTAATTCACCCCAGAGATAAAAACCGCAGGGCATTAAATTGGGGCACCAAAGGGGCTATATATTATTAGTGATTACTATTGGTAAATGTTTCATGAAGTGTATGCAAGAAGACATAGGTTGTATGTGTTGTTACAGAGTTCTGTTTGAAAGTCACAAACCTATGTTCCTTCGTAGTTAATTCACGGAAAAAGGGTTGCAAAATATTCTGCATATACCTATCACTATTAATGGCTTCTTAAATAAAAATAGGCCTATTCTCTTGCCACTAATGGTGCACCATACTCCTTTCCTCATGAAGCAGTTTAGGTTTTTCTGATATCCAGTATTGGTTTAGTGTATTAACACATCCGTTTAGGTGGAACCAAAATTTGTCCATAGAGAAAATTAGATTAGGGTAGGTTTCTCAGTCTTTCATACTACTCCTGAATGTAAGGTCATCCAGTTTAAGTGTTTGCACTGCAATAATTTTCTAGGGTTTTAACTTCAGTAACTTTGTAACCATTCAAACAGAGGAATAGGAAATTTCCATTTGCTGAGAAAGACTTCAAAATTATTTTTAGAGGAATGTTCCAGATTATATCCAATATTATCTAATATTTCTTCTGTGAGCACTGTACATGGCTGTGTATGCTTTTTATCAAGAATACTTCCCATTTTACAAAATTTATTTACCAATCTGTGAATCAAGCTATAACTTGGAAGTTCATCAGGAAATCTATCTTGAAGCACTTTCCATACATCATGAGCTGATTCTGTATGCACAAACAAATAATACGCAGGTACAAGTAAATAACAAGATACACGTTGTGTTGCCATTAAATACAACATGATTCTATACCAAGCGCTACAGCTAAATACCCCATGACAAAATATAATTTGAAATGTAACTGTTAAAGTATTCCTTATATTGTAAAAGACATGGGTGATTTAAGTGTTTGCACATCATTACATGTATTTTTAGAGATTTTGTAAGTTTATTATACATTGAGAGCAGTTTAGAAGTTTCAATACAAAGTTCAACTGGTCTGTGGTTAGACTCGATGTTGCCACCAGTATTTACTTAACTTTACTATTTACTTTTGGCCCTCAAGCACTTCATCATTTTAAAATTTAGGTACATCATATTAAATAACAGAATTTGGTACTGACTCTTCTTACAGGAGGTGCTAGAAACATTCCCACTTTCCCAAAGCTTCTTAGGAAATTATCACTGACGTACATTAGTTCCCTATCACAAGTAACTAACCTAACTTCATTTTGAATAACTAATGTTAATAGTTATGTAACATAAAGAAATGTTAATTGGAACTTATACAGTGAAACTAATCATATAATTGAGACCATTGTATCATATAGTCAAACTACACACTCTTATTGTTTATACTTGTTTATAATATGTAGGAAAAATATAATATGTAGAACATTTTTCTACATATTATAAACAAGTAAGTGGAGCAATAAGAGTGTGTAGTTCGACTAAACCATACGATGACTTCATTTATTCATTTTGAATGTTTACGTTCCTCCAGTGTGTGGGGATTAGTTGAATATACTCTATTTTTCAATGTCTCACCCCCCCAAAAAAAAAATATATATATAATTACAATTTGTAGGGTCTGAAGAATGAGGCTGGAACCAGAGCCATTAATTCTGTCTGATAACACTGGGCAACAAAAAAATAATTTTTGAATGTTTCGAGCACTTCATGAGGCAATTCCTACTAATTTTGGGTTGAGAAAAACAAATGTGACAATGAAAAATTTTTATTAGCTCTAGTTTCTATGATATACACAAGGTGGAAGTATTACATATTAACGGATTGAGAGAAAAGGATACATTTTAATTACATACATGCTAACAACAATGAAAGTGCATTTGATTTTTTTAACTGGTAATTACATGCTAAGAGTTCTAAATTGCTGGAAAAATACTTCGCAGATAGTCGTGTCTGAAGAGAATCATATGGTGGCCTATTGACTTCGTTGTCTTTTAGCTTGCCTCCTGTGATGGAGTTCCTCAGAATCCCTATACAAAGACCAACAGTAATCTGCAAGCATTACTTCATTCCAACGGCCCTGATATCTTTGTTCCATAACAGAAATGTCCTGATGGAATCTCTCCCCATGTTCATCACTAACAGCTCCACAACTAGGAGGGAAAAAGTCTAGGTGGGAGTGGAGAAAATGGATCTTAAGGGACATGTTGCATCCAAGGTTACGGTATTTTTGCAGGAGCACTGTCACCAAATGCTTGTAGTTGTCATCTCTTTTGTTGCCTAAAATCCATGATCAACACCCTTGAAGGCTTCCCAAGCTTCCTTTTCTTTCCCCTCCAAAACTTGGTCAAATGCAGGATCCTTTACAAGTTCTCTTATTTGTGGTCCGACAAAAATGCCTTCCTTAACTTTTGCATCACTTAATTTCGAAAATTTCTCTCTGATGTACTTAAAAGCCCGTCCTTCTCGGTTCATAGCTTTGACAAAGTTTTTCATCAAACCCAGCTTGATATGCAGGGGTGGAAGAAGAACGTCTTTTGGGTCCACAAGAGGCTTGACAACGACATTTTTCTCGCTAGGGTGAAGATTTCTTGCAGCCCAGTCTTCTTTAATATAATTCAATTTCCTATCTCTACTGTCCCACATACATAAGAAGCAGCAATGCTTTGTGTAACCCAGTTGCATTCCTAAGAGTATGGCAATGACTTTTACATCACCACAGATTTTCCATTTGTGTTCATGATATTTAATTGAGTCCAAGAGAGCTTTCATATTTGCATATGTCTCCTTCATGTGAACAGCATGACCAACAGGAATAGATGAAAGAAGGTTCCTGTTGTGAAGTAACACAGCTTTCAAACTAAGCTTGGAGGAGTCTATGAATAGCCTCCATTCAGTTGGATCATGGTTCAAATTCAAAGACTTCATCAAGCCATTAATGTTGCAGCAAACAATATGATTATATTTCTTCTCAAAAAAGGGAAGCAGTTCCATGTGACGTTTTCTGTACTGTGAGATTCTCACATCACTTTGGAGAAGATTCCATTGCTGTAGTCGAGACCCAAGAATTTCTGCCTTATCCTTTGACAGGCCAAGGTCTCTAATGAGATCACTCAATTCCGCTTGACTCAGTCTGTGCAGTTTATCATCTTTTCCCTCAAAATCAGGGTCATGGGATGTAGAAGGCTTGTTTGGTTCTTCCTGTTCTACGCTGTCTTCATCTTCTACTTCAAACACACAATTTTCGGGTGGAGTAGGAACTGGTAAACTATCCGAATGTGGAATGGGTCGAATAGCAGATGGAAGATTCGGGTACTGAACTGTTCTTCTTTTCTTCATAGACAATCCTGCCTTTATAGGTGGAGTCAGGCAGAAATAGCAGTCATCTGTATGGTTTGTAGGCTCCCGCCAAATCATAGGCACAGCGAAAGCCATACATCGCTTCTTCTTTTTCAGCCATTCTCGCAGTGTAACTGAACATGCGTTGCAACATATATGTGGAGCCCAAGACTTATCCTGGTCCCCTACTTTCATACCGAAATAATACTCATAGGCAGTCTTTACAAGAGGCGTCAGATTGCGTTTCTGTGAGGAAAATGTTATTTCACCACAAATATAACAAAAGTTATTCACCATATTTACACATTTTCGTGGCATTTTTACAAATTTTACACTAAAAAAGCACTCGCGAACCAGAAATTTTGCATTAATTTGAGTAGAAACTACATGTAATTCACAGTCACAGCAACAGTATCTATATTTATGACTTACAAACAGCTGAAGAGCATTTGTGTTTTGTTATTTGACTGGTGTGCCAACTCCCCAAAAAATTTCCCCAAATTTAAAATCTTCACTCTAAAAAATGAAATGTCACTTTATCTTCAAAACAAGAGCTAATCTATCGTTTTTATGGTCATTTTTGAATTCAGCAGATGGAAATGCATGTAAATTCACTATTTTTAAGCCCGAAACATTTTCATTGTTGCCCAGTGTAATATATGGTGCAATTCCATCATGGAATGATGAGCAGTCTTTGATGTCAATCAGTTACATAACCTGTTTTATTAAACTTCTGTACTTTCTTTAATATTGTTTTTAATGATGGAACTGCTTACTATTAACTTTAAGCCTAAATGCCTTTCTTGTTTTGCCATTGACTTTCTGTACCTGATGAGGATTATTATACGATGACGCAGTGAACATTTTAACATTGCACAACACTACTGCACTATTTGATGAATCTCACTCAACTGCACAACGCGAATGCCCCAGCTCTGTCGAAATCCCACTAGAAGAGAAAATAGTGCTGCACATGCATGTGTGGAATCTCAGTGATTTAAGGGGAGTTGATCTGCTGATCAATCTATCTAAGTTGCAGGACTTTTAAACTGCATTCACTCTACATTTGAACAGCAGAGTGATAGCTGCCTTTTTGAAAAAGTGTCTTCATTCGGTGCAGATATTTTTATATCTGGCATCATAATTATGTAAAACTGCATTTAAAGCTGTTAAAATTTTCAATTAGATAACACATAAGTGAATGTTTGTATTCATTGGTGAGAGTAAGTTAGGTTCTTGAATTGAGGTTTAGAAGATTGTTGAATGCCATATCACTTATGATTTTTAATGCTCTGTTTTTCAAAATGAAAACTCTTTTACTATGTACAAAATTACTCAAAAAATGATCCCATATCTCAGAATGGAGTGAAAGTAAACAAAGTATACAGTTCTTAATTACCTAGTGAGTCGATTTTAATAATCTTATGCTCCACTTACTGTTGAATTATGCAAAACTAGTTTCGCATAATTCAACAGTAAGTGGAGCATAAGATTATTAAAATTGACTCACAAATTATGCAAAACAGTAAGTGGAGCATAAGATTATTAAAATCGACTTACTAGGTAATTAAGAACATAATAGTTGCTTCACTGTATTGGTTCTGACATGAAATTAAATGTTATATTTAAAGTATACAGTGCATAACTCTTTCTTACATTGAAGGTTTCTTGACTTCAAAAGGCAAAACAAACTGAGCTGAACTAGGGAATTTAGTTATCTTTATGTCTGTTTCTTTTAATAGTGTTTAATCCATGTTTTAACAACTGCGGCATCGCAAGTAGTGGTCAATGATGATAAATGGGATGAAATGATAAATTGGGAAAGGTTTTTTTTTTTAAAAGGAAGAAAGGAAAATTTAGGGTACCTCCCCAGCATTTGCCATTTATGAGTACTGAGGAAAACCGGAAATTACCTCAGTCAGGGAGAATGATCGTTGTGGGAAAAGAACCCCAGACCTCCCACTCACAAGTCTACACCTTAATGATCTTGATCTTGATCTGCTATGTCTGTTCCAATTCAATTCATGATCAACTTTTAATCCTAGAAATTTTTCTTTCTTTCTAGTAAATTTAAAAGTTTTTACTTTGATAAATGTTCCTAATATTCTAAGAATGTTCCTTTGTTCTTGCCCCTTTTTGAGTGGAACAAGAAAAGGATATATAAACAATGTAATGCACTTTTTTTCACACTAACTCCATTCACTTACACTTAAGTTTGTCAACAGGCTGAAGATGGGAGGGATCGCTCCTGAAACATATGTCCAAATTTTATGTAAGTGAATGGAGTTAGTGTGAAAAAAACTGTATTACATTGTTTATATATATATATATATACCACTCCATTGTCAACAGCTTTGTAAGTACATTTAATTGAAGAAAAGGATATCTGATTAAGATAACTATAGTATATAGTTGTGTATCAGTGATACTTAGTGGTCAAATCTGTCCTTATATATTAAAACTCACTTCTTGTATAGCTTCTTTTATTTCATGATATCCCTCAGCCAAAGATTTAATTATGTATAAATATAGTTTTTGTTCTGGTATGTTCTATTTATACTTATACTCAATTATATAATATATTTTTCTCTGTTACATAATCTTTTTTCTGCTATAAATGAAATGTTGTGGTTGCTCTGTTATATAAATAAATAAATATAATTTGCACATTGCTGCAGCAAGAAGCATGATATATTTATACTTTTTTATTTGCACAAGCTGATATATTTAATTTGTTCAGCACTTTTAAAGTCTTATAAATATTTTATAAATGGAAGTATTTTTAAGCTCTAACTCCATTATGCATTTATTCAGACAATTTATAAGTGAGTAAAAAATATCTCTAATTTTGCAGTCAGTAACATGTGCATAAAACCACAAACATTTAATATAAAACAGTATTTTTATCTTTCAACTTTTTGAGTGTACTTAAATAAAACTTTGCAAATTTCTGTTTGAAATAAAAACTAGCAGTGTCACAAAACAATATATTGTTCTATCTTTCTGTTTTGGTTGGCTTGTTGTGAAGTTGTTTTTGGTGAACACTGTAAGATTATGGAACAACATGTTTGTTACAGGATTTTATGATAAGCTCTTGTTATGTAAATGCCCTTTTCAGAAGTTCAGGTCATTGAAGTCCTTGGTGGTCAGTCTCACACAGCATCCAGGCCTTTTTCTCTTCTGCTTCTGTAAAAAGATGGCTTCAACCTCAGAAAATGGATTGGGAAAGCTCTTATCTGGAACACAAGTTGCCAAGTATGAATTTCTTAGTTTGATACACAGTTTCATAATCCTTCAATTTTGTACTGAAAGAACTATCATTTTATTACAGTTTTTGTCAGATGTTCATTTTAATTATTCTTTAATTTTAATCCTCCATATGTTTTTAAATTTTAGTGTGTTTAATACAACCATTTCTGTGTTAACCTTCTAAGAACTGTCATTTTGCTTGTAAATCTTAGAGAATTACTGATTTCATTCCTACAATCATCCATTGCACTTTAAATTTGTTTTTAAAAACACATATTAGCCTACAGTGTTATATTCTTTTCATAGAACTGTAATGACTGTTTAATTGAAATATGAAAGTAATGAATGTATGCCTGGATTTTCCTTTTTTTTAAATGGAATAATATATGTGTATTAGACTTTAGCAGAATTTTTAAAAAAAGAAATTTAAATTAAATAAGATAAAAATTAAGTTATTGTACAGAATTTTCAAAAATATTTCTATTAAAATGAATATGAACATTTTGTTAATAATGTAATTTCAGAGTGATTGTTAATCACACTTTCAGTTTTTCTAGTAATGAGCACACAACTTATTAATATACTTTTGAGCTCACAGTTGTACAAATAATGGTAATTCAAATTGGTTCTTGATTTCCTGTATACCTAACCTATCTATTAGCTAAAATTTTAGCAACTGATAAATTTTGGAAAGGCTGCATATTGATGAAATTATTTATCACTGCTGGGAAAGTAAAGGCATGGACTGGATCATAAAAAGAATAAATAAAGCAGTTCTAGGAAATTATGTTCTATTTCTGTAATTATTCATTCATTCATACTGGATCATAAAAAGAATAAATAAAGCAGTTCTAGAAAATTATGTTCTATTTCTGTAATTATTCATTCATTCTTTCTTTCTTTCTTTTGTTGTTGTTAATATAAAAAATATGCATAATGATTTCATTATATTCTCTTCTGGTGTAAAAATAAAGTTATGTTATTGATAGTTTCCATATAGACAGAATTTTGCTCCTTAGACTTAGAAGTGTATTCCTCATAATAATTTATTTATTACTACAATAGGGAAATGCGTGCTGATTTGGCTGAGGAGGTAGCCAAAGTCTGTGGAGAGTTGCCTGGTTTCAAGCCTGGTTTAGCAATTGTTCAAGTGGGTGGACGAGAGGATTCTAATGTATACATTCGGATGAAAATTAAGGCTGCCACTGAAATTGGAATAAAAGCTACTCATGTTAAACTGCCAAGAACTATTACAGAAGCAGAGGTTTGAATTTAAATTTAATAATTATGGCTAAGAACAGATCATTTCATTGTCAATCTTACACATTAGAAAATAACATTCTAGATGATTCAAAAGTTCTGTGCTGTAGGCTTTGTATTTATAATATATTGTACAACTCATATTTTGCAGATAGAACAAACTGACCAGAGAGAAAAAGCATTTTTACTCTACTTTATTAATAATATTGGTATAAATATTTAAAATTAGATAATAATAATAACAATATACATTTCTTAAGCATCAAAGAGATTTATTGGGAAGAGAGAGTTGGTTTATGAAGGTGGGGAAGCTGTTAGAAGAAGTTGGAATGGGGGATATGTGGGGATTGGGTAAAAGTAATGTCAGTGGATTTTGGTAAGAAGTGAGACAGAGAGTAGAAGATATGGAGAAGCAAAATATTTGGGCTAACTTTGAGAACAAGAATTCTTTAGACTTATATAAAATAATTGATCAGTTCAGAAGAATAGATCTTGCTTGGATGCATACAGGGACATTATTTCTAAAAGGATTAAAGAAAAATTTTAAAGAAGAATATATTATATGTGGGAAAGTGGATTGTGTTTCCATTGTCTAATAGAATGTGAAATGGTAAAAAGATGGAGGAATAGTATCTGGGATGAAAAATCGGACAGAGTACAACAAGACATAGTTAAAATGTTGACAGAAGGGAAGGTAGAGAAAATAAGATTGAGGAATTTTTAGGCAAAGTAAGGGATAAGTGAAGGAGAACTATAAGGAGGGAGGTTGAGGACACACACTGTTGTGAAAATGGTGATTTATTGTAGAGATTCCCATACATACAACCAAGTAGTTAAGATATGGGAGAGCCTTAGTTTTGGTAATGCTAAATTCTTAGATATTTTATTTTTTTGTTTTTGTTTTTTATTAATATAGGTACAAGGTAACTTAGAAATAAGGGAATTATTAGTGTCAAGAAATTGTACATGTAGCCAAACCTGAGTCTTCAGAAAATTCCAGTGAATAATCACTGATGAGCCATAGATCAAGGTCCAGTTAGCTAATTGATAAAAAATAATTGTTAGTTATTTATGTGGAGATATTATTGATCGTTCATTTATACTTTAATAATACAAGTAGCAAAACAGAAATTAGAGGATATGTTTTTACATCTAATATGCTTGAAAACAGTAACTAATAATACTTACAAAGCAATTCACACAATGGCAAACTGAAACATCCATCATTGCAACTGCCATGCCCCACTATTTCCTGTGCATATCTTGTGGTACATGCACAACAAGCTGATTCATGCATTGCCATTCCCAAAGGTGGCAACAGTGTATGCCACCCATGTTTGTCGGTGTTTTATCATTTCAGTTTGTTAACTACTCGTAATATTAATGGAGTAAGGGCATTGTGTTTTTGAATCAATCTATTTTTAAGGCTTGTAAAAAAACTAGTTCCAAGCATTAATCAAATAAATTTATTTGACTATCAATAATTATTCAGCAAGAACAAAAATATTTTACAACTTTTAAAATCTATAAGATGTTGAAAAAATTGCATGAAAAATATTTGAAATAAAATGCTTATTTATTTGGTATAAAAACATTCATAAAACCATTCTACCCCCAAAAATATTTATTGAAATTTGTTCACAATTATGAAAGAAACACTAATGATTAAGACAACATTTTTCTAAATTTATAAAACCCTATTTTATTCTGAGCAAAATGAAAGAAATTTCTGGTAAGAGATATATTTTAAAAGATATTGTGTAAATGAGGGGACTCTTTTAAGACAATCCACCATGTTTTCTATAAGGCATGGGAATCGGACCTGGATCAACTGGCAAGCATTTGCTTTAGTGCATGAATGATGTAAATGGGAAGGAGGACTGGTATCATATTTGCTTTTTAGCATAACAGATCTGTATTGAATACAGTTAAAACAATTTATGAAAAAATGTATACTGCATTTTATTCCCAAGGATGCCTTCTCTTAAAAATGTTTTAAATAATTAGAATACATTATATTGTATCATAAACAGTAGTAGTTTAATATAACAAATTATTATTGAGGAAATCACTAAATTATTGAAATTTGAGTGATTTTCTCAATAATAATTTGTTATATTATACTACATTTCACTGCAAAAATTCCCACTACTCAAAAGTAGTAGTTTGTTTATATTGATTCAAGTATGAAGTACATATGAGGACTTAAAACAGCTATTCAATAAAGAATGATCATAATTTTTAACAGGTATAATTTCTTGTGCTAAAATTTAACTTTGCAATATTTTGTTAGCTTAATGCATAACGTACATGTGGTATGTGGCATAATGTACTTCACTGTTGTCACTTCTGGTTCCTGCCTATCCTATGAGAGGTGTGCAAGTTGAGACATGTTCAATTCTGCCTGTAGCAAAGTGGAAGTGACGAACAATATGCTGCTCTGAAATGCTGCTTTCATCTCAACAAATCTTCAGCTGAGCACTCTTACAGGAAGCCTATGGGAAGTTTGATCTTCCCTATAGCACAGTTTAAAGTAAAGGTGGTTGAAAATGTTTAACAGAGGGAAGGCAATCAGTTTTAAAGGCAACAGGACCCAGCCCTCCAGTTTGTGCTCTAACAGAAGAAAACAATAACACAGCTGCTGTCTAGTGAGAGAGGGTCATAAATTACATTAAGAACACTTTCAGAATTTCTGAAAATTTCAGTGGGCTTCACCATGATGGTAACTGAAAAATTATGCACGAGACATGTTAGTGCAAAGTGGGTTCCAAGATGCTAATTACTGAACAAGTTGAAGATGATGTTACAGGAAGATGTGGAGTTGATGTTGATGAAACATCATTTTGATCCTAAGAACAAACAGCAGAGCTCTGTATGGTAATCTCTGTCATCACCAACACAAATACAAAAGTGGTTGCTTCTGCTGAGAAAGTTATGATTATTCATTTTTTGATATTCAAGGATTACTTTACCAACATGTCATACTTGCTAACACAACTATAACTGGGCAATGTTACAGAGTTGTTTTAAAAACTCTGCAGCATCATATCACGCACAAAAGGCCACATTTCCATGCAACAAGCTGGATGCTGCACCACAATAATGCATGACTGCATATTGCAAGTGTTGTGGCTGAATATTTTATAAAAATCATTGTGAAGTATGTCACTCACCCTCCATAAAGTCTGGATTTAGCCCTTTGTGACTTTTTCTTTTTTCTCAAACTGAAGAAACACCTTTGTGGGAAGCATTTTCCATCATCAGAAACAATGGCGAAGGCTGCAAAGGCTATTCTGAAGGACTGTCAAAAATTGTTTCCATCATATCACGTCTTTGAAGACTGGCAGAAATGCTGAGACAAGTGCATTGCATCCTATGGAGACTACTTTGAGTAAAATTCAAAGTTATGAGTATGTGTATGCTGTCTCAAAAAAATATGAACATTCTTTATTAAACAGCCCTCACATATGAGAAATTGCAGGAAAGAACTGAATCCGAAAGCAGAGTGTTGATCTTTTTGGTACTATGGTTGATTCATTTGTGTAATTAGTTTAGCTAATGATAAGATGCTAACAGCTAAAAACTGGTCATTTGTTGATAGTAATAAGAATACAATTGACAATCCAATTCTCACCTAAAGATCATAAAGATTTTATCATCTATTCTGGTTTATGTTTATTATAAGGAAATATTTTCTAGCTGAAAAAGACCAATGACTGATCTGGCTGTTTACTTATGTGTTTTATTAATAGATTCTTTCATTTTAATTTTTAGCTTTTGATGAAGCTGAAAAGGCTAAATGAAGACCCCAACATTCATGGTATCATTGTTCAAATGCCACTGGACACAGATAATCCTATTGATTCACATCTCATCACAGACTCTGTTTCACCTGAAAAGGATGTGGATGGGTAAGTATGCTATAATTTTATGGCTTTTATGAATTTAAAAGCAGAGAATGGAAAACCTATAAGAGTTGAACATAACAATACATGGTGTTCATAAAGTCTGTGACAGATTTCATTTATTAATAACTGAAAATGAATTACAGATAGCAATTTGTTGTTCGTTTGTAACTTTACCAGCCATTTCACACCCTGAATTGAATGGGATGCTTATGATCAGAGATGTTAAACATGTTAAATCCAAAATAAATCCATTTCTAATATGCAAACTGATAAATCAGCAGATTGCATTATGCTGATCGATGATGAAGGTCAGGGTTAGATGACACACCTGTCATCTAACCCTGAGTGAATGACAGATAAACAAGTACCTGGAGAAAATTAGCCCAGGTGCTGGTTCATATGCCACAAATTCCACTGACAACTGCTGGGATCAAACCCAGGCCACTTTGGTGGGAAGTGAGCAGTCTAACCATTTGGTTATAGTGCTGCCACATTAAAATGTTTCCATGCTTTTATATTTCAAGGAAAAGGAGAGTGTAAAGTTATTTTGTGGGGTAGTTGTAGAGTGTCATATGGCTTGTCAACAAAGCAATTACATGACCTTGCATAGTGAGAGTAGAGAATCACAATCTGTCATACAATGTTTATGAGCAGAAGATGTACCAGGTGTGGGGATTCATCAGCATATGTTGGTGTAGTATGGAGACAATGCTCTCTCTTATACAGTCATTAATAAATGGATTGATGCATTTGAGCAAAGTTGTTCAAATGCAACTGGATGACTGGTCACAGCCATGACAACAAGAATTCATTCTTTAAAACAGAAGGGCAATTATCAATGAAATTGCAGAAATCCTGAATATCAGCATTGGATCTGCCTTTTCTCTCATGAATGACAGCCTTAAGTTTCAGAAAATGTGTGCCAGTTGGCATGAGGAAGTGACAAATTAGCGTAGAGACAGCAATTAGAAATTTGTTCCTGCCATTTGGCTCATCTTGAATAATGTGAAAGCTTTCTGCAGAAGATCATAATGGGTAATGAATGTTGGGTTCATGACTTTGAACTAGAGAGCAAGCAACATAATATGCAGTCGAAACATCCACCATCTTCCATCACAAAGAAATTCACAAGGCAACCATTGGCAGGAAAGTTGAGGTTGACAATCTTCTGGGATTATCAAGAATTTATTCTTCACTTTGCTAGGAACATGGAAACACAATGCATTATAATATGGGTAGAACTGAAATGTGCATTTTCTGTAAAAGAAGAGGGAAACTCTCAAAAAGTGTCTTATTGCTGCATGACAATGCACACACCCTTCACATTGGAACATTTAAGTATGAAAATGTGGAACATCCAGTCTACAGTCAAGATTAATGCTATCTAATTTCCAACTTTTTTTGTTCATTCAGTAAAGGTTTTAAAAGCAGAAGATTTTCATGTGACAATGACATGTTAGCAGTGGTGGAACAACAGTTAATGCATATGATCAAAAACTTTCTTTTCTGACAGCATTATGATAGAATATGGAAAAATATATGGCAAAACAAAGTTGTGAAAAGAAACTTCACTATTATTAAAATGGAAAAATAAACAGGAGGGTTATTCTATGGTAAAATTTACTCTCCAGTGTTCACCAAGATCTAAAAGGTCTAGAATGAAGGTGATGAGAGAGGACAAATACATTTGAATGTAGAGTGATTATGAAAGCATTATCATGATTCAAGATATCTGAGCAGAAGTGGATGCAAATCTTCTTTCTCTTTTAATTGAAGAGTGGACATAATTTGGAGCGTATAGATTGCAATTATGTATAATAGACAAAAAAATACTGTTTACAAATAAGCTAGGCCAAAAGGTTTCAGTGTATTTGTGACCATAAACAGTGGTTGATTAAGCAGAATAAAAACAGATTCTCTTATTAATGAGAGCAAGTTTGACTCTTTGCCTGATGGCCATTTAAATCACCCTGTGGCTGCCTCCAGATATCCAATTGACAGAGATGGGCATTTAAGTCAGCTAGAAATATATATTTGCTGTGCCAATGAAAACATGAATATTTCATTTATTTATTAAGATATTAATTTTAATGAAACAAAAATTTCAACATGACACATTTGTTTCAAATAAAAGTGTCATTTCTTACAAAATCTTGTATAAGTAATTTCAATTTTTTTTTGTTCATACTGTACTTTCACCTTATTCAGACTGCTAATCAAGTGAAATGAAACTCAGTACAACATCTGTGCATGTTTTGAAAGTCAGAATGTTTATTACTGTATGTATGTCTGACCTTCAATGCTCTAGGCCTGACTTAAGAATTCATCCCCCACACACAATCACCTTTGTTTTGTCACCTCCCCCTCCACAAGGGGCTGTTGTTTAGACTTGCTTTCAAAGCACCAAAAAAGTTTAAGTTAAGAAATAATTAATCTAGAGTGCCTTGGGATGGAAATAAAGATGAAAATCAGGCTGCAAGCAGTATATAAAAACAAACAGGCCCAGATTTAGCAATAAAACCTTTTGAATTTTATGAAAATAAAACATAATATGCATACAGTAATTATATTTATACTGGTAAAGGGATTAAAACACAGGAGACAAAGATATGGGAATGAATGTGTGATGTTTAACACCCATTTTTACCCTGAGGCACCACAGGCAGTGGACACTGATGATACATGAAATGAAATGATATATTGGGAAAGGATTTTTTTAAAGAAGGAAATGTTCCAACCCTATGTTTAGGGTACCTTCCCGGCATTTGCCATTTATGAGAACCAAGGAAAACCTGGAAAAAAACCCAGTCAGGAAGGACGGTCCAGGTGGGATTCAAACCCCAGAACTCCTGCTCATGAATCCATGCCTACACAACCTTGGCCACCTATGGCAGTCAAAGATATGGAGTTGTCTGGCACCATAATGATGCATCTCATGGAACTGTTCTTGATTAAGGTAAAACTGTGTGTTTAGATAATTGGTACAGCCCACCAAAGTTATTAATTTCCTTATGTAACAGAACAATGCATGCAATTGGAATAGTATCTTCAAATTGTTTTGGGTTGCAAAAGAATATAAATACACAGACACCAAAGGGAGTGGAAATAGAGGTGCATCAGCTCCCACAATGCCATGCATTGCTTAGCATATAAAAGGATGGACACAGAATTATCAAATTGTAGTTCAAAACTTCTGGTTACAGACAAAATTATGCCCACATCAAATTGTACAATATTATAAAGGAATATAATACACAAATAGATAGTGTTGATTAGTGGATCAGGTATTGCAGGCATATCTCTCTTTATAAAAAACTGCAAAATGACAAAAAATATTTTTTCACATGTTGCACATAACTATAAACAATTATAAGCTTAATTGATATCATTGTATGATTCAGTTGAACTACACACTAAATTGTAAGCTTATTTGGAGAACTCTAAACCCACACAGACCAATGATATGCTTGGATTTCGGATTTTCAATAGCTTGCAGCTTTATTGCTGGGCTACAACATTCACAAGCCTATACATAGGGAGCTGAAAATCAAAGAAAACCTGCAACCTTTAGATTAATAAGAAAACACTACCTAAAAGGATCCCACCCACAGCCAAAAGTTGCATCCATTTCTGAAGTGTATGATATGCCAAAGTGGGAAAAACAATGTGATTTATGGTGATTGTGAAGATAGGCTCTTGTATACTTACCCTGTTTCCAAGTGTATCATACACGCTGCAATTTCTAGAGGTAAGGTTAAATTATGTTGTATAATTTGTTTTGTTGAAAAAGAGTTAACATAATGAAGGTTTTAAATGTGTTAGTTTTTATGCTTGTACAGGATGTCTATACATGAACTTATCATTAGGGACTTTTAAACTTGAATGTGCATATATGCATACCCTGGAAGAGATTAAATTTACATGGTGAGCATTCACTGGGTCTATGTGTTGCTTAACCATAAAGAGGAGGGATGACAACCAATGGTCTGACAATGTTTTGCTGTTAGTAAACTCATACATAGATCTTATTCAGGATGAAGAAGCAAGAATATCACACAATCTTAAGAATTGCTCCCATAAGTATATTATTATAAGGATTTGAACTATGTCTAACAATAATCCAAAGCATACTTCTCCATTGCACAGCCCATGTGAAAAACAAAGAAAAGAAGGAGCTTCTGGAAAACAAGTGCTACACAGCACTTATATTAAACCCAATTAAACATTTGTAGGAAGAATTAGGTTGAATGAAATAATTTAAGGTCCATAAGCAAAACTCATTTTTGATATATTATTAGAAAAACACCAGTTACTAAGATAGCCAAGCAGATGTTAAGAAAAAGTAGATTATCTTGATGAAATAGAATCAAAATCTTCAAATATTTTAAGCATAAGTGGATTCAAGATTTATTCTTAAAAACAGTCTTTATGTATTCTTATTTTTCTTTTACTTGTTGGAAGACATGTAATATAAAGTATCAAAAGTCATTTATCATCATTAAAACACAGAAGCCATAGCCCTAGTTTCCCTAGATTTCTGATTCTTAAATAGCTAAATGTGGAGAATAATATTAGGGTGTTTAAGTTACAGTGAGCAGTATGGTGTTCAAATACTATATTAAATTTTTTAGTACATTAGAGGGATGAGCAATTTTTCGACAAGTTGCAGAAAGTTTTTGTACCTGGAACATAGTTGCCAGGATATTTTCTTGCAAATCATATCACTTCTGTGCAAGAATCAATTTTCATTTATGTATCATACATTAAAATTCATTCTTCAAGACTTTATGTACTGGTATAATTAATGAAGAATAATTAGCACATAATTAACACACAGAGAAAGCACAGAATAACACACAAATGCACAACTACTCACTGACAGTCTCTCTCAAACTACTACAAGGTACTTTCTACAGCCGTGACAACTGGATTCTATCAGTTGCAATTGTGAGCCCGTAACTAAAATAACCATACTGTACAAGAGCAAAACATAAATTGATGCCTTGGCATTTGTTTTCTGATTGCAAAAATATATGCCTGAAAAACCAACACAATCAGGATTTGAAGCCATTGAATTGAAATATTAATTTCTTACATGCATCAAGGTCTAAAAAGCCTTTGATTTTGGTATCTGAGTAGTAATGTTGTTCTTTTTGGTAAACTGCATGTCACAAGGCTAGAAACTGAGAAAGAGTAACACTGATAGAAAAAGTTGCATAAAGCATGCTGAACAAATGATAATCACAAGGTTCAGTTTTGATCTTTGATCTGAAGTGTCTTTTGACCTTTATGTTATAACTAAATTGTGCCATTACATTACATCATTGCCTTTTATTTTATCAGAATGTCTGTTATCTCTGATTGTGTTATTTTTCAAAGAGCTTGGAGGTTCATTTGATGACTTGCACATATGCTACTATAACAGCTTAATTTACTTTAAAATAAGTAATTTTTGGTCTGTTTTCAGTTATCTTAGAAATATTTTTAATAATTTTAAATTCTCTTTACTATAGAACAATAAACATAGGTCCTGTCCTGTCATCAATATCCAGCTATTGAACATAGAATGGGAGGAATTAAATTAAAACATTACTAAAAGTGTTCTTACTTTAAGCTCAGAATAAAAGTGGAACAATTGTAGTTGTTTTTATTGCTATCTGTATATAATATAGAGTTTACAATAACAAGTACAATACCTGAATAATATCATTAAGTATAGCAGTAGCAGCAACAACAACAACAACAAAGCAACACTAACATCATCTTTGCAAAAGCATATTTCCAGTTATACATGCTAGTTAAAAGAACTGTGTGTTTCATATTTACTTGATATTTAACAATATAATTGCAGGTTAAACACAGTTAATGAAGGAAGAGTGGCAGTAGGAGATCTTACAGCATTTCTACCATGTACACCAAATGGAGTTATGGAATTAATCAAAAGGTACATTTCATGGAAATTATGTTTTGATTTAGAACAACTTTAACAGAGTTTGATAATTAGTAGCCAGATTCTAGTGCATAATTTTGTTTGTTGTATGCTTTATCTAACAGGACTGGAGTGCCTATTGCAGGTAGCAGAGCAGTAGTTTTGGGTAGAAGTAAGATTGTGGGAACCCCATGTTCTGAGCTGCTCAAATGGCATCATGCTACTGTTACAGTATGTCATTCTAAAACTAAAAATCTGGACAAGGAGGTAGGTCTCACCGTTGCTGAAATGCACTTGATTTTAATTCTATAGCAATTTAATTCTAAGCAATCAAACATCTGTTTATAGACTGCTAAAGCAGACATTCTCGTAGTTGCAATTGGACGTGCTCAGATGGTCAAAGGAAGCTGGATCAAGCCTGGAGCTGTTGTGATTGACTGTGGAATAAATGCCATACCAGGTTTGTTATACTTGCATGTTATTCTCTACATTTGGCATATTAAAACTATTTAACAAATGGAAAAAATACTCTGTACATGAACATCAACATTATTAGAAATTAAATGGAAGCTAATAGGACTATCAGTTGTAGACAGCTTGTTTGATATTAGTGCATATTACCACTACTTATCTATAAAACTCTAAATTATATTACTGCAAACCTTAGTACATTTTCAATGAAAGTAAATATATACTGATATTACACAAAAAACAAAAATTATATTTTTATTACTCCCATCAACATAACATTCTGTAAAAACATATTCTGGTCTTCAAATGAAAAAGGTTACCCTCTTATTTTATAGACGTACTCCTGATGACAAAAAGAATCAGTCATCTCTTGAACACAAAATTCTTCTGTCCTTCCTACTCATTACAATGCACAGTTCACAAGGTATCCAGCAAAGCTGTGTAGCCACTGTAGTAATTTTTTTATGTGTCATGCATTAAAGATGCTGACTAGTGTGAGTAATCTGTTAGCTCTGTGGCAGAGTGTGCAGTGATGCCATGGTTAAGAGCACAGTTTTGCCTCCCAGCACAAGGAGCTAATACAGAAAAGCAGTGCCTTCTAAACCACTTTGCTACTGCTACTCTACACTAATGTTCTCTTTCCAGATGCTTATGATTATAATTATTACATTTACAGGCAAAGTGGCCACTGAAGTTTTGCAGTTGCTGCATGTGCAATGAAAATATAGCATTTATGAGTGTCCCCAAAGTTCTCTGATTGGCACATAAAATTTGGGGATGACTAATTTTTTTTATCAAAGAGTGTATCTGTGGTATAATAATTATTTAAAAGCAAATTATATAATACTTTATTAAATCATACTTTCTATAGTATTAGTAAATGTAAATTCATTCTTTTATATTCTGTAATACACTCATATCTTCTCAACATCCTGGATTGATAAGAGAAGATGGGAACCCAATAAAATTCATTGTAAGAGGAGCCTATATATGTATTCCTTATATATGCACTCCTATCTTATGATCTGGATAGGAAAAAGCAAAGACCACTAAAGATACAGAAAGAAAAATATTCATATTATTGCATCCATTTTATCATATTGATGATGTTGGATATGAATTACAATTATTGTTGATTTCATTTCCATTGTGAATTTTACTTTGTTGTCTGTCTTGTAGGTTGAATAATTTGATAGTATCTTCTTTCCATTTTTCATTATCTGTTGCAAAAATGTCATTTAATATCAATTTGCAAAAATTTAATTTTACAATATTTTGCTAGCTTAATGCATAATGTGCACATGGACTAGTTTCACTGTCATCACTTTCAGTTCCCAACTGTGAGAGGTGTGCAAGTTGAGACATGCTCAGTTCTGCCTACAGCAAAATGGAAGTGACATGTGATGAACAATATGCTGCTCTGAAATTCATTTCATTTCAACAAATCTTTAGCTAAGGCCTGTGCAATGCCACAGGAGGCCTATGGGGAGTTTGTTCTTCCTTATGGTACAGTTCAAAGATGGTTTAAAATGTTTAAGAGAGGAAAGGCAATCAAGGAAAGTGGACCCAGTCCTCCGTTTTGTGCTCTAACAGAAGAAAACAATTCTACTGCTGTCATTCTGAGAGAGGATCATCAAATAACATTCTGAAAATTTAACTGCATGTTGGTAACCGAAAAGTTGCACATGAGGCGTGTTTTTGCACAATGTGTTCCAAGATGCTGATTTACCACTGTTGATGAAACTTGGCTACATCATTGCAATGCTAAGAGCAAACAGCACAGATCCTTGTGTTAATTTCCATCATATCAATATATAAAATATAATAAAAAAAAAAAAGCAAAAGTAGTTGCCTCTGTTGGGAAAGTTATGATAATTTATTTTTTGACATTCAAGAAATGCTATACCAAGATGTCATACCTACACACACAACTATAACTGGAAAATGTTACAGAGTTGAACTCTGCAATGTCATATTATATATAAAAGGCCACATTTCCATGAAACTAGCTGGATGATGCATCAAGATAAGGCATGGCTGCACACATTGCAAATGTTGTGGCTGAATATCTCATAAAAATCAATGTGAAGTGTGTCCCTCACCATCCCTATAAAGCAGATTTAGCCCTGTATGAATTTTTTCCAAATTGGAAAAAACATCTTCAATTATGAAGGATCTATCAAAAATGGTTTCGAGCATATCTTTAAAGACTGACAGGTGCATTGCATCCAACAGGGATATTAATTCAAATCTTTCTCAAGAAAGATCATCAAAATCTTGATAATGAGTCAAAGGTATGTTGTTAAACAAAATTATAATTTTTATAAATATAACTAACACTAAAGGTTACTATTCTACATGCTATATACAGTTAATCTTAAAATGAGTTGTTTTCATTAGGAATCCTGTAGGTTAAACACAAAAACTATTTAAATTAAAATATAAATTGGAAATTAAAATGTAAATTGAAACTTGCACAATGAAGCTAATCATATAATTGATATCATCATATAATTTAATTGAACTACACACTCTTAATGCTTCACTTACTTGTCATAATGTATGGAACCGGTTTTGAGAACTATACTTATTATTAACCATTTAAAATATACCATAAGCTTAGATTTATTGTTGTTGTTGTTGCCGTCATCATTTCCATCATGATCAATTATATTATACAGTATGAATGAATAAATTTATTTCAAACAATTATTATTCTACAGGTTTAATTATAGTTACAGATTTTTGGTATGCAATGTAAGGAATATAAAAAAATATAAATATACATATATAATTTACTAAAACTAGTGGATCCAGAGCCTTCAGTGATTCCAGAGGGCAAAAGCCCCCCTCTTGCAATGATAAAAACTCTGTCCTCTGGTTCTCAAGACCAGCCTCCCCCCTTTTTTTTTCACCTTCAATACTCATCTTCCTTTATCAATCATACTTTTTCTTCTCAACCTATCTATTATTCTTGAGAGTTGCTTTTTCGTATCCAGATCCTATTACATCTTGAACATCAAGTATTATAGGCAACATTAGTTGTAATTCATATTCACATGTCATATATATCTATATGGTGGGACAATGCAATAAATGAAATTAAACACAAGATAAAGCATATGATTAAAAATCAAATGAGGTAGGAGTTAACATTACTTTAATGAGTGCTAATAGAAGTTAAGAAAATAGTGAATAGTCAAATGGGATTTAAATAAAAATATTTTATGGGTTTATTTAGGTACAACTTAACATTTTTCTTTTGACAAAAGAATATAAAGTGAATATTTGCAGATACTTTATATTGTTCTCATTTTCAAAGTTATTTTAAGACTTGAAATACATTGAAACCTCAATCTGTCTTTCCTGGAAGCATCGTTTTCTTGGATCCATCATTTGGTTTGTGTAGTTCAAGACTTTATTTCATTATTAACATTTGGAATAAAATTGATTTTTTCTTCAGAGTATCATTTTGCCACATCAATTGAATATATTTTTTTATTGTTTTATATAACTTATATTGATTGGTTTTTAATCATGAATCATTGATCAACAGCAACAAGTACAGTGCAATGCTTTTGAAACATACTATAACAAGGCATACATTATTTTCTCATATGTGAAGCAGCAAGGCAACGCTAAACAAATTGCACCAAGACTAAAGGTAAATCATAGTGGGATGCGTTTGTAGTGGAGATGAAGCACAAATAGAAATGAAAATGCATAAGATAGATAACAAGCAAAAGCTACAAATGAACCCTTGTAACAAGGATTTTGTTTTCATTGTCCATCATAAGATCTTGCAGTATCCATGTGGCATAAAAAGAAAGCTATTTTTATTGTTACAAAATCATGGTGTGCCCCATAAAGCATGTGAGGACACTTGCTGAAAGACCTAAAGTCTATTTTAAACCATGGGGCTCTGACGGGGCAGATGAGCCTTCCTCAATATTTTGATATTTAAAATTATTATAGTAGCTATTTCTGCATTCTGCATACTTTCTTTCATTTTAATCAATAGGCCCTCTCCTCAATTTTAACATGCCAGAGATGCTCATATTTTAGATACTTTAATCCATCATTTTTCAGCATTTGTTTTCTTTTGCTTATCTCATGGGAAACAAGGATCAAGATTTCACTGTCATCTTAAAAGTTTTTCTTCTACTAAAAGGTATAAAAAAAAGTTAAAAATGGAATATTTGTTGTAATAATTAATGTTCTTTTTCAAAGTTATTTTAAGCCCTGAAAAGTTTGTTTTAACATAAGAAATATTCCATGTCATGTATTGATGACTAATCATATTCTAATTCATATACAGTAGTATTTTTGTATTTATGTTTCACTGATGATAGTGCCAGGGATGGTACTATCATCAATCTTATGATACAATCCATAAGATTGGCTTCTTCTTATAGTCCAACTTATCACACATACACAGCAAAAAAGTCGTTTTGAGTCAAAATCATATTTCTCTAAATTGACATTTAATTTGACATGTATTAGAAAGCCATAAGCTGATGCTTGATATAGCAACTACCTAACTTGTATTTTATTCATTTATTTAAATAATATTAAGTCCACAAATATTACAATTTGGCCTCATTGAACCCAGGTTAAACCTTACTGGTAGCTAAAGAATATTATTAATAAGTGCAGGTACATGTCATTGAGTTCTGCAATGTACATCATACATAAGAGACACCATGGAAAGAATAAGTTCTTCTCCTTAGTGCCTGTAATACACACTATTTAATATCTATTATATTCAGTGGTACCATTCATGTGTCATGTATGGATTTTTCGTTGCTTGGAAGTCAAAATTTTCCTCTTGATAGGTAAAAAGTATTTTGAAACACACATCAAAACAGCTTTTCCATACATATTTAAGGTATGGTACAGATATGTAGACGATATATTTGCCATAGTTAACAAAAAACTCATTGACGATGCCTTAAAATTTCTAAATATACATGATATAAACATATCATTTACATACAAAATAGAAACAGATAACATGCTGCTATTCTTGGATATTAAAATAATGAAATGCCAAGAAAATCTTAAATTTGGAATATACAGAAAGAATACACATGCAGATAATCACATCAAAGCTGGCTATTTTAACCCCACAGTGCGCAAACATGCAGTAATTAATAGCCAGCTAGTTAACCTACAAATTAGCAAAGAAGAATATTTTAATGAATACAAACAAATAGATGAAACAGCAGTTAAAAATGGTTTTAAAAAAGAACTAGTACATAAAAAGGTTGCAGAAATTCAAGAGACAAAAACATATCAAAGAAACCACTACACTTTCAGCAAGAAAAGATAAACTAATTTTTAAAAATCTCACATATTATCCATGGGCCACAAAACATTTTTCAGAATATTCTTAAAGATTTTAATATCAGGTTGGCACCAATTAATAGATTTAGTGTTAAAAACTTACTGATAGATAATGTTAATGACAGTATTCCACAAGAAGAAAAATCAGGTATTTACAAAATAAACTGTGCAAAATGTGAAAAAAATCTACATTGGAAAAACTAAAGAGAAACATAGGTACATAATTAAAGGAACATTTCAGGAACATAAAGTACAAGCAAATAGAGAAATCAGCAGTAGCATATCATTTTTGGGCACAAAATCATTACATAATAAATAAAGCAAAATTATTAAAATCAGTACAAGGACCTACGGAATTAGCAACCTGGGAGAAAATCTACATCTACAAATACAAAGACAGCATAATGAACTTCAACATTGCCAGGGATGAAAATATAAACTACAAGTTTGTCACACCACTACCAGAGCAGAATATACTTTCCCACAGCTCAACGAATGATCTGACAGTTGAACTTTAGCCTGGCTGAAGATGGGAACTAAATGTTCTGGAAACCAGTTCCATACATTTATGAAAAGTAAGTGAAGCTTTAAGAGTGTGTAGTTTAACTGAATCATACAATGATATCAATTAATAAAAATTATTTTGTTTGTCCATGTCTATGTTGAAGAAAATTCATACTGGAGTTCATTTCTATGGCAAAGGTTAAGATGTGCACATGTATGAATAATTGTCTACAATTACTTTTTGATGATTTCTAAGTCATATTCCTAATAACTCACCTCTGTATCTTAAAAAATATTTCAAAAGATAATATCATATGATAACTAAAAGAAGTAAAGAATGCACAGAGAATTCATGTTTAAAATATTTATTGTGGCAAAACAACTTCTACTCAGCTTCAGCACAAGAAACGATTTGAAAAAATAATGCAATAGAACAATCCATGCTATAAAAATGTATTAAGTACAAAACATGGATTAAAGAATGTTATGTTGTGTTTATGTTATAGATCCTACAAAGTCTACAGGCCAGAGGTTGGTAGGTGATGTTGATTTTGATGAAGCCAAATTGATAGCTTCACATATTACTCCAGTACCTGGTGGGGTGGGTCCCATGACTGTAGCAATGCTCATGAAGAACACAGTACAGTCAGCAATGAGGGCAGCTGCCAAGATGAAAACTGTCAAGTGGAATTTGCGTG
This sequence comes from Metallyticus violacea, assembly GCA_030762175.1. Classification (NCBI taxonomy): domain Eukaryota; kingdom Metazoa; phylum Arthropoda; class Insecta; order Mantodea; family Metallyticidae; genus Metallyticus; species Metallyticus violacea. Next base: position 23,145,184 of record CM060834.1, read on the forward strand.
TATTGCCACTAACTCCTGAATCACCTGTTCCAAGGTAAATACATTCAGGAACAAAAATGATCCCAGACTTTTTTATATTTGATTCCATTTTGTTCTTAATTATTTTAAAACAAAAGAATACCCATTTAAACAAAAGATTGTTTTATTAAGCACCTTAAATGACAAAAATGAAAAACAAAAGCTTAATTCTGGTTAGAAAAGTTATGAAGGACATAAAACAATGACAATTTTTGTTTTAACTGTGAGTACATTTTTGGTGCTTGAAACATTAAAAATGCATTTTAATAATCTGCCTCACCCGTCTCTGGCTTTAATAACTGTATTTATATGTCTTGGCATGCTTTTGATCAGGTAGCTATGGCTTCTTGAGGAATATGCTCCCATTCTTCAATAAGTGCTCGCCTCAACTCCCATAAAGTTTCTGGCAGCAGCAGTCTTATGTTAACATGCCATTCCAGTGTGTCCCACACATGTTCAAGCAGATTCATGGTGGGACTCCTTGCTAGCCATGGTAAAACATCGATTTCCACTTCTTGGAGATAATCTCTGACCACTTGGACAATATTTGGGTGTGCATTGTCGTGCAATAAAAGAAAATTATTGACTGTAAATGGGCCAAATGGTACAACATGATTAGCCAAACATTCATTTATGTATGTCAGCTGTTAGACTTCCATTTTCTATTAAAACCAAACCATCACTCCACCACCCCCAAATGGTAACTTTTCACAAATGCAGCATTGTGCAAACCATTCTCCCCTAAACTCTTTCATCTTTCAAACAGGACTCATCTGTGAATAGAACGCAGCTACTGTTCATTTCTCCAACCCCTATGATCATTTGCAAAACTCAATCGTTCAAATCAGTGCATTCTGAGCAATCTGGGACCAGTTGCAGGTATACTTGATATCAATTCACTTGCTTTCAACTTTCTTCTATCCTTTTTGGCCAAAATTGGCCATCCATGCATGTTAACAAATTACTGGACTATAGTCATAGCTGGCAAATTGCGCTCCCTAAGAACTGTCAACACCATGTATCTGTCTTCATTTTGATTTGTAGCTCTCAGACAACCCAAACCTGGTCTTCTGGTGTATTCTAGAGTCTCTTTAAACTGTTTTAAGGCATTGTGGACTGTGCTTCTAGCCATGTTCATTACATTTGCAATGTAACATACATTGCATCCACCATCATTTAAGGCTACAGCTCTAGCCATATCTTTAGGTCAAATTTTTTTAAGGTGAAATGTGGTAACCCTACTTACATTTACAACATGTAAAAATAAAGAAATAATGATAATGAAGCACAAAATGGTTAAGATAAATTTGATGCCATGAGACTTTATACACATAATTTGAATATTTGACTATGATGGCTTGTTTATAAAAAAACCATTCAACATAGCCTACATATTTCCATGACAACAAATGTCTACCATAATATTTTATACAAGCAAATATAAAATATAAATATCCATTTTTTTGTCCCTGAGTGTATATCAGATGTATCTACATAACAGGGAAAAAGATATGTATTTATCTATCATTTATTTTATTCATTTATCTGAGCTGTAACTAGGAATAAAGTAAACATCAATTTCATATGGTACCATTAAAATAAAAATATTTATGAATTACTGAAGGTTTAAGGGCCATTGTTTAGTGTTTTAGATTTGGGTAAAGTTCATGAGAGAGAGGCTTTTGCTGAAGTAAATGACAAAATACTTAGATATATTGATGCATGGTGAGTCATTTGAGATATTTAAGCTGAACCAGGAGTTTGAACATTTTTGTTACACTTATCTTCACAAGGAAACACATAAAGAGAGCAAATCTTATAGAAGGAAGAAATATTGGATGATTCCTAGTTCAGATTTTGTTGTTAGCTAGTCCACTTCCTGAAGCTGCAACGGTTGCTTTGAGAGTTCATGTTGACCATAGAAGTAAATAAAAATAATTCTGAGAAATACATGAGAATAACAGCTTCACAATTGATTCCTGTGTTCTTAAAATAAGCATTTGCAGTTGGCTAATTTAATTCATACAGTCAGAAATAGTTAACAATTACATTAGTTAGCAATCTGCATGTTGTGTTTAGTTTATCCCATAGAGTCCACCATTATGGATCATTCTCTTGCTGCTTGCTGACAGGTTTCTGTTCAGTTCTCAGTTAGATAAGTTTATTGGATGATGTTTTGACGAGAAAATAGAAAAACAAATGCCACTAAGCCTTAGGACCATCTACTTTCTGATTGTTTGCATTTTGTTGATTCTTTTTATTCTGGTAAGCATGGAACATTAAAACTTAAAACAACCACTACAGTAATAAAAATAATTAAAATATAAAGTTAAGATGAGTGCCAAAGGAAAATTAGCTATGAAAGGAGTTTTTTTTTTGAATAGTGTGTAACACCTGTTTTTACTACTGAGGCACCACAGGTGGTGGACATTAATGATACATGAAATGAAATGATATATTGTGAAAGGATATTTTTTAAAGAAGGAAGTGTTCCAGGCCTATGTTTAGGGTATCTCCCCAGCATTTGCCATTTATGAGGACTGAGAAAACCTGGAAAAAACCTCAGTCAGGGAGGATGATCCTGGCAGGATTTGAACCCCAGACCTCCCACTTACGAGTTTGTACCTTAACAACCTCAGCCACCTTTGACAGTATATGAAAGGAGTAAGAGTATATTTATATAAGATAACAGAAATGTCTGAAATTGGTTGCAGAGGTTGTATGAAACAGTGATAGAATCAAGGATGTTACATGGAGTGGAAATTTCTGTAATATCAATGATTGTAAACAAAATTTATGTAATATATTGGATGTTTTGTAAAGAGTTGGATCTATCAAAAGCATCACCAAGAGGAGTTACATTGGCAGAATTAGGAGAACAAGAAGAAAAGGAATTATGGTTGAAAGAGTTCTGAAATACTGGTACAGGAATCTGAAGCTAGAGGATGATAATATAATGAAACCTTTTGAGAAATACCAAAGAACAGTTTTGTATTCTAACTGGTGGAAGAGACTGAAAGAAACATTGGAAGATATAAGTATGGGCAATATATGGCAGAAGGGAGAAAATAATTCAGTATGTTTCTTGAGGAAAGTAAGGAGGAGGATAGAAGATATTAAGAAATGAGAGATAATGTCAAGTTTTGAGATTAAAAGTTCTTTGAGATTGTACAAGATATTAAAGAAAGATTGGGGTAGGGAGAAATATGTTGACACCTGTGATAAGGAAGGGAGGGATATGCATGAAAGCAAATGGGGGCATTGTATTTTAAAGGATATTTCAGAAACAATAGTATGGAAGTATGTTTATGTGTGGGGAAACAGAGGATATGCCCCATTGTTTGATGCAGTGCAAAGAAACAAGTAATTAGAGAGAGGGTAAATGGGATCCAAAATGGAACAAAATGGAAAACAATACTGTAGCAATAAAAATGTTGACAGTCAGAGGGTGGGAAAGAAGTAGGAATATGGGCGAACATTTAGGAAGAGTAAGAAATGTATATAGTAATTTGTTATACTTTTTGTAATGAAAGATTGAAATAAATATGACATATCTAAATATAAGTTTGATTTCCTAAGAAAAGTAGCATGTGAAAAATTATTCAATATTTCAGACTCTAATTTCTTGTGTATGTCAGAAATACTTTGAGATACAATGTTTGATTATTGCCTTTTGTGTGGATTACAGTGATTTAAAAATTGCACGTAGCCAGGAGCCAAAAGATATTTCACAGCTGACTGAGGAAATTGGTCTATTTCCAATTGAAGTTTTTCAGTATGGGCACAAAAAAGCAAAGATTGACCTCTCAGTTTTAAGGAGACTTGAACATCAAAGGAGAGGAAAATATGTTGTAGTAGTGGGGTAAGTATCTTGGATCTTCCAGAGTTTGTCTTTTTTACTTGCTTTCATTTTACATTTGATTAACTGAATCTAAATTTTATTATAACCAGCACTAAGTTTATTTATCTTTAATGGAAAATTTTGTTTAATAAATTTACAATAAGTAAATATAATTTTAATTGTATTATTATTATTATTATTATTATTATTATTATTATTATTATTAAATAATAATAATAATAATAATAATAATAATAATAATAATAATAATGACAATCTAATGCATTTGTGGATAGAATCACTCCAACTCCTCTTGGAGAAGGCAAGAGCACAACAACATTGGGTTTAGTGCAAGCATTAAGTGCTCATCGCAAGAAGAATTCATTTGCTTGTGTCCGCCAACCTTCACAGGGACCAACATTTGGAATAAAAGGTAAGAACTATTTTGAATTTTTTTTTTGACTCTTATAAACTAATTAAATGTGAAGTACATCATGTTGAGATTTCTCCAAGAGTTCTACATGTTGAAGTAAGGTATTACTGTTTTATAAAACAGAATAGTGACTGTGATTTTCTGCATAAAGGCAAAAAAATTGAGAATTAAAATTCAAATGTAAATTGGAACTTGTACGGTGAAGTCAATCATATAATTGATATTATTGTCTGACTTAGTTGAACTACACACTCTTAATGCTTCCTTTCAAATAAGTGAAGCATTAAGAGTGTAGTTCAATTAAATCATACAATAATATCAGTTATAAAAAAAATTGAGAGCTTATTAACTTTCTTAATCACAAAGTGCTTACCAATAATGTGTTGTGGCAATTGTAAATATATAGAAAAGAATCTGTAACATACCAGTCAAACATTTGGAATAGAATGGGACAGAAGAGTATATTTTGATACCCCAGCCATATTGATGGACCTTTTGCAGTTAAGCCCCCCCATTAGTAACACCTCCCAAAGAAAGGGATGAGATGAAGGAAACACTGTGTGACTAGGGGCAGCAATTTAGGGATGTAAATGGGATCCTAATGTTTTCCCAGATTGTAGGTTTCAAACTTGACAGGCATGAAAGAGCCATGATAATTTCCCGAACAGTGAGCACTGAGCAATACACATTTAAACAAATATCAATTATATAGAAACAAACTACATTGGGATTTCAAATTTATTCAAACTTCACTGCAAGCTAGTTTGAGTGGATGATGTAATTGCTAACCGGCACCTTGAAGGGTATCAGCTTTCAGAGGATGATATTGTGCAATCTAACAAGTGATTAAAGAACTAACATGATCACATTTTGGAAACAAATTTATTTAGAACTACAATATGGCAATAGTCTTTCTGTTGTTGAGTTAAAAGTAAAACTACTAAAATCATGTCAACAAATTAAAACTCCCTTGATGTTTCACATTAAAACTTTTTTATTAAAAAGTAAGTTGGGACTAATTTCGTGAGTCACTTGCTCACATTGTCAACCATTTGACGACTAATGGATCACTTCAAGTAGGATATATATTTGGCTGTGTGCACTCTGGTGGTCTGTTGATGAACCTGTACAAAATGTTGTCTGCTTGCGGTATATCAAAATTCATGTCTATATTCATATTTTTATATATATATATAATGTTTGTGTAAACTTTAAATATGGCATGTATATGTAGTTTAAAATGGTAGGAATTTTCACAGTGAAATAAAATATAATTTTGCAGTTTTTTATGAGGAAATCATTTGTGAATTTTGTTCCACTTACATGGACATGTTTTAAAGGCTGTTGTCTTCATCATCAGCTTGGTATTAAGATGTTGCTCTGAAGATTTTATGAATTTAATGATGAAGTTACTGTTGTTTGGAAGATCAATTTAAATAATTAAACTCCCAAACAGCATAACTTCATCGCTAAATTCATAAAATCTATAGAACAACATCTTAATACCATGCTGGGGATGCTGACAGTGGAACCATGCTGATAATGAAATTTTCCTCAAAATTTTTTTAAATTGTGGTATGCATTTGTTATTTTTGTACCTGACAGTGTCTGAAACTTGTTTTAGTAAATTGACAGCTAATAAATGGAATTGAATGCTATTAAAGCTATTTTTAATTCTGTAAGAATTTAGAAGCAAATTATTTGCTGCTCTAGTGTTATGTGCATGATAATCAGAATTTTTAAAAATAAATCTTTGTTTTGGAAATTAAGAATAATGTCTGTAGAATATAGATAGAAGATATGTTTAATTTTTTACAAATGTCTTTGCTAGGGGAATGTTATTCTGAAAATTTTGTTTTTCTGAAAATTTCTTTGGCATTTTAAACTCCTAGAAAATTTTTGGTGTCAAAAAAATGGTGTGGCATAGAAGATCTGGGATTACACATATACAAAATATTGAGGGAAACTACATCACTGAGAACTCTTGAGTGCATAACACAAATGTCTAAGTTATTCTTCTCTCGGATTTATCCTCATCATTATCTTCTATAAATGCATCAACTTGAACAGTGCATGTGACTCTTAAAAATGGTTTTGGATTTAAGCAGTTATTAATAAAGTGTGTTTTATCAGACGTGAGGTTAAAGAAAATCATCAAGATAGGGGAATACCTAGGAAAAGTAAGGGACAAGTGGAGGAGAAGTATAAGGAAGGAGCTGGAGGGCATACACAATGGTGAAAATGGTAATCTATGTAATGGGTTCTTTGCCATACATATAGTAGGCAGTTAAGGTATGGGAGATAGCTTTAGTACTGTAAAATTTTTACATAAGTTTTGATAGTGTTAAATTTTTCAGATATTATGTGTGTTTAAGTGTAATTGACCAATTCAGAAATATGGGAATTATTAGTGTAGAAATTGCAGTTAATTGTAATTGATTATAATAATGATTTGAATATAAATTATTTATAGTACCGTGTTTTATTTTGGTTGGATCAGAGCCTGGTCCCATGGATATTCTAGTAGGTAGCTGCTGATAAGACCACCTCCTTGGTCTAGTGGTTAGCATTGCTGAATGCTGGCTGGGAGGTGGGTTCAAGTCCTGGTACTTAGGAATTTTTCAAAGTTAGGAAGGCCTGAAACGGGGTCCACCCAGCCTTGTGAGAACAATTGGGAAGCTGCCTTGATGTATAGGTGGCGATCTTTGATCTAGTAAGCCGCAATATAGCAACTGGCGGGATGCGGTGTGCTGATCATATACTCCCCTGCAATACTGCACTCTACTACATGTGATGGAGATAGAAGATGCAGCAGTCATGTCAGTAAGTTGAAGGCCCACATAGGGCTATGGAAAACCAGGCTTAAAAGAAGCTGCAGATGAAGCAGGGATTGGGGGGTGGACCCAATCAAATTGGAAGTTTGATTGGAGTTAGTACCTTCTGAAATTGTCAAAGGTATTGATCCTATTTGTTATATTTTAGTTTTAATTGGTTTTTTGTGTTTATTTTGTTATAAATATTTTGTATGTTGTTGTGTGTGAGAAATAAAAATTCATTCATAAGGTATGTTTTTTGTTCTATAAATGTAAAATTGATCTCCATATCATTCATAATTAATTAAATAATTAAATTTTCATGTTATGAGATTTTCAGTATGACAAGGGCAATCTGTAGTGTATGATGTGTAGTATAGTGTATAATATTGAACTAATGCAATGTTTGGATTATTTCTGTATATGATTTAATGTATCATGTAAATTCAGGGGGAGCAGCTGGTGGAGGATACTCACAAGTAATTCCAATGGAGGAGTTCAACCTTCACCTCACAGGGGATATCCATGCTGTAACTGCTGCCAACAACCTATTGGCTGCACAACTGGATGCCAGAATATTTCATGAAAACACACAGAGTGATGAATCTTTGTATAACAGACTTGTGCCCAGAGTTAAGGGCAGCAGGGCATTCTCCAAAATCCAAGTAAGATGGCTCTAAGAATGTTTAGATGAAAGTTAAATTAAATGTTGAATTTCACAGTAATAGTGAATTTAAATTATACATAATCTTTTATAAACCTGTGTAATATTGCAGTGCCTCTATTATGTTGTTAATGTTTTATTGCAAAATCTTCAAGTTATTTTATTTTACTAGTGTTAATGTAATAATCTTTAAAGATGTTGAAAATGCTATGAGCATTCATAGTGATTCTCTCTAAGTCTACTGGCATTTCTACGTATGCCAAACAGTGCAGTACCACATTTGGGTACTGTAAAGTGTAACATAAGTTCCCTTACCAGAAATTTGCTGTACACCCTATAACTATCACAGAAACTGGCATTTTATCTACATAGTAATTAAAGGATATTGTATTGTAGAGTTTAGACCAATATAAATGGCTGGGGTCACTAAGTCACATGCTGATGAATGGGAAGGAGGTGTGTAGTTCATATTCCACCAGGACTAAGGTTTTTTCCAGATTTTCCTTACTCCTCAGATACCCTAACTTACACCTGGAGCACTGCCTTCCAAAATATTCCTTTATCAGTTTATCATTCCACATTATGCATCACTGAGTCATCTTCCAAATGGACAAATATTAAAGGAGTTTTTCAATTTTTATGAGGAAATCACTCAAATTTCCCTAATTTTGTTCCACTTACTTGGAGATGTTTTAAAGGCTGTTGCCTTCATCATCAGCATGATCCACTGTCAGCTTCCCAGTATAGCATTAAAATGTCACTCTGGAAATTTTACAAATTTAGTGATGAGGTCACTGTTGTTTGGAAGATCAAAATTAACTAAATTTTCTGTTTTTGTTTATGAATATATGTTTCTATACTTTTAATTCTATGGGTTTCATTACTTCATAACTGTAACCTCTTGCTCTATGCTATTGAACTGAGAACTTTCAAGTGAAGTTCAGAACTTCAAAACAATTACCTATCAGCAGTATGTAGAAGTAAGAGAGATTAGGTTAAGCATACTAGGAGAGTAGTATTTACTGTAATGGAGTCTTTTTTCAGATTTAGGATATTATGTTTAAGTAGTTGTTTTCTGAATGTGTGCTATTACATTATATTGACTAGGTGTAAATTTTGAATTTGAGTAAAGTTAAAGAAATTCATAGTATTAAATAGTAAAAGCTGGGAAGCTCTGTGCCTTCTTGATAACTGAGAGCATAGTGTCTTTTGGCTCCTGTGGTAGATGGTGGCATTACCTTCTGGATCTTCTGAAGTTGCTGAACTGAAACTGTTATGATATATCAATTAACTTAGTAAGTAGATATGAGTAGTTTTGCTAAGATTCATCTACTCAGCAAATATTGTAGTTTTTTTAACATGACTGGCACAGAGCCAGAGCTGAAGCCACTTTTGTTGTAAACATAATAATATAAATAATATACTATTGTCAATGTCCATCACCTGTAATGCAAGTAGCAAAAACAAGCATTAAACAAGAAGTTAATGAAATTTGAGTAATTTATTCATAAAAAATTGCAAAATTATACTATTTCACTGTAAAATTCCGCTATTTAAAACTACATTTATAAAAATAGAGAGTTTACAAACTGAGTTTTGCCTACCTGCTTTTAACTGCTTCACATGCTCTTTTCTAAATATTTTGTGTTTGCTGGAATCAAGAGATAAACGTATAATAGAAAAATATCTATTGAAAGATGAGGTGGAGAGGTAGACAAATTCAATACAGTTCCTTGTGAATTAATTGGAACAAGGTAATTTTTTTTATAGTTTTCCCAATGGTGGCAACTGTGCTACACATTACTTATTCTTAGATCCTGCACTCTCTATGTATTCTTTGCACTTTTATTCATTGTTAATTGTTCTGTGTGACATTTTAGGATAAAAGTGTGTTTATTTTGATGTGTGTCACTGTTGAAGGATTTTGAAATTTCCTTGTGCGATTAGTAATACCTATGTCTTCAATGGATGCAACTCCCAGGAAGAGTAGTACAATTAGAGCACTATATCAGAATAATTCCATGACACAAAGATAGTTAGCTACTAAATTTGGTAGGTACTAAATTTGGTAGGCACTATAAATAGAATTATTCAGCAGTACAAACAGATTGACTCAATTTCACTGAAAAAAAGGAAAATTTTGATAAAAAAAGAAAATAATGCCAAATGATGAATGTTTTCTCCTCAGAAGAAGCAAATCAAACCCACTCTTACTACTGTGGACTTGGCTCATTAATTGGGGGAAAGGGGAGTGTTTTGACCATTTATAATGTTTGTCGTAGACTTCTGGCAGTTGGAAGGAAAGCCCGCAAACTTGCAAAGAAACACCTAACAGAAGAAATGTGCAGGAAACATCTCTTGGTGGTATGTAGTCACCAGGGCTGGGCAATGGAACATTGGAAGAAAATTCTTTTCTCTGATGAGAACTACTTTGAAGTGCAGGGGGAGAAGGTTCAATATGTGTGCTGAGCAAATAATGAGGCAATAACACCCCATGAAGAAGATGTTTTGGGGGTGTTTCACGCATGAAGTACTGGGACTCTTAGTACCAGTCAATGGAATGATGAAATCTGACCAGTACATCCAAATACTGGAAAAGAGAGTTGTTGCAGAGCTGCAGAATAGATTTTCAGATGGTTTCCAGATGGTGACAGAATTTCCCAGCACAATTTGGTTCCTTGCCATATTTCAAAGAAAGTGAAGAAATTCTTCAATGAGAACAATATTTGTGTGTTAAGAGTGGCCAGGGAACTCCCCTGACATTAATCCAATAGAAAACTTATGGGCTATCTGCAAAAGGAGAGTCATAAAACTTGACTGTTCCACAAAAATATGTATGATAGAGTGTCTAGTTAACGTGTGGTTTCATGATGATGAACTTAAAAATAAGTGCTCAAAACTTGTGGAATCTATGCCAAATTGTGTAAAATAACTTATAAAATAAAAAGGATGACATATTAGCTACTAGCAAAGATTAAAGGTAGTATCAGTTGAACGATAAAAAAAAGTATAAAATGTGTATATTATTATCATGTTCCGATTAATTAGCATATATGTACATGCCTTCATGTAATTATCAAAATAAGTTATTCAATCTCAAATATTTTTCAAGTAATGATTGGATTTTTGGCCAAAAAATATTGAGCCTTTTTTTCTCATTTAGAAGTCAATAAGTTGATGCTCAATGCCCCCAATCTTTAGGGTTCCAGAACTCCTACTGCTATATACAAAGCTTTCCTCTCCAAATCTGTGACAAGAAAGTTATTTGTTTCAGTTGCGGAGATTAGAAAGATTAGGCATCACTAAGACTGGCCCTGAAACTCTTACTCCTGAGGAACGGAGAGCATTTTGCAGGCTGGAAATTGACCCAGATACAATTACGTGGACCAGAGGTGAGTGGTATCTCTTGTGATAGCACCTTGTCATTTACATTAATGAATGGAAAACTTTGATATGCATAAAGTAAATTTATCCCTTTATATGGCACACTTTCTGCATAGTAGCAAACACTTATTTGCTGTTTTTAATTTTTAAGCATTTATTTTTTTACTCACTTTGTCCCTTTACTATCATTTCTTTAAAGTGACATTAGACAGAACATGTATAGGCAAGTTACAGAGTTAAATAAAGTGTATTCTACACTAATGCATTCAACATGTTCATACTAACTCTACTTACATAAAACTAGGACATGTTTTGGAAGCAATCACTCTCATCATTAGCTATTGATTACTATTACTCGAAATGGTGGCAGGTACCAGGATGCTCTGGGTGGTCTGATGGCTCTAGTAGGAACATGCTGAGTTCGTCCATAGGAGGAAAATCAGAATTCATTAAGTTTTTCTTATTTTTTAAGATGAAAATGAAGTGTGCTACTGCCACTGACTTATCAACTTGTTTAAACCAAATATTCCTAAACTGTTCTTTTCTCTGAATTTCCAAATTTCTCTTTGTTTTTTCAATGTATTTCTCATCACAATCTGCAATTTGGTTTCATAAATTCCTGATTTCTTTTCTGTTTGTATGGTGTCTTTTACTGTGCAACCTAATAAATTCTTGACATATTTGTTCTTTGGTGCTAACATTATTCCATGTCTTTGAATATCTTCTTAAATTTGCTTTGGTAAGTTGGATGGTATGTGAAACTTTTGAATTTTATCTTTCCTTGGTGTTCTTCAGGGAAACTTCTCATAACCGTTTTTGTCTTTTAATTTAATGATAATTTTTATTCCTATGTCTTTGTTGAAACCATTGATTATTGCTGTCTTAATTATCTATTGGTATTCCTTTTGTATACTGTTTTTGTTAGTGGAATTTTAATTAATCTGTATGCCAAGCTCTGAAACACTGAAAATCATGAAATTAAACCAAAGGCTAAGCTGCTGAAACAACTTCATAATCCAATCCACTTAGTATCCACTCGGTAAAAAACTTTCATCTTAAAAAATAAGAAAAGTTTAATGAATTTTGATTTTTCTCCTATGGATGAACTCAGCAAGTTCTGACTAGAACCATCAGACCACCCAGAGCATCCTGGTGCCTGCCACCATTTCGAGTAATAGTAGTGAATAACTGATGATGAGAGTGATTGCTTCCAAAACATGTCCTAGTTTTATGTAAGTAAATGGAGTTAGTGTGAGCATGTTAAATGTATTAGTGTAGGATAAGTTACAGAGTCTCATTGCTCCAACTAAGGGAGGACATTCTTTTCTAACTTCTTTTAAGATGTGACTCCCTTCCACCACTACTGTTTTGTTCAATGTGATGTTAATTAGTCTGGATTATTGCTTTACACTACATTTATCCTGTAGAAAGCTGTATCACAGTTTAGGAAGAGGAATATTAGTTCACATCTCCTGGCATTGGTGGTGCAATGTCTAGATGTGGTCTTGTTTCAACAAGTCAAACCTACAAGAAGCCATGGGCAAAATATCTGGTGACTTCACAGGGATTGATTTAAGGGGTATAACATGGACACCAGTCTCAGCAGCTTTCTGATAGTAGTAGATGAGAATTGATCTGGCAGTGTGACTCAATGCCTTGTCCATGTGAATGCAAAATTTGAAGTGTCTTCACCATATAACCAAGGTATCTCTTCATTGCAAATTAAAGTACAAGCTTTCTTCTGGAAATAGGTTGCATTTACCTTGACATTATTATCTGTGAATCCTCAGTAGTCCCTGAGCACAGTAACTTGCAATCACCATGAACTCCCAGGAGAACTTTTCTTTGCTTTCCCAGATGTAGTTGGAGTGCCCTTTTTGGCCTATTGGACATTAGTAAATGGTATGTGGTTTCTGTACCACATTTGTTGTTGTTGTCAGTCTTGGTGGTGTAGTGGTAACCATACTTGCCTTCTAAACCCAAGATCATGGGTTCAAACCCAGCCAAGATTGATGGATTTTTTCGGGCATAAAAATCCTAAGTATGGCTTCCTTCAGAAGGGAAGTAAAGCGGGGGTCCCATGTCGTACATTTATGCCATGATAAAGAACCTCAAGCCTGATAGAAGAGGCCTATGAGCAAAATTTGTTGGTTGTTTCATGCCCTGAATTGAATAGGATGCTGATGACCTGAGATGTTAAAGAGCATCCATAAATAAACCAAATCAACTAACATTTGTCACTTATCACATACTCTTTATACATTTTTTTGGCACTGGTGAAGCATTTCTTAATGAGGGCACAGTGAAAAGTTCTCAGCCTTGCACAGAGGTGGCATTGATATCAATAAAATTTTTTTGTCATATTGCTACATGTTTCACAATAATGTTAGTCTATTGTCAACTTGATCTATTGAATAGTTTTGTTTGTACAACTGCTGAACATAGACATGTTGCATGTTTTTAATTCAAATGGAGAAACTGGAATACTATGCCATCATAAAATTCTTTGTTTGGATGGTACCAATAGAAATTCATCCAAAATTGGGAGAAGTTTTTAAGAATCTGCTCCTTTATTTTCAACTGTTAATAAATGGGCAAAAAATTTAAATGCTGCCATACTTCTCTTGAAGAAAGTTCACATGAAGGACATCGAAAAATGCAACACAGAGGAAAACATCGAGAATGTGCACAATATGGTATTGGACAATTGGTGATTAGAGGTGCATGAAATAAGCTGTTGCCACAGGTACATCAGAAAAACATGTATGGTACATTTTACATGAAAAACTAAAATGGAGCAAGCTTTGTGCAAGATGGGTGCCATATTTGCTAAATGCTGACAAATATGAAAATGTATTTCACAGCAATGTTTGGACCATTTTAAAAAGAATGCAACTGATTTTGTGTGCTAATTTGTTACTGTGAATGAGATGTGGGACCACGACTACACTACAGAAATGAAATAGCAATCAAGGCAGTGGATGGAAGCCAGTTACCCTGCACATAAAGGCAAAGTTGATATCATCTGCTGTAAAGGTTATAGCAAGGGTTTTCTAATGCAAAAAGGGGTTCTTCTTATTGATTGTCTTGCAAAAGTTAAAACAATAGCTGGCAAATACTACACATGTCTTCCAGGCCAACCGGATAAAAAAATACATGAGAAAAGGGCCTGGATTGCAAAAGAAAAAATATCATTTTTCTCCAGGATAATGCACCTGCCCACAAAGATGTCTTAGCAATGAGAAAATTGAGTGATTTGAGGTAGGAACTTATGGAACATTCACCCTATTCACCAGATTTGATACTCTCTGACTTCCACCCATGTCCACATCTAAAGAAATTTTTGTCTCAAAATGTTTTGCATTCAATGAAGAGGCTATTGCAGCTGTAGATGGGTATTTTGAAGACCTTTCAACATTAAGCTTCAGGAATGGAATCTACTGATTGGAAAATGCATTGACCTCAAAGGGGACTAGTAGAAAAATAAATGTATTTTTGACCTACAAAACAGTCTTTCACTGCCAGGCTAGAGCTTTTCACCTCTGAGAGCTGAGAGCTCTCAAGGCAAGCCCATGTACTTTATGATATCATTCCACTCCAATTTTCATGAATTAAGTAGCATATTGTACCACCTTTAGATGTTCATGTGCAGTTAGCAAGGTTCTTTGATTTGGCAGGTATTTATTCAATAACTTCTCTCTTAACTTTGATGCAGTTTGTCTTGGCTGTGCATGCTTTATTTTTACTTTTGTTGCATTTTAAACTTTGGGTAGAAACCCATTCTTATATCTGAGCAATATAATGCACACACAACTTTCTAATAGTGAGACCTTTCTCTTTGCAGCATATCACTGATAGAATATAGTCAGCATCAGAAAGTTCAACAGTGTATCCTTGTCTAAAATTTGCAATTTTTATTCCAATTTCATCAACTCTTGCATTAACTGTACCAACAATTCCAGACTCTCACTGATGCTGTCAAGAGAATGCATGTGTGTGCTGAAAATAACCATGGCAAATGAATAATTCAAGGTTAATCATAACTCAGTTGACCCTCTATAAAAAGACACAGTAATTAGAAAAAATGGAACGAAAACTCTACTGTGGAACAGGAAATCACCAAGCTGTTTATGCCATGAAAACTCATATTTATGCTGTGGCATGCAATAAGGTTAGACAAATTTATTATTTCTGAAAAATACAAATTCAAGGTCCATTAGCTGTGACTTATTTGCCTTTTTGTTTTTTAAAAATTGGGAAAAAAACTTTCTCTAGCAAATTAACTGAACAAGAAATTTTAACAAATATGTAAGGGTTTGAAAGCCATCTGCCATTTGGGAAGATAAAAGGGATTGAGTATGTGAATATTTTCTTTTCATTGCTTTTGATCTCCTTTCTGTAAGTTAAAAGTCTGCTGCAATGAATGTAGATGTTTATTTTTTATTCTAGTTGCTTAGCATGTATAAAAAGAGTATTAATGAATAAAACCAAACAATTATTATATACAGATTATAGAAGAGTCATGGGCAATCAATTTGAGATAGGAAACTATTGGTCAACAAAGCAGAATTTCTAATCTATGTAAATCTAAAATAATGAATTTTGGCACCAATAAATCAGTTTTGAAGAATGATAGCATTACAACTTAAATGGTACCATATCTTGTTATGGGCTTAGGAAAAACCTGAGAGGACAGTTCATGAGCAGTGTTTTCAAATTGTAGGATAACTAACATCAGTAAAAATAAGAACAAATCATGTGACTGCATGCCACTGAACACATTAACTGGTTTAATGAAAAATTTAAAATGATGGAAGAAACACCCTGTGTGTACCCTCTAGCCTAGTGGATAAGGTACCCAACTTGGATGGAAAAAGTTGGATAAAACATAAGTTCAAGTTCTAATATGGAGTTCCTTTTATTGAGTGTGGGGTTGTTTTATTTGTTTTTATTAAGGCCAACTTTATTTTTGCTTCTATTTTCCCAGCCATGCATTCATTTTTATTTTTTTTTTCTACAGCAATGTATTCCTTCTTTTGTAATGTATAATCATATTTGTTTTACCTAAGTGCAGCAAAAATTTAAGGAGCTTTATTTAAGATTATTCCATTTCTTAACCTATGACCACCACTCTGCTAGTTCATTGCTCCCCTTAATTGCATTGTAATGCATTTTATATGATTCTTGATTACGTAAGCATAAACAATATTAAATGAATAAACTTTCAATATTAATTCAATTTGGAATCAAACACAGTGAAACACGCATTAATAATCTCTTCTGAGTCAAAATATTTAGAACACTCTTTATGGTTTTTACTTACATGAGATTTACCCAGTACATGGAACAATTGTCCACATCAACAAGATTTACTCAGTTTCATGGAGCAATTGTCTGCATCCCCAGCTGTTAAACAACTGTTGAATCATTCGTAGAATTTGGGTAGGTAGGTATCTGGGTTAACTTTGGTGGTCTTGTGATAAAGTGAATAAAGAGCTGTCTGCTTCCAGGATGTTGAAATTCATAAGGGTTTACTCTTATTTGTTTATATAAATCCTTTCCCATATGTTTAATTCTTTTGGTTTTTGAACAATTTTTAATAAACCATGAAATAGAAAAAGGCACCAAGTTATTAAAATATATATACATACACACACACACACACACACACACACACACACACACACACACACACACACACACATAGGATGTTAATGAACTACACCAAAATAATTTCAGGTAGTGTAGAGATGCCGTATATAAGCAATTTGGGCTAAAAAATGTACGACCTTTTTGTTCATATTTTGAAGTTATGGCTATAAGTTTCTAAAGCACCGGTATGTCACTGGCTAATCAAGATGCCCTTTAAAGCATAACACAGGATAACAAAGGGAGATTTCTGAACATATCACTCTGACGTTATGGTTATGACATTAGCTTTCGAATAAGAGGTGGTTTGAGTCTAGTTCATCACTGTTTTTTATTTTGTTTTCTGACTAGGGCCTAATAATGCAGCTTTTAGCCCATGTTTTAAGTTGCTGTATTGTGTATACACTTAAATCTTAAATACCAATTCATATAATTACAAACCTCTCTTATCAAAGATAGAATTATGGGTAATCTTAAAAAGTTGGGTGTAGTTTATTCAAAGATTGCCTAAATTTCATTCAGTTCTGTAGTATACGTATCGCAGCACTTCAAATTAAATAAAAAAAAATTAATGACATGTCAAGAATTGAACCTGCAGCCTGTGGAACATCAGCTTTTGCATTATGAATTATGCCGCACATGCAGTTAAAGAAATCCCTCTAGAGTAGGCTATATAATGCAAGAAGGCAATTAATAGATATTCAGTGTTGCATTGTCAAATGATTAGTTTGGGATTTGAGAGATTTTTATGGCACCAAATCATTAAAATGCTGAAAAGGAACTGCAGAAAATTGATATTTCTATGCTTGCAAGGCAGTTTTAAAGACATTCTAAACCAATTTTTCACCCGGTTTGGCTTTAACACCAATTTATCAGCATCTGGTGCAAAAATGTTTAAGACCATAAAACTGGATTATGTTTAGTTGTGGACCATGCATTGCCTATCTCAAATTGTTTAAATATGGCACTAAACCTTTATGTTTTTTTATGTAAACTGCTTTTAGTTTGCATGCATATCTTCTCATATGTACTTTCACTTCAAAACTTGCCAGTAAACATAATGGTTACAATTATCAAATTTTTTGAGGTTAAGTCTGCAACTGAGTAAAAATTTGCATTGCTCCTGAAAAATAAATCACTTCTTGCACACCTTCTTTCCAAAAATTATATATTGATTTGAGCATTTCTTTTTGCATCTGTAGGTTTTTCTCTGCATTGACAGAAATTTAAACAGGGTTTGTTCCTTCTGCCAATAAATTTGTACAGCATTTTGTTCAAGGAAGGAGCATTCAGAAATGAAATGTCTTGTTTACTGAGTCACAGATACATACATCTGTGTGACTATGCCACACTTAAATGAGCACATTTTATTATTTTTACCATCTATTATTGTGTAATTTTATTATCTTTAATATTTGGTTTGCTAAATATGTATTTGTGATCATAATGAAACTGTGGTATCTTTACTTGCAGTTGTGGATACAAATGACAGATTTTTGCGACAAATAACCATTGGTCAGTCTCCAACTGAAAAAGGCCAGGTTAGGCAAGCAGGATTTGTAATGTCTGTAGCCAGTGAAATTATGGCAATTCTTGCCCTTTCTAGAAATATGCAGGATATGAAACAACGCCTCAGTAAAATTGTAGTTGCTCATGATAAAAGGGGTGCACCTGTTACTGCAGATGATCTGGTAAGTAAAATTTCCAAAATTTTGATTTTGATAATTGTTACAGTGTTTAGAGCAGAACAGCACATAGCAGAAGTGGTAGTGGTAGTTTATTGATCCAGTTGATCGCTTTAGTACATAGTTGTACAATTGATGTTGAACATGTCTTAGTAAAATACTGAATTATATACATATAATATCAATATTTGAATATCAAAAGTAAAAGTAAAAAACATAATACAATTAAGTGTATACAATAATATCATGGTAAGTACAGAGATGAAGTACATGGTCATTCTCACACTACTAGGACAAAGTGCAGTTATTAGTTATTTATCATTATTTACAAGGAAATTCTGAATGGAATAAAAGCAGTGGTTAATTAGGTGTGCCTTTAGGGATAATTTGAAAAGTTTATCTTATTGTATTTTTTTAAGTAGTTTGGAAGGTTAATGTATATTTTTATGCCAGAGTGCAGTATGCTCCTTTGGTGTAAGGAGGTATAATGCTTATATACATGGAGATGTGAATTTTGTATTGTATTGATGGATTGCTTCATTCTTAATCAAGGGTGAACCTGTATTATTGATGATTTTACAGATAAACATTATTATTTCAAATATGTAGATACAAGTAATGTTTTATACATTTAATTTTACATATTTTGCTGCTACTTTTAGTTACTGGAGCATTTATAAAACTATTTACATTTTTATAAAATGTAGTGATCAAGTCTATTATTTTAGTTTGTTTCTGAGGCATATACTTGATGTTGTACTCCCTGTGGAAATGTTTTTATACAGTATTTTTTTAATGTCTCATTATGACTTTACTGCATCTGCAATAATTAAAATTCTATATTGAACTTTTCATACAAAGTACTTTGAGGATTTATCCTTAGAATTTATTTTCACTTTCGATCATGAGACACAAATATTATTATTCTTATATTATTCGAAACAGAAATACAATTAAAACCTTACAAATAAGTGAATATTTTAAACCATATAGTAAATTATAATTTAGGCATATTTTCAAATATGGTCAGTAGGTTGGTTGTGGCATTGGGTATGCTAATATTTATAATATTTCCCTAGCTTCTCAATTAAAAGCTTTATTTTTCATTTGTTTGTTGCTATGAAGTTAGCTGCATTTCAGTATATATTCTTGCTTAGGATAGTATTCATGTCCTTACACAGTAGGCAGTAGCTGTCCTTGATTCATTTCATCCTGAAGAGGTGCTATGGCAGACAATCATGCTGACTATTAAAGTGGCATTGGGCAACTCCGATTTTCCTTGGTTTCAATAAAAGATGTTTGAAAGTCTTTGGATCCTCAAATGGTTACTTTAAGTTTTTGTTGAATATGTTGTTGTTCTTGTTCAGTTATTAATCTTTTTATGAGTTTCGATTTAGATGGAAGTTCAAGTTCAAAAGATTTTAATTTTATGGTGGCTCTATTTTTTTGCTAAAATATCAGCAATCCAATTCCCCTTTAATCCAACATGGCTCAGGATTATTGTAAAACTATTTTTGTATTTCTGATCTGGATTGTATGATATAGTTTTCTTATTTCATTTATAGTGTACTTTGGTGGGCAACTAAATTATACTTTATAGTGCTATTTAGTCACATAAAATAAGAGTTCTTTTATCAAATTAAATGTGGAATCAAATATTGAATCACTTCTTTAATTACATGTTTTAGAATAGAGAATGCTTATCACTGAGGATGTAAAAATTCTACCACATTTTTTTTATTATGTGTAGTATTATTGTACATTAGACATTAGCATTATGCCAACATATCATCCTTTTTTTTTTTTTTTTTGGTATGCCATCTATGTACATTTCTCTAATTTGTCTACGTTTTTCATATTAAAGTTTTATTTATTAATTTTTCTTTCATGCATAAAGAGCAATATTCAGCATTCTTTCTGTGTTCAGTGTTGGTAACGTTGAATGAATAAAAAGAGCAAGCATTGTTGTATTAACGATTGAATTCATGTTTTGAGTTCCAAATTTCAAAATATGTTATACCAATGTTATCCAGTAGAGAGGTGCAAAAATAATGACAGTAAATATTTTAATCAGTTTTCCAATTTGAAAACAAATTTTCACTTCATATAATATGAAAACAGAATCAAGTCAGGAAAAATTTTGTGTGGCTATATTAAATTTTGCAAAAGTGAAGAATGTATGCAGAAATTTTGATGATGGCTTAGTTTCTTTTTGCAGTATCAAGTCACAGTAGCATTGTTGAAGGGATCTTTTTTCTAATACAAGCATAAGAACCAAAGAAAGAAATAGACTTACCATCAATTTTGCCAAAGGACTTGCTTTAGTAACATTTAATTTCAGACATTTTACATACAAATATATGTTTGACTTAGTAGTTTAAATTGTAGTAAGTTTTACAATGAAATATAGTATAATACACAATCATTAGGAAATCACTGAAATTTCACCAGTCTTGTTCCACTTACTTGAACAAAATGGAATGCATTGATAAGGGGAAATGTTTCAGCATTTTCAGATTTCAGAATGTGGTAGCCCTAGTTATATGTCATAAATGTATCTTTACAGAACAGGAAACTCTTAAATATCCATGCCCACATTATCTGGCTTGTGGATTTTTCATACATATTCTTTAAATTTATATTTTTGCTTATATCCTTTTCCTCCTATGAATCTGACATGTTTCTTCTCATTGTATCCACCTGACTCCGTGGTTGTTGACATTTTTAAGAGCCCATTGGTTGCACCTTTAACTGATCTTCTAATTTGTTTCTGCAGTTTTATTTTTATTAAAACTAAACATCAACTATGCTGTTATGAATGGACCCTCTACATTCATATTTTCTGTCTTATGCCAATTCAAAGCATCTTCTGCCTGGTGTACATTTACAGTTATCTGGTGCTGATATCAAAGTATTGCTGCATTTTGCACATGTCTATGCTACAAATGCTATTTGCTCATCTTTTATCTGTTGTGGACTGAGGTTGTAAATGGGAGAAAAATGCAGAATCACACAAACAAATTGTTATGACTATATACCTGAGAGTGAAAGCAATGCAATATGTTCTGCACGGCATTTTGTATGTTATATGCCTTCTAAATAAAAGAGCAATTTCAGGGGAGACTATGTATTTATATATTTTCATTATTAATGCTTTTTTTTATGTATCATGTTAACTTGGGTAAACAGGACATTTCTAGACTTCAGAAAATCCTTAATTTTTATTATAAAATAAGAAATATTCATGTAATAAAGTTATATTTAAAAAAAGATGAAGCTGAAAACACTTATTGATATTATTTAACTATTATAGGGTGCTACAGGAGCCATGGCAATCTTATTAAAGGACGCTATTCAGCCCACCCTGATGCAGACCCTTGAAGGAACTCCTGTGTTTGTGCATGCTGGTCCTTTTGCCAATATTGCACATGGTTGTTCATCTATTATAGCTGATGATATAGCCCTCAAACTGGTTGGACCTGATGGATATGTGGTGACTGAAGCTGGATTTGGCTCTGATATAGGTTTGTGTTAATATGGATGCATTGTATTTTAATTACTCCATCTAAACATTACATGTTCCTACTTCATTCTGACTGGCACATAATTTCTTGGGCTACCATTAGAAACTCTTAATTGATTGCTGATATTCTTTTTTATATTTTAGAGCTGTATGTTCTAGGAAACTGGCAATTTCCCTTAGCTGAAAACTATCTGGACCACAGTGTTGATCAAACTCCATTTTTAACTCTGCATTAGCTGAATATTGGGTATAATGCATCTGAGAGATACCAGCTATATATATATTTGAAAATTATTTTTATATGATTTTTTTTTTAAAAAATATTTTAGTGTTTTTCATATTGTAGTATTCTGTACTTTAATCTAAAAAAAAGTATATATACACACACACATTAAAGTGATAAGTGCTCATATTACAGGAAATAAATTATTACTGTCATACTACAAGTAAAACAAACAAAAAATTATACTATACAATATATGGGTAAACAATAAATGTTATCAACTATTTTAAACTTTTCATGAAAGCAGCAACTTTTTTACTAGTTTTTCCACAGAAGATAAATGCAAATTTGTAAATGTTGTTCCTTGGAATGTAAGGAGAAGTAACTTTCAAGATTTTACTACAAGAAATATGAAGTTTACTACTGTTTAGAGCAAGCAGGGTTGATTTCCAAGAGGTGTGCCAAGAATATTTGTGGTGAATATTTTCAGTGACGTAGATTAAAGTTATTTTGTTACAGACTAACTGAAGTTCTCAGCTAATTGTAATAATGTTATGTTCCCAGAACTTTCTGTAAGTAATTCTGGTTTCTGTGACTCTGCATACATAAAAATGTGACTAACAGCGATGAAGGATACAACAACAATGAGGTACACAGATACTTTTGCTTGATAATGAAACAAAAATAATAGCCAGCTGATCAAAATGAGCAAGGTGCATAATGGGTTTTAAGGAATGTTGGAGCCATTTTCTATTAACAGTCATGTCAGTACTTTGAAAAAAGTGGGAAAGGTATCTCTCAAATACATTGCACCTGATGGAGGGTTTAACTTAGTTCTACAGTGTTTCATTTATAGGGAAGTTGAGTCTGATGCCTGTGGCTTTCTATATTTTCCTCTCTTTCTCCTTCCCTAACACTGTATTTGCTACATATTTAGTAAGAATAAATGGTAGATTTGGTTCTGTGATTCTTAACAGTTTCTAAAACTTTCTTTATAAAAGGTATGGAAAAGTTTTTCAACATCAAATGTCGATATTCTGGACTGGTCCCAAATGCTGTGGTTTTGGTCACTTCAGTAAGAGCACTGCAAATGCATGGTGGAGGCCCTACAACTATTTCTGGTATATCACTTGAGCAGGTAAGTGATGTCTGTTCCTTGAAGCATTTTATTTATTTTGTCTTTCCTTATCTGTGTGCAGTACTGTGATTTTGCATTCTGATAGTTTTTACTCTTTACTATTATAGATACTAGTAGAGTAATTAAGGAATAAACAGTTTGTAGAGATTGTAGTAAGTTGTCTTAAAATCCAGTATTTACTGGTTGCTGTTCCTTTGAACTGTTGAGTGGTGCAAAAGAAAAAGAAAAGAATGCTATGCAATTTTTGTAGCAAATATTAATTTCTCATATTACTTGCATTTACAATAATAATGGAAACAAACAAAGGTTTTAGATATAAAATTGCTTTAGAAGCCTCATGGGGTGACTAACAATCACAGTTTCATCACTGTCTATCATATGTAATTATTAAGAGAAAATATTTTAGTGGTGTCGTGCAAATTAGTGACTTTGGTACCATTGATATAAATATGTTGTGTATTTATTTATTTTCACTAAGCTCATTTATTTAACAAAATCATTACAATTAAATTACAATAAATCACCAAATTCTATTATCAATTATTTTATTTTAAACAATTAAATATAAAATTTTCCAATTTGACTGCCTCGGTTCATCAGGAGCTGCCTGCTGGAATATCCAGGGGACCAGTCTCTGATCCATCCAAAGGCACCATCATAAAAGTATCTTAATATCTGTACATACTACCAAAAATAAGGTTCTTCCTTATCTAACCACCTAATCATATGTTAATTTGAATTAAAAATGCATGTAAACTTGCTACTATTAATATCATTTATATTTTCTAATTTATAACTATCAATTTATGGAGTTGCATTTCTTCCTTATCTCATTATAATTGCCAAGCTCATTACAAAGTTCACATGGCTTGGAGCTAATCCAGAAGCCCAAGGTTCAATTCCTTTTCTGATCTATTACACTTCTTGTACAAATTGCATTTTTGTATATAGTAAATTATGGCCTGTAAATTTTAAAGCTAATTTGTCATATATGAACATTTACTGCTTGATTTATGAACCAAATCCACTTCTTTTTCACTCCTAAACCATTAATCTGAGATTGTATTTTTTATATTTTTCAACAGAGTCACTTGTAAATCAATACATTTAGTCCAAAGACTTTCCAACTTTTTAATATTCCTCAGTAAAATAAGATTTGTCCAACTATAAAAAATAAGTCTCTCTCAGCATCATTCTCACCATTTGATGTGAATCTTTCCACCTAGGCATTTCTTCAGGTTTGAAACAAAAAGTAATTGTGGAAGCCTAATTTGGCAAGTATGGCAGATGTGGAAGCACTTGGAAGTGAAGGCATGCAGTTTTGCAGCAACAATCCCAGACTTGTGTGAAGGTGCATTATCATGTTGAAAGAGAATTTTCTTTTTCACAAGGTTTGGATGTTTAGCCTGAATAACATCCTTCAGTTGGTCCAGTAGTGAAGCATAATACTCCCTGGTGATGGTTTGGTCCTTCTCCAAATGGTAATCTATGAGCACCACACCATAAGAATCTCAGAAAACCTTAGCTATAACTTTTCCTGCAGATGGAACCATTTATGCTTTCTTTGGAGCACTTTCACCTATTGCCACCCAATGTTTGAACTGCACCTTCGTTTCTGGTATGAAGTGATGAATTCATCTACTGTTATGAAACATTAGAGAAACTCACTGAAATTGCATTTAAACAAGTCTAAACACTCTGGCAAAATGTTCATTCAAATGCATTTTTGATTCATTGTCTTGCCACCCAACAAGCAGAAAATTTTCTCATACCCAAAATTTTGTATAAAATGTAGTGGACACAGCTTATCAAGGTCTTTGCAATGTCAGCCAACTCATGTACCTTCAATCGGTGATCACTGAATATGGTATTGTGAATTTTTGTACCATTATTGGTCGTAGCAATTTTGAAATGCCCTTAGCATTCCACAGGGGTTTAACTCAAACAGAAATACAAAAGGGGTTAGATTCCACATCAAAGGATTCTTTTCCTTTTTTTTTAATGGTTAAAAAGAGGGCTGCTGAATTTAAGCATGGTTGTACATCCATTCCTCTTTCTAATTATATATTTAACTTGTTGTAGGAAAATCTTGAGTTGCTACAAAAAGGAATACCAAATCTTCAGAAACATATCAGTAATGGAAGGAAGTTTGGACTTCCAGTTGTAGTTGCCATTAATGTGTTTCAGTAAGTAGTTCACTGTGAACTTATTTCATTGCATGGTGTGTGTATTATTGATAGATTTTACAGTAGAAGTTCTTTCTTTATTAATGTAGAAAATTATCTTAGCATAAACTACTGGTGCTTTTAGAATCATAAAATATTTTACAACTATTGCTAGTTCAGTTCTATGTAAAAATTAAAACAAATTGCAACAGAGCTATAAAACTGCTACCTCTGAAAAGATCAAATGGTAAAATGCTAAGAAATACTTCATGTTATGTATGAAACAGTTTAAAATTACTCAGTCCTGGTTAAGTGCCACTAATTAAGATAACTATAGTGTTTTAAACAATAAATGTACTCTTTGAGTTATTGTTGTCATAACACTTTATTTTTTAGATCAGACACACCTGCAGAATTGAAGCTGATTCAACAAGCAAGTGAAACCAGTGGGGCATTCAAAGCTGTTATTTGCAACCATTGGGCGAGAGGAGGAGAAGGAGCAACAAATCTGGCTGATGCAGTTATTGAGGCTTGCAATCAACCAGCAGAATTCAGGTTTGGTGCAATAATCTATAAATGTCTGAATTCAAAGTGCATATCTATAATGTTCAGTTCATTCTTTTATTATCTTTTAGAATTGCCATTCTACAAAATGTCAACCAACATGCATTACTGTATATTATCTCATTTAAATATACATGAATTTAATACAAAAATGGTACCAATTAGATTGGTTGATTGGGGATCTGTTATTTATAATTTTTTCTCTAGCTTCCCAATAAAGAGCTTCCAAATTATTTTTCATATGTTTGTTGCTATCAAAATGGCTGCATTTCAGTAGATGTTCTTTGTTTAGGATAGTATTATGTCCTTACACAATAAGCAGTAGTTATCCTTTATTAATTTCATCCTGAAGAGGTGTTATGACAGGCAATCATGTCAACTATTAAGCAGAATTGGGCAACTCCAATTTTTCTTGGTTTTAATAAAAACATTTTGAAAGTCTTTAGATCTTCACAAGGTTTACCTTTAAGTTTTTGTTGAATAATTTGTTATTCTTGTTCAGTAATCTTTTTATGAATTTTAAAAATTGGTTTTAAATTTTAATTATAATTTTTTTTAGCTAAAATATCAGCACTCTCATTCCCCTTTAATCCCACATTGCAATAGTACCAATTAGATATTTTGTTTATATAAGATAATATTTCAATTTAATCTTGTCCATTTAATTTGTAATTGATATGGTAATGTCACAATATGTTTACTGCATAAAATATGATTCACATTAATTTAACATCAACATTAAATCATTTTTAATACTTATTGTGCAAAACTATGCATTAAACAAAATCTTTTGTAAATATCCAGTTCAAAATGACAAACATGGATTTTTGGCACTGAAACTTTACTAGCTTTTTTTATAGTTTGGAAATGTTTTGAAAGCACTTGCATTCATTCTCAGCTATTTTCTTTAACTGTTGTTTCCTCATTGCTATCTCCCTCTCCCTATCATGGTTGTCTGATGAACTTCCTGATTAGGTCATCCTCCAGTGGGATTTCAAAATTCATCGCAAGTTGTTTGTTTTGGTATCTAAAAATTTTTACTCATATGGTTAATTTTGTGTGATTTCTTGTTATTTTTAATAATTTTGTTTCTTAAAGTGTGCGGCTACTACAGATTTTTTCTGTTTCTATAATGCTCTTTTGTTCTTACCTAGTTTGTTTTTACCACCTGGTATATACTTGATTACATTCTTTGCAATTTGTTTGATATATTCCTGATGTATTGTTTCATTAAATTTTTATCTTTTTATGATGTTTTTAATTACTTACTAATGTTAAATTTGTTTTGGGGAGGTAGGGCAATGTTGTTTTGCTTGAATATTTTTCTGAATTTATTGTCTGCCCAAGGATTTTATGCCAATCTTTTGAAAACTTGTTTTTCTCTATCTTTCTCTTTTTCTAATGGACTTGTGTTTTTTATGTCTTTTTATCTGGGATTTTTTTATTAGTTCTTTGTTGAAACCATTATTTATGACGTTCTTGATGTGCTTTTGCTCTTTTAGTACTCCTCTTTGTTGAACTGTATGTTAACCAATCTGCTTGTCAGATTGTGAGAAACTGTATGTTGATGTGGGTTGAAGCTGTCCTTATTTACATAATTTTCTGTATGTATTGCTTTTTTGTAGATTGCAAACTCTAGTCTATTGCCTTTTCCATTTATTTTTAAATCTAGGAATGGTAAGTATCTCTATGATGAAATTTGGATTTTGGCTGTGATTTCAATAATTTGATTGCATATTCTGAATTCTTTTTATTGCTTTTTTACTCCATAGTTTGATATCATAATTTAAACATCCATGGGAAAGATTTTTCCATGTGCATCTCAATGTGAACTTATGATTTAGAAATTTAATACTGTAACCTAAACTTAGGTATTCATTTTTACACTAAACTCCACTCACTTACACAAAAGTAAGATGCATTTTGGTAGAATCTCTCCCAACTTCTTTCGAGTAACAGCGGTTCAGTGAGCAACTGAAGATGGGAGAGATTCTCCTGAAACGCATCTTACTTTTGTGTAAGTGAGTGGAGTTTAGTGTAAAAATGAATACCTAAGTTTAGGATATATTGACTCTCCATTTCAATAGCTTAATAAGTACAATATTTATATACAAGACAAAAGGTCCAGCCATCGTTTCGAGTAACAGCGGTTCAGTGAGCAACTGAAGATGGGAGAGATTCTCCCGTAACGCGTCTTGCTTTTGTGTACGTGAGTGGAGTTTAGTGTAAAAAATGAATACTTAAGTTTAGGTTATATTGCCTCTCCATTGTCAACAGCTTCATAAGTACAATATTTATTAACACTGTAACTTCACTAATTTTTTTGGGGACTTGTTTTAAATGCATTTGCATACATCCTCAGCTACTTTCTCCAACTGCTATTTCCTCATTGCTATCTTTTGTTGAAAGTCTTCCTAAATAACAAACTATTCAATCAGTTCTCTTGAAAGTGTGCATTACCTGAAAAACAGGAGAGAAAACGGCTATATATACTGTATTAGATTTAATATTTTTCAATCGAACAAGCCACATCAATAAGCAGGAATTTAAATTTAGATATACTTTTGCGTTGGAATTAATACAGTGAAGCAACTTATGATGGTGAGTCAATTTATTACCCTTTTGATTCACTTACTATTTAATTATACAGAACATGTTTCACAGGCCATTGCCAGCATCATCAGCTGTGAGTCAACTGCCAGATTCACTGATGGGTGAATGGAGTTGGAGTTCTCATGGATATTTTATGAACTTTTGGATTAATTTATCTTCTGTTGAGATTTTGAATCTTATCATTTTTCTATAAAAATTGTGTCTGATATTCCCAGCTCCAAAGGTCTCTCTATGAATTACAGTAATTTGATTTCCATTTCTATATCATGTTTATCTCTCCAAAAGTGATGTGCAATTGCTGATTTACTATCTGTTTATACCTGATGTTTCTCCAGTGTTCCTTTTGCCTAATTCCAATGTTTCTTTTTGTTTTGCCAATATATACTTTGTTGCATGAGCAGTTGATTTTATAGATTCCTGGTTTCTTCTCATTAGGGATTCTATCATTATCATAGGAGTTAAGCAGATTATTTTGACTGAATTTTTTTGCTGGGGACTGAACTCTTTGAGTATTTAAATAAATTGTACTTACGAATCTGTGGACAATGGAGTGGTAATGTAACCTACACTAATGTAATCAACTTGTTCACACTAATTCCATTTATTTACATAACACTGAGACATGTTTCAGAAGCACTCACTTTCATCATCAGCTGTAGACAGATTGCTGCTGCTGCTGGAATTGGTGGCTGGATCCCAAGGTGTTTCTGTGGTGGTCTCTGATGGTTCTAGTAGGAACTTACAAAGTTCACCCATGGGCAGAACTTCATTCATTAAGTTTTGCTTATTTTTTAAAATGAAAATCTTTTCCCAAGTGGATAGTTCCATTGAGTTGTGAAGCTCATTTTTCTCATTTGTAATTTCAAAAAGTGTTTTATATCAGCTTGGTGTTACTGAAGTTCAAATTACATGATATAGAGAAATGTTTTGGTTTGGATCCCCATTGTAACCTTAAAAACACATGCTGTCAATTTTGCTTCTGTAGACTTGTTAGTGTCTTAGAATTAAATAAATTGTACTTATGAAGCTGTAGATAATGGAGTTGTAGTATATGCTACTCTAATGTAATCAACTTGTGTACACTAACTCCATTTACTTACATAACACTAGGACATGTTTCAAGAGCATTCACCACCATCATTAGCTGTAGAGAGATTACATTCTATGTTGACAGCAGAATAACTTGCCCAAATAATCCAGTGGCAGAATCTCAAAGTTCATGACAAAGTCTTTGTTTTTGAGAATAAAAATCTTTTTCCTTGTTGATAATTCTTCTGTACTCTAAGCATTAAAAAGAAATCTATATTATTAAAAACAGTTAAATGTCCAGGAGAATTATTTTTATTCTCAAAGACAAAGACTTCATCATTAAATTTAAGATTCTGCCACAGCATTGTTTGGACAAGCTTATTCTGCCATTATCAGTTAATGTCATTTGGTCTACAGCTGATAATGAGAGCGAATGCTCTTAAAATATTATGAAAATATTACCAAAATTTAAACAAGGATGTGTTACTTGTGCTGATTGGTATTATTAAGTCATATTAATGTTTAAATGAATCTCCCTATTTCAATTGCTTTGGCTTATGCAGTTTTTGTTTACCTGTACTTTTTGGAGCTGTTGCAGAACAGCAATTATGTACACCACAAAGTTCATAAGACCAAACATTTTTATTGGTGAATTTTAGAAGAAATAAATATTTCCAGTAAAAATTGTGCTTTTTAATCACAGGTTTTTATATGATCTGGAGCTTCCAATTGAGGAAAAGATGAAAGTTATAGCCCAGGAGATGTATGGAGCAGGCCAGATAGAAATAAATCCAAAGGTTAAGAAAATTTTGGAAAATTATGAAAAACAGGTATTTACCCTCTTTTATATATAATAGGGATTTCTTTTTTGTATATTAATTCTTAATTCTTTATATTATTTTATTTATTAATAATTTTAATCTTCTAACAAAAGAACAGGGTTTTCTGCCTGCTCCCATTTGCTGTTTTAATATCTTATCTGATGTTACTAGAGAAATGTAAATAATTGAAGGATCAACAAAGCTTAGAAATAGCAATGAAACTTTTCCTCCCTCCAAAAGAGTATAACATAGTCAGGAAATTGTAGGTTATTCAACATTCTTGGAATACAACATATGAGATTAGTGATTGTTGTGTGGAAAATTCAAGGATTAATGTAGTTTTTCAAAATAAGTAGTAAACTTGGATGGATTAGATATCACTGTGCTCTTATCCTATAATTGCCTCAACTAATGGCCCAGTTTGATTCTCAGTTGAGACATAGCCTTAGGGAATTTTCTTTTCTGCAAGCTTTCTTTAGTTGCTCATAGATCCCATAATCATTTGTCATTAATTCATGTTATTCACATGTTAGAGTTGGCATAAATTTAAAATATTAAATTAAATAAGCACTGTTACTGCTCTTTAAGCATATAGTGCAAATAGTTTAGTCTTCATACTTATATCTATAGACCTAATGAATGAACATGAAGAGACTGCTGTTATTTTCATAATGAATGCTGAGGCTTACCAGCATATATATATTATTGGAATATTCCAATATTAACTTACAATGGCAATATTAACTTAATATTGCCATCCATCCTTATTTCCCAGATTCCTGCTCCATAAATCCACCATGAATGAACCAAAGCAGAATAAATTTTTTCAAACCATTTAATGCTTATACCTGGTGCTAAATATAAACATCTACATATTTTTGTCTCCCTTTAGTCAATACCATTCTCTTGTTAATTAGTTAAATATGGTGAACTTTTGTAACAATGATGTTTAATACTAAGAATTTAAAATGATTGAGTTGAATTTGTAACACTTACATCACTAATATCACTAATAACGATCTGGAACTGAAGATGGGAGCCATTAGCTCCAGAAACTTAGTTTTAGTATTAGTGATGTGTTACAAATTCCACTCAATCATTTTAAATTCTTACCATTCTCTTGTACCTTTCCCAATCTCTGTTACTACTGAACTTTATTCCAATGTATGAAAGTTCACTAACAAGCTGAATTTCTTTATCTTCTATTAACCATTTTTTATCACAGTTTATTGCTCTTCTTAAACACCATAATTTTACTTAAATATAAATTAGGAACTTGCACAGTGAAGCCAATCATATTAATTGATATCATTGCATGATTCAGTTGAACTACACACTCTTAAAGCTTCACTTACTTTTCATAAAGGTATGGAACCAGTTTCGAGAACATTTAGTTCCATACATTTATGAAAAGTAAGTGAAGCTTTAAGAGTGTGTAGTTCAACTGAATCATACAATGATATCAATTACCATAATTTTAGCTTTATCTCAATTCACCTTCAGTCCCCATTCTCCACAGTACCTCTCAGTTTCATCTGTAGCTAACTTTAGACCAACAACTTATATTGAACACATCAGCATAAAGTAGCCCTAGAATATCCACATTTTTAATTGCAGGCATATGAATATTAACAATTTTCAAATAATCCAAAATATCATCAATAAATAAATCAAACAATACTGGACTAAACTTACAACTTTGCCTAAGACCTCTCTCTTGTCTTAATACATCAGTTACCTCTTCAAACCACAAAACCTATTTGATTATATGAATCCCATTGAAGAACTCGCAGTAGTTCGAAATATAGCAATTTCAAGTGTGACTTTTTCTCAGTGTTTTATCCTTATCTACTTTTATTATTACTGTTATTTTGTTACATTGTTAATAGTGTTACTTTATTTTTATTTTTCATTTATATTATTTATATATATATATATCTGTGTTGTTATACTAAGTGATCAAACTAATTTAGTCTTTATCATGGGTCATTTGAAATGAATGACATCACTATTGTAGAGAGATTTTCTATCAGTATCAGTTGATTTAGGTCTGAGAATTTTCTGTGGAGAGTGGGAATGTGCCTTATTGAGGGAAAAAGAGAGAAACCAAAAGGTTCATGCCACATTGTACTTATGTCAGTTAATTTACAGAATGCAATCATATTAGTTCTTTAGCAACTCACTAGATTGCCCTTAAAGGCAGGGTGCATTTATTAGCAATTGTCATCCAATCAAACTGATTCACAGTAAAGCCTGAATAAATTTGATCACTCAGTATTTTTAAAGTAAATTTATTTTATACACTAAGTAGTTTATCATTTTAGTGTTCTCTCCTTCCCTTTCATCATTCTTCTTCTCTTCTTGCTTGTGATTTATTGTGCCCAAAGCAAAGTACAGAGTTCAGTTGGTGAGCAACAGTGTTCAGGAATAGAAATCATAAAGAGTGAATGGTGTCAAGGTGGATTTCTTTCTGAAAACTTTCAGATTGATGTGACATGCTTTGTAGTGAGTCCACTTCTGTATCTCATTTAATTCGTGTGGCACCCACTTTGCACACTTTTTTTTCTGCATGTTCAAGCCTTCCTGTAATATGCAGTGCACTGATTTTTCTGGAACTCTTGTTTGCTCTTCTTTTTTTTTTTTTTTTGAATGATTTTATTTATGGACGCTCTTTAACAGCTCAGGTCATCAGCGTCCCATTCAACTCAGGGCGTGAAACAGTCGACAAATTTTGCTCAGAGGCCTCTCTTTCAGGCTTGAGGTTCTTTTTCGTGCCGTAAATGTACGACACGGGACCCACGGCTTTACTTCCCTTCCGAAGGAAGCCATACTTAGGATTTTTACGCCCCGAAAAAATCCATCGGTCCTGGCCGGGTTCGAACCCGCATTTTGGGTTTAGGAGGCAAGTATGGTAGCCACTACACCACCAGGACCGACAATGTTTGCTCTTCCAATTCCACAAGTGTTTAGTGCCTATCATAGTGTAAGCACTGTTCCACCACCATCACTCGTACATCCTTGTCTGCAGACACAGGATTTTTTTTTAATACTGTTTAACGCTCGTTTTTACTACTGAGGCACCATAGGCGGTGGACACTGATGATACATGAAATGAAATAATATATTGGGAAAGGATTTTTGTAAGGAAGGAAACATTCCAGGCCTAAGTTTAGGGTACCTCCCCGGCATTTGCCATTTATGAGGATTGAGGAAAACCTGGACAAACCCCAGTAAGGGGAGACGGTCCTGGCGGGATTTGAACCCCAGACCTCCAGCTCACGAGTCCGTACCTTAACCTCGGCTACCCATGGCAGTGGAGAGACACAGGATGCCCACTATGTAGCAAAGCAGCAGTCAACATTCTGCCCTATTTGAAGGCCTTCCACCATGTCATTGTTTGAGAGGGCAGACCACATACACCCAGTGCTTCCTGTAACTCTGTGTGGCATTCTCCTATATTCCTGCTGTGGAGAAATGCTATTTTTAATACACAAATTGTTCACCCTTCATGACCATTCCTGAATACTATTGCTCACCAACTGAACTTTGAAACATGCTGAAATAAGCAACTCTGCTCATATATGCCATCTTGTGGTTTCATTTGAAAGTACATTCAATACACTTTTAATCATATATCTTAGATTTTTCATGTTGTCCCTCATTTGCAAGAAAAAAATAGTTGCCATTACATCCCTCGTATATCTTTTTTTCTCCATTGTATTATTTTATTTTAACGAAAGCTTACAGTATTTAATGCTTTACAGGGATATGGAAAGCTGCCTTTATGCATGGCAAAAACACCGCTATCCTTGACAGGAGATCCAGAAATAAAGGGAGCTCCCATTGGTTTTAATCTCCCAATCCAGGATCTCAAGTTGTCAGCAGGAGCTGGATTCCTAGTACCATTTGTAGGAGAGGTAATCATGGAAAGACCTTTTTGGCTAATATTTGTACTTTGTTTACTTTGCTTATATTAAATATGAAACATTTATGTTCCAGATTGCCATGCTGCCTGGATTGGGCACTCGACCAAATATTTATGATATGGATGTTGATGAAGAAACTGGTATTATTGAAGGACTGTTCTGAAACCAATTAACAGACAATATCAGTATCACTGTAAAGTAAAAAGGAATTATCACTTACTTTATCTCATCATGTAAAAAGGTGTTATAATAAAAGACTAAACATTTTAAATTTAATTTTGTTATTATTATAGAAAATATAATGAGGGAAAAAAAGCAATATTGCGGATACAAAGAAGGAAATAATTTTTCTTTCAGTTCATTCTTTTGCTGGCCTATCTTTGCCTTCCTGAATCAAATTTTCCAACCTATGTTAGCCTTAGATAAAAGTTTTCCAAAATATTTTGCCTATCATAGCCTATAGTTGCAAAATTTTTTGCCTATCTTTGCCATTGGGAAAAATTATGGCCCTTTTTTTTTTTTTTTTTGCCTATCATAGCCTATCTTTGCCTTTAGAAATATTTTGCAAAAATTTTTGCCTATCTTAGCCTTTGGAAAAAATTTTCTCCACTTTTTTTTTTGCCTATCTTAGCCTATCTTTGCCTTTGGAAAAAATTTTCCCCATATTTTGTTTTGCCTATCTTAGCCTATGTTTGCCTTTGGAAAAAAATTTTCTCCAAATTTTTTTTTTGCCTATCTTAGCCTATCTTTGCCTTTGGAGAAATTTATGGCAATTTTTTTGCCTATCTTAGCCTATCTTTGCCTTTGGCAAAAATTTCCCCCATTTTTTTTTTGCCTATCTTAGCCTTTGGAAAAAATTTTCTCCATATTTTTTTTTGCCTATCTTAGCCTTTGGAAAAAATTTTCCCATATTTTTTTTTGCCTATCTTAGCCTATCTTTGCCTTTGGAAAAAATTTTCCCCATATTTTGTTTTGCCTATCTTAGCCTATGTTTGCCTTTGGAAAAAAATTTTCTCCAAATTTTTTTTTTGCCTATCTTAGCCTATCTTTGCCTTTGGAGAAATTTATGGCAATTTTTTTGCCTATCTTAGCCTATCTTTGCCTTTGGCAAAAATTTCCCTCATTTTTTTTTTGCCTATCTTAGCCTTTGGAAAAAATTTTCTCCATATTTTTTTTTGCCTATCTTAGCCTTTGGAAAAAATTTTCCCATATTTTTTTTTGCCTATCTTAGCTTATCTTTGACTTTGGAAAAATTTTCCCCATATTTTTTTCCTATCTTTGCCTTTGGGGAAAATTATGGCAATTTTTTTGCCTATCTTTGCCTTTGAAAAATTTTTGCATGCAAAAGTTTTTGCCTATTTTTGCCTTTGGGAAAAATTATGGTCAATTTTTTGTTTTTTTTTTGCCTATCTTTGCCTTTAGGAAAATTATGGCCATTTTGTCTATCATAGCCTATAAAAACACAAGCATAAACTCATGAATTTTGACATTCCAGAAGTAGACAGCACCCTGTTTAAGTTCATCACTAGACCACCAGAGTCCTCACAAATACACAACTTCGGCAAATTATTCATCAGTTATTTAACAGTTAAAAATGTAGACAATTGCTCCACTAAACATGTCCTGGCTTTTAATTCATGAAAGTGAAACCATAAAGAGTGTTTCAAATATATATACTCGAAACTATGGCTGGACAAACGAATGTTTTGAGTAACGGAAGTTCAGTGAGCAACTGAAGATGGGAGAGATTCTCCCGAAACGCATCTTACTTTTATGTAAGTGAATGGAGTATAGTGTAAGAAGTGTGAATACATGAGATGAGGTTAGATTGCACTCCATTGTCAACAGCTTCGTAAGTACAATATTTAAATTAAGACCAATTAAAAAAACAGGGAAGATGTCTGACTAATCTAGCAGATAGTTTGCACACATGTCTTGGTTTTGTTTCTGTTTATTCAACATTCAAATATAAACATTTTGAAACATCTTAGGAGCCTACATAACAAAATCTTAAGAAAAGCTGCAGTAAATGGGCAAGTAGATATATCTATATTTTCAAAACAATAATTGCAAAAAAATTTAGTCAATGAAACAATTTTATTTTGTAACTAAGTTCAATATTTAATAGTTATTAATTATTATTATCATTATTTTTTATTTATACATTTAAGTACCTCGTGGTCCCAAAAAAAATGCTAAGTTAAACTCTTTGGGAAGGCACCTCTTGCGGAAAAGTAAATGAACACACACTAGATTGCAGAGATTGCTACACTGCTACACGCAGCTCAGGTCTGTATGAAACTTGAGTTTCTAGTCCAATATGAGCTAATGTGGAGTATGTAGCTATCACATCATATATTTTACAGAGGCATAATAATAATAATAATAATAATAATAATAATAATAATAATAATAAAGACACTAATAAAAGGTTATAAATAGACACTAGTAATGCATATATCTTTATAGAAGACAAAAACAAATATAATACTTTATCACTTGGCATATACTCCATTTCATATATTGTAAGTTATTTATAATATTAGAGCAAAGAAAGAAGAGACTATTTAGTTAAAAAATGGCAGTGAAGTATATGCTTTTTTTTTTTAAAAAAAAAAAGCAGTCATCAATGATGATAGCCTTCTTCTAAAACACCCTCATGATCAACACATTAATTTCATCCTGAACCATTTCGCCTGTTCTCTTCACACATAGACACTTCACACGCTTCACCAGTTTATGCTTGAATGTACCTGAAAACCAACAAGAATTTAATTTTAGAGAACTGATGAAAAAAGGTATTTTCAGTGGGATATATTTTCACCAGAAGAAGGAAAATCAATATTAAGCATAACAATTTCATAAAACTAACTATGTCAAATAATGTAGTACAAGCAGCAGGGAACATTATATGTAAACAAACAGAGTCAGATAAAAATGAAAAAAAGAACATTCACCTTAATGACAGGAGGAAATCATTTTAGATCTAAACAAACTTTGTAATTTGTTAAATACCATATTTACAAAACTCTAATGTGCACCTTTTTGTCTGAATGTAGTATTCAAAATTGTGGTGTGCATTAGAGTCAATGGCATATTAGACTCAAGTGCAAATTCGTTCTGTAGTTTGCCAGAACTTCATTAAAATTTATCGTTTATTACATCATATTGCATTGCTGCAATTCTCAGCTGTATTACATTTATTGTTGGCCTATTATTGCATAGATTGTTTGAATAGTAGGTGGTCACGGAATGGAGGACATACATAGAAGAACATCTTAGTGATGCTACTTTCAAGCTTAAATTAATTCTTTATGCTGAAAAAAAACAAAAAAAAACAGAAAGGCAGTAAGCGAGTTCGATGTAGCTGAGAGCAACATTCGCTTGTGGCAGCAACAGAAGTTGACATTATTTGCAACTAAAGCTAACAGAAAGAAATTCACTGGTCCTCACAAGGGAGACATCCTGACATTGAAGAAAACGTTTTGGAAAGGAAGAAGAACGAGCAACCTGTGACTAGTGACACCAGAAGAAATACTTTTTTTTCTTTGACTTACACCAACTGTCCTGGCAACAATATGAGTGATGGATTTTGTCCTGTATGCTCCAAGATGTAACAATAGTCCATTTATAAATTCTATGTTCTGATTGTATTATGAAGTATATATTTGTGTGATATAGGTGTAGAGGAAGTAGAATCAATAAATTGTAATTTTAAAAAAGATAGTGCTCCTGGGTGGGATGGCATAACAACAAACATTTTAAAATGTTTTAAACACTTATTGGGAAATATATTGGTGCAACTGAATGGAAATTGCAGTATTGCATGATTCACTAAAAACTAGTACTGTCAGACCTGTATATAAAGAAGGGGATGCTGAAATGGCCAGTTACTATAGACTAATAACTCTTGCATGATTATTTGCAAAATTATTTAAGAAGGTAATATATTTAGAACGTTAAGGGCTTCTAGAATAAAAAATTATAATTTTGCAGTCCCACCTGATATTCATACAGGTTTTCAACTGTAATTGTTATATCTGAATTTATTCACAATGTAGTGACAAACCTAAGGAAAATAATAAAGGTACATTTCTAGATTTATTGCATGTCTCATGAACTACTCTCAAAATTGCATAACATGGAGTGAGAGATAAAATATATGAATTTAGCTCATCTTAAGCAGTTTTAAATAGTTAAATAAAATATAATACTGCAACTCTTTATGAGAAAATAAGTAAAACAAAATTAGTGAAATATCAGCGATTTCCTCATAAAATGTTGCAATATCTCATCTTACCTAAAATATCATTTATAGTATACAGAAGTTCATAGCAAACAAGGAAACTGCACAAGGACTTCCAAAATCAAAATATGATGTGATGAGAATGGGAATTACTGGAGGGTCAGTATTAGGTCCTCTATTATTTATATCTTATGTAAACAATATGATCTGTTCACATGATTATAATGTTATATCATATGCTAATGATACTTCACTAATTTGTGCTGACAAAATACTTAAACAACTCGAAGAAAGGACCACAGTATCTTTGTTACAGTTATCAAATTATTACAAACTTCACAACTATGGCTCAATGTTGACAAAACAAAATTCATACTATTTAAACTTCATGACAGGGATGAATGTGAGTTAATAATATATACTTATAATTAAAAAGATTACCAAACTATCTTCACCAAATTGTTAGGAATCTAATTGATAAATGTTTAACATATAACTACCATGTAAATATGCCTTATAAAAAGTGTAATGTCATTTAGCAGGATATACACTAAAAATGGTATATTAGGGTTGGCACACTCACATAGTAGATATAGCATAGAAATTTTGGAAGGGACAGAGTACTTATATTACAGGAAAGAAATATGAGATGTATTTATTATTTATTAATTGCCACTTTCTCAAAGAAATATGTAGAAAACAGCTGATACTAACAGGCATAGTGTTGTATATCTGCAAAGTTATTTTACTAATAAAATCAAAAGGGGAATATGCATCATTAAAAAAAAGATCAAGAAGATAACAAGAAGAGAATAAATAATTATCATAGGGAATATAGGGCTAAAACATTGAGCAATAAAGATCCATAAAATATAGGTATTATTAAGTACAATAAATTTACCAGTTTCATTAAATATGCACAAGGTAATACTTTTAAGAAATTGTTGAAAATATTTACCTCATTGATAAATATTGTACAGAATAGAGGATTTAAATTAGATAATGCTACCATTATTGCTCTTGTACATATTATCCTGATTATATATGCTTGCTTGTTTATATCCATGCATAAATGAATTCTTTTTGTATTATAGTGTTCATATTTTTGTATAGATTCATCTGCACTTCATAAAATGGACTAAAAGGTAACTATAACTCTTAATAGGTGACATTATATTACCTACTATATTTTAAATTACTTATATGCTCCAAAGTTTGTAAATATAACTTTGTAGAAACTCTGTATAGTTAGATATTGACCATGCATCCATAAATGTTAAATTAAAAGCATTATTGAAATTCTTACAGTGAGAAAGGGCTATTTGGGCATCTGGCAAGGGAGACTTGGTTTTAACAGAATGCCTATGACTTTTCATATAGAGAAAAATAATAGTAGAAGTTGAACCAATATAAATGCTTTTGAAAGCTTACAAGATAACATATATATGACATTCTAAGAAGAGTAAGTAGCAAATGAAGTTTTCTTAAATTCTCTGGATAAACTTGGGCTGTAGAATGAATGACATGGCATAATTAATGCAGAGGTTTTACATTTAGGGCATTAGCAAGGATATGAACCTCTAATTGTACAAGGTAATTTGGAAGGAGATAGGTTGTGGTGAAATATACTTTTAAGGTTAGGGGGTGTTTTAAAAGTAAAATCGGGGACAAATTTATGAAAATTGCTTAAAGATGAACAGATTAATAAAGCATCGTGACAGTCTTTCAATATAGGTTTGATGCTCTCAATTCCAGGCATGTAAGTAGTAACTAGGTTAATGTTGTTCTTATTCAAAGTTTTAGGTTCGCATTGGAATTTTTTGTGCACTGAGTTGGTACGGGATTCTGAAAGATAGAAATGATACATTTGGTCTTTGAACTTTTGAGCTAGGTTTTAAATATAGGTGTCAAGAGATAAAAAATTATTACAAAGATGGTGGCCATGGATTAAAAGAGAAAAAGGAATAGATCTTTTGGTCTGCAGGGGATAACAGCTATTAAAATGAAGATACATCTGTTTTAAATTAGTGGGCTTAATGTGAATGGATGTAAGACAAGAGACAATGCATAAAGAGATATCAATATATAGGAATGTAGCAACATTGGGAGAGACAAGAAGTGAATGTGGAGTTAAGATTGTTAAGGAACTGATCGAGAGGTTCTGACACAAATTGTCAATTGGTGCAATTTTGAAATTTATTACTCAATATTTATTTTTGTGAAAAAAGACTCTATTCACTTAGGAAAATTAAACTATTTTCCTGCTATAATGTAGCTTATCTCTATATAAGGTATTTATTGATGCAATTTATGCAAAACTTACCACTAACTTGCAAAATGGACTCCTATTGCGTTACGACTATTCTCAGTCGGAGAGACAGTGGTTTTTCCCAGATGTCATTGCTAACAAAGTTGATTGGGTGACTGTCAATAATGAGATCAAATGTTCCAGGATGTTTGAGCCGTCTCTTGAAGTGTAAAGCCCATACTCCATGCTTCTTTACCATTTCAAATAATCCATTTTCATTGCCTCTTGCTATCACATATTCAAAGTCATTCTGTTTTTGAAAAAAAGAGCAAAATACCTATGGGTTAATAATTAATTGAAATAACAAACATTTTCTATTCAACATACATTTCTATGAATGAATGCATGAATGAATTTTTATTTCTCACACACATCAACATGCGAAATAAACACAAAAAAACAGTTAAGATTAAAATATAACAATAGGATCCAATTCCAGAAGACACTAGCTCCAATCAAAATTCCAATTTGATTGGCTCCACCCTCCAGTCCCCAGTTCATCAGCAGCTACCTACTGGAAAATCCAGTGGACCAGGCTCAGATCCAATCAAAAGAAAAACATAATATTATAAATAATTGATACCAAAACTATTATTATAAACAATTAATTGCAATTTCTACACTAATAATTCCCATATTTCTGAATTGCTCAATTACATATAAACAACCACACATAATATCTAAAAAATGTAACACTATCAAAACAAAACTAATCTTAAAAATGTATCAATACCAAAACTAAGTTCCTCCATACCTTAACTGTCTGGTATACATTTCTAATTGTAAGTATTACTGTAATTGATTGCTTAAATTAAAATGATGATATATATCCCATATATAAACTATACAGGATGTTAATGAACTACACTGAAATAATTTCAGAGAGTGTGGAGGTGTCTTAGACATGTAATTTGAAATAGAAAATGTATGCCTTTCTGTTCAAATTTCAAAGCTATGGCTTTAAGTTTCCAAAGCACCAGTATGCCACCGGCTAATGATGTCCCTTGAAAGCATAACACATGATGTTATGCTTTTTAACATGTCATTTAATAATCTCTACATTGTGTAATGAGAAGCACTTTTATTAGGACTGATATAAAAAAAAATTGAAACACTGCGTTATCCTGAAAAGATATCTATAATTTTTTTGCTGATAATGTGGCAAGCAATTTTTGTATAAGTAACAATAAATGATTTGTTTATGGAATGTCGGAAATTCCTCAGTCGTCCTTTTGGTTAACAATGTGAGGAATGTATCTCACGAAACATGTACCAAAATTACTTTTATATGTGTGTTTGTGAAACTTAAAGAGAGTTTTAATGTGACGACATGATTTTTAGTGTTTTACTTTAAATTAAAATAAGATCAACAATAAATGACTTAATTAAAACATGCACTCAGCTACTAACCAATTATTAAGTTATTTTGAAAGCAGCACTCTCAAATGTAACATTGAAAAAAATTGTTTTCTTTTTATGTTATCATTGTCACATGGCAGGAATTTGGCTAGTCCATTTTTGCTCTAGTTTCACAGCTTCAGTGCTGCATTGTCTCTACAGATTGTATATGTTCCATAGGGTGAAATTTCCATTATATCATTCAAACAATCATGGCTAGTTTATATCTAAAGGTACTGTAGCTTTTATTCTGTTTTCGTGTAAAGTGTTCTTACACAAGTCTACAATATTTATTATGATTTGTGTTTCAAGGTTAATCTCATTAAGTTCAAGTGTTCTTCTATGTTTATGTATTGTAAGAATTTCTGTTGTATTGTGGTTTATTTTTTTGCTAAATAGCCTTATTGCATTATATTTCGACATGTGAAGATTTTCCCCTTGGTTTGTAAATTTATCTAATTTCATCTAAAGTGTTGGATCAAATTTGGTAAGGTAAATAATTACTTATGGCATCTATAGCATAATTTATGATTATGATTATTTTGTATGTTTTTAGGGTTGTAGTGATTACAGGTATTTCTGTATCAATGTTTGTATATCCTTGGCCTAATGCTATATATTATAAGAGTATTTCACTATAAATACCTGCTCTTGTACTCTCTCTGGAGTCTATTAATGAACTGATTATATAAATTCATAGTCATTTGTCTTGAGGGTATCAATAATTTATTGTTTCAAATGAAAGTTATGAAAGTTCATCTGGTATATCATGTCCTTTGGAAACTCTTTCTATCAATGAGGATTTTCAACTCTGAAGTCTGCAGTAATAAAAGTGCCAATTTTGATAGTTTTATGTTTTTTCTGATGGTTTCTTTTGCCTTTGTTTTAAAACAAATTTGGATCGTCATCAATTTATTGTCTTGCTTAACTTCATGAAACAAGTTTTTTTTTAAATTTATTTTTATCAAGGGAAAGTTATTCACATAGTTGGATGGCTAGGAGATATGATTGGCTTCAATAGGGGAAATGTTTGTTGCTGTAAGAAATGCAGGAATATTTTCACTGTTTATGTACATTGGAATAAAATCATGTGCAACATAATATACTGGAAAAATTCATGTATTTATAACTAACTGTTTTTACCATGTAAATGAATATCTACAATGATTTTATATAATCTCTCTGTATAATAAATTTTGTAATATTTTGGTTGTACTTGGATATTTGTTATATTATTTATAAAAACTGTATTATCTTTTCATTTACCTTGTAATTCTAAATTTTCTACTTATGTACTATAATACTCTACATCTTATTAATGTGATTGCAACTACAATTATTTTTTTTTAATGTAGTCCCTTGACATCTCCAATACTTGTATAGAACATATCAAAGGTGAGAGTAAATAAATTATATGTCACTTTGTGAAAAGAATTGTGACATTGGTTGACATTGGCACTAAAAATCTGTAAGCTGCAATGTCAGATTCATGTGTGAATCTAATGACAAAATAAATAATCATAAGATTTAAAAACTGTTAAATCCTCATATTTGTAAATAGAATATTCACAGAAAATGATCATACAGTTAGGTATGTATGAATAAAAAGACATTACTAATACTTAGTAAAAGAGGTTCAGTATGTTTAACATCCCCAAATGTTCACATTTGGCTGAGGAGATGGATTACAGCTGAATAACTTAAAAATTACAAGGACTTCCTAACATGTTGATATGATGCAAAGACTGTAACTATGTACCTTAACTGCTGGCTGTAGCTTGACTATTCGCATCCTGTGTTTTGTCTGGGCCAGACTAAGTCTGAGATACAGCACATGATCATTATGATGATGTCTTGCTCTTCTTTTTCG
Source organism: Metallyticus violacea (assembly GCA_030762175.1). Taxonomy (NCBI): domain Eukaryota; kingdom Metazoa; phylum Arthropoda; class Insecta; order Mantodea; family Metallyticidae; genus Metallyticus; species Metallyticus violacea. The sequence goes on from CM060834.1 coordinate 23,189,495, forward strand.
GTGTATGCTTCGTTTCTAGCCATAAATGTAATACATATATTAAAATACATTATATTATAGCATTAAAAACTAATTTAGTGAACAATGTTTAATATAAGCACTGGAGATGAAACAGTACTTCAGGAAGGAAAAGAGAGGAAAAATAGAGGCTTTAGCAAACAATGAATGTAATTTCATGGTCATACTTAGGCCATCCTCAGATAGTCACTGATTAGTTTAGCACTTACAAAGTTTACAAGGGAGATCCTAAAGCCATTACATCACATCTTTATCTGTTATGGCAATATATTTCTTAAAACATTATTTATAAACTATTATCTATTTCCCTTAAAAAACAGCCATAACATTTTGATGGTAAAAACATTTTTCCAGTGAACGAAGATGCTGGAAGACAGAAGTGTTTAGTTTTATTGAAACAGAGAATTGAAGAGAGAGAGAAGGAAAGAAGAAAGGGAAGAAAAGAAAAAAAAATGGATAAATGATAAATAGAGCAGACTATGAAAAAGATGAAAATACCAGAGATCCTTAACTTGTACATGCAATTGCTTTTGTTATTATTATTTTTTAATTAATTATTATGTATACTCTTAAGCAGGTTCTAATTTTGTTTCAGTTTCAGAATGAAATCCAGATTTTCATAAATAATAACTTATAATTTGTTGATAACAAGCTTACTTCACTTTATGAACCGAACTCTACTCACCCTGTGACGTGACATCATGAATGATGTTCCATTTAAGTTCATTATGCGGTTCCAGTTTGAAGATGCACTTGTTTTAAGTGCAAATCTTCTATGACGTCCTTTGCCATTAACCTGACAGGAATAAATAAAATGTTTAGTACTGAAAAATAATCATTCTATTCTGCATTGTTTGTTTTCTAATAATATTTTATCTTAGTCTTATTTTTATTACTATGCAATATTTTTCAGACTTAATGCTAGCTTGGAAAGTATGCAAGCATTTTTTTGGAGATATTTCTTGTCTTAATTCGAATTTCTTAAATTTTCATAAAAATGCCCATTCTTTTAAGAATGAAATTAATGCTTATATTATAATATTTATAAATAAAAGGCTCAATTATTGTAAAGGCTGGCTGATTCCAATATACAGAACATTTCTTATTAATGTTGTTTTGAAAGTAATGCCTCCTATTTATTTTAATTGAAACTACAACAGAAACAAAGAACACAATTAACAGTTAAATAGAGCAGGATTTCAGGTACATACAGTTATTTTTTCATTTACTATCCTTTGTATGTACTTTTGCCAATGATGAACAAGAACCTTTAAGCCTTACATTATAAAAATCAGAGGTACCACTCCATAAACTGTCTTTTGGATTCTAGTGATAACCTAGTGTTGCTAACATTGTTTCCAATGCTTTACATCTGACATAAAGCTTTAAACATAGTTCCTTAGTCATAATCCCCCAATCAATATGGAGAGCTGATTTAGGTGGATCTAGCAGATGCTTACATGGGAACAGAAAAATCATCAAATGGAAGTCTGTCAGGACCTGCTACACAGTTTGAAGTTGAAGATGATAAATGGACAGCATCATCACACTGGAGATGAGATGATGTGTCACCAAAATGAGTCAGAATGTAAAGAAATCTGTGTAATGGCAGTTTCCATTTTTATGAGCAAGGCTTACAGGCTCTTGTTCATTGCTGACAAAAGTTTATAAAGGATGTAGTGATTTGGTAGAAAAAGTAATTGTAGGTACCAGAGATCTTTCTATATTTAACTGTGCTACTGTGATTTCTGTGTCCATTAGTGTTTCCAAGAAAACAACTATTAGGCATTATTTTCTGTACAAACCTAATATAATAATAAAAACTACATAAGGGAAACACACAGCTGCAAATTAATTGTTTAGGGAATGAAACTTTTATCTTTAAAACCCATTATATGCTTCTCCAAGTATTAGGCATTTTATGAATGGTGACCTACCTTGCATGAGAAACAACCTTCTGTTGAGATGAGTTTATCTTGTGGAACCTGGTAATGTTCACTTTCAATGGGGAAAATGGGAACATTACCCAAATCTTCAGATGGATAACCATGTGCCACAGGATTTATTGTTGAAAGACAGTGTCCCTATTCAAGATAAATAAACAAGTAACAATTATTCATTTTGTATTTTATTTTTAGTCTGATTTGCTCCACTAGCTAAGGAACTGCTGAACAATCATGACTTTGCTATGGAAGTTATATTCTGCTCCTGTAGTAAATGCGATCAATATTTTACAGATTTTTTTACTTTACTTAACTCATTTGGTATTCTTTTGTTTTGGTATGCTGTAAACGAAAAGTAAAAGATGACTGAAGTTGAATGGACTGTAAGATCATATGAAATACTATTAAAGATATTATGAATATTTAAAATTGTGCTAAGTTGACCTTTAAAATATTGAGTAATTGGTACTAAGTGCATTAATCAGTGTTCAATTAATAATATATTATGGCAGTGAATTCCTTTAATTATTTATGACATAAAAATAAAATCATAAAAATATAGTACCTGAGGGGGATCTAAAAATAACCAGAATTGCACAATATCTCATGTGCACTTTATTATTGCTAGGCATTGTTTGCTTAGGGTATCTCACACCAGTCTCATTCTGTGTGGAGTGATTCATTTCTTCCCTACTCACAAAATATCCTGCAATTTTTGTGATACAGAACATAAGAAACAAAGAGTGTGTGTAAAACGTAATTTTTTTATTGTGAAAACTTCAGTTGAGATCATTGTTATACTTTGACAAGCCTTTAAGGATGACACTTTGGATAAATCACAAGTCTTTGAGTGTTTTTTTTTCCCCCATTTAAAAATGGGCCATATGTGAACTGTTAGCTTAGGGTATCTCACACCAGTCTCATTCTGTGTGGAGTGATTCATTTCTTCCCTACTCACAAAATATCCTGCAATTTTTGTGATACAGAACATAAGAAACAAAGAGCGTGTGTAAAACGTAATTTTTTATTGTGAAAACTTCAGTTGAGATCATTGTTATACTTTGACAAGCCTTTAAGGATGACACTTTGGATAAATCACAAGTCTTTGAGTGTTTTTTTTTCCCCATTTAAAAATGGGCCATATGTGAACTGTTAGCTTAGGGTATCTCACACCAGTCTCATTCTGTGTGGAGTGATTCATTTCTTCCCTACTCACAAAATATCCTGCAATTTTTGTGATACAGAACATAAGAAACAAAGAGCGTGTGTAAAACGTAATTTTTTATTGTGAAAACTTCAGTTGAGATCATTGTTATACTTTGACAAGCCTTTAAGGATGACACTTTGGATAAATCACAAGTCTTTGAGTGTTTTTTTTTTTTCCCCATTTAAAAATGGGCCATATGTGAACTGTTAGCTGAGGGTATCTCACACCAGTCTCGTTCTGTGTGGAGTGATTCATTTCTTCCCTACTCACAAAATATCCTGCAATTTTTGTGATACAGAACATAAGAAACAAAGAGCGTGTGTAAAACTTAATTTTTCATTGTGAAAACTTCAGTTGAGATCATTGTTATACTTTGACAAGCCTTTAAGGATGACACTTTGGATAAATCATAAGTTTTTGAGTATTTTTTTTTTTTCATTTCAAAATGGGCCATATGTGAACTGAAAACCTGCTATAACATAGCCATCCCTCATCAAGTAGAAATGAGAAAAACATAAAAAAACTTCAAAAGGCCATTAATGGAGATCACTGAAAGGGTTTTGGGCAAGGAAATGCATAAGAACTCAAACTACATTACAAAAATCCTAACTGGAGACAAGTCTTCATTCTAGACTTACAACCAAAACCAAACAAGCATTAAACTAATGGAAACATTCAAATTCACCAAGATCCAAGAAAGTGTGCCATGTTCAATCAAATGTCAATGCTATTGTGCACAAGAATGTATTTCTCCAGGATAAAGAGTGAATCTGTTGTTTTGAGAAAAATGCATGAGAGCTTGCAATGAAAATGGCTGGAATTATGGAACATTGAAGATTGGTTGCTGCATCATGAACATGTTCCAGCTCACTGGCTTTGTCTATTTGACAGTTCTTAGGGAAGAGCAAAATTTTGAATATGTCTCTCCTTCCAATTTTCCCAATCTTTTCCATACGATATTTCATTCCCATGGATGAAGAAAAATTTTAAAGGGAAATGATTCAGTAATGTAGATGATATGAAATAAAATAAGCTGAGTGTCTTGAACAGTGTTCCAGTTAAGAGCTCCAAATCAGTTTACAAGAGTGTAAAAAAAAATTGGACTAATGCATTAATTCATATGGAGAATACTTTGAAAAGAATCAAAATTTATAGTTGTACAATTCAATTAGACTTCTTAAAAAAATAATTCTTGTAATTTTTGAGTACTTCTTGTAGTCTTTGATCTTTATGGCTTCCTTAAACAACCTCTTAGTCTCTAACCTATAATCAAAATTTCTTTTCACTAGTGGCAGTTTATTCCAAGCACACATGTACAATGAGGTGTTTTAGTTTTGGGCAGCCTGAGGATACTGTTTACTGGGGAAGTGCAGTCACCACAACCAGAAAAAGGGAGAGTCATCATGTGCAAAGTTAGTATTTTTATTTTTATTGAAAGCGCAAAATGATAACTATATTGAATATTGATGATAATAATGACACTAATTTGTGTTACAAGCAATGTTAAAAATGATGTCCCTCAGTAGCAATACATTGCCAGCATCTGAATAGGGAATGTCTCTTTTTTGTTTAATTTTTCTTCCATAAGAATATGGTGGTTCTGAGCATATTTCTTGTCATTGAGAGATCTTGTATCTTGTAACTTTTTAATGAGTGGCAAACAGTTTTTCTACCTGGAAAACAATTGCCAAGATAAGTGAATCACCTTACAATTCTCTGCAAGAATTTTCACATATGTATTGCACATAAACACCCATTCTTCAAGACTATTTATTATGCTTATTTCAACTCAATAATGAAATATGGTCTTATATTTTTGGGAAACTCAGTTAAAAGTGAGCATGTCTTCCTATTGCAGAAAAAATCCATATGAATAATTGCTGGTACACATAGCAGACATTGATGCAGAAACCCCTTTAGACAATTTGAAATTTTAACTCTTCCATGTAAATATAAAAGATGTCTCAAAAGTCATGAAGGGTAAATTTACAAAATGAACCTTTATTTATGCATGAATTGGCAAATTTGTGACATCTTTGAAAGAGTAAACTCTCTGATTAAATATGAAAAAATAATATGTGGCAAATATCCTCCATGTTTTTTATGACACTTGTACACTCTTTTGACTAAATTTGCAATCACATTTTCACACACTTGTGGGCCAATTGTTATAATAACACATCAGATTTCTTCTTTAAGTTCAGGAATGGTTGGTATAGTGCCATCCTGCTGGAACATCAAAGCCAAAGTCTATGGTTTCAAACTGATGCCACAAAAAAGTTATCATCTCCCAATAACGTACATCATTGACAGTTACTACACTTCTGGACTTGTTTTCAAATAAGTACGCCCTAAAAATTCCATCACACTAAAAGACACACCACTCATTCACTCCATGAGAATAAATTGACTTTTCTTCAATTGTATCAGGATTTTCCATGCCCCAAATGCGAGAGTTTTGCTTGTTTACATACCCATCCAGGTGAAAATGTGCCTCATCACAGTTTCAGCATAACATTCTCTGTATTTGTAATATGTTTTTACAATAGTTATGTGCTTATGCATCGTGTACTTTTCCATAATTCATTATTAACAGGAATGTGATTACTACAACATGTGCTTCAGAGAGCATTGCCAAGCCAACAGGAATAGAATTGCACGCAAATTAAATCCTGCATGACTTTTGAGACACCTTTATATTATCCCTCTTGAACTTTTATATAAGAAATAAAGAAAAATTGGTTCAAAATCAAAACATACATGAAAAAAATACTAGACAAAAAACAAATCTAATAGACCAGTTTCAATGCTTTCCTGTCATCAAAAAGGAGTTTATTTATGAATGAGTGCATTTTAGTACAAAATACTCTTCCTTCTAATCTAACAACCTTAATAAATTATGTTAAAAGCTTTAAATTTCCTCTTAGAAAATATTTTAGTAAAAAGGCCTATTGTTCTGTAAAGGAATATATATGACAACATATTATACTGAGTTAAAAACACTGCAATAATTTTATATCAATTCCAATGTAAACGTGTTTATAGTAAGTTTGTGTGATTGAGTGGCTTCTATACTTCTACTTCTCTGGTTTTTGTTGTTGGGCTAAGTTTTCTACATGTTGCTTTTTCATTTTTATTGTAAATATTTATGCAGATGTACATGATGTTTTTTGTAAATGTAGAATGTGTGCTATTGTGGTAATTGTAAATGACAAATTCTATGTTCTTCAGTCTCTGTGACTGCTTTGCAAACTCACTGAATGCTCCAAGAACTAAACTAAACCAATGAAGAGCAATTAGCACACAATTTACATACAATGAAAGCACTGAATAACACATGAATGCACAATCATTCAATGACAAATCTCCCTCAAACTAACTATGCTGCTACAACCTGCACATGCAGTATACAAACAACTAGCTACTCCCAGTTGCCATTCATGCTCTGCCTGCTCATAACTCATTTATCTTCACTGTACATATGTGTATGGTAAAAAGAAAAGAAAACATGATGCTACTTTAGAGATCATAAACTTTCTATATCTTTAGTGAGTCTTATGTTTGGAATTTTTAAATAAAAATTTATGTAGGTTTTCAAGTTAGCTGAATAAAAAAGTCAGTTATTAGTTGCTTTTGGTCGTGTTCAATTTGATTTTCAATCATTTCCTTTCTGTAGGCAGTTCAGTCTTACTACTCTATTTTACTTTTATTTATATGTATAAGTATTGAAGTCTTTCATAATAAAGGTTTAAGCATTCTATAAATTAAAAGTGACAACATGCTGAGCATATGGTTATATCCCAATAAGCCTTAAATGTTAGAGTTGTTTCTTTCTGTTATGTATTATTAAAACTGTACCATTTGATTTAATATTAATCCATTCCTTAACTTTTTTCTTTAATTTTATTTGCTGGCTGAAATTATATACTAGTAGTTATTTCTGTTGATAATGATAAGCATTGGCTATCAACATGTCTATTGAAAGAGATTTTACTTAAAAAATTTACATTGGATTTATTTATAATTTGCTCAATACATATAAACTTTAATTTTTAATGTACATATTCAATATCAGATACTGTATATAGGTTATAAAACAGTTTTTGAATTTGGAATGAGAGGCAGTTGAGAAAAGCTTGAGGTCATGGCAGGATTCAAGCCATATATCTTTGACTTACCATGCTAACGCTCTTCCATCTAAGCTACCCTATCCTATCCAACAATAATTGCAAATCTTCCACAATTGAATCTATATACCCTTGGAGACCTGAAAGGTTATTTTGTTATAGAGATAAATTTCAGTACTGCATGCAAGTGATACAGAGCGAATATAACAACATTTTTTCAAGCCATACATATAGGAGAAAAAGAGGAAATTCCTGAGAGCTAATTTAGTTATGATGGTATAGGTATTACAAAGGGAAAATATAGACTAAGTAATGCAATGGGATCACAATCTCCTCTGAGGATGGCCATAATAAAGTCAAAATAGTGCAGGCAGCATGAATATATTGTCCTTTTGTGCAACTCTTCAATTTGTTTTATCAGCCAAAAAGTTAAAGAAATTACATGTAAAAAGCTAAGATTTTCCAGTAGCTCATTATCCTTCACAGTATCATTGCACATGTTATTTTTTTTTTTCATAGCTCTTAATCCGTTAAGAATTAGATTAGATTGACCTTACATGTCTTTGAATATCATAAATGCATAAAGAGTAGCCTTTTAATTCATGTTACAATAAACAAATAAAAATAATTTTTGCACACTTATGGCCAATTACATCCATTTTTATATATAAGAACAGAAAGAAGAGAAAGAAAGGTGAAATTAAGAAGAAAAAGAAGCTGGACAAAAAATAACATAAATGAATAAATTACATTTTCTTGAGTATATTCTGTTACTAAGTCAAACACATTTTACATTAGTGTTTTTAATACGGTTAAGTCTCAATAATTAAACTTGAATGTGACCTATGCTAACCTCAGAAAATTTGAATTATACTAAAATGGGGACTAACATCTTTAATTTCACAGTTTTTCCACAAATACAATATGGAATAAATAAACTACCATACATTTTTTATTTTCAATCCAGCCCATCATTACAATGCATGTAGCATAGATTTTCAGAAAATCTTTTTTTTAAAAAAAGTATATATATGTATGTTTTTTTGTTTCTGAATGTGATTTCATTTTATACATACAATGTCTCACCAACAATCATTTATCATAATCATCTATAATGGTTGTTTTATCCTGCTATATCACCACAGGTGGCCGAGATTGTTAAGGCGAGGACTCATCAGCAGGTCTGGGGTTCGAATCTGGTCAGGACCATCCTCCCTGACTGAGGTTTTTACCAGGTTTTCCTCAGTCCTCATAAATTGCAAATGCCAGGGAGGTACCCTAAACTTAGGCCTGGAACATTTCCTCCTTTAAAAATAAATCCTTTCTCAATATAACACTTCATCTCATGTATCATCAGTGTCCATTGCCTGTGGTGCCTCTGTAGAAAAAACGGGCATTAAACACCATTCAACAACAAAATTATCCTGCTGTCAATATATCATACAGCACCTTTGAATGCTAGTAACCTCACTCTGATTCAACTTTCTTTGGAAACTTCTATCTCTTGCTTTTCACCACTATCTCGCAGCTTTTCAGAGACCATCCCTATAAGTTAGCATCAGTGACCTCCAACTGCATTAGCTGCCATTTTTTCTTGAACTAATGCTGACTGATCACAATTTTCATACCCTGGTAATTTTTTCACTACATCTGCCAACAATAAGTTTTCTTACTCATTGGCTTCATGACCAAGAATGAAGTGCTGCATTTTAAATTACAAACTATCCTTTATTGTAAGGTGCACCACAACATATTGTCATTTGGTAAGGATTGGGACTTTTATTTGTAGGAAGGGGTTTATATATAACATCAAAATTATTTAGACTACAGTTATCAAGACTCTAATGCATTTCCATTATTTTGTTTGAATTTTTAAAACAAAATTAATATTCAAGGCATTAACAAATGCTATTTGATTGTTAAATGTTTTGTAAATCAATTTGAATTTATAATTCTGTAATAGGTATTTCTTTAACAAATGATAAAGAAAGTTTTCATTTTATTTTTTCCCATGATCATGTCAACCATTCATAGAATTTATTAGCAAAAATTATTTTGAAAAATGAAGCATTAATCATGATGTTCTTGCTAATGTAAACATTACACTTACTTGACCAATTCGTTGATATCCTGTTGGGCAGCCACACTGGAAGCCACTGCCACCTAGAGATGTGCAGCCAAATGCACAAGGACTTCCAGCACAACCAGAACTGACCTGTTACATTCAGTGTTGTTATGATATTTTATACCAATATATTTGCTACATATTTAATTTCCATTTGTTAAACTGTTATGTTACATTAATGGTTAATGCATACCAAAGCTGCTAATGAGAAAAGCTTGAAACATTCATAATATGACACTAATAAAGGCCAAATTATATTTATTATTATCAACAATATTACCTTAAATCTTTGGTGGTGCACACTAGAGCAACATTTAATATTTATGATCTCATTTTAATTTTTGGCCAGTTCCAGTATTTATGTTGAAGTTATTTAGAAATTAATGATAGAGGAAATATACACAGTTTAATGTGAGTTAGATTTATTCAACTCTGCTAATATTCTTTTAAATAAAACTACTAATATAAAGTTACATACTCTGCTGGCAATAATTAACAAAATTGTGTCCTACTGGTAAATGCAGTTACCAAGATAAAAGGACAATGCAGAGCATTGGCAAAAAAGACAAGAAATTATGACTCATTTTTGGCTGAAGAAAATGAAACAGTAGAAATTCTAAGTTACATAAAATTTGGATTCAGCAGCAAAAATATGAGTTTAGGAAATAATTTTTATTCATAACCATAAGGAACATTTAATGAATGAGGATTTAAAAGTAGATAATATATTAAAACAAACATCAAACTAGAGAGTAGCAGAAGAAACAGCATTCCATTATCTAATTTTTTTTGTTTTGAAGGACTTTATCTTAGCATATGTAAGCAATGAATGTGTTCTTAGGTAGTTTTCAGAATTTATATATGTTTCTGGTGTTTGAGCTGATAACCTGAGACATATTATACAGATTCCATCTGGGTATTTAGATTAAATTATACATCCCAATTTTTGCATTAACTTCTGCAATCACAATTACCTGCACACATACTAGCAGACCGGTATCAAACTGGTAACCCTCTGGACAGCCACAGCGATAACTTCCAATAGTGTTTATGCAGTTTCCAGATCCACATGGATTTTGTGAACATTCATTCTCATCAATGCAGTCATTATAATAATACTGTACAAATCCTTCTGGACATGCACATCGGAAACTGCCCACCAGGTTCTGAAAGTGGCAGAAATTTTGCACTTTAACAGCAATATATTTACATGAAAAGTGTTTCTAATCCTAGCAAAAATAAAATGGTATGTTTTGTTTTGTTGACATATTGTTTAGAGCATCACTTTTAAATATGTTTTATCCTGAGTTTTTTTCTTTCCTTCATAAAACAAATTGTGTCTGAAGAATAAAAATATATTATCATAAATAACAATAAGCTAAAGTTGATACAGAGTTGGTTTGGTAAAACATACACTTTGCTTCTTGGTTTTAAATGAGTGTATTTCAGGAGCTTTCACTCCAGTCATCAACAGAAGACCAACTGGGAGAAATATACTCTATTGGAGAAACTACTGAAAATATCCAAAGTTGGTGTCTTGAAGTTCATGATGTGCTCTTTATTTTTGATTATGAATTTTTTTTCCCATGATTAATGTCAAAGGGATGCTGGTGTGTTTTAATAATTTAGTATTGGTAACAATTTCATAGTTTTTTTTGACCAAAATTGGTCTACCAACACTAATTTCTGTATCTATAATTGTACATAAGAGAAAGTATACGAGAGGAAGATTGGATAAGATATTTCTAAAATATTTTAAGTGTAGAACAGCCCAATGGGCAGAAATTATATATAATTTTATTGAGCAATTAGATAGACAGGAGTGGAGGAAATGCGAGATCAAATTAAAAGACTAAAAAGGAATAAAGTAGCAGAGTTGATGGAATACCAGGGTAATTTTGGAAAGCATGGAGCTTAGATCAGAAGAGATTGTGTCTATTAGTTAGAATATTAAATTCCATCCAAAAAGGAAGTAGGGTTCCAAGAAGTTGGAAAATAGCAATAGTTGTGCATATACTTAAGAATAAGGGAGGTATGAACATACTCTCCAATTACAGAGGAATTAGTTTGCTATCTGTAAGTTATATATAGGGGTTCTAACAGAAAGACTACATAGGTGGGCAGAATAAAAGAATAAGTTATTGAAATTCCAGTTAGATTTAGGAAGAATAAGGGAACGAATGATAGTATCTTTGTTACAGATGCATTGGTAAATAAATATATAGCTGCAAAGTGGGGAAGGTTATATATGTTATTTGTGGATTTTGAAAAAGCTTTCGACACAATAAATTAGGAAGCACTATAGGTAAAATTGAGTAGTAAGGGAATAAGTAATAGGTTCATAAAAGTATTACAAAGAATATACTGATAATGAGTTCTGTATAAAAATGCTAAGCAATAAAATAGTGCAGTGTAGGGATTAGACAAGGTTGCAAATTAAGCCCAATATTATTTAATCTGTTCATTAATGATATCCTAGAGAAAATTAATACAGTAAAAGGCCATGTCCAATAATCAATAATAATGAAATACCTGGGTTGTTATTCGTGGATGATCTTGTGACAATGCCCATATCTAATGTGGGATTAAATAAATCAATTGAAGCAATAGATAAATTTTACAGATAGTGGAGCTTATATATTAATCCAAGTAAATAAAAAATTGTGGTCTTTAAAAAGGGCCATACTATAAGAAAAGATGAGAAATGGCCATGGCAAGGAAGAGAAATTAAGGTGGTTACAAATTTGAGTACTTAGGGGTGAGAGTAAGTAGTAAGGGCAGATTGAATGAGCAAAAGAAGATGGCATTAGCTAAAGGGAAGCTTTCCTTGAAAGCTATTAGGGCATGCTTAGATAAAATTCCAAGGATGCAAGTAAATTGGTTTAGAGAGTCTAGGGGCAATGGTGGAGGTCAAAATGCTCAATGGATTTGAAACATGGGATTTGGAGGAAGGGTGTGTTAATGTGAATCTGATACACAGAAACTTTTGCAAACAAATATTGGGCTTACTCAGTAAATGACCAAATGGCTTAGCCCAAGTTGAACTAGGCAGAATAGGCAGTAAAGAAAAAACTATGGAGAGAGTATTTAGAATCATAATTTAGAGGAACATAGTGTCTGTATCAGTGTCTGGCAGGCAAAGGCTTAATCAAGGTGGTACTCGGCTCAACAAGATAAAAGAAAATCTAGAAAAATTGTGTTGCATAAATTTAAGTTTGCTAATAAAGCTGCCACTTAATCATTGATTTGTAGTAAAGAGAGTTTTATACAAATTAGATACAAATATCTTTGAAAATTTCAAACTCATTCTGTTAAGATCTGTAAATAGAATTTATATCCTATGTTAAATATCTGTTTATTTTAATTATAAATTAATATTATATTAAGCAACTGTAACTCTAGGACATGTCCTATATCATGTAAAATGATCAAAAGGATGAATAAATAAATAAATAAATACATGAGTTACAATCAAATTACAAAAAAATATGTATACAATATCCCTTTTATTTGCTAAATATCTGTCTATATCTTTAGAACTATCCGCCCATATTGATACTGCAAATGCAATTTCAAAAATTTAAAACATATATTGAATTTCAAGCATTAAAATAATTGGTATTACAGAACAGTTGAGATCAAGTGAATGTAAACATTATATTTTCTATATAATAAATAAACAAAAAAAACCACACCCACGTGTGCGCGCACACACACAGAGGCAACAAATTTGTAAATCTATCTACTCTTAGACTTAAAAAGCAGAATTGAGAAATTGCCAGTTTTTTACACTTGAGGTATGTTCTACATTTAATAATTTTTAGTTTTTACTATCACTTATTCACACTTGAGTACAGTAGGTTTTTAATTATATGTAACAACTAACATCTTATCCCTTAACTAATTACAACTCCAAAAGAATTCATAAGAAATGAATAACATTTAGCACTTGGGCTTAATTTGAGCTTATGTGCCAAACATTATTTTACATATAATTATATGCTGATTTACTTGCTAAGATTGCAGGTTTGGTATCCAGTAATATTATAGAGAGATAAAAGTATCATTAAGCCCACTAATGCAACTCATTAACTGGGGGATTAGATAATGTTAAAATTCGACCACTACCTTAGATTTAAGTTAGCCGAAGATCCTTGTAATAACAAATATTTGGTTAGGTTAGATGTTTGGTTGAGTTTGGTTTAAAAATTTACCACCTTTTTCACATCAAATATCTCCAAATCCAAAACAATGGTTAAGTGGTCTACATTCTCTGGTAGATTATTTAGCTCAATAATTTTTAATTAATGTAATTAATTAGTAGATATAAATAAATATATCTCACATGCCTGGATGATATAGTAAATCTGTTTATAAATAATGTGAAACTGATAAATATACTTTATTTTACAAGCTCTCCAGTAACTTTTAAGTATGCTTACCTGACAGCCATACTGACATTTCATATCATCACTGCACTCATCAGAGTCGGTGCAGAATGTTCCTGTGGAATCCAGTTTAAATCCTCTTGGACATATGCACTTAAAACTACCAAGTGTATTAATGCAGTTTCCTGGTGGAGGACATGTACCTGTCTGTTCTATACACTCATTGATATCTGTAACAGTCCAAATTTTTGCTGCCTTACTGTATCCAATTGCAATTTATCCTTATTCATATGCTTATGCTTATAATATAATGTGTGTTCAAATTTAAATCAAAACTTACATCACTTCATGACATCATAGCTATATTTGCTGAGCTTAACCAAAGCCAGAAATCTAACTTTCCCTTCCTAAATGTGTTTTCCTTTGTTTAAAGAACTAAAGAAGAATTTTGTGTCCTTGCCATTGACATGATATACTGAACATACTGGATTTAAACCTTTTTTTGGTTTAAAGAAAATAATCATTTAACTTTATTTTTGAGTTGAAATCCATGTATTTGATTAAAAAGTTTTGTAAGTATTCAGAAAGTTTTAAAGGCAAAAAAATAATTCTAAATGTTGAAATTGGGACCAATTGGGCAGAAATCCATTCGCAGACTGAAATATATGCTGATAACATTCCTCCCTTACCAAATGGTCTTTTGTAACATTCAGAATGCCCATAAGAAATATTTTTAAAAATTTATTGAAATTTTGTTATAATAAAAACATGGATGACCTTTATTTCTAGTTAAGATGAAGATACAAAACATGAGAATAGTATCTGATGATAAAAAAAGACATGTCTTATGCAGTTTATCTATGTCTCAAGAGTTAAACTCATTCTGTAATTAACATTTTAAAAAATGGAGTCGAAGTTGTAACATACACTCCTGTCTTTACTGTCTTTGTATTTGTAGATGTAGATTTTCTCCCAGGTTGCTAATTCTATAGGTCCTTGTACTGATTTTAATAATTTTGCTTTATTTATTATGTCATGATTTTGTGTCCAAAAATGATATGCTACTGCCGATTTCTCTACTTGCTTATACTTTATGTTCCTGAAATGTTCCTTTAATTGTGTACCTATGTTTCTCTTTGTTTTTCCAATATAGATTTTTTCACATTCTGCACAGTTTATTGTAACTGTAATTGTTTATTGTACGGAATTAGCAACCTGGGAGAAAATCTACATCTACAAATACAAAGACAGCATAATGAACTTCGACATCGTCGGGGATGAAAACATAAACTACAAGTTTATCACACTGCCATCAGAGCAGAATATACATTCCCACAGCTCAACAAATGATCCGACAGTTGAACTTTAGCCTGGCTGAAGATGGGAACTAAATGTTCTCGAAACCGGTTCCATACATTTATGAAAAGTAAGAAGTGAAGCTTTAAGAGTGTGTAGTTCAACTGAATCATACAATAATGATATCAATTAAATATATAAGTATTTGACAGAAGTAGAGGCTGTTATGTGTCAATTTAGAAAGGGACATAATTTTTTATTCATATTTTCATTTTTGAGCTGCATGTGGCAACAGTAAGCATATGCATATTTCAAATATTATTACGTTTCTAAAATGCAAATAAAATGTTAAGTTATATAATTCCAGAAATGTAAATAATGTTGTTATTAGCAAGAAGACCATGTTGACTACTGGATTATGTTATTTGAATTTTGATATTATTAAATTTAATTATACTTTACCAGCATATGTCTTTCAATAAGTGTCCTATTTCTAATTTATAACAGCTGCCATGATTATGAAGCTATATAGTAATATTTTGCACATGGTTATAGTTGTTATTGACAACTATGGAACATTACACCATTCCACAACATATAGAAATTGTTCAAATTGAAAACGGGTCATCCATATGCAATGGATTCAGTGCATTACATGAAGTGTACAGTGTGCTTAATCATCCCTACATGAGAATAATTCAATATTTGATTGAAAAATTTGAGACAACTGGTTATGTTGCAAATCAAATAATGCCTGTACATGAACAACACAAATGCTCCAATGAAAACGTAAGTCACCATTTGTGAGAGTGAATGCAAGAGTCCATGGAAATAAATTTTTCACAAGAACAAGAATTGGGGCCTTTAATTGACCACAACTTGGCAGACTTTGCATCAGAACTTGAAGTGATACCCTAATAAAATTGTTTTAACTGAATAACTGAAGCCAAATGACCATATATTGCACCATGATTCTCTAACTGTGCTATGAAGCAATTGGAACTTGCCCTGCTTTTAGCCAAAAATCATCTTTAATAACAAAGTCCATTTTTTTTCGAATAGTTTCATTAACAAACAAAAATGCCACTTTTGTAGCAATGAGAATCAAATGGAGATTAAAGAATAACCACTTCATCTGTTCAGGTAGGGATTTTGGTACAGTGGAACCAATGACAATATTTTTTCCAAGATGAATAAGAAGAGGTTCTGACTGTTGATGTAAAAAGATACCATGCTATGATAAGGAATTATTTTTGGCCTTAATTGGGAGGTATGGATCTCAGAAACAACTGGTTTCAGCAAGATGTCACCATGTGTTATACTTCTCATGAAACAGTCAAACTACAGAAAAATTCAGAGGCTTCATAATTTTACATGGTGATGATGTTAACTGGTCTCTGAGATCATGCAATTTAATGTCGTTGGATTACTTCTTATGGGATTTAAATGTCAGAGTTTATATTTTTGAAAATATAAGTTTAATTATGGAAAAACATTTGATAGAAAGTCACATTATAAAAAAAAATAAGTATTCAGGAAAAAAATGACATCAAAACATTGAATTGTTACCTGTACACTGGTCTCCTACTTGGTTATATCCCTTTGGACAAGAACACTTGTAACTGCCTTGTGTATTGATGCATTCATGTTGACAAATATGTTGTCCTGTGGCACACTCATCCAAATCACGGCAGCTTACTCCATCTGGGTTTAGCACGAAGCCCATAGGACAAGAGCAGATGAAACTCCCATCTGTATTCTGACATGCAAACTTGCATGGAGATGGGGTCTGTTCACATTCATTTACATCTGAAATGATTAGATTATACACATTTAAATGGGTTCATGTGCAGGAATTGAGTATATCTATTTTAAATCAGTGCTTTATGAAGTATATCCATTGCATAATTTTTTTGCTAATGTAGTTTTTTTTTGAGAGAATGTAGGCTTTCACAGCCAGAGTCATAGATGTCAGTAGAATTTTCTGGGCTGTTATGCTGTGGTCTGCTGGAGATGAACTTTCCAGACGTTTCGTCTGCAACTATGGTGTTGCATAACACCCGTTTTTACTAGAGGCCCCACAGGCGGTGGATACTAACGATACATGAGATGGAATGATATACTGTGAAAGGATATTTTTTAAGGAAGGAAGCGTTCCAGGCCTAAGTTTAGGCTACATCCCCAGCATTTGCCAGTTATGAGGACTGAGTAAAACCTGGAAAAAACCCCAGTAAGGGAGTATGGTCCTGGCGGGATTCGAACCCCAGACCTCCCGCTCACAAGTCTGCAGCCTTAACAACCTCGGCCACCTGTGGTGGTATTCATCAGTGAATCCGGTAATTGATTCCAATTCATGATGCAGGCAATGGTCTTGGAAACATGAGTCAATTTAATAACAGTATTAGGTCGACTCACCAGTTGATTAGGAATATAGAATGACAGAAGTAAACTGTCTGGCAAAATAGATGGGAGTTACATCTCATCTCTATAGAAACACTCTAAAAAGACTGGATATCTTACAGAGCTATAATGCAGAAACTTATGAACAGAGGACTTTATGGGCAGAAAACATTTCTGAAATTACATGTACAAATATGCACATTCTTAAAAATTAGGAATCTAATACTTTTATATCATTTATAATAAAAGTTAAAGCAGTTGTGGCTTATAATTGAAGACTTTAAGGTGGCACCATCCCTAAAAGTTTGAAAATTAAAAAAATATGTTAAAGGTTTTAATTAAAATGTAAGTAATTATTACTTTTATAACTCACATAAGAATGGGAAGAAATAGAACAAAACTTTTGTTTTTGTAAATGTAAAGTAAATGGAAAACTTTTGTTGTTCCCATTTGGATGTAATATATGTTCCGAAGTTAGTCTCGGTAGATGTTATCCAGACAGATAGTAGCTGTAGGCTCAACTTAAGATTTCCTATGCTTCCTTTGTAAAAGATCTGGGAGGCATGGTCTCGTGGAATATTTGCTTGTCGGTGTGTAGCAAAGCCTCAGGAGTTCTTCAGCTTTTCTGCCTTTGGCAGTTTAGCCATTCCTATTAATATTTGTGATATTTCTGCCAGAGTGTGCCATTACATAATACCAAATGGAAAACCATTAGCATGTGTTATTCTGTTAGCAGTTAGAAATTTTCATACATATACTGCATTGTGAACACTGAATACTTTTTAGTTTTTGTGCTCTGTGTGTATTGATAAGACAATGAATTCCATAAGTAATATAAAATAGATATTAAAACAATACAATAAACACAAAAACTATTAATGACAATAGCTACAGATGTAATAATGTAAACAATTTAAAAAAGGATCTCTGACAACATCCTGTAAATGCCAGAATTTGCAGCCTTCTCAAAATTTAAACCAACGAGCTGTGACCGAGTTAAAGTATTATGGCTTCTGTTTACATAGTAAAGATGCAGACCATTGATACATAAATGTGTTATAAATTAAATCTTTTCCAGTGTTTAACAAGAAACCATTAGATTTATGTTCAGTATTACTCTTCCTGTCATACTCTTGTCATTGTCATATTCTTATGTTCTAGTAGTTAGACTGTGTGAAGCTGCACTGCTGGTAACAGATAAATTGTATTGAAATTGATCACAATCAAATTATACTTTAGGCAAAATGTTCAGTACAATTCAATTGAGAATGGCTTAATTTATAATTTTACTAAGTTTCACTGTGATCAGTCTAGTCTAACCAAAAGTAGTTTCCTTGTTTGTGTTCCATTATTATGAAATGTGAATTACTACATTAGATACATACCTCTACATCTAGTACCACTATGGTCTGGTTTATAACCTTTGTTGCAGATGCATCGGTATGACCCCAAAGTGTTGATACATCGCCCATTTCGGCAAAGATCTGGGATAGTGTTGCATTCATCGATATCTTGAAAATAAAAATGAAACATTATGAAACCAGAGTTTTTCTGAACACTAATTTAATCATGCTATAGCTGCTAGTTAGATTAGTGCTAATGATGCAAACTTGTTCATTATGAATAAAGTAGTAAACCAGAAAAATACCATGGCCATCCACTGAATATCCAGATTCCAGACATAGATCTTGGTAATCATCAGAACCGGTAGAGGGGCAAATTTCACAGCGAGGTCCCCAAGCAGCACCCATGGTGCAGCAACAATCAGCTTTTGTTACAGACATTAGCCCATCAGTTCGGGAAGTACAACGCCCGCCAACCAACTGCCGGAAACAATAGCCTACTCTTCTATCTGAAAAAAAAATTACTTCATGATGTCCCTTTTGTAAAATATATACCAACTGC
This sequence comes from Metallyticus violacea, assembly GCA_030762175.1. Lineage (NCBI taxonomy): Eukaryota > Metazoa > Arthropoda > Insecta > Mantodea > Metallyticidae > Metallyticus > Metallyticus violacea. The sequence goes on from CM060834.1 coordinate 23,208,904, forward strand.
ATCAGAATCAAGTAGTTTAATACTATGTAATTTTTATGCACATTTTAGAACATTTTTGTGATATTTTTGATCACCTAATTCTATCTTATGTGACTGGGGACTGAGGTAATCAAACTGAAGAAATTTTGGATTGAATTATTTAGAATTAAAATATTGTAATGTATTATATATGTTATATATGTAAAATAAATATTACTAAATATACTAATGCAACTTAGCAGCTGCCTTCAACAGAGTATGGAGGCATCCATTTTTAAGCAAGTTACAAATAAATAAAATTTAATATGCGTGAATTCGCCTGAAGTACCTAATTAAATTAGTACAATTCATTCAGCAAGGTTAACTGGCTTCAAAACAATAAAACTAATGATCATTAAAAATTGTACAAGACTTATTTGTAACAACATATTAAAACATATAAAAATCACTAAATCCTAAAGCTTTAATTGCAAGGTCATGTTCCATTTTAGAAAGTATTAATAATATATGTATATGTAGGAAAGGGGCTAGTGCCTAAACATTTAGCAATAGTCATTAGTCTTTTTTGCATTTCAATTTTTCTGACAAAAATAAAACCAAAGCTTTCATGAATACCTTCTTACTTTGTGGGGCAAGATATTTATAGCTAAATAACTGGATAAATAATACATTTGAGAGTGAAATGTTAAGAAAGTTTTATCATTGTATCAATATATTGAAATTATGGAAAATAGGGCAAAGTATGTAATATCAGAAAGTAGAAATATCTGAAAAAGATGGACAGATTACTTCTAAACATATCCAAGCAAAATAAGCTGTTAAAGTAGTACTGGCCTTAGCCTTTGGGAAGCTGCAGTATTTAGTAAACAAATAACATTTCCTTTTTAATGATGCTGGTATTGCAACCTTAAGATATATTGTATCAGATGAAAAACGATAGATGATACTTCGGCAAATGAGTTCAGAGCTGTTTCCCAGGCATTCACTTGAGGAACTGAGGGAAAACCCCTCATTGAAAAAACCTGTCAGGAAATTTACCCAACTAGAAATGGAACCCAAGCATAGGAAGTGCAAACACTACTGCTAGACCAAGGAGGTGGTCAAATAACACCTTACTTTCTCCATTTATATTTATACATATGAAATTGTTTAGTTCTACAACAATGTTAGAATGATTTTACTTGCCGTGCTCTTTTAACCAGCACTGTTATAAAACTTACCAATAAGCATAAACTCTTCTAGTACAACATATTTGCTCAATTTTGAAGCTGTTTACAGTGAAGGTATTATGTAATAATTTGTATAATGCGAGTAAATTTCTTACATACTTCACTTACTGTATTTAAGTTAGGACATATTTTGGGAACCATGGTTCCCATCCTCAGTTGTTGGCTCTTCTAGTATATTTGTATATTATTTAGGTACACATTATCTCATATCATTTTCCTACTGTTTAATCTGAACATGTTCTTTTTATATGTGATTGTAGTCATGCTAATATTTTGATGCTAATATTTTGAACCGTTAAGTTATTATTTATGGGTATTACCAATACATTTTATTTTTCAGCCAAAGTATTAAAAAAATTAACAAAATGAATTCCTTGGCATTTTTTAAGTATTGTTTTAATTCATATATGTTATATGTATATCTATAAGATCTATATTTATGCAGAAAGAAACATTGTTTCTTCTTCACAGTGAATGACAATTTGAATGATTTACATACCAATGCACTGTTTTCTATCATGGCTTGGTTCAAAGCCTTCATAACAATCACAGCGATAACTGCCTTGGAGATTGACACATTTTCCATTTCTGCATATGCCAGGATTCGTGGTGCACTCATTAATATCCCTACAGTCATCTGTCATTCCAACTTGCTGATATCCAACAGGACATATGCACATGAATGTTCCAATCAAATTCTTGCACATAAACTTACAGTTGTTGGCTGGAGTAATGCATTCATCTACATCTGCATGAAAAAGACCAAGTATGATATCTCATTCAAAACTGATATTTAAAATGAGTATTTAAAATGGCTAGAATTCAATCTGATTCAATTAATGTCTGCAGGGGGAAGATGCATGTATTTAAGCAAATTATTCCATGGTATGTGTTGGTGAACAAAAATATTTTAAATTCTATGTATTTAGTTTTTTGTAACAGGGATTTTCACAGTGAAATATAGTATAATATCACAAATTATTATTATGAAATCACTCACACACACAGAAAATCAGCAGTGGCAGACCATTTTTGGCAAAAAAAACAGGAATTCCAAAAGGAACCAAAACTACTAAAAGCTCTTCAAAAACCCATAGAATTATCAGTATGGGAAAATATATTTATAAACAAAAACAAAGATTTTGGGTTAACTTTGACCTTCCAAACTACAGTTACCTCATCAATAAGTTCATTAAAACCACAGAGCGACATCTCAATACCACACTGGGAAGCGGCCAGTGGGACCATGCTGAAGATGGAGGTAAACATTTGAAACATGTCCAAGTAAGTGGAACAAAATTGGGAAATTTGAGTGATTTCATAATAATAATATGTCTATGTATTTATATGTAATATAAGGTCACTGTCATAACCATACATTTGCTAAATGAGAGTGGTAAGTTCTTGGCCTCAAACACAGATGACCAAGCAATTGGCAAGATAATTGTTTGTACTTTGGCACATCTATCTTAAGCATTCAGTTGAAATATTAAGTTATTATAAATAGTTTACTTAACATAGCTTTCTAAAGCAGACATATTGGGTATTCTATAAAATGAACGGAGTGTCATGCTGAGATAAGGATCTTTGTTAAAGGTAGTTTAATGCCAAAAGAAATTCATACAAATCTATAAAAGTTAATGGGAATCCTTCTTGTTCATTTTCAATTATTAAAAAATGGGCTGCTGAATTTAAATGTGACCATACCAGCTTTGAAGATTACTCACATAAAGGATGTCCAAAACAGTAGTAGAATTCATTGAACATGATACTAGATGACCAGTGAGTTAAAGTACCTGAAAATACTGAAGCTATTTCAAGCAATAAATATAGGATGCAGCAAAAACAATGAGCAGGTTTGAATATAAAGCTATTTTGAATCTGGTGGGTTTTTTGTTTGATATATGAGGCAGAACTAAAGTGAACTTTGGAAATGAGTTTACCAATTGGTATTCTCTTTCTGATGTGTTAGTCATAGAGCGCTGGACAGTGAGGGAGTATGTTTGTGCCATAACTTGATACATCAGAAACCAAAGAACATTTCGACATGATGCACCATCTAAGGAAATTGTGCAAGTACAGGCATCAGTGCAGCAAAGTCCAGGTTGATTGACAAGGAAGGCATGCCATTGCTGCATGTCGGATCAAAGCATGAGGCGAATCTTACATGCAGATTTGATATTTCACTCATACAAGATTCAAGTTTTGTATGTCTCCTGAATCAGGATAAGACAGATCACCTAGATTTCTGTCGGTTCATATTGAAATTAATAACTAAATATCAGACATTGGTAAACAATCTGGTGATTAGTGACTAAATACATTTTTATGTAAGTGGAAGTGAGAATAAGCAGAATATATGCAATTTGGCTCCCAGCAATCCTTGTGAGCTCCATCAGTGTCCAATTCATGATCTAAATGTGATAATTTGGTGTGCTATAATAGTCATCAAACTATGTATACTGCAGTAATTGGCATGACAGCACTAGGGAACCTGTTTCAGTACATCTAATTTCCTGATTTAGAGACTGACATGGTCACCTTGTTCTTCAGACCTGACAGGACCAAATTATTTCTTGTGAGGCTATTTTAAACACAAAGTGTTTGAGACCAAAGCTGAAAACATCAAGCAGTTAAGAAATTGAATTCATGAAGAAATAAATGGGATACAGTCAGATACTTTATGAAAAGTCATGAGCCACTTCAAGTTCTGTATACAATAGTGCATTGACAATGGTGGTGGACATTTAAAAGATGTTCATTCAAAAAATGAATGGTGTTTTCCAATCTCCAAGAACTGAAATTTAAGGTAATGTAATAGAAATATAATTAAGTATTAGAAATTAAAATATTTTTTACTTTAAAACCAGCTTATTGTTTTTGCCGCATCCTGTATATAACATATAACTGAAAATGTACAAAATTTGTTTTCCTTAATTAAGTCAGCAAAAATCAACTGGGGTTTTAAACATAATGTACCTAGTGAAATCCATTGAAGTTCTATACTTTCTATACTTTAACTTATGATGCACCAATGCAGTTTGATTCAGCATGTAAAGGTTATATTGATAAAAAAAACCATAAGAGTTCAGAGATTTGATTTATATGAAGGCTCTCAGAATATCATATGAGTTTTAATTCACATCACCCCAGTAATCACAGAACCTATTCCAATACTTTCAGATTATCAGATAACATGATCAGAATCTTGAAATTGATGCTGTAAAGAAATACACAGCATGAAGTCATCCTGGGGCACCATTAAAATTACAGGAAAGCAAGAAAAAGCAATGAACATAATGACATTTACAAATGGTAGCAAAAGTGAAAAAAGAGTTGGGCTGGTAACCATCTTTGTCATCAGCTGCTTGTACAAACTGTACAAGAGATGCTCCATAATCAAGTTGAATGAATGTCATATTCAAAGTTCTAGTTAAGACCTTGCAATACAACCACTTACTAAGCAACGAAAAATCAACAGCAATTCATACAGATTGTAAAATAACACTTGACGCATTATCAAATCCATAGAACATCAGAAAACTAATAGATATAAGCTAATGAGGAATTGAACTATTCATTTCACTTGGGTGAAGGGCCATGTAGGAATCACTGGGAATGAACTGGCAAATTATTAGGGAAAGGAAGCAGCCCAAAAAGGAAATTGAAGAATCTCACAAGAAAGTGCCAAAAAATGCTATCTTAGGTGTAATACTTGAAAAAAGTGTTCAGTAGTTGCAAAGAGAATGGGCAGTGACCAATAAGCATGAAACCATAAAATAAAATCTTTCTTCCTGAGTAAAAGAGAGATTACTGATTAAGAAGAAGAATAAGCATATTTTTAACAGGCCATGGCAGACTAACATTATATTTTTTAAGGCTTAAAATAGTAGCTAATCCATTTTTTTTTTTTTTTTGTAATAAAGGTGAACAGATGGGGAATTACCTGTTTTGGGAATAAGAATTGTTAAATAATAAAAGATAGATACTGACAAAATGCCATGCTCTTTATTCCACTATGCAATTGCATTTGTCTACAATAGTGGGAACCAGTTAACATTCAGTAGACAGATGATTCCCAGTAAGATTAAAGTTTTGCTGTGCAGGCAATTGAGCTTGCTCAGTAACATTTATCATATTGTATCAGTTGCATTTCTTAGGAAGTGCATGTTAGACATTAGACATTATTTATGTGCCAAGTATATGCTAGAAAAAATAATATTTATTTATGATTGTTTTGTGCAAAAGAAATTACACAATTACTTAGGAGAGAAATTTTTGCAAATTTCCGGGAGTAACATCTGTATCAAGAAGTGTAATAATCAGATTGGCGAACAAAGATTGAACCTAAGGCAAGCACCAAGACTAAAACTGTAGACTTTAACATAGAAGAAACTTGATGAAATATACTATCAAATAGATACTTTCTTTTGAAAATCCTTAACATGATTAGTCCAGCAAGGTGGTGCATCTGTCAACAGTGCATATAAAGCTACTCAGCTCTTGCATCTTCATCTATATAAAATAACTGTTTTGCTTTATATAAAACTCATTGAAGTGCTGAAATAATATATCCAGGATGCAGTTTACAATATTTGGGAGGATGTATTGCAGCAAATGTCTCAAAATCTAAAAGGATTCAAGCACATCTAACAGTAGAGAGCAGGCACTTTGAGCATCTATCATGATGGAGAATACAGTATACTATTTATTACTAATAAATAATGAAAGAAAAAATGCATACTATGAGTTTTGGCTAAGCAACATGATTTCCCTTGGCAGATGTCGATCATTATATACTAACTTCCTATCAACAAAACCAATTTCTGATTGCACTGTGGAATGAGGACTCTGAATAATAAAAATGGAAGAAAATAGTCAGCAATAATGAACTAATCAAGAGAATCTCAAAATTCTGGTAGCTACATTAGCTATACAGACATATTATAAAACAGGTTCTTGTATACTAAGTAGAAAACCTAGACTAACAAACAGAAGATAATTCGGTAACCGGCTTTGTACAAAATAGAATGTAAGATTCGATTCATCATGAAATGTTACATTTGTAATGGAATATGCAGATAAAAAATATTATATAAAACATACACATGCAAACATACACAGGAACCATCTATATAAGTGGCCATAGTATTTCACATTAGCTACATCAGACAGCATACCTTGACAATGTCTGCCATCTGGAGCCAAAGCATAGCCATATGGACAAATACATCTGAAGGATCCTGGCACATTATGGCAACGGAATGCACATTGATTGCCCATCTCCAGACATTCGTTTACATCTTCACAAACCTTAAACAAGTGAAAAGTCTATGCTAATACAAGTTTATATCATCACTTATTCAGAAAACTGCTAAGTCAGTTACAGACCTGCATAGGACCAGGAGCAAATCCTTCATTACATGAGCATTCAAAACCTCCTTCCACATTGGTACAAGTTCCATTGCCACAGACATTTTTTACAGAGAGGCATTCATTATCATCTGGAAAGACAAAAGAAATATGAGAGGAATTATCATTATTATTGACCTCTTATAAATCAGCTTGAAAACTTTGTGACAAAATATAGCAGGGCACTATACACGAGAGCATTATTCACTTTTATACAGTAACTTGCATATATCACAACCTTAAATAGTTTATACCAGGTGATAAAATTTATTTTGATTTTACAGTAAGTCATTTAAAATTAATATCGCTACTATGGAGGGAATTTTCACAGTATAAGCCACCGATTCTAGTTTTGAGATTTCGCTGTAAAGGTTGGGAATGCACTATATATGCATACATTGTAATTTTTAAATGCTTATTTTACATTTACTGATTTTGGGGGAGAGCTGTGAACTGTTTACATCTATTCTTATTGGTGCCTTCCCCATTATCCTGATATGATGCAAGTGCAGCTGTGTAGGAATGCTAACTGAAGGCACATATACTCTTGAATATGCTCTTGAAGCTGCTACCCTTCAAGGTAAGGTGTGCTGACTAGCAATTATGCCGTCCATTCAAACTGAGTTGCAGTAAAACCAGAATGAATATGATCATCCATTATGAAGCATTTAATTCAATCAACTGTTTCTCAAATAATTTTCTTAGGAGTGTAATTGGCAATAATTTCAATTAGTTAAATTATCTCAGTTTTTTCTAAAGAAAATACCCTCTTATTAAATTATCTTCATTTTCTCTTTATTTATTAATCTGAAGGAACAGTTAGATGATGGTCTGTTCCAAATCTGTAAATCTTCAATTACAAATAAAAATGGTCTTAATAAATGAAGGCAATATTACTGGACAATTTTTTATCAAACAGAGAGAATTAATTATTTCTCAAGGCTTATGTAAATAATATATCTCTAAATTCCACGAATATTATTTTTTATACATGATTAACTTAGTCTAAAGAAGAATTTTATTATGACATTTCTTCTACTGTCTTTCCATTTTCAATATACTTAAGAAATGTGTAGCCAGTAATCTGCTTACCTATGCATTTCTTTCCTGTGCCATCAAGCACATATCCCACTGGACATTCACAGCGAAATGAGCCATCTGTATTTATACAATCCCCTCCATCACAAGCATTTGGCATGAAAATGCATTCATTGAGATCTTCTCCAGTATCCCCTCGTCCAACACCCTGTGGGCACAGCTTGGCAAACTCAGCTAAAATAACAAAATTTAAAATTCATATTCATATTGTATTTAGAAAATGTTGCTTTCTGTAAGCCATTTGTAGAAACTTTGTGTTTTTTCTAGGAAGTATATGATGTAAATAGTTATTGTTTTAGTAACTAAACATTTTAATAGTGAAAAAATATATAAATAGCGCAGATAAGCATCAGAATTACCTGAACCTGGACGAGGACACTGCTCACAGTATCTACCCCAAGCTTTTCCCATTGAGCAGCAACACTTTTTAGCTGTGATTGGAATCATACGAGGCTGAGAGCACTGCCCTGTAATGCATGGGTAATTTTTATAACACAAATTACTGACTTATGTAAGATTATTGCTTCTAGAGGGTAAAGATTATATTAACATTTTAGGCCTTTAGGATATCTCTTAAAAAGTAAGAAAGTGAAAATATAAGTTTAGAAACATCCAAAGGTGAGTACTTTGTGAACAATATTTTCTCAATTAAACATTTATATTTTTAAACCACTGAATTTTTAATAGTATCTTTCTGCAGTGCAGCCAGCTAATTTATTATCCTAATCTTATAAAAAATGGTTCACTGAAAAACTTGAAGAAATATCCAAAAATATGATAAAATATATGTACTAATAAATGAAATGGTGCAAAGTTAGAAAGCATATGGTTTATGAGGGCCTTAAAATATAAATTTGACTGAGTAAAACATCTTAAGGCATACCAATCACAAAAGAAAGTTATTTACCTCTCTGAAATCCATCATAGCACAGTTCTTCTCTAACATCAATACATTTCATGCCATTTGGGCTAAGAATGTATCCTTCTGGACATTCACAAATAACTCCTCCATCTGTATTAACACAAGCTCCTTCTTCACAAATACCTGCATTTTCTACGCATTCATCTATATCTGCAAAAAAAAATTCCAGTTAGTTCATACATTTTTTAGTTTTCTGCTTATTCTGCTATGATTTCAGAATAAAATCTACTAATAATAAATTGCAATAATTTAATAAAATTTATAATATAAGTTTATCAAATAATTTCAACTTTATATAAGAAAATGAATGTTTAACATTTAGCATTTTCTTACTAACATATTATTTATTAGAGTACCTTCACACATATTGCCATCAGGTCCTAGTTCATACCCAGGGGGGCAGCTGCAGACATATGATCCCATCAAGTTCTGGCACTTCCCAGGAGGAGGACATGTTCCTGGTATCTAACCCAAAAATATATCAGAAAAAAAAAGAGCAATGTTATATGTATTAAGGCTGCAAGCCAAAATCTTTAAGGATTTTGCACTAACTCATATGAGTCATGTGATGAAATGTGGTTGCAGAGTCTTTCCATGCCTTTATTTCAAATGATGAACTCACATCGCTGTACTACTCTATAGAGTTTGTACATGTAATAATGTATACAGAGATGTCACTTATACTGTAACATAATAAGGACTTGTATTATTATGCAAGGATTACTAATATGTTATCTGTGGCTCTAAAGAACTAGGTGAATCCTCCAAGCAGTAGAAAGTACGGGAAAGAATCTTAAGTATAGTACATGGGGAATTGTGAGTGAGGAAAAGGGATGGTAGTGTGACTATTCTAAGATATTTTAAAAGAAAGGAAGACAGGCCCATCCAACCCATTTGCATCAATATGTATTGAAAGTAAGTTGTTTCTTATGATTAATATATCTTTTAAGGAGTTGTTCTGAATATGTGTGTTATTTGTGTCGAGTTCTGCAACCCTTAGTTAGATTTCCCCCTTTATTAATTATGTTATGAAGATTTGTTTAGGCAGTCAGGGGTTGGAGTCCAGTTGACATATGCCCTTTCTTCAGGTTCTTTGGCTATGTTAAAGTAGATTAGGAGCTAATGGACCTGAGTAGTGCGACAATACTAGCAATGAAAATAGCAGAAACACTGATCTGGAATTCCCATGTTAATTTCTTTTAAGTCGTGAGTGAGAAATTTTTTTTTGTAATATCATGAAGAGTAATACTTATGGTCAGCCAACAATTTATAATATGTAAAATAAAGGACAATAAAGATGTTCATTTTCTACCCTCAAAAAATAAAACAACTAACCTTAGGCATGGGAAAATTCCAAAGGAAGAAAGGACAAACACCCTGGGAACAGATAAGAAAGCCCTTGTGTTAGAAAGAGATGCTTGAAATAGATTTACAACACCAAGTTATATACTTTAAATATGTGCATATTCAGAGCTTGCATGTTCTTTAAACTTACAGTGAGGAAAAAGCAAAACTATTCTGATTAAACATTGTGTAAACAGTTACTTGAGTCTCACTCTGTTTGAGGTTAACCTTCCAGCAGTTCTATGACTTTATATCTGCAAGAAAAAAGTAGAAAAAAGGAAAACATAACTGAAAGATATGCAATAGGCTACAGCAGGGGAAAAAAAGTGAAAACGAATGGCAGTGCAAAAAAAGTAAGATTGCTGGAATGCTTTGAGATGTACCATATTAAATCAACATACTAGATGCACATAATTTGTAAGTTGATAGCATTCTTGCTTTGCATGCAAAATTTGAGTACAAATCTTAATTATTGTATCTTTCTTAATATTTGTGTATGAACATGCTTTCCAAAACCCTTTGGAACTATTTAAATCTAATTTCTGAGACCTGAGAAAGGTATTTAATTATAATGCGAATGGTTTAATATCAATGAATTATCAATGTTTTGTTGTGCTAAAAGTAAATATTTTATCATGCTTCTACTATGCTCATTCTATCATTGGCTAATTTTTCAATTTAAAAACCACTGTTAAGAACAATCATGTTGCAGAGGCTGTTATAACTACAGGAAGCATTTTAGCACATTTACATGTTTATTTCCTAGTTCAGAATCACTTTTTTTTTTTAATTATTATTGTTTTTTGTGATTAGGCATGGTGATCTGAAGATCTATTGTGGGGTCATCATATGGGGATGACAAATGATAACTTGGCCAAATGAATTCAGGAACATTTTGGCCTAAGTTTCCTAGGCACTCACCTACATAATGGGAAAACCCCTGAAAAGCTCCCAGTTAGGAAACTAACCCAACCTGGAATTGTAACTGGGCCTGTTGCATGAGAATCGTAAATGCTACCACTTGACTATGATGGTCTACCACTGCATAAATGCATTTCATTTTGTAGTAGTGTGTATATATATTAGGGGTTAGTGTATACTTCAGTATTTAGCACATATGAAAGCATACCTATGCTTAATCCAAATTTAAGAATATGGAACATGAAATGCGAAAGAATTAAAGATAATGAAACACATTCACACATTTATGTTTACTACAACCTGGAACACCACACAATTTTTAGTGAATCATTGTAGACAATTTCTCAGCAATCAACAAACAAAGCACTCTATTAAAAGTATTGTTGACTCTCCGCAAATGTTAATACTATGGATGGCAGCTGAGATTAAAAGAACAGAATATTACAGAAAGAAATGGTCTTATTGTCTGTTACACATAAACATAATATTTAGCAATTTTCACAAGAATGCTGCAACATGATTAGCACAAACAATATAGAAAGTTGTTATGTTAGACTTGTGTGCACTAAACTTTAGTTTAGTTTGCCAATAATAACACAAGTATGATAATGAAATTATCTGTTTTCAGAAGTCTTTCATTTCATTTTGATGACATATCAGCTTGTAGAGTGCATTGTATTTTAGATCAGTTTAGCTGCAAGAAAATTTATAAATTTTTAATTAGGTAGTTTTTCTCCCCTTTCTCTATCCAATGATACTTAAAGAAAAGCAGTCAGAAATGTATTGCTTAAGTAATGATTGAAGAATATAAAACTTTTAACAACTAATGGAAAGGTTGTTATTCATCAGGTTTGCAATAAAAATGTAGATTTAATTGTATTTATTAATTAAGTAATTAAATCACTATTTAATTTTAAATACATAAGTGTTTATTCACAACCTGTATCAATCCAGGGTTAAATTTCTTTGTAATGTCTGTGATGTTCTGAAAGGGGAGACCAAGAAATAAATGCCATTATGTCAGATTATCTGGAATTAGAAATTTCTCTGCTTAAATATTGTCCCTTAATATCCTGTGATGTTGAAAGGAACTTTTCATAATTAAATAACATCTTGTGAACCAAAGAGAAAATTTATTACCTGAGAATTTAGAAAAAAAAAATGTATTACAGCTCTTACAGAAATTAGTAAAGTTATACTTCAATATTCTCTAACAGAAAAGTTTTATTGCATTGAAAATATATAGTCTGTAGTTATCTATTAGACCTTAATTTAATACAATTAACAAACTTTGTGGGATTTATTTATTTATATATATTAATTAAATAAGTAATTCATAAAATTATTAATAATAGTAAGTTTCTTGAAATAAAATAAGTTTTTTTCTTAATTTTACAGTGCATATTCTTGGTTTTTAAATGTGTGCCCCTTAGTTATAACAATCTCTGTACGACTAATATTTAAAATTTATTTTTAAAATTGTGATAAGCAAGATTAGAATAACAAAATATATGTATGTATTGTCCAGGCCATAACCTTTATTATTTCCTGTCCATCCCTTATTTGTTTCACTAACTTAAATTAAAATAAACCTATAAAAAGCAAGCCATTCTTTAATGTGGATAACTGAAATGTTGGCACCAAATGTTTTTTGATACCCTACTTATCTTAGTTAGAGGAACATTAAAATCATTCCATACAAATATATGGAAGGATCACTAACCTGGAGAATCATGGCAAGCAATGATTAATGCATAACTAAGATTGCTAAATATATGGTTTTGATTCTTAGCTAGTCTGCAATTTTTTTCTATGCAGCTTAACATTTCAAATTTATAGATATCAACATTACTTTTCTAATGAACTTACCTCACGACATTCATCAATATCTCTGCAATGCTGACCATCTGCACCTAAAATGTAGCCATCAGCACACTCACAGTGAAATGACCCCAGTACATTGCGACATCTTCCATTGCGGCAAAGAAAAGGCATAATGCGACACTCATCAACATCTGTTGATGTAAATTCAAAATGAATGTGTTAATCCTATGTGATTTCATTAACAACCAAATTGCATTATTACTTTGAATTCTCATAAATCCCATATTATTTAATCATTTAAAAAGAAGTCTTTAAATAAGAAAAAAATTATATTTAATTTAATTATTACCTATACAGTCATTATTATGACTGAGCTTGAAACCAGGATAGCAATGACATTTATATGATCCCACAGAATTTATACAGGATCCATTATTACAAATGTTGGGGTGACGTTGACATTCATCTATATCAACACATTGATCACGAGCAGGTGTCAGTAGATATCCATTCTGACAAACACACTGGAAGCTGCCTTGGAAATTGTTGCAGTCTCCATTTCTACAGATTCCAGGTCTTTCTATGCATTCATCTATATCTGCAATACATTTATATTTAACTATGCTATTATTCTGAGGTACAGTATATATTGAAATCAACCACCAGTAATGAAAAGCAGTAGGTGCAGATGTAGCGTATATATACATATCTTTAACTCAAACACATTAAATTTTGAATTATTATTCAGTTGTACTAGGAGCATGGCATATTTTGAATCTGAAGATAAGAGTCAACATAATTATAGCATCTACAAGAAAGAAATATGTATGAAAAAGAAGCAAACATGAATTTGTTTTCATCTCTGTTGCTGCTTAACTTGAGGTTTTCTAAAATGCATTACCTGTGCAGTCTCTCATACTGATGCCTAGCTTATACCCTTCTGGACACTGACATTTAAAACTTCCTGGAGCATTCACACATTGTGCATTTCCATGACAGGGACTGGGTATGCGGAGACATTCATTATCATCTATAAAACAAAACATGTAAAGAATTTTTGTATAAGAAAAATATACTGGGAGATCTCTGGGATAAATAGAACCAGAATGACAAAGATTTGTGGTTCTGTGCTTGGAGAAAGACACAGTAGCTCAGGTTAGAGCATTGGCATGGAAGACTAAATCTATGGTTCAATCCTGGCTGTAGTTGAAATTTTCAAGACTGATTCTTCCTTTCCAAAAAAAAAGAAAGTTTTATTTTAATACCTCTTTAGAATGGGATTTTTGGATTTGGGGAGATGCTATTAAGAAATATTTTTAAAAGTGGTATTAATTAGTAGTTTAGGTAAGAAAAATTTATACTTAGTTATATAGAGCTCTGAACACAGAATGGGTGTTGAAATATGTAATTGGATGAGGCTGGAAGAGAATGATATGCAGGGTCAAGAATGGGAGTTGTTTTATTAGGAAGGTTAAAGTTTGGTTTAAATAGGAAAATATGTTCATATGTGGAAAATGGGACTTAGCACAATGTAAGAAGATTGTGGAAAAATAAGTTAGAGATTAATAAATAAAATTATTTATAAAATGGACTTAGAAAAAGAATGTTTAATAGACAGGATAAGATTTTATTAGAGATTACAAAAAGTATTTAGGGAGAGTACGGGAAAAGTAGACTATTTCAACTCATGTCTACACATTCTTACACTAACTCCATTTTTTTCACTTACTTTTAAGTAAGACGCGTTTCGGGAGAATCTCTCCCATCTTCAGTTGCTGACTGAACCTCTGCTATAGACTATATTAATTAAGAAAGAAGTTGGAAAATTTATGAAAATTGAAAGTTGCAACTGAATGATTGTATAACTTGACTTCATTACATGAAAAGGATTCGCTTTACCTTAAATTAAAATTCTATGTAAATCTTGGGGAATGAAGGCTTTATTTTTCTCTATAATATGGAAATCTCTATCACAACTCAAAGCTATGACCACTTACAAAATATTTCTGTGCTATATATAGTTTCCCTTAAAAACTAATATTATCGCAATACGGCACTTAAAACATCAGATGGCAACATAGCATGGCAATTAGAACGGTACTATCTGTTAGTGAATGTTTGAACTACTTCATGCAGAGGCACTTAGAACATGAGTAGGAATATGCATCTGGACACATAAAAAAATGTACAAATAAAATGATTAAATTAAAAATGGCCCTTAGAATGTTTGACATTTCCACTCTTCATATGTAGTTACCTAATGGGAAACGTGCAGAACAAGCCAAAGGAACCTACAAAAGATATTTTCATTAAATCATTAAATTTATGAAACAATTTATTTAGAGGATAGTGACAATAAATTCTCACTTCCTTCAATCTTCCAGTTTATTATTACTTGATTAATGTTCAAACAAAGAGAAACAAAAACTTAATATGTTCTATATACATTATGATTAGTGAAATTGTGAAAAGGTAATGTGCTGAATTAATGATAGAGGTGCTATAGTTTCATGAATATTCTGAGTTCAGTACTACCCCAAATGATGACCAGAGGACATGTTTCCCTAACTATGATAGGCTAGTCTCTTTAATTTAGAATATCATTAAAACCATTTCAGTCAAAGTAATGCATAGCATACTTCATTTTATACAAAATAAAGTCTTTGTATATTATATTATAAACATGAATACTAACTTTAACATTCACAGTTAATGATTTTATATTTTTTTAAGCATTTGGTTTCCCAAATTGACTGCCATAAGTTTGAGATAATGACTGGAACAAGTTAATGATAGTGCAAAAGAGCCCAGAATTCTTTGGTACCTAAATTTTTCTTTTCAGGGCTTCAGAAAAATTAGGGGGAAAAAAAACACATAACTTGTCTGGATTGGGTGAAGAATACTATCACTGTCCCATTGAACATGAATGGAATGTAAAACATCTTAGAAGGATTGGTAGCATCTAGCCTTTTAATTTGTGCACTCATCTATAATTATAAGAAGAAATGTTTAAAAAAGCAGTTAGGAAACTCCTGACTAACAAAGATCTCTATTTAATGCAGGAGTATTAATTATTATTTTTATGTAGATACAATTTTTGCAAAAAAAATGTTTCACTTTTTAATATTTTTGTAATTATATGTAATTGTAATGACCTGCTACTATACTGTAATAACAGTCTTTGATATCAAATAAAGAATTGAAAGAATCTATAGAGGTTAATTGTAATTTTTAATAAATACTGGCAAGAGTAACTTAATAAAATATTTCATGTAGCTGTTCACACAGGAAATGAAACCACCTCTAACAAAGAGGAAAGTTGCCTATTCACAGCATAGCTAAAAAATATGCTATCATCCACCAATTGCTTAATTAAATAGCACTCTCAACTTAAAAATTCTGAATGTGCCTGAATGTAATGAATCACTCCATAACATATTATTAACCATAGATTCTGCACTGTGATATTTTAACTTACCAGCACATTGATGCACGTTTACGTCATACACAAAACCTCGCTCACATTCACATTCAAAGCTTCCTGGCGTGTTCATGCATTTCCCATGGTTACACATAGTTGGCATCAGCTGACATTCATCAATTTCCTCTGTCTGATTAGTAAGAACATTCTTTATATAACCAGATGGCATCTTAGGTCCTCCACATAAAGCCATACCTTCCTCTAGAAATGAAAGTATTTTATTAGACTGATTTATATGTACATCAAATATGGGGCTCAATATATTATTTTAAAATAACATGAAAATTATAGTATATACCATTTGTATATGTAGATTTGTTATGTGGATTTATGTTATGTAGATTTAAAAGAGGAATAACAATAGGTAATAAAAATAAAATTATTAAACAAAAATTTAACATACATGCATGGTTGCATGCACACACAGAGCCCAGCAGTACTTGAAATATTTAATTTTTTCATTGTGCCTTCCTGTGTATGGTGCTTATCTACATTAACACCTAGTTGATAACCTGCTTATATTTGAAAAAGGTATTTTTTAATTTTACATTCATTGAAAAGCCTATCTCCGAGTTACCATATGATTTTTTTGAAATAGATAATCCAAATTGCATGATAAAGGTTAAGTAAAAAATAGCATCTGATTTAACAACCATCAACACCTGACTACTGAGAATATACAACAGATACATCATATATATATTTTTTCTTTGAAAGTTGTTCCCTTTGTTTCTCTGACTGTCATAACTTAAATACTTTATTCAGTAAACTCACACTAAATTCAGTAGTTAAAAATCACTAACAAATAAAAGAAATTATACTTAATATAGATATAACTAGAGCAGAAAATAAATATATCTTAATAACTACTGATTGAATATTGCTTTTATGGTTTATTTATTAATGAAAATATTAGAGAAATTAAGGGAAAAAAACATATCTAACACCTAATTTTGTCCAATTCCAAAGCTCCTGCAAGGTACAACCAATATGGGCATGAATGCCATGAAAACTATATGGCAATTCAGGGAAACCATATATAGGATGTTAATGAACCACATCAAAATAATTTCAGAGAGTGTAGGAATGTCATATTTAAGAAATTTGAGATAGGCAATGTTTGGCCCACAATTAAACATAACTCAGTTTTATATGTTAAACATTTTTACATTAGATGCTGATAAGTTAGTGTTAAAGCTAAGCTGGGTGAAAAACTAGTTTAGAATGTCTTTAAAACTACCTTGCAAATATAAAAATATCAATTTTCCGCAGCTTGTTACCAGAATTTTCAAGATTTAGCGCCATAAAAATCCCTCAAATCTCTAATTAGTCATTTGACAGTGTTTGGCCCACAACTAAATATAACTCAGTTTTATGAGTTAAACATTTTTACATTAGATGCTGATAAGTTGGTGTTAAAGCTAAGCTGGGTAAAAAAGTAGCTTAAAATGTCTTTGCAAATATAGAAATATCACTTTTCCACAGCCTATTATTAGTGTTTTCAAGATTTAGTGCCATAAAAATCCCTCAAATCTCTAAGTAATCATTTGACAGTGTGACATGAATATTATATGAATTAGTATCTTAAGATTTACATGTATAAATTGAAATATCATCTTAAATCTTAGGCTAAAAGCTGTACTATTAGACCATAGACTTAAAAAAAAAAAGTGGTGAATGAGTCTTGAAAACAATGACTATCTCTTTACTCAAAAGCTGATGTCACAACCATGGTGCCAAAATCTCCCTTCACTATCGTGTATTATGCTTTTAAGGGGCATCTTTATTAGCCAGTGGCGTACTGCTTTAGAAACTTATAGCTATAGCTTCAGAGTTTGAACAGATAGATTCTATCTCAAATTGCTTATATATACATCTCTAAACTCTGAAATTATTTCAGGGTAATTCATTAACATCCTGTATATTCATATAGGAGAGGAGAGAAAATAGCATTTCCCAATATAGTTTTAAAAGCCAGAAGGTTATAAGTTAATATAATGAATATGTTACAACTTATATCAAGAATTTCCTAAATCCTTTTATAATATCTTATAATAAAGAACCAACAGTAAATCAAAACATTACTAACTTGAATCTGGGCGAGGACATTCCTGGCAAGGATTACCCCATGCATGCCCCATAGAACAGCAGCACAGCATGCGGGTTTGTTCATGCATCATTGGATTGGTGCAACCACCATCGCTGTATTCCAAGAAGCACTGACCCTTGCGCATGTCAACACATTCCTCTACAACATATGCATCACTGTCTTAAGCTACTTTCTAAATAAGGAACTTCATCTTTAAATATATTTGCTATCTTATCAGAAATTCACAGTATAATTGAATATATTTAAATGTTGATGAAAACTATGAATTCCTGTTTTATATTACAATTGTTTCACAAACTTGAGCTTAATAGAATTTTTCTTCAGGTAAATTGAGAATTTATTATTACTACTTTATTTTAAAAATAAAAAGTAATTACTTGCTTAATTGACTGAATTATAACTTAGCTAAGAAAAATGAGGCATAACTAGCAGAGTTTTTCAATATCTGAATGATATTACTATTCTCTATAAATATTGTACTTACGAAGATGGAGTGGCAATATAGCCTAAACTTAGGTATTCATTTTTACACTGAACTCCACTCACTTGCACAAAAGTAACACACGTTTCAGGAGAATCTCTCCCATCTTCAGTTGCTCACTGAACCACCGTTACTCGAAACAGGTTGTCCAGTCATCATTTTGAGTAATGGCAGTTCAGTGAGCAACTGAAGATGGGAGAGACTCTCCCGAAGCTCATCTTACTTTTGTGTGAGTGGAGTTTAGTATAAAAATGAATACCTAAGTTTAGGTTTTACTATTCTCTATTTAAATTAATTACAAACATATTACTCCGTTGAAGCATATGTAGATGTCATCATTCTCCTCCTCCTCCTCCTCATCATTATCATCATTATGTGGTCTATTGACTCAGTACTGAGTTCTGGTTATGATTAAATACTGATCATATTTTGTTCTTATGTAAAACAAAATAACTAAATTAAAATAAATGGATAATATAGGTAGTATAATAGAAATAAACTATTAACTGCTTGGTTACTTTTGTTAACAGATGAATGTTTGCAAATAAATGTTCTTTGATAAATAAAAGAGATTCATAGATGCATATGTACGGAAGGGGCAAAATTTGTAATTTTTTGAAGGTTGGTATGCATGAATTTAATTGGTTAGTTCTTGTTATTATCCTCATAAGCCTCTTCTGCAATATAAATAGTCTTTTACATGAAGCAGAATTCTTCCATTAACAAGATGTGCCTGAAAAGTTTGGTGAATGGTGCCATATCTGAATGGCAACTGGCACATGTGTGTGCATGTGCACGGGGTTCTTTGGACATGGGGAGATAGTGTGGACTAGTGTGGACTACATGTGACCCAGTGTAAACCTGCTACAGCCAGTAGAACATAATTAGTGTGAGAGGTAGTGTAACAGAGCATTGTAGCAGGATAGTGTGTGCTGTGTTAAATTCCTCCACTATTAAATGTAAGTCAGCGCCAATCTGTGCCAACATTTGTTGCACAGCCAGTAGAACATAATTAGTGTGAGAGGTAGTGTAACAGAGCATTGTAGCAGGATAGTGTGTGCTGTGTTAAATTCCTCCACTATTAAATGTACAGTCAGCGCCAATCTGTGCCAACATTTGTTGCACTTTCTTAATCATGCCTGGGGTTCTGCTTGTCAATGGCTCATCCTCAGTCATTTCCTTTTCTCTGTGAAAGCATTTGAACACCTGTAAACCATTTTCTGCTCATGGTTTCCCTCCTGTAAACTTGCACCAATATTTCATGCATCTCCATTGCCATTTTCCCCTATTTGTAGCAGAACTTGATATTTATGCATTGCTTCATTGCTCTGTGACACTATCTTTTACACTGACTATATTCTACTGGCCACAAATGATTTACATGTTGATCACATGTAGTCTATCTAGGTGTCATTTCTGTACATGTCTGATCTTTTCAGAAGTAGTAGTAGTGAATGAGAGTAAGCAAAATAAACAGTACAAACAGTTTCTATACCTATATTATCCATCAGGATTCAGAAAATAAAGAAGACAGTTTAAAAGTTATTTAATTAGTTCTCAATGTGCCTGTTGCATTTCAAATTGTTTCATAACCAGATGTCAGGAAATTTTGTGCTATTACTGTTTTTGATAATTCTGTTTTCAAATTTTATTATTACCTCTTCAAAGTTTATATTTTATGGAAATGTATAATCAAATATTGTTTTTGCATTTCTTTTCTATCCCACTTCTCTTACTTCAGGTCATTGAGATTTTCAACAGATACACAAACAGTAAGTTGTATGTCTAAGAATATATGCCTTTGACAACATAAATAAGACATGATGTAATAGAAATATTTATTCTGTAATTAGAAAAAAAGTGCAAAAACTTGCAATTTAGATTAGTGTTCAACAGCTTGGATAATTTATATCTAATAACAGATGGCCTATAGCACCTTTTATCATAATGTTTGTTGTTTCCCTTTAAAGTGGTCCAGATTTATTTTGTATGGAACTTTTATGATTATGCTATAGTTTATAATCATATTTTGAATATTCAATCCTGTTTCAATAGAAAATAATTGCATTCCTGCATCTAATACAGCATATTTTATGCACTTTGAATGATTTTTACCCTACAAGTTTTATATTCTAGTGGTTGAACCAATAATAACTGTTTTTAAATAAATTATGCATGTTAGAATGTTAACTGTAAAAGTAAAATCTTGTACTTACTTCCATTGGGCAGAAGCATGTATCCATGTGGACATACACAGTGATAGTTTCCAATCTCATTTACACATGACCCAACACCACAAATATGCAGGTCTTCATCGCATTCATTGATATCTATAAATAATGTAAAGCACAGTATAGGTTTCTGCAATTAAGTCATCCAGATTCTAAATTAAATTAGGATTTTTATTATTTAACGTTCCAATAATTGATACATGAGATATAAATTCATGTTATTTTAGCTATATATAGTCACACAATATTTATGCATATTTATTTAATAAAGCTTCAAATATAAAAAAATGATCTTAGTGATACAAATACTGATATTTTAACAAGACATAGCTACAGAATTTTGTCGCAATAATTATTAAATATAATTTTTACAAATATGAATTATAATACAAGAATACTTATAGGTTAAAAGGCAAATTCCCATTTTATACTTTCAAAACAAAGAAAAGCAGTTCACTGCAACTTCAATAATTATTAAATATCATTTTTACAAATATGAATTATAATACAAGAATATTTATAGGTTAAAAGGCAAATTCCCATTTTATACTTTCAAAACAAAGAAAAGCAGTTCACTGCAACTTATGTATTCAAAGATATCACTTAGGTGCACAAGTCATGAAAAAGAAACAGACCCCTGGAGGAGTAATTATTGCAAAATGACAAAGAGTCTGTGAAAGAGTCTGCTTTAGTAGACTTTAACTAGACATTTTACTTGCAAACATATGTTTGACTTATAAATTTGAATAGTTTGAGATTTTCACAGTGAAATATAGTATCATATAACAAATTATTTATGAGGAAGTCACTCAAATTTCACTAGTTTTATTCCACTTACTTGGACATGTTTCAAAGGCAAATTTTCTTCATCCTCAGCACGGTTCCACTGTCAGCTTTTAAAGATGCCAACATTATTTTGGCTCCAGTGAATAAATGCAATTTGAAAAACCTCCTAAAAACTAACACAAAGGGAAAAATCCTGCCAGGAAAACAATCAGGCATTTATGAAATCAGTTGCAAAGACTGCAATAATAAATATATAGGTAAAACAAAAAGGAACACTACCATACGGTTTAAGGAACACATCAGAAATGTAAAATATAAACATTCGGAAAAATCAGCAGTAGCATACCATTTCTGGCAAAAAAACCATGAGTTCCAAAATGAACCAAAACTCTTAAAAGCTATTCAAAAGTCCATAGAATTATCGGTGTAGGAAAATATATTTTTGAACGAAAACAAAGAAAATAAGAGTGTGTTAGATGATAGATTAATTATAATTTACAAAGAAAATTTAATTAATTTTGATCTTCCAAACAACAGCAACCTCATCAAAAAGTTTATGAAATCCAAAGAGCGACATCTTAATACCACACTGGAAAGCTGACAGTGGAACCATGCTGACGATGAAAAAAATTTGCCTTGGAAACATGTCCAAGTAAGTGGAATAAAACTAGTGAAATTTGAGTGACTTCCTCATAAATAATTTGTTATGTGATATACTTGACTATTTGCATAGTAACAAGGAATTGTTAAAAAAATATTAGATTAGGTGAGAAATATAAAGTGACATAAATGATGAGGTTGGTACATGCATTGCATTGGAAGGGAAGGATGTCAGCAATTTCAAATTCAAAATGGCAATCCTACTGGTAACTCACCTATACATATAGCATTTGTCTCATCAAGGCGGAAGCCATCATTGCACAAACACATGAAACTGCCAAATGTATTAGTACAGTGTCCATTACGACATAGATTTTCATACTCCTCACATTCATTGATATCTTCTAGAAGGACCTGCATGAACATAAACTGCCTTATAAAAATGATTGTGGTATGGAAAACAATTTGACTGAATACATTATAAACAAAAGAATGGGAAAGCATGCTGCATTACAATAAGTGAGATCTACTGTGATGGTTATTTCTTTAAACTTATTTACCTGCATACATTTTACAGCACTGCTGCAAACAAATTAAAAACAGAGTAAAGTTTTTTTAATATAGACACCATAGCATATACTGCAAAACCTCCAATTCACTAAGCACTAATTGGAAACAATTATTTCTAATGTGCTCATATAGGCAGTTATGGTTTCATCTTAGCTAAATATCTGTTCTGCATTAACAGATATGCAAAAATGGTTTAACATATTGAATCAAAATATTTAACAAATCAATTGGTATAACATTACTATTTACAGACAATATCATTTAATTCCTTCTAAATTGAAACTTATAAAAAGATTAATAACTGAACAAGGACAATAAAATATCCAACAAAAACTTATAGGAAAACCATATGAAGGTCTAAAGATTTTCAAATATTTTTTACTTGAAACTAAGAAAAATTTAAGTTGCTCAATTCTGCTTAATTGTCTGGCTTGTTAGAACATCTTTTCAGGATGATATTAGTCAAGGACAGCCACCTCATTATGAAAGGACAAGAATGTTATCCTAAACAAAGAAATCTACTGAAGTCAGTCAACTTGATAGCAACAAACAAATGAAAAGGAAGCTCTTTATTGGGATACTAGGGAAAACATTATAAATTTTGCATCCCTCATGGCCACAAACAACAGTCAACAGACCAACAGACAGACAATATCATTATTAAAATACAGTTAAAAACATGTGAATAAGATGTGTAATTTTAAAAACACTAACAATAGTATAAATGAATGAATTTAAGTGTCTCCAAACCAAATCTATATCAACATTATATTTTGCTACTTCACTGTTAATAGCTTCAAAAGTATAAGTTCATAAAAATTTTCAACATCTTTAGTTTATTTAACCATTGGACCCTTATCTTTGACTCATCAGCAGTTTCCCACTGGAATGTCCAGAAGACTTGTATTCAGCTATACCTAAATTAACAGTTTTGTGAAATGCACCAGTTTAGAATCATAAATGTTCAATACATTAATTTTAAACTGACAATAATAATTTAGAATATAATTGTCTGATTGAAATTTATTTCTTGAGTTATATTCACATAGCCTGAACCCCAATCTACATCAACACATTAGTTTTTAAGATCATTGTCTGACAGAGTCAAACTAACACTCTTTTGCTCCACTTACTTGTAATTGGTTTTTAATATTCTGGGATTAATAGTATAACTATTAACCACCTTTTAAATCAATCATACTTCACTTTCTTAATATTATCATTAATAACTTGTTTCTTGATTTCATCAACTATTGTTGTCTTAGTTTACCTATCTAATTTCCCATGCACTTTATATCTTTCATAGCTCTGGACTTTAAGAAATTTTCTCTTACAATTTCTAATGCTAGTTTTCCCCATTTTTAGATATCATTTGCTCTCTCCAATTTTTGTTTCTTCACATTCCAAAATATAATGCCATATCTATTTTGCTACAAAGTGGACATATGCCCTTTAATATCCTCCCTCTTAAATCTGTTAGATTTATTACTCCTGTTCTAGCCCATGCAAATCCTTTCCTTCCCAACTTATCATGTAAATGTTAATATTTCTCTTTTTCCCTTATATTCTTTGGGGTTTCAGTAATTTCTTTTCATTCAATGACATTTTGTCATTAAATATCCTTTATGTAATTTTTAATTTCTTTCCATAAGTCTATTCCTAAATCATCTCCTTCCCCCCCAAGTGCCCATACCAATCTTCTCTATAGTATTTTATACTATATACATTTATACTATATATTACTAAATCTTCCCAGTCCTGCTAATGGTTAGTGTTCTTGATAAGGCTAAGATTACATTACAGAAAGGCATATTTATTCATCCTGCCTAAATTCCCCAAAGTTCAACTGTATATATTATTTTATTTTCAATTATTGCTTCATAGACTCTTTTTAAATATTTTATAATCATTTCTGGTATTCCTAACTCAGTAAATAAAGTGAGTTTATTTCCTTCATAAATCAAGTCACTAGCAATGCACTGAAGTACAGGATATTAGATCTCCCCCAGCCCAAACCTCTAACAATTTCTGTAGCTGGAAGCAGCTCTGTACTATCTGCAGCATTTAATACTTAGAAAGAAACACATACTTACTTATACAGACTGAGCTCCCTATATACTCAAGACAAATTATATGATAAAACCCTCTGCTCCTAGTTGGCAGATGACTACCTTAGACAATTAAGCCTTACAGATGCTTCAAATACAGAGAAGAAGGTTGCAGGTGGCACTTACAGTGATACTATTAGGTCTATATCCATTGTTGTTTGGACAAAGGAATTTATACTCCTCTGTTCCTTCTTGAGGACATAATTCACAACTTGGCCCCCATGCCTTGCCAATTGTACAACAACATGTAGCTCTCGTTACAGATTCTCCAATCTCCTGTGTACAGCGCCTTCGTCCTGTCCTTTCTTCCACTTTAAGGTAGCATCGTGATTCACGTCGATCTGTAAAGTATTGCAAATTAAGAGGTTCAGTGAATAATACAGCATAGAAATAAAATTAAAAGTTATTGTACATTAAATAAGGGCTAATTTTTTAAATGGATATAGTTTTAATGTTGCTGTTTTATGGCATTGGTTAGTTTAAAAATTCATTTAACACAGTAAAGAAACATTATAGGACAGGGGGATAAGGAGTGGCTGACTTTTAAAAACAGCAAATTAAAAAGAAAGATAGCTGTTTGGTTGTGATTATTTTTTTCTTTGGTTTGGTTTTGATAAGATTTTGAATTTGTGTTTTGATAATTTTAGCCAAAATATATTTTAAATATCTAAAAAACCAATAAATTATCTCTAGTAATATGGTTCTTTTGTGCTAAGATATTTTCATTAATTAAAGCTAGAAACCAACCTAGCACCACTGTCACTAGAAGTTATGGCCTTATTACATATAGCTATTAAATCAATTGATATTATTGTATGATTTAATTGAACTAAACACTCTTAATGCTTCACTTACTTGTCATAATATTTAAAACCGGTTTTGAGAACATTTCGCTCTTATCATCAGCTTAGCTAAAATTCAACTGTCAGATAATTTGTTAAACTTTGGGAATGTGTATTCAGCTCTGGTGGCAGTATGATAAACTTGTAGTTTATGTAAATTATAATTAATTTGTTGTCTAACCATTCTTATGCTTCATTTACTTTTAAATACGGTGGGACCGATTTCGAAGAGACATTCTCTCCATCTTCAACCAACTTGACGACTGGTACGAGAAACTAACATCTATGAGGACCTGTGGCTCCGTCATGGTGATGTTTTGTATTTATGTTTTCATCTCAGCAGTGTCAAAGTTCATTAGACTGTCTTTATATTTGTAGATGTAAATTTTCTTCCAAGTTGCTAGTTCCGTAGGTTCTTTTACTGATTTTAATAATTTTGCTTTATTCATTATGTCGTGATTTTGTGCCCAAAAATGATATGCTACTGCTGATTTCTCTATTTACTTGTGCTTTATGTTCCTGAAATGTTCCTTTAACCATGTACCTATGTTTCTCTTTGTTTTTCTAATAGATTTTTTCACATTCTGCACAATTTATTTTGTAAATACCTGCTTTTTCCTCTTGGGGAATACTGTCATTAACATTGCCTATCAGTAAGTTTTTAACGTTAAATCTATTAATCGGTGCTAACTTGATATTAAAATCTTTAAGAAAATTCTGAAATTTTTTTGTAACCCATAGATGATATGTGAACTTTTTAAAAATTAGCTTCTCTTTTCTTGCAGAAAGTGTTGTGGTTTCTTTGATATACTTTTGTCTCTTGAATTTCTGGACCTTTTTGTGTACTAGTACTTTTTTAAAACCATTTTTAACCACTGTTTCTCTAATTTGTTTGTATTCATTAAAATATTTTTCTTTGCTAATTTGTAGGTTAACTAGCCAGTGTGTTAAACTGTTGATAACTGCATGTTTGTGTGCTGTGGGGTTAAAACTGTCAGTTTTGATGTGATTATCTGCATGTGTATTCTTTCTGTACATTCCAAATTCCAGATTTCCTTGACATTTCATTATTTTACGAGTAATATCTAAGAATGACAACATGTTATCTGTTTCTGTTTCATATGTAAATGATATGTAATACACATTCCTATAGCTCAATGAAAGATCCGACAGTTGGACTTTAGCCTGGCAGATGATGAGAACTAAATGTTCTCGAAACTGGTTCCATACATTATGACAAGTAAGTGAAGCATTAAGAGTGTGTAGTTCAACTAAATCATATAATGATATCAATTAAGGCAAATTTAGTTAATTTTGATCTTCGAAACAACAGTAACCTCATCACAAAGTTCATAAAATCCACAGAGCAACATCTTAATACCATGCTGAGAAGCTAACAGTGGAATTGTGCTAATGATGAAGGCAACAGCCTTTTAAACATATCCAATTAAGTGGAACAAAACTAGTGAAATTTAAATGATTGCCTCATAAATAATTTATTGCATTATCTAACTGCATATTTGTATATATTCTCTTAATGGTTATTTAGATCAATAATCTGCTATAAAGGAATGTCCCTCAAGTGCCAGATAGGGTAATGTTTAATGAATACTGGTAATTCAGGCAGTCTAATGACCCCACTGGCCACAACAAATAGCATGCTTATGAATGATGCAAATGTAGTTATAATTCACATTTCCATGTTGAGATTACTATAGGGAAAAAGATATGAACTAAAATCCTAAAGTGGCATGAAAATTTAAAACTGCAGAATAAATTTTTATTTCTCTCTGCATCAAATATCACATAGGCTGGTTTAGCTGCATATCAGAAAGCTGGCACGATGGTAAGAACATTTTTTCAGTTTTTTTTAATGAACTTCTTTGCTAATCTAATTATTCTTTCATATGATAATCAAAATAAATGCAAGAAAATTCACTTAATAGATAATACTGTTTTAGAGTACTACTCAAATGCAGTAGTCATTAGACTTCTAACAATAACCAAGAACATTGGCAAATTAGTCCTTCAAACAATAGAACATTATGAGAATGAGACATGCATGAAGAGATGAAAAAAAGTATGTGACTGCTATAAAAAATAGTGATAATATTAATAAATAAATTTTATAATTACAGTGAAATGCAGTGTCCTAAATTGCAATGATGATTAAAACAGAAATGCACTCTAGAACATGTACAACCATTTGGCAGAACAGCAGCAATAGTAATAGGTAAGTGACTGCTCAGAGCAGATTAAGTTCAAATAATAAGAAATATGATAGTGAGTGGAGATTTATGGTAGCATGCTGGAGTTGGATAAATTGGGAGCATGTGTCTATATCTGAAATTCTATCCAAATCCAATTAGAAGAACCTTTTTCATACAAGATGAATTAGAAGAGGTAATCCAATAGAAGAAAGTGATCGGATCTGATGTTTGATGCCTCAGGGAAAGCAGAATTAAGAATTATTACCTCATGCAGAAGAGGGGAAAAGAAAGAAAGAAAGGAGGGAAGGAGGGAGGAAAGAAGGAAAGAAGTAAGGAAGAGGAGAGAGAGCGAGAGAGCGAGAGAGAGAGAGAGAGAGAGAGAGAGAGAGAGAGAGAGAGAGAGAGATTTCTGTACAAAGAAGAGACAGTGGTTTCACAGGGTGCTACAGAAATCTGAATTAAATATCACTAAAAAATGAACGTCTCATCTCCAAAAACTATAAATAAATGTTTCTATGTTATATTGTCACAAATTTCCTTTGATTATTACTTTGTCTATTAGTGATGACTGTAACTGTAAATTCTCACTTGATAGACTTAGGGTAGGTATATGATTGTAATTGTGGCATTTATAGGAAAATTGTTTCACACTACAAATTTGCACTCTAATTTATAATTTTTTTCTGTACCAGGAATCAGAGATCAGCATTAGCAACATAACAATTATCATTGTTATTGCAATTGCTAGAACAAGCATTACTTGCACCTCTATCACTACCACCATTATTGCAGCAGAGGATGCAGGTTTGAGTTACTTGGATGCCCAAATAGAATGTTTACTTAGTGCTTAATGCAGAAATTTTTCAATTTTGAATTTTATTCCATTTTATATTTGAAGTGGAAGATGAATAAAGTATTATTGTCCCAAGGCACATTATCTTGCTCTAAAAATAAACTTAATTTAACATCATTCCATTTTGAAATAAAAACAATACCTTTATACTAACATACTTTTAAAAATAACAGAAAGAAGCATGAATCAATGCAGTAATAACAAATACACCATAAAATTAATAAAAACTTCAAACATTATGTACAGAAGTTCCGCTAAAGTATATACCATCTATATACTTTACACATATTTAAGCTGCATATCTATTCTGTTAGTTTGACATATTTTTTGATGACTTACCAACACAAGCATTTCCAGCAGGAATCAGTTCATAATTTGGAGGACATTGGCAGATAAACTTTCCCTGTGTGTTAATGCAAGTTCCATAAAGACAGGCTTGTGGGCTCTCACATTCATTGATATCTGTGCAGTTACCTGTAAAGTAAATAATACAGTGAGCCAGGTATTATTTTATACAAGCAATAATATTACTCAATTTAGTTATATGCATATTTAAACTCGAATTCATGAAGTAGCAATTGCATTAAAACACAGCAAATATTTTACTTTAAAAATTACAAAACTTACAATGTTATATTTTAAACTCTAAAAATAAATTTAATAAGAATAAACATTATTACTTCCATTTTGTTAAATTATTTCAACTTTTTAAATAATACAACACTTTTTCTTCTCTACATGAGTGATAAGTCTCATATTCAGAAATAATGTTACCAAATAATGGCTAGTTAAGAACAATTCTAAGCTTACCTCCAGAGCCATCCAAAGCATATCCTTCATTGCATTCACAACGAAACATTCCAAAAATATTGACACATCGACCATAGACACACAAGTTGCTGAACATCTGGCATTCATTTATATCTGAAATTGTAATAAGGTATAATGATTAACAGAATGTTGCTTATAGTCTTTGAACACACATCCTATTCTGTCAGCATATGATATATTCTGTTTAAGGTATAAACTGTTAACTGCTACATTCTTCAATTACAGAGATAAATTAATGCACAATATTAATATGTCCCTAGATTTTTAACATGTTCATTTCTGATTAATCCACTCTAGATGATGATAAGATGAAACATTTAAAGCAGCTCAACATATCATTTTTGGGTTCTATTGGTTGTAGCTTTGGCTTAAACTAACTGGATGGATGGTTGGATGGGTGGATGGATGGATGGATGAATGGGTGGGTGCATAGGTTGATGGATGTATGGATGAATGCTTTATTTCTGCATAATTCTCTTACAATAACTTTTACAAATTATACATCTATTCTGGGAGTGCTTGTTATTTTGGATCTATACATTTAACACCCTGGTTATATAACCTAAACTTAGGTATTAATTTTTTACACTAAACTCCATTCACTTACACAAAAGTAAGATGCGTTTAGGGAGAATCTTACTTTTGTGTAAGTGAATGGAGTAGTGCAAAAAATGAATACCTAAGTTTAGGTTATATTGCCACTTCATTGTCAACAGCTTCATAAGTACAATATTTATACTCTGGTTGTGTATTTAATAGATCCTACTTTCTACCATCTACCCCTTTCCACTCTTATCTCATAAGTATCCACTTTCTTTACTTTATTTCCAATCCATACTTCTTCAATTTTACACTATAAAGCTTTATCTATTTTCCACAAAGTGAGCACTTCCTTTTCCTCCTTTAATCCAATTAACCCTATTATTCCTGCTCTCCCATACAAAATCCTTCTCTCCCCATCTGTTGTGATTGTTTCCCAATTAACTCTGCTGTTCTCCTATTCTAACATTACTATCTCATCGAATCACCAAAAATCACCCTTATTTTATTCAGTTGAACTACATGCTCTTAATGCTTCACTTACTTGTCATAATGTATGGAACCGGTTTCGAGAACATTTAGTTCTCATCTTCAGCCAGGCTAAAGTCCAACTGTCGGATCATTTATTGAGCTGTAGGAATGATCGGACAGTTGGACTTTAGCCTGGCTGAATATGAGAACTAAATGTCCTCGAAACCAGTTCCATGCTTATTTTATATTTCTTCCATATGAAGTGTTCTAATTTCATCCTTGCCCTTGCCATTTTATCTGTCCCTGAGTTTTTCGCACCATCTATTTCAATAATACTCCCCAAAGGCGATGACACCACACTCTAACCTCTTATTTCCAGGCCATCTGCTGACTAGCCAATTCCCCCCTTCTACTTCTTCCCACCATGTCATCTACCCCACTCAGCTGTTTATCTACCACACTCAGTCCAGTTGTAAATATAGCTGTTTCATACAGAAAATGCAGATGTAGGCAGAAGTGTTATGTTTATATACGGATTTATATAAGAGATAGCAGAAGAAGTGTCAATGGGGGAGCTTCAGGGGGGTTAGGTGTGTTTATTAAGAAGAATTGTGAAATGTGTGTGAGTCAGGAAAAAGTATGTTTAGAAAGGCAAGTTTTGTGGTTATCAATCAATAAAATAAAAGATGTGGAAATGAAACACACACTTGGTGTTATACATAACTTTCCAAAGGTATTAGGCTTCTATAATGGAAAGTTGTTTATAAATCCAGGAAGATATGGAGAAATTAAAGAGGAAAAATATAAGTATAGAATTTATACTAATATAAGGCTTGAATGCAAGAAGAAGTGAGTGGAAATGTAGAGAGAGAGGATGGGAGAAAGATATATATTATGGTGAAGGGGTGAATGAGAACCTTATTAATTTTAAAATGTTGACAGTTAAAGGGTGGGAAAGAAGTAGGAGTATGGGTGAACATTTAGGAAGAGTAAGGGACAAATGGATTAGGAAAGTGAGGAAGGAAAAGTAGGTGAAACAGGGCTCTAACAATGTTGAAGACCAGGGAGTCATGACATGTTAGGGCCTCAAGAAAAATTGGATCAGTCTCAATTTTAAGAAATGTATAAATAATTGTTATATTTTGCATAATAAAATACTGAAATAAATATTCTATTCTATAGCTGTTGCAAGTTGGCACTCTAATTTTGTAAGGTAGCCTTTTTTAAGATTTTATTTTGGCCTTTTATCCTAAAACCCAAGCAATAAATGTACTAATTTTAACTGCTTAATTACTAAGCCTCATTCATATGGGGCAAATTCAATTCATTTTTCAAAACCCTTTTCCTGAAGATACTATTAACTGATAAATAAATACATGATTGAAAAACTGAATAGATAGCTCTTGTTTTAAAGAAGATCAAATGTTATAGAAAATAAGATTATACACAAGAAAGGAATAACCACAGCACTTTATTTCTATTTCAGCATTCTATTTTTCAATCTTCTTTAGACTGTTGTAGCATATATCTGTCTCTGATCTACTATTTAAATAATAATAATAATAATAATAATAATAATGATGATGATGATGATGATGATGATGATGATGATGACGACGACAACGACTACGATGACGACGACGACGACGACGACGACGACGACGACGATGATGATGATGATGATGATGATGATGGGTTACTGAGTTCATGCTACAATGTTACTGTATGTGTACAATATTACTGATTGACAAATATAGATAATTTCATTATATAAAGCCTTCAGTTAATTAGTTTGATGCATATTACCAAGATACAGTATATCCTGATACAATACCCAACATTCTGGGTTGGCTTATATGGACTGGTTTTAAGTCTAACTAGTGGCATTTAATATTTTTTATTTAATGCCTAAACTCATATAATAAAAACACTTTACATTGGAAGATTCTCCAAATCATATGATTGATTGTGTGTAAGAAAATGTAATTTAGGAGATTCTAGAAGAGTTTAAATATCCTAAAACTATAAGCCACAAGTATGTTGCTCAAAAGTATGTTACTCAAAATGTATTCTTGTGTTAGTATCATAGCACAGAATGTGATGTAAGTATGTTATTTATACTGTGGTTGCTATTGATTGCAAAATCAAAGTATGATATTTAGGTAAGCAATCATTAGATATGTCCATATCCAAAATTTGAGCACTAAGAGCCTTTGTCATGAGCGTTATTATTATTTAATGTTTATAGATATATTAAGAATGTTAAATTTGAACTTCATACCCTTAGAAACTAGCAAATGAGTGATTAAATAATTAAAATTATTCAATGAATGAGCCAAACTACACACTCTTATTGGCTCCACTTACTTGTTTATATTTAGAACATGTTTCACAGACCATTGTCCATATCCTCAGCTAACTGTTGACTGCTGGTTAATTCATAGCGTTCCTTTTGGGATGCATATTCTGTTCTGGTGGAGGTGTGATGAACTTATTTATGTTTTCATTCCCAGAAGTATCAAAGTTCATTAATCTGTCTCTGTATTTATAAATATAGATTTTCTCCCTCATTGCTAGCTCTATGAGTCCCTGTGCTGACTATAATAATTTTGGCCGTTTTACTATGTCATGGTTCTCTGTCCAGAAATAAGGTGCCGCCATTGATTTCTTTATTTATTTGTATTTTATGTTCCTGAAGTATTCTTTTAACACCACGGATCTCTTTGTTTTTTCATGTAGATTTTTTCGTATTCTGCATATTTTATTTGCCAAATACTGTTTTTTTCTCTGGTGGAATACTTGCATTAATATTGCCATTCAATAGATTTTTAACATATCTGTTGAATCTAATATTAGAATCTTTTACACTATTTTTAAATTTACATATCTCATGGATGATATGTGAATTTTTGAAAAAGTATCTTAACTTTTCCTGCTGAAAGTACTGTGACTTCTTTAATAAGGTTTTGCCTCTTGAACTTCTATACTCTTTTGTGAACCAGTTCTTTGCTAAATCCATTTTTAATTGCTGTTCTTTCTATTTGCTTGTATTCTTCAAAGTATTCTTTCTTGTTAATAGATCTGTGCATTAAGCTGTTGATTACTGCATGTTTATGTGACTTATGTGATCCATGAGCTTTGATGTGATTGTTTGCATGCGTAATCTTTCTGTATATTCCAAATTCCAGATTACCTTAATGTTTTATTGTTTTAATGTACAAGAAAGGTAGCATGTTATCTGCTTCTGTTTTGTATGTAAATGATATGTTTTTATCTTGAATATTCAGAAGTTTTACAGTTTTGTTAATTTTTTTTTAACTATGTCAAATATATTATCCACAGTTTATAAATATGTATGGAAATGCTGTGATGATAGGTTAGATTAGAAATGGAGATAACGGGCTGCCCATAGTAATTCCTTATTCTTGTTTACAGAATTTTCCCTAGAATGAAAATAAGAATTGATTTATATGCAAATTTCAGTGAGTTTTATGTCTTTTATGTGTGCATCATTAATTTTGCTTGTTCTTAGCCAATCATGGAGATAAGTAAAAAGTTTATCTTTATAGGTACTTGGAAAAATAGATTCTATGTTGAAAGATACTAAGGTATCAGTTGGTTGTAATTTTATATCCTAAATTTTTTTCTATTAACCAAAATGAGTTGTTTATCTTATTTTGATTTAAAGTAAAACACTAAAAATCATGTCGTCACATTAAAACTCTCTTTAAGTTTCACAAACACACTTATAAAAGTAATTTTGGTACATGTTTCGTGAGGTACATTCCTCACATTGTCAACCAAAACGACGACTGAGGAGCCAATTTCATCAAAGTATGTATGTTACTATGCTTGCTCTGGTGGTCTGTTAATGAACTTAAACAATATGTTGTCTGCTTCCGGTATATCAAAATTCATAAGTTTGTATTCATATTTTTTTATGTAAATTTTTTCCCATATATTAAGTTCTTTCGGATGTTGAATTGTTTTTAGTAATGTTATGTCCTTCTCTATTTCATGATTCTCATTCCAAAAATGTGCAGCCACTGCTGATTTTTCTACTTGTTTGTGTCTAATATTTCTCCAGTGTTCCTTTAATCTTATCCCCAGATTTCTCTTTGTTTTTCCTATGTATATTTTCTCACAATCCTTGCAATTAATTCTATATATACCTGAATGTTCTTCTTTCTTCTTTTTTTGTTTAATTTTATTTAGATTTAATAGTTTACCAACACTATATCTGTTTATTGGTGCTAGAGTAATGTTGTACTTTTTGAAAATTTTTTGGAATTTATGGTTAACATAATTAATGGTTAATGGTTAATTTATGGTTAACATAAGGGTGATATGTGAGTTGTTTATATTCTGGTTTTGAAATTTTTGAAGTACTCTAAATCTATTAGCAAACCATTTTGCTAAATAGTACAATGGTGTGTTAATATTATTAATGATGAGTTGCATATACCTGTCTTATTTTTAGTTAACCATATATTTTAAACATTTTTGGATTATCTGTTTTATTTTGTATTATGCTACTTTTGGGATAACTGTGTGTGTTTTCAGAATCTCATTGATTGAATTAATACCTCCTTTTATTGGGTCTGACTGGACATGCACAAATTCTTTGTTTTTAGCGACTAATTAGCTAATCTTACAATTAGCACTTCAAGAGATCCAAAGCTGGGTGAGTATCTGAATGTGTTTCATTTGTCTAGTGACTTGCAATAAATGTGGGTATGCTACTATTCATCCTGAATATTTCCAAACGTCTCTCCAGTACAGTTTCAAATTGGGCCCAAGAAGCTTCTTGAGAAGATTATCAGAAGTTAAATTTATGAAATGTAACCTCCTGTTTTTAACATTCCATTATTAAAAATCTTCATATTTTGTTACTCATGAAATTTATGTGCAATGTATATTCATCAATGAGCATGCTATACTGTGTACTCATTCATGAATAACTTTAATGCATACCATTTAAAGTAATACATAAATCTTACCAATATTGGCTGCAGCAGTAATGTAAATTGCAGGAGCTCATCATTGCTCTTTGATAATCTATATCCTTATCATATATATTCCACAGCACCAAAAAGTTTGTCTTATACATTATTCTTTCAGTATTACAGAACCATTTAACAAGCACTATGATTCTGCAACAATAATTGCTTTGTAATGCCCAAAAATAATTTGTGAAGCAACCTTACTACATTGATAAATTATTCTAATTTTTATTCACACCTTTGGGTCACAGAAGCCAAAAATGGGCAAAGTACCTTTATTTATCACACTTAACCAAATATTATACTCCTGTTCAGATCTCAGCAACAACCATGTGTCCATTTTTTGCTAGGATCAGATTGATCAGATTAATCAGCCTGTATGTGTATCTATGTATGAGTATATGTGTATTCATATATTTCACTGAAAGTATAAAAGACTGTAGGGCTAAATTATTCTCAAGGTAATCAGCTGAAACATCTGGTGCATCAGATGTCCATTTCTATCAATCTTGTATTTATATAGCAGTCTATCTGAATGCTAATAGTGATAAATAACATACCTACACAAGCCTGCTCATTTCTTTCATCTGGATGCATAAATCCCATTTCACATTCACATCGAAATGACCCTGGATAGTTCAAACAGTGTCCATTTTCACATAATGATGGCTGATCTGAACACTCATCCACATCTACACAATTGTAACCATCTCCACGGAACCCCATATCACAGACACACTGTAAGATAAGTAATTACAGAGGTGATTAATCAAAAGCTCTCACAAGATCTATTTATCTACTAACATTATCAACATGTGAAATAACGATTCATGCTCTTTGTATTACTTGGAGCATTGTTTTGATATTAATCTCACCATGTTCTAAGCTCAAAAATTTTAAATGCAAAGCATTAATATTTCTTCTAAACACTTTATTAGCTATGGTTCAAATCTAGCTACAAATAATAGGTACAGGTTAAGCTTCCAATATTGAACAGTAATACATTCTTTTTAAAAGGAAGTGGACAATTTATTGCACCTCTAGTTTTTATTATTTTCAAATATATTATTCTAGATATAAGCTACTTTTTCATTTTTAAAGTATATGTTTTTTTTTAATTAATCTTTTTTTATAGCATGTTTCACTATGTTAGTAGTTATGTTGCGCATGTCTCTTTTATTAAATTGAATCTGTCGTCTTAACACTCTTCATGCTTCACTAACCTTAAATATATATGGAACTGGTTTCAAAGATAACAGTCAAAGATATGTTATCTTTGAAACCGGTTCCGTATATATTTAAGGCTAGTGAAGCATGAAGAGTGTTAAGACGACAGATTCAATTCACATGAGCTTCACTGTGTCAGTTCCATATGACAACTTTTTTAAAGATTTACAATTTTTAAAAAATTTTGATCTGTTTTATTACTTTATTTATGGCATGTTTCATTACTTCTCATTGAACACACACAGTTGCCATGCATAAACACAAGTAGACACACACTCTCATATACACTTTTTTGTAATATTGGTTTCTTAACCAATTTGATGGTTTAATCATATTGTAGTTTATTAAATTCTATGCTGATTGCAAATGCTTGGAAATATTTGAAATGTTTCTTTTTAAATCTACTTTCGTCCTATGGCTATTGACCCCCAAATTCTTTTTTGAAGCCCGTTTCTCGCATCATTCAGCAATTTTCACTCCCACAATAAATTATCCACTGTTTTTTCAGGATTTTTACAAAGGCATATTGAGTTCTCATTGATTTTAAATCTATGTAAATAGTGCCATTTTTTTAAATTTATTATTCAACATGTTTCATTATAGCATGTAATAATATTACATTATTTAGTTTACATTATCAGCTATACAATGTATAATACATTCTATAATATTTTTGTAAGATATAAAGTTATCCTACCTTTTTATATAATACTCAATTCTAATTTTCAACTACCTGTCTAATTAAATGTAAATTGGAACTTGCACAGTGAAGCCAATCATATTAATTGATATCATTGTATGATTCATGCAATGATATCAATTAATGAGCTTTAAGAGTGTGTAGTTCAACTGAATCATACAATGATATCAATTACCTGTCTAATGTTGATAATCTATAATGTATGCGTTGTGGCTGTCTCTCTCCCTCTCTCTAGTGAATAATTTTATTCAACATTGCAATATGCTTTAAATTTGCTAAGTAACATAAATTAAGTATTTCAGATTATTATAAATCAATCACAAAATGTTATTATTCTTAAGAATAGTAATTATTATCTAAGCATTTATCAGGCATAATTACTTTCAAATGTCATATGAAAAATTATCAATAATGTGTATTTCCTACATTTGCTCCATTTTTTTAATAGTTCTTAATGCTCATTTTAACTACTGTAGCATCACAGGCAATGGATATTGATGTACATGATATGAATGGAAATTTTTTTGTTTTTTGATTCGTTTTATTTAAGGATGCTCTTTAACATCTCAGGTCATCAGCGTCCCATTCAATTCCAGGCATGAAACAGCTGCCAAATTTTGCTCAGAGGCCTCTTCTTTCAGGCTTGAGGTTATTTTTCGTACCATAAATGTATGACACGGGACCGATGGCTTTACTTCCTTTCCAAAGGAAGCCATACTTTGGATTTTTACACCCAAAAAAAATCCATTGATCCTGGCTGGGTTTGAACCCACGACCTTGGATTTAGAAGGCAAATATGGTTACCACTACACCACCAGGACCGACATGAATGGAAAATGGAAAAGGAAGTTTATGAGAAGGAAGTGTTACAGATTTAAGTTTAGGATGGGAATTGAGGAAAATCTTGAAAAAAATTTAGTCTCGGAGGATGGTACTGGCATGAATTCAGCCATATGTTGGTAATTTGCTCTAATTTCTGCTATCGTTCATTCATGCTAGCTTTTAATACACCTTATTATAGTTTTAAAGGTATGCAAAATCTTTAGAGAGAAGGATTCACATTTTAACAATAGATGTACCATTCAGAAATAGGTTTAAAAGGTGAGGCATTCTAACCAATCCATACTTATTTATTATCATGATAGCATTTTAAATGTAACTGATTATGTACTTTTATACAATTTTCATCTTTTTTATGATATTTTTATTATATTTATGATTTTTGCTTTTATTTATGTTGGTTTTTCTATTAAAGCTTATGTATATATATAAAATGCTGTCCCTTTTATGTATAAACTTCCAAAATTTTATTTTATATTGGAGAAACAGTAAAGAAATTAAATAATTAACCTATTCATGAACAAATTAGTTAAATGCAATGCATTTCTGCATCATATACATACTTAGATGTGCATCAGATAATGACTGCAAGTGTTTTCCTGCATTAGAATGAAATTGTTAACCTTCAGACATAGATGAAAACATCTTGATGAGGTGATAATACAATTCCTCTGAGTTCATCCTTAACTACTCCAGAAAAATAATACCTCTCAGAAAAGTTCTTCTCTTTTTCCAATCAAGCTCTCAATAATTCTATATAGAAATTTTGGTTTTATCAAAGTATCTACAATGATGATATGTACAATGAACAATATGCATACAAAGCCATATAATGCAATGTAGAACTTAAATGATATTTAGTACAATTGTGCAATATAAAAAAAAATTATAAAATTTTAATGCAATATACAAGAAAGTTAATCTTATTTCGTAAAATACTGAATGAAATTTAATCTTAAAAGAAGTTAGGAACAGTGAAGTTGTTACATATACAAATGAGTCAGTATTAGGTGACACTAAAACTTCACTAACTGGTTAATTCTTCAGAACATGTTTCAAGAGCATTCGCTCTCATCTTCACCTGGGGACTGACTAACTGTAGCAGGTGACATAGTGGCATCTGGTGGTTCCATTAGATAATGGAACAGGAAGTCCATTGGTGGAATAATGGCCATTATAAACAGCCTTGTCCATAGATTGGTAAACATCCCACTCAACAAAGAAGAGTATTCAGCAGAATATCGTTATATCATCAAAACAGTCCTCAACAATGGATTCTTTAGTTGATAAGAAGACAGACATTTCGAAAGACAGAAAGATATTAAAAACACCAGAACTCTCTCCAAGATAAAAAAGGACTTGGTTTTTAAAAGATTCACATATCATCCATCCATGGGAAAAAAGGGCATTCATGAAGATTTTTAAAAATTATGATATAGGTTTGGCTGCACAAAATAAATTTAGTATTGGAAAGCTTCTGAACAGCACCAAAAAAGATGTTATTCCACCCAGCAAGAAGTCAGGAGTGCATCGGATAGATTGTTTGGAGTGTGATCAGATATATATAGGCAAAACAATACAAAATTTGGAGACAAGGACCAAAGAACACTTCAGAAATTTAAGATATAAACAAGTGGATAAATCAGCAGTTGCAGATTACTTTTGAATTTACGATCATAACATTGCAGGAGAAGCCAAACTTAAAAGCTACCATCAATCCCAAGGAATTGGCAATATGAGAAAAGATTTATATTTTAAAAAATAAACATAGAGTTATGAATTTTGACATTCCAGCAATGAACTTCCTGTTCCGTTATCTAATGGAACCACCAGATGCCACTATGTCACCTGCTAGAGTTAGTCAATCCCCAACTGAAAATGAGAAACATGTTCTGAAAAATTAACCAGTTAGTGAAGTTTTAGTGTCCCCTAATACTGACTCATTTGTATATAATACTGAATGAATTCATTTGTTGTAAAAACTGTGTTCAATTAAAAAATGCTTTCACTTTTTTTTCTTAAGCAAACAGTGAAAGTTAATTAAAATTAATTATTGTGCATAAATAATGACAGAACAATAAGACACACAATATCATTTAAAACTAAAAAATTTGTATGTGTACTAAATTAAATTTCTTGGCTTTTTATTAAAATTTTAGGACCAGTATTAATGCTTCCACTTATAGTAATGTCAAATTATATGCTATTTGTTTTCTGAGTATTTAACAATAATCTATTACTGGTTAGCCATTGTATTATTTCAGATACTGGTTCATTAATCATTAATTGAATTTTTCTTGGATTTTTCTATGAAATATAGTGCTGGTGTGTTCTGCCAAAAAGTAATGTTTGTGAATTTCTAATAATTAGTGGTGGATCATTAATATAAAATAGAAACAACAAGGGACCCAGGTTTGAGCCTTGTGGGATTCCATGTGAATTTGTTTTATTTGAAGTTACTTTAGTTTTGATTGGTGTATTTCTATTAATTTCAACTACTTGTTTCCTTTTATTAAATAAGATTTAAATCATTCATGACTTATACCTCTAACTCCAGGTGCTTACAATAATTTGTTTAATAAGATATTGTGGTCAACTAGGTCAAAAGTTTTTGTCAAGTCTGCAAGTAGCCCAATAACTTTTTTACTCTTATCAATTACATTAGCTTTTTCTAAAAAGTAAGAAAGTATGTCTACCATAGATTTGCTTATCCTGAGCCCAAGCTGTTTATCAGAAAAAACATATTTTTCCAGGAATGGTGCCTATTATAAATTACTAAATCTAGTATATTTAAGAATACAGATTGGATAGCTATAGATTTGTAGTTATTAAGATGAAGTGGATTTTGTTTTTTGGTATGGGTACTTTAGCAATTTTTAGTTCCCAGGAATAATCAATATTCATCTTTTGCAGCATCTTGTTTCCTGTACTTCTTCTTTCATTAGCATTAGCTTATTAAGAACAATTCTAGATTTCAATTATGCATTACCTTAAATGAGCCTTCAGTGTTGATGCACTGAGCATTCTGATCACAGCCACCATTATTTGTCAAACATTCATTTATATCTCTGCAGGAAACACCATTTCCTGTGAACCCATCGCGACAGCGACAAAAGTAGGACCCCTGGAACAAGTCAAAAGGCTTTACCATTAACTTATCAGTGTTTTGTTTTATGAATATTATTATAGCATACTATTAAAAGTTAGAAGCAAAAAATAAAATAAATTTTGTGTTCTTAATGTGCATATGAATTCTTCATTGGAATTAAAACAAATTTCAAAATAGATACTCTTCATTTGGAAACTTGAAACATTTATTTTCAGCCAACCTTCATTCAGAATTATGCATATTTCTAGGTTAAAGAAATATTAATGCAAATAGATCTCTACTTATTCAAAATTCAAACAATCAAATATAGTCTTATTTAGATTTAAAGTAAAACACTAAAAATCATGTCGTCACATTAAAAGTAACATACATACTTTGCTGAAATTGACTCCTCAGTCGTTGTTTTGGTTGACAATGTGAGGAATGTACCTCACGAAACATGTACCAAAATTACTTTTATAAGTGTGTTTGTGAAACTTAAAGAGAGTTTTAATGTGACGACATGATTTTTAGTGTTTTACTTTAAATCAAAATAAGATTAACAAAAGTTTCACTGTGTGGATTCCGACATTCCATAAACAAATCAAATATAGACCTACAGGAGTCTGAAGCCAGGTTGTACCAGGAGGAACACTATTTCATTAATAATTCAAATGTATAGATCCTAAAATAACAAGCATTCCAAGAATAATTGTATAATTTATAGAGTTAATGTAAGAGAATTATGTAAAAATAAAGCATTCATTCATTTATTCATTAATTAACAATCACTGAACTGAAGAACATTCCTTTTCATGAGAATCCAGAAATTCTTACTAACATAATATCAGACATGCCATATTTTAAATTGTCAGGCAACATCAATAAACAAAAAATATAATAATCTCTTCTGAGTCTGATATCTAGAACCCTCTTTATGGATTCACTTATAAGAGATTTACTCAGGACATATGTTTCATGAAACTTTAGCTCACATCTTCAGCTGTTAAACGACTGTTGGATCATTCATAGAAGCTGGGTAGGAATGTATCCAGGCTGACTCTGGTGGTCTAGTGATAAACTTAAATAAAGTGCTGTCTGCTTTCAGGATGTTAAAGTTCATAAAGCTATGCTTTTGTTTTTTTATATAAATTCTTTCCAATATAAAGAACTAAATATGTGCAGACAGCATTTTATTTAAGTTTATCATTTGACCTCCAGAGTCAACCTGGATACCTACCTACCCAGCTTCTACAAATGCTCCAACAGTCATTTAACAGCTGAAGATATGGACAAAAGTTCCAAGAAACATATGTCCTGAGTA
Source organism: Metallyticus violacea (assembly GCA_030762175.1). Lineage (NCBI taxonomy): Eukaryota > Metazoa > Arthropoda > Insecta > Mantodea > Metallyticidae > Metallyticus > Metallyticus violacea. The sequence continues at coordinate 23,251,929 of CM060834.1, forward strand.
AGTCTCATGTAAGTGAAACCATAAAGTGTGTTCTAAATATCCGACTCAGAAGAGATTATTAATGTGTGTTTCACTGTGTTCAATGCCAAATTGAATTAAAATTGCTAGTTCTGTAGGTCTATGAACCGCCTGTTTGCGGCCTATATTCTCTTTGTTTTTCCAATGTGTTTATTTATTTACAAAATAAATTACACAGAATGTAAAAAATTCTACATTGGAAAAACAAAGAGAAACATAGGCACATGGTTAAAGGAACATTTCAGGAGCATAAAGTACAAGCAAATAGAGAAATCAGCAGTAGCATATCATTTTTGGACACAAAATCACAACATAGTGAATAAGTAAAATTATTAAAATCAGTACAAGGACCTACAGAACTAGCAACTTGGAAGAAAATCTACATCTACAAATACAAAGACAGTCTAATGAACTTCGATACTGCTGGGGATGAAAACATAAACTACAAGTTTATCACACTGCCACCAGAGCTGAATACACATTCTCAAAGCTTAACGAATTATGTAACAGTTGAATTTTAACCAAGCTAATGATGAGAACGAAATGTTCTTGAAACCAGTTCTAAATATTATGACAAGTAAGTGAAGCATTAAGAGTGTTTAGTTCAACTAAATCATACAATAATATCAATATGATTGGCTTCAATATGCAAGTTCCAATTAACTTTTTAATTTTAATTAATGCATTAATCTATTGATGGATGTGTTTTTGATGTGCTCAGCTCAAATAACATTGACTCAGAATAATTTAGAAAGGAATGATAATGGTTTTTTACGTGTCACTGGCCTTCTTTCCTAGAAAAACAAATATTTGAATCTGCATATATGCTTGTGTAAAGTGCATTATTAAGACATTACTTCAACACATGTGCATTCCAGATGTATTGCAATTTTCATTACACAAAATTAATGCAACACATTTATATTAACTAATATTTATCTAATTAAATATGGTGGACGTTTGTAACAGTGATGTTTAGTATAAGTTTAGAATAAATGAGTCGACTTTGTAACACTTACATCACTAATAGTTTTTAAAAAAAAACTATTACTGATGTAAGTGTTACAAAGTCGACTCATTTATTCTAAACTAATATTTATCTACCGTATAGTTAAAAAGGGAATATAGCATAAGTCTCTTGTTTGTAAGATTGTGAGTAGAAGCAGATAGGTTACCGGAATGTTAATGCAGTCAGCACTTATGTCACAATTGTATGAGCCCAATTCACACTCATCATCATCAGTGCATCCAGGTCCACTGTCTGGTTTAGCAGAGTATCCCTCTTCGCACCGACACATAAATGACCCAAGGGTGTTGTCACATTCTCCATTGGCGCACATGTCTTCATCCATCTCACACTCATTCACATCTAAAGTGAAGCAAAGATTATTTACAGGTATCAAAATATCAAGATAATAAATATCATATACAGATACCTATCAACATATTAATGTGAAAGTAAATAATTTTTTTACACCTAGTGCAGGGTTTTTATTTTATGTATAGTTCTAATTTACATCATACTAGAAAACCTGTGTTACCTGCCCAACTTGCTTCACTGCTGCCAGCTGTTCCACAGTTAAAAGTATTATTCCTCTTAGCATTATTACAGTCTGTTCTCACTTCTTTTGCCCCTATACACTTACCCAAGCATGAAGTACTGTCTGGCCCTGGAATAAGTCCTTTGGTGCAGATACAGGAATAGCTTCCTGGAGTATTTGTACACTTTCCACCATTACATATACGAGGATTTTCTTTGCATTCATCAACATCTGTGCAACTTCGGCCATCCAGAAGCAGCATGTAGCCAGTACTGTTCATAAAAAGAACAACACTTGAGAACTGACCAGTGAGATAGTAAACATGAATTCATTATAAACATGAATGGATTAATTCCATTATAGCACACTCTTATCAGTGATAGTGTTAAAAAAATTACTTCTCAGTAGAGATGGGTCAGTACCAAATTTTCTTGATACTCAATCTCTATACATGTTTTTTGTCTCAATATTTTCATACTTTTTATCAAATAAAATACAAATTTATTATTTTATTATTTTTAGAGTATATCAAACAAATAGCTCTAAATTTCTTTACTCATAGGGTATTTCTTTTCCAGTAATTGAATACACTTGATTCTGTCATACACATACTTCCACAATCTGTAACTATAACAAATATTTCACAAAATGAAATATATATAGTTCTATAAGTGGTGGTGGTGGTGGCAGTGCTAGCAATGTAATTTATTTGTTAATACATTTGATATGAGATTTTTCATTTACAACACAACAAACACACATAATTCAACTATACAATAAAAATTATATACAGAAAACTTAATTAAGAGATATAAATCTTATAATATGCTCACCATAGCTATTTATTACAATCCAGGAAAATTTAAGATTAACCATGATTATTTAGAATTAATGAATATTACTGTTTAAAGAAATTCCTATCTAATAAGAAACAAGTCTTTTAGCATAGATTTTAATACAGTGTATTATCTATATTAATATGGCTCAAATCAGGTATTCTATTCCCCAAAGAGTAACAATTTATGATTCGTACATGCATACAGAATTGTCTTGTGATATATGGAGATTGATTCAAGAGAAATTTCCAGATATTCAACTTCCAAGTCGAAGTTTGATTCACAGTTTGGTAAATAAATTTTGTGAAACTGGAAGTATTCTTGATAAAAAGTGTACACAACCACCTACAGTACTCACAAAAGAAATGTTAGATAATAACGGACATGCTCTGGAATATTGCCTTAAAATCACTTCATCTTTTTCAGATGGAAATTTCTTATTTCTCTGTTTGAATGGCTACAAAGCTACTGAGGTTAAAACCCTATAAAATTACTGTAGAACTTAAAATAGGTGACCCTGCATTGAGGAGTATATTTTGTGAATGAAATTTGAATACTGTGCATGATGAAGAGATTGATCCTAATCTAATTTTTATGGACAAATCTTGATTCCAACTAAGTAGGTATTTAATTCACAGAACACTCAAAACCTAACCTGCTTCACAAGGTACCCCTGCATGTTCAAAAGATAGGAGTATGGTGTGCCATTAGTGGTGACAGAATAACTGAATAATAAGGTCTCGTTTTTTTTTAGGAAACAGTTAATAGTAATAGGTATGTGCAGAATATTTTGCAACACTTTTTCTATGAATTAATTGTGAGGGAACGTAGGTTTGCAACTATCCAACTGGATTCTGTAATGGCACATACAGCCCATGCCTCTTTGCATGTAATTCATGAAATATTCGACAATTGAGTCATCACACTAACATATGGCCCCTCAATTCCCAATTTAATGCTGTAAGAGTTTTATTTCTGGGGAAAGTGAACAAGATAAGTACACACACATTAGATGAACTGAAAAATAACATTCATGAAAAATAACTTCCATTTCTCAGGGGGAACTGCATATGGTAATGGTTAATTTTGTAAGCTGATGCCAGAAATATATGGAAAATGAAGGAAGGCTGTTCCAGCAAGTTCTTGTTTGATAATGGTAAGTAAATTATATTTTAAGTGTTAGTAATAACTTATGCCACAATCATAGCTGTGGTCTTTCTAACTCCTGTTCACTGTAATACCAACTTGAACTGACCAACTGATCATTATGCAAGGAGTGATCCCACAAAGGGGAAATCACCCATTAGATGTTTACCCTTCTGAATTTCACTCCCATCTTGAATAGATTGGTGTTATATGGCATAATGCTTTAATTTCCTTTTCCCTTATATTATGTTTATAAGAGTTGCATAGCTACTTACCTGCAAGCACATGAGTAGCTCCCTGGTGTATTCATACATATGTCATCACAGCCACCATTACTTGTTCTGCATTCATCAATGTCTGGAAGAAAATTTGAAATGTGAATGATTTCATTTTGTGCTTATTATATGAATCATCAACAGCATCTCTTGATAAATCAGTGTTATAATATTTTTATGCTAAAATTAAACTGTACAATTTTATATGAATAATTTTGCCATTATTAATATTAGCAAGTCGGTCCTGGTGGTACTTGCCTCCTACACCCAAGAATGCGGGTTCGAACCTGACCAGGACCGATGGATTTTTTTGCATGTAAAAATCCTAAGTATGGCTTCCTTTGGAAGGGAAGTAAAGCCGTGGGTCCCGTGTTGTACATTTACGGGACGAAAAAGAACCTCAAGCCTGAAAGACAGGCCTCTGAGCTAAATTTGTCGGTTGTTTGAGTTGAATGGGATGCTGATGACCTGAGATGTTAAAGAGCATCCATAAATAAATCAATCAAAAAAAAAATATTAGCAAGTTACAAGAACTCACCTTCACAATGTGACTTCTGTCCTGTCTGCTGGTAACCATCATCACAAACACATTGGTATGTGCCCATCATGTTTTCACAAACACCATTTGAGCAGATTCCACTGGTACGTGAACATTCATCAATATCTAGTCAGACAAAAGTTCTTAAGTTTAAAATAATATTTAGCTTTGAAGCACAAATTTTGAATCATTACTCTACAAATATTACCCAATGGACTGTGCTGTAAAAATATATTTCCTGCACCATTTTTTTCACAGTTGTAAATCAAATGGATAATTAATTTGAAAAGTTTATTTCAAAAATGTGATGAGTCACTTTTGGCAAAATTGGAATTTTTATTCTGAAAGATTTCCAACTACTAAAGGAACACATTTCCCAAAGTGTTAGTGAATATTTTATTACATGCCAGAACTATGTAGAAAACATGCAACTGCAATAAGGTTTCACTCATTCAGATTATGCATAAATATGACAAGGCACTGCATGAGAGAATTTCTAGCCATACAAGCTTCAGAGACAATTCAGGAATTGATACTCATATTTTTCAGTGATGACAGTATGGTTGAGATTGGGCAACAAGTGATGAGTCCAGAAGCTGTATTATGGTAATTATTGCTTATGATTTATATTGTGGTTTATCATATTATAAGCTTTTAAGAATGAGGACTAATCATCTATATCAGGAAAGGAAATTCATTTTTAAATGGAGATAATTTATTATTACAGCACATTTTGTACAAATAAAACCACTGACATAAAAATGTTTGTTGCTTTGTTATAGCATTTACTGATGATGATGATGATGATGATGATGATGATGATGATGATGAATGTTGTTGTTATTATTATTATTATTATTATTATTATTATTATTATTATTATCATTATTATTATTATTATTATTATTTTATATTATGTTATTATATTAAAGAAATGTTTACTTATTGAAGTATTATAAGGATATTTTTTTAATTTTTAATGTTATTGATAATGGTTTTGGTGTGTTAATAAGAAGCATTGAAGTTATCTGACATTCACTCTAATGACTTACGTAAAGCTCTTATTGTAAATCTGAAACAGATAGCTTTACTCAAGCAGTGTTTGAACCTCTGTCCCCTACTTCTGACTTCAAATTATAGTGATGACTTTGAGTGACTTTAAATGAATGAATCAATAAACAAATGTGCGACTCTAGAAGAGCCATGTTTGATTTCTAGCCATTATGTACTTTTTTCTACTTTTCACATTCATTTGTCTATGTAAATCTTATATGAAAATTTTTATAATTTTTACATTTGTTTGTTACCTTTGCAAGCTTTCTTATTAGGAGCCAACTCATGACCAGGAGGACATTCACATCGGAAACTGCCAGGTGTATTCACACAAGATCCTCCTCGACACAATCCTGGGATACGCTCACATTCATTTATATCTGTGAAAACAAGCTTCTTGTATTAAAAAGTAAATGGTTGTATTAAATCCCTTATTCCCTTATTGTATTAGGCAAAGGGTTTAATTTGATAGCTACAATTTCTGAAAAAATGATTATGAGCTACACTGTAAATGCAAAATCAAGCAAAGTAATTTAATAACAAGGTATATAATGGCAAGTAACATTAAGTGGTATCAATAGATTTGAAAGTGTTTAGGCTTAAGAAGGAAAAAAGGAAGATGCTGGGGTGACAATTTTCTGGATAATTTGTACATAGCTAGTTTTCATGGCAATGAAGCAGTACACATGATGAGAATCAACATGTTTTGCTATGTCTGTAATTAAAACAACTCTCATCTAAACTCTTTAACTTCCATAGTTGTAATATTTTTAAAGTTTTGGGCAGCATTTTTGTGAGTTTAAAATCATATTTGCTTAAATAAATTTGTTGCATAAAATACATTTTCTTTAAAGAGCTGTATTGTAAATTTTTTTCAATTTTATGAATTTTCACCAGCATTGTTAAATTTAAAACATGAATTAAAAGGTGATAGGCATAGATGAATTGCAGGTTCTAATACAACTTAATACAACTAAGACTTCTTCAAAGCATATGAAAGTATAAAAAAAAAAAATATTCTCTTGAATTTCTACACGCCTAATATCTAGAGATAGACAGCATGTGATGAAAGAAAGGATGAAAAGGAGGTGATAAACAAAAGGTTATGATTTACTGATAAATAAATTCATAAAACATCCTTTACTGAATAATCAAACCATTAGGAATATTTTACTACTGATTATAAATAGCTATTTTAGTGCCAAAAATTGCCCAACACATTTGCCTTGTGTGGAGTGACAAATAACTCGGTCACACAGCTCAATCCTCAGTAGATTAAAATCTATGCCTTCTGGATATGTACCTCCTTCATTGCAGAACAAGCTTTAGTAATCTGTTCCACAAGAAGAATGGTTGAGAATATTGTTGATGACAATGTATGATGTCTCATTAGTGCACATTCTCTTTTATAATTGCAAGATAATAAACCCATTTTTTGAATGGTGTTTAATGTACATCCTGAAAAAAAAAACCTTAGTCAGGGAGGACTGTTCTGATAAGAACTGTACCCCAAACCTCCTGTTCACTTGTTAATGCCTTAATGATCTTGGCCATCGGTCTCAGTATCATAAACTATGATCATAATATCAATGAGTGATACATTATATGAGGAGAGTTCCAAAAGTTCTCAACCCGACCAAGAAAACATAAGATTTAATTATATATCAACACGTTTAATCCAATGACTTTCCAACTTTTTTAATATTCCAATAAAATAAAATTTGTCCAACTGTGAAAAAGAAAAGCTTCCAAAATGTAAATTGGAACTTGCACAGTGAAGCCAATCATATTAATTGATATCATAGTATGATTCAGTTGAACTACACATTCTTAAAGCTTCACTTACTTTTCATAAATGTATGGAACCGGTTTCCAGAACATTTAGTTCCCATCTTCAGCCAGGCTAAAGTTCAACTGTCGGATCATTCGTTGAGCTGTGGGAATATATATTCTGCTCTGATGGCAGTGTGATAAACTTGTAGTTTATGTTTTCATCCCCGACGATGTTGAAGTTCATTATGCTGTCTTTGTATTTGTAGATGTAGATTTTCTCCCATGTTGCTAATTCCGTAGGTCCTTGTACTGATTTTAATAGTTTTGCTTTATTTATTATGTCGTGATTTTGTGTCCAAAAATGATATGCTACTGCTGATTTCTCTATTTGCTTGTACTTTATGTTCCTGAAATGTTCCTTTAACCGTGTGCCTATGTTTCTCTTTGTTTTCCCTATGTAGATTTTTTCACATTCTGCACAGTTTATTTTGTAAATACCTGATTTTTCTTCTTGTGGAATCCTATCATTAACATTATCTATCAGTAAATTTTTAACATTAAATCTATTAATCGGTGCCAACCTGATATTAAAATCTTTAAGAATATTCTGAAATTTTTTGTGGCCCATGGATGATATGTGAATTTTTTAAAAATTAGTTTATCTTTGTTGCTGAAAGTGTTGTGGTTTCTTTGATATGTTTTTGTCTCTTGAATTTCTGCACTTTTTTATGAACTAGTTCTTTTTTAAAACCATTTTTAACTGCTGTTTCTTCTATTTGTTTGTATTCTTTAAAATATTCTTCTTTGCTAATTTGTAGGTTAACTAGCCGGTGAGAATGGATTTTTTTGGCAGGGGGAGGAATTGTTCCAGGCCTAAGTTTAGGGTACCTCCCCGGCATTTGCCATTTATGACTAAGGAAAACCTAACAAAAACTTCAATCAGGAAAGATGGTCCTGTGGAATCAAATCCCAAACCTTCCCCTCATGAGTCCATCCCTTAACAACCTTGGCCAATAGTGGCGGTGTGGAGCAATGATGAAATGATGGCAGGGGAAACCAGAGTAGCTGGAGAAAACCTGCCCAGGTGCCACTTTGTGACAGACAAACCCAGTCAAACCCAGAATGCTTTAATAGGAGGCATCAGGTCTAATGACTTGACCACAGAACCATCATTAGATTTTTCATTGTTATATTAAAGAAATATTTAAGAGGTATAGGAGGCTCTTCTTTCATTTTTTTCACTAATTCATATTTTGTGCATCAATCCAAACCTGGAAAAGAGCAGTGACCCAGCTGATTACTCACTGCCCTGCACTAATACATATTGCTTACCCATGCACACCTGCATCATCATTGTACTCTCATAGCCCTCTTTGCAGTCACAAATGAAGTTGCCTGGAGTGTTGCGGCATGTCCCATCACCACACACTCCATGCATTATGCTACATTCATCAATATCTGTAAAGAAAAAAAGAAATAACTGTTAACCCTAACAAAATAATATGTCATAAATTGTTAAAACTGTTCAAAATACTTACCAATACACTTGATGCCATTTTCATCCAAAGCATATCCTTGATTACATTTGCAACTGAAACCTCCAACCGAATTCTTGCATCGTCCATTGAGACACATACCAGGAAATTCTGTGCACTCATTGATGTCTTTTCTATCAATGAAACCAGGACCTTTGGGACACAATTCTTGGTGAGCCTGTGTGCCAGGTCGAGGACACAGTTCACATCTGCTTCCCCCAACACCACCTCCACCCCAGGCTCTTCCAACAGAAGAACAACAACAGATGCTGCGAGAAAAAATACCATCTAGAGCACCAGTGCATTGGCCATGCCTGTACTCTGTGTAGCAAGTTTCTTGTCTGACATCCAAACAGTGAGAGCCTAAACAAAAAAACAAATGCTGCAGATCAAAAATACTGTTTATGCTTATGATCATAACGCACTATAAACAACCTTTATCAAAATAACCTGAATATATATTGAGTTATATAATTATTTACACTATTTGACATTATACTACAAACTTGGTAAACCATATACATACCAGTTGGATCTAATGTCAGTCCTGTAGGACATGTGCATGTAAATGAACCATCTGTGTTAACACAAGTACCACCTCCTTTGCACACACCCACATTCAAGTCACATTCATTCACATCAGTACATGTCTTTCCATCTACCTGCAGATGTACAAAATTCTTTACATTTTACTCATTACAATTATATTAAAAAATAATAAATATAAACTAATGAGACTGAAACTTTATTAACACAAGGAAAAATTACCTAAAAGCTGAATATTTTCTCATCTAAACTAGTGGATTACTTACATAAAAACAAAATTATTCTAAACATATGTGCTTATGTCATTAAAAGTTTCACTTTCCAAAAATCTCTATGTGATACTGAAAGAATAGTAATTTGAATTCCCAGTAACCCGAGTATAGTGAAAGGCTAGTTAGAACCTGGAAATAAGGTAAAAGGCAAGAATCTTTTAGTAAAACCAGTATTTATATTATCTGTTCTAAGAATATTAAAAGAATAAATTTGCTGCAAATAAACTCTCCATAACTTGAATGGATAATTCTTTTTGGAAACAATTAAATTAAGAAGGCTTTTATAAAAACCAAAACTCTGTGATTTGAATCTCTGAGAGGCAGATTTCAGATGCCTGTCCATCTATAAAATATTTACAAGGATCTATTCTTACTAAATCAATTGTATAGCATAATTCATTAGAGCCTTTAACTATATGTGTATTGAATTTTAACTTATTAAACAAAGGCTACTCTATACGATCAACATTATACTTAGTTTAATTTAACAGTATGAACTACAAACAAATTGTACCTTAACTCCTAAATAATCTAGTACAGTCTGTCATAATCTTGTTGAATTAAAAGTAAAACTTCTAAAATCATGTTAATATATTAAACTCTCTTTTAAACTCTCTATTAAACAGAGTTTAATATATTGGTATGATTTTAGAAGTTTGACTTTTAATTTAATAAGATTATGATAATTTCACTGTGTGGATTCCTACATTCATTTTTAATTGAACGGTCTGTCATATCAACCCACCAAGTTATCTGTATGTTTAGTTCCCCATGTTCTCACTAACCTTACACTTTCATTCAGTCTCCTTTTATTAATCTTCCAAATCCATTTTCTTGCACTCTTCCTAAATATATTCCCAATTTTTTTAACTTCTTTGTACACCACAGTCTGCTAACATTGTTAATGCTATATTCTTCTTACCACATATCCCATTTCTGTTTCAACATTTCCTCTTTCTATCGGTCAGTTCTGGTGGCCTAGTGATAACCATATCAATCCTGGTGGTCTAGTGGTAACTATATACTTGCCTTGTAGAACCAAGATCATGGATAAAATTACTGGACAGGGTCGATAGATTTTTTCAGAATCCTAAGCATAGCTTTCTTCTGAAGGATAGACATCAGTCCCATGTCATAGATTTACAGCATGAAAAAGAACCTCAAGTCTGAAAGAAGAGACCCCTGAACAAAGTTTATTGGCCATTTCATGCCCTGAATTGAATGGGATGCTGATGACCTGAGATGTTAAAGAGCTTCTGTAAATAAACCAAATCAATAAGTGGTAACCATACTTTCCTTATAAAGCCAAGATAGCTGGGAAAAGGCCAGCTAGGGCTGATGGATTTTTTGGGCATATAAATCCTAAGTGTGTCTTTCTTCGGAAGGGAAATAAAGCCAAGGGTCCCATATTGTAGATTTACAGCAAGTAAAAGAATCTCAGGCTTGAAAGAACAGGCCTCTGAGTAAAATCTATCAGCCATTTCTCGCCCTGAATTGAATGGGATGCTGAAGACCTGAGATAGTAAAGAGCATCCATAAATAAACCCAATCAACAAATCTCCACCTTTTGATTTCCTCCATTAAACAATGAAACATTCCTTCTATTACATCACACATAACAATATTCTTCCTTATTACTACCATTATATGCCTTTCAAAGACATTGCAACTGATCTCATCTAAGCAAGCCTTCTCTCCCTTGCCTGTCACAACAGCCTACACTTTTCTCCCTGCAGTTTTTTTTATCATAATTTCATGGACGTTTTATACTGAAAACTACTCTGATATCTCATACATTCTTTAAGTATATATTTATTCTCTAATCTCAAATTCCCAAACCAATACCTCATAACTCTCTCCATAGCTATTCTTCTTCTTCCAACTCTCTCTAATTCAGCCAAAGCCCATACATATGGTGGCACTATAGACAATTCCAACACCTCCTTACAAACCATCCTATGGATTAAATCTATTTTCATCTCGGCCCCTGTTAAATCCATACTTCAGTTTCATTTAGAGTTTATATTCTACATCTGCCTCATATACCCTATTCAGCCATTTAAATGATATTTCTGGAATTTTGAATAAGCGTACTCTATTCTCAAGGTTGCTTTTCCTTTTACCATTGTAGATCCAAGATTTCACATTTGTTTAATCTTACTCCTAAATAGTAAAATTTATTCACCGCCTCTACTTGCTCTCAATTCAGAACCAATCTTTCCATTTTTCTCAATTTACTAACCCTTTTGAATACCACCACTTTCGACTTTCTGATATTAACCTTAATATCCCATTCATTGCAAAAATATCTTATTTCATTGATGGCATGTTGAAATCTAACCACAATAGTAGTTCCAGCTGTAAGATCTTCTACATAAATCTGACAGTATTGCTTTTCTTTCAATTATTGGACAATGTGGGTCAATTGCATCTACTCTGGCTAAAATATGATCAATAAACAAATTAAATAAAATGGGGCTCAACTTAAACTCCTTTCTAAGACCTATCTCTGCTCTAACAGTTCTACAATACTTCTTGTCTCACATCTAATGCAAAATTCAATTCCTTCATACAACTTTTAGATACCAATAACAAATTGGTCACTTTTTCCCCTTTACATGTGTAAAGTCTCTCTAACAATTTAAGAGGAGAAAATTGTCAGGCTGTGATAAGGGCCTTTAATTCGTAAATTCCTTAAAAAATCATTAGCAAGGATTAAAATTGCTATAAGTTATAACATAAAGAGATTCCTTTCATTTAAACAAGGCAGATTTGTGATGAATGGATTTTTTTTTATTGTCAAAAAATTGTTTATTGAAATGCAAACATTTTTATCTGAATAAGTTTTCTTTGAGGGCAAACAAAATTGGAAAAGTATAAAACTGAAACTTCAGGAGAATTTGACTAATTCTAAGCATTTTACTGCACAACTAAGCAAGATTTGATGAAAAAATGTCTAGGAAATGGTTTAATTTAGGATGCCTAAGGAAGTGTGGTGGCTGAGTTCAATTACATACTTATAAATTAAATGCTTCTGGTCATGAGAAGGACTTTGGTGGTTACAGTCATTCATTAATTAAAGCAGACTTTAGGTACTGACCCGTGAGTTTATTTCCAGTTATTTAATTCTGATTAACCATCATATAAACTTCACAACATAGTATGAAAAGCTCACTGCAGCACCCAGAGAAATTCTGAGCAGAGATTGTCATTTAATAGTTCTGCCATTTCAGAAGTCTATTCTCCTTAGAAAAAGGAATGTACCTTAATAAAAATGATTTATTTCATTATGATAAGGCAATGACTTAAATTCTAATCTATACAATAAGACTTTTATATATGGTCTTCATTTCACGATTAATAAGGCTGTAATTTTTCCTACCAGACTCTTCGAGGCTCTTCTATGATGGTAAGTACAATATCCATAATTAGTTATTATAACTGATAAAAATAATGAAAAAGTACATGCTAACAGCTCTGACCACACAGCATAATTTCCCTTGACAAGTGATAAGGACATTTTGCAGTAATTTGCAAAATTACTATCTAATTAATCAGCAAAATGAAGCCCCCATTTTTCCAGTTTGGAAAAAATAATATTTCTAAAGAATTTTATGATGCCATGGGCCCTAGATCTGGCTCATCCAGATTATTTCTTCTGAATTGCAGAAAAATTTACCACATATTAGAACAATCCAAAAATACCTTATTCTTTTAAGAGGAAAATATAAATTAGGTCTAAAAATTACAAAAGAAATACTAGCATAAGTGCTTAGGAGCAAGTATAAATGAGAGGAGTCTTAAGTCAATTCAACTCACATCTACATCTCTTGCTTCACTGTCCAAAGAGTTAGATAGAACATGCATGGTTCATATTCTGTCCTGACCTGATAGTGCATCAATAGTATAACATGTAAACCTAGTTATTTATATATATGACTGCTCATTTCACCTTTGCATATCCCTTTGGACAGTCACACTGTCCTGGGTGACATATCTCACAAGGACTTCCCCAAGCAAGCCCAATGGAGCAGCAGCATTCTGACTTCAATGTAAGACGTGGCAGGTTGTTCTCACAGCGTCCTCCAACCAATCTTGTCCAGCAAGAGCCCTTCCTATTGTCTGGACAGCACATAAACATCTGTCACATACAGACCTCCTCATAGTCTCATTTTAAATATAAACAATTTAGAAAGTGCATGCATTACTCTAATGGTTAATTAACATCTTTAATATTACTGTTTTCTCTTTATCATAAAAAATTATAATCATGTCATGTATTCTGAATAGATGATCTAAAGTATATCCATATCTATCACAAATTCTTTCAGGACTAATCAACTAGTACACAATGTGGAAATTATGTAACATGATTGATTATTTGAACTGCACAAATAGCGTATCCTGTTTGAAAATTTAATTAAATTTAATTTGATTTACTTCATGCTCCATCACTTAGAGCGATACTACATGCATGGTTTGTCTTTTTGCAATGCATTGGTAAAATTATTAGGAATACACTATTAGATAATGTTATTTCTAAAGTCAAGATAGTTTTTTAGATACTAATAATTCTACATTTAATTTTCCTAAAATAAAATTGTATCGCACTTGTAAATTTATTAAATACTTTATGGTATATGTTTTTGATTCCTCATTTTTCACTGGCCAGTTCTCATTCCTTAGTACTACTTCTTTTAGTTTATCTCATTCTTTGTTTACTAATTTGCACTCTAACAATATATGATCTACAGTCTGCTCTCCACATTTTCCTTAGCTCACATTTTCAAAAATCCCTCAAATCTTGAACTAATCATGTGACGTTGTGACACTGATCATCTATTAACTGCTTCCTTCCATTATGTTGCCTAATCTAGAAGGAGCACTTTGCTTGTGTGGTGTAATGCATAATGTAAAACTGATGTTTCATAAACCATGGGTTCAATTCTTGGCATGATATTAATTTTATTTTTTTATTAAATATGAAATGTTGCGAATGCATACTAAAGAATTATGAACGAAATTTACTTAGTGCTTTCAAATTCTTTATTCTCTTTCTCAACAATGAATGTATTACCAACATACAAAAGCTAATAAGCTAACTACTAACATGTTGCCTAAAACTTAATTTACATAACACATACTCAGAACACAATTCTGATTGGTAAGTGCAATAACAACTACAAGGGTAGTAATAATATGAATTGATGCATTATGATTTAAGTATATAAATCAAAACATCAACTTAAAACATGACTAAAAGCTGCTTCATTGGGCCAGTCAGAAAACAAACAAAATAAAAAAAGTGTGAATGAGAGTTAAATCCAAAAACAAATGACCATCTCTTACTGGAGAGCTAATGTCATAACCATGACACCAGAGTGATGTGTTCAGAAAACCTTCCTTCATTATCATGTGTTGTGCTTTCCAGGGGCATCTTCATTAGTCAGTGGAATACTGGCACTTTAGAAACTTATAACCATAGCTTTGAAATTTGAACAGGTAGGCAATATGTTTACTATTCCAAATTGCTTATATATGACAACTCTACGCTCTCTGAAATTATTTTGGTATAGTTCATCAACATCGTGTAATAGTAAAGAGTAAAGGAAGAATCAAACAGGTTTATTGTTCTATTGTATAGTGAAGTTGTATATGCTCAAATATCTCAGAGCCTTAAACTTTATTATCTGAACTTATTTATGTGCCCTATATCAATGTACTTTGTACATGTATATAATTTAACAGAATGAATAAAACATAAATGATTTGGGTCTACCAATGCCATCTGCAAATCAATCTAAGAACTTCTAAAAATACTCTCATAGCAATTACGCCTAAACAATTACATTTTTACATTATCATAAAAATTAGATTTAATAATATTCTTGATATTTTCTTATGAGTTTTATTAAAATCAGTATTTTAATGCTTCATTCAGATAAGAAATTAATCCAGAGGTTTTTGTAACTATCTATTAGTCAATGAGAATGCACATAATATCATAATCCATAGTTTCTTCATTGTTCATTTGTCAAGCCTTACATTTACAAGAGTAACTATTTAATTTTCAGCATTCTACAAAGTAGATGATCACAACTCGCCAACTCTGCCTATTTCTTTTTAAATTAGTCTTCCCACTCTTGATACAAAGTTGCATCCTCCGGAACCAATCACAGAAGCAACCATGTCATGCTTCTTTACAGAGGACACCAATCTCCTCTTTATATGATGCAACAGCTTCTTCCAGACTCCCAAAAGGAATGCCCCTAGTTTTTCCTTGACAGTTGGAAACAGGAGAAAGTCACAGGATGTCAGATCTGAGCTATAAGATGGGTAGTTACCCAATGTCATTCCCAATTCTTGCACAAATTCTACTGTTTTCAAAGAAGTGTGCACAGAGGCATTATTGTGGAAAATAACAATACTCACAAACCAAGCTTTGATCTTCCTTCTGTTAGTGTACTGAGGACCTTGAGGAGGCAAATGAGGTGTACTGGTTAGCAGTATCTGTTTTCGCTCCTGAATTGAAATACTATCACTTTCTGGAAGAAACTGGCAACCTTCCTCTAGCTTACACTCCAATATCACAATTATCTTCACTGGAAGGATTGTATTTGGGAAGGGCCAAATATTTTACTGCCTGTTTCATTCCAAGTTGTATTGGTAAATCCAGTTTTTGTCACCTGTTAAGATATCATGAATATGTTAGGAGCTCCCATTGTCAAAATGATGAACCATTTCCTGGCACCACTCTTTCTTTTGTTCTTTTTTGAGGTTATTGGGTATCTAATAACTACAAAACCTCACACAAAGATATTTGTGCAGGATTTCTGATATCTGTGGTGAATAATGTTTAGAAACTCCTCTATCTCCCTGAAAGTCACTCAAGGATTGTTCATCACTATGGCTTCTAAATGAGCAATGTTTTCACCTGTGACTAATGTTGCTGGACATCTTGTGTATTCCTTTTCTTTCAAAAAGTTTCTTATTCATTCAAATTATATAAATTTTGGTATATAAAGGATCTCTCATTCTTGTTGGCTCAAGTTGCGCTTATAATTGTAAAAAATTATTGCACAAAAATACTCTTAAGTTACCTTTATCTTGGAACATCAGACAGTAAGTACATGGTTGCAATTTACATTTTACTGCAGTTGTAATAATGAGCACTGTGCACTACATTCCTCTATGGCTATTAATCAAAACTTGCTCTTTCCAGTGTTACAAACAGGAAACTTAATCACATTGGAATCAAACATAGTGAAACACACATTAATAATCTCTTCTGAGACAGATATTTAGAACACTCTTTATGGTTTCACTTGCATGAGATTTATTCAGGATATATGTTTTGTGAACTTTGTCCCCATCATCAGCTGTTAAACAACAGTTTATGACAGCTTTTGAAGTTCGTCAGCTGTTAAATGACTCCAACAGCTATCATTAACTGTTATTTAACAGCTGATGATGTGAACAAAAGTTCCACAAAACATATGTCCAGAGTAAATCTCATGTAAGTGAAACCATAAAGAGTATTCTAAATATCTGACTCAAAAGAGGAAAGTTATATCTCACATATTTTCTTCAAATTCCAAAAATTAAATACCAACCCTCTTGTAACACCTGATATTATGAACTTATACTATTACATAAATACAAACTTAGTGAGAAAAATAAGAAACTTTGAATTATTTTGCAGATAAGCACTTAAAACTTGTAATGGCCAATTAAAAACCAAAGAAAGAAAAGAAAACAGAAATTCCCCCCACAATTGGAACCAATTGATTTTATTTAGCAACCAAAATTTGTTTCATTTTCCTATGCTGACAATACATTATGAACAAGATTACATACACCCAACAATGAAAGCTCATAAAACTGTTGATCGTCTCCATGACATTTGTGACTTTTAACACAGAATCCTAGGTTCAAGTCCTGATCAGGTCAAGCTGTCTGAGTAAGTTTGTTTGTTTTGTTTTGTTTTCTCTTACCCTGAGAAAGTGAAAGCCAGATAGCTATAAGGCACCAAGGACTCTGAACTCATTTGTGCCATCATCCCTACAGAGTTACACCTATAGTATTCAGCCCAAAATCTACAGACATCATGAGAAGACCAATGCAGTCAAAAGTGACAGTAAATAAAACATTAAAAAAAAATAATTGTTATCCACTAGAAAAGGCAGCTGATCTCTTCTGAACTTGCAGACATACTTACCGATACAGATCCTGCCTGTGTTGTCTAGGATGAAGCCAGGCTCACACTCACATTCATAAGATCCCACCGTGTTGACACAAGCTCCATTGAAGCAAGCATCAGGCCCCAATTCACGGCATTCATTGATATCCTCACAAACCTGAGTTACAGGATTCAGCTGGGTGCCTGTTGGGCATATGCACTGAGCAGACAAACACTTACTTAATAAAAAGCAGCATACATATGGATAAATAGTTTTCATTAATAATTCACTTGAAATAAATTAAATTACATGAATGATGATGTCACAGGATCTAATAGGTGACAAACAACATGTCTTACTGCTCTCTTTACATAGGCATATTTTCTGAGAATTATTTAAAATTTCTTAAATTGCAATTTACTTCAAGTTATCAGTTCAAGTTTTGGTCTATATATGTATTAAACACATTTATGACTTATGTAAGTGTAAGTCCTGCATTGTCCTTAGTGAGCATTAAAGTTCCAGTACCTTTATGATTCTACAAGGATCACCTGCTAGTTTTTATTATAATTCTTTCAAGTAGCTTCAGTGTAACCACAAAACATAATATATCACCTCTGTGGTCTATGGTAGCATTTGCAACTATTTCAATTTCAATTTATGCAGTTTAATAAGGTGTGATACAAGATTGAACCATGTCAGTATGAGGCTACAGCCAAGTATAATTATACAGTAAAAATAGACCCTAACAGATGTTCATCAGTAAATATGTACAATAATAATAAACTACAAATTACATAGGGTTGTAGGATTAAAAATACTAATACAGATTGCAATAAAATCAGATGTATAAAAAATGGATAAGAACAGTACAATATGTATAGTAAGGATAACCTCAAGGTTAAATGAGCATCTTTTTATAAAATATAAAATATGTGCAATAAAATTAAAATCTAGATTACAATCAATATTGGTCAATACTGTAGTAGGCTTTATCTTTTAAATAATGTTCAAAATCTTCTTGAATTTACTGCAGTTGTTACAGGATTTGATTTCTATAGGAAGAGCATTGTAGAATTTTATGATCGTAAAGCTAGGCATCTTTTCATAAAGGTAGAGTCTATGGCTAAGATGGAGAGGCCATTTTTATTCCTTGTGTTGTATTTATGTATATTAGAGTTTGTTTGCATATGTAAGTCATATTTTATTAAGTAAAGAGTGGTTTTGTAGATGTATAAACATGGCAGAGTTAGAATCTTTAACTGTCTGAAAGTATTACTATAAGAATCATTTTATGTAAGATGATCTAGATACTTAAAAACTTCTTTTTGTAAGATAATAATCCAGAGGTCTTGAGTTCGAATCCTGGTCAGGTCAAGTGGTGTGGGTAAGGTTTTTTCCGAGTTCTGAAAAGGTGAATGCATAACTTCAAGGTGCTGAGGACTAAGAGTTCATTTGTGCCATCATTAATTAATTTCATTTCATGTATGATCACTGACTTATACCTGTAGTATTCATGTACAATCTGCACTCAAAGCTACAATAAATGAAATATAAAAAAGTTGTTTTTAAAAAATCAAATCTAATACTTCTCCAAAGATTAACAGCATGACAAAGCAAAAGATAAATCAATCCTTAGCAATAGGTCTTGATAAAGGGAATGAAATATCACACATACTGGGAATTTATCAACTCATTTTAAAATCAAAATTTTTCAGTACCTCAAGGAAAAGTTTTGATTCTTGTCTATAAGACAAGAAAATAGACAATTCTATTTTTTTGTTTTTAGAAAGGTGTTATATTAAATTGTCATAAATTATTTAAAATTATTTTATGTAAAATTCATTGTAGAATAATATAACTATGGAAGTCTCAATTAGTTTGTATATTTATTCATTCTTCTTTAGCATTGAGGGAATGTTATTCTGAATAAGTAAATTTTGTGTTATTAGTGATGAACAGGCAGATAACCAATGTTCCTGTTGCATACAGTTTTTAATCTTACTTTTCAAATTGCCATCTTTTAACATTGTTATGGTCCATTCACAATGAAAACATTAGCATGAAAGCATAAATGTACATCATGATTATAAGAGTAGTCTTACCATGCACAATGCCAAAAGAATGCTAACCTCAAAACAAAACAAATGAAAAATGAGAAGGAAATAAAAATGAATGATGAAGTAGTGCAATTATTCCCACAAACTGAATAAGCATGTGGTATGTGTTCTACTTCAAATGAATTCATTTTTGCAGGTCCTGTTTTTTTGTTTCTTTCTTTGTGTTGCTTTACTAATTAAATACTATGCTGAAAGACAAGAATGGAGTTAAAGCAGAATGGGAGACTGGCAAATACAGAGCCCACAGCTGCTGGATGCCAGCTTCCTTGTATGGATGGACATGAAAAACAACTCAGAATTCAATGCATGATTGACCAGATGGTGAACCGGTCACAAGATTCAAGACCAAGCCTCTATTCCAACTCATACACATAGCACCCAACTTCAACGAATGATCCAAAAGTTGTTTAATAGCTGAGAATGTGGAGAAGCTTACACGAAACCTGTCCTAAGTAAATCTCCAGTACATGAAGTCAAAAAGAGTGTGTTTAATTCAGAAAAGATTATTAATGCGTGCTTCACGTGTTAGATTTCAATTAGGTTAATATTGAATCCATATATTATTTGAATGTTTAGGAAGTAATGAATAGAAAAATTGTTTAGAACAAGAAAATTAGTAGCATATACAAACATTTTTGGAGTATGATTACATTAGGAAATTAGATGAATTTTTGTTTACAGTTAAAAGAAAATGGTTTTGGTCAGTAGAAAAATAAATAAATAAAGGGGGAAAGAGTTAAGTGAAAGTATGGTAGTACTAGTATAATATTATAATTATAAATAGTGTGTATAAGGTCCTAAGGAATAATCAACTCTCAAGGATAGAAATTAGGCGAATGGGTTTAATTAAAATAAAAAGAAGAAGAAAGGTTTAGTATTGTAGGAAATATAACTTAATATTGTATTGAATGTATAAATTACTTTTAATATAGTTTTTTTGTTTTTGGTTGCATCCGAGCCCAGTCCACTGGATATTCCAGTAGGTAGCTTCTGATGAACCAGATTGGGGGGGCTGAGCGAATCAAATTGGAATAAATTTTGATTGGAGTTAGTGACTTCTGGAATTGCCAAAGGCACTGTTCCCAATGGTTATATTTCAAAGTAACAGTTTTTTTATTTGGGTTTATTTTGTTATTATATTCTGTAAGTTGATGCATGAGAAATAACTACCACTACCACTATTATTACTACTAGTATAATTATAAAACATGCTTTTGTTTTATGAATAAGAAAATTTTGTTTGGTAACTATTCTTTTGCTTCTTGTTGGGATATGTTATGGCAAAAATTATCAGGTCACTAGCTGTAGGCATTCAGTCTATTTAGAACTCAATAAAGTACTACATTACATTAGGTAGCACCCTCTTATGATACCTTGATTGGCCTAACAATCTGCTCATTTGGGTCAATCTCAAGAAAAGGATTCTGTCCATATAAATATAAAGAATTCTGCAAACTTACAGTACTTCAAACAAGGTTATAGAGTCATGATGGTTGAAAAGTTGGTACCTACAGACACTGCAAAAACACTCAAACAGGTTTTCCATGAAATTATTATTAATAATGAATGCAAAGGAAGGTTTAAATCTTAAATTTTACCAATTCTGTCAGCAACCAATATAGACTAATAAATGATTACCACATATGTAATTATGCAAGTATACTTGATCAAATATTTTATTACAGCATAATTTTAAAAAGTAGGAAGTTTCATAGTGAAATATATAAATTTTTTATGAAAAAATCATTCAAATTTCACTAATTTTGTCTCACTTACTTGAACAAAATTAGTGACATTTGAGTGCTTTAAAAATTGCAAAATTTTATTACAGTTTGGATTTTGTTGCTAGCTCTTTCAAACATTTATTTTCAATTAAATCTTGTAATCTTATGACCTTTTTAGTGATGCTTGTTTTCCTCTATTACATGAATAAATTTTCACATTTATGCTAATAACAATTAAATGCCATAAATAGTATGAAGTACCTGAAAACTGCCTGGAGTATTCCTGCATTGTCCTCCACTGCAAACAAGATCATCTAATTCACATTCATTTATGTCGTTACAGATCTTGCCTGTTCCATCCACTTGATAACCAGGGTTGCAAATGCATCGATAAGTTCCCATTAGATTCTCACAGGCTCCATTCTCACATATGTTTGGATTTTGAGCACATTCATTTATATCTGCAACAAAATATAGTCCTTATACTGTTGAAAATCACATGCATATCAGCATGATAAACTAGGGTTCCAAAATACAATAAAAACAATGATTAACAAGTGCAGGCTAAAGAATATTTGCCAACAAAAGAGATGAATGTAATGCAGTTGTGAAGGTACTCATTCCACAATTGTTTCACTTGGAGATCCTTTCAGTATTTCACTCCTAATTACCTAAAGAAATGCTCATATTTACATGAACATGAAAAACATTAGTTAGTATTCATTTTCCCTTCCAGAACATGTGCACCCCATGTGAAGGATGTTTCAATTACCAAGGAGATTTTCTAATACTCTTATTTTCCCAATATAGGGCAGAAAGATAAGTGGTAGCCCATCACCTTAATCTTACAGAGAACTAATAAGATATTTCTTGAATGTGAAACAGCTGATAATTTTGTTCAGGGACCTCTTTTTTCAGTATACAGTTCTTTAATGTCCTGTAAATCAAGACATGGGACCCATGGCTTAAAGTTCCTCCTGGAGGACTTCCATTCAAGATTTTTGCACCCTGAAAAATCCATTATCTGGCTGGTTTGAATTCACAAATATTGAGTCCAGAGGAGAGCATGCTATCCCCAGACCACTGAGGCCAACCATAATACATAAATTACATGATATATTTTAATTGTTTAAAAATGATGCAGTTATTTATGAATTATTATGCAGCAGCAGACATTTTCTGTGGGAATATAAATGTAGGCTCGTTTCTCCATATAATTGTGTGTAGTGATTAAAAATTTAAATCTAATATTTGAAAGTTTATCTGCTAAATTAATACATTTTCTAGTTTGGTTCCTCTAGTTATTGTTTTATGTACAAATATTTTTTTTTAAAAAATGGAAGTGGTTTGAAATACTTTTTCAATTTTGGAGAGATATAGTATTTCTGATTGCATTAAGATAGAATATGCAATAAATGATGCCATATAATGCTTCTGAATGCTAAGAATGTGCTTTTGTTTATAATAACAAAGTTAAAATATTATAATATTAATATTATGAGTTTGATTCTAATACTTATTATGGCAACAATAATTTTTAATGTGTACCATAAAAAAGGAAAACAACCGATACACAATCTTTGATTAATTTTGTTTTAAAAGAAAAGAAAAGAAAAGAATTGTTTCTGAGTAAATTTAAAATGCTTCAAACAAATTGTTTAGCAGCAAAAACAATTCCAACACAATTGAACAGCAAGGCAGCACCATAGCTGAGTGATTAGAATGCTCACCTCCCAGTGGCTATAAGTAGGATTTGTGGCAGATGAAGAGCACCTGAGCTGATTTTCTCCAGGAACTCTGGTTTCCCCTATCATTCAATGCATTGTTACTCTGTCATCATCTCATCCTCATTTCACCTTCATCATTCAGTACAATGTAACCCACCAATTATTGGTATACACATTACAAATGGACTATGCTACTAACTTCTGCTGCCAAAGTGTGGAACTTCTATGCCTGGCCAGCAAGCAAGTTGGCATTAGAACTCTCACAATTAGAGCAGTATTCAAAATATGTATATGTTAAATTGGCACACAAAAATAAAAATCAGCATCAAATGAACACTTCATGAAGTGATTATTGGTGCTTCATTACACCAATATTAACTTAGTGTTATTAATAGGCTGACCATTTGACACGTATTTAAGTATCCTTAAGAGCTACTTACCATCACCGTTGAATGTCATCCCTGCTCCATGAGGACAAAGACGTTCAAATTCAAAAGATCCTTGGGGTGGACAAGGTTGGCAAGGGGTTCCCCATCCCATGGGCTGCCCTGTAATGACTGTGCAGCAACAGCAGCTTGACTTGGTAACAGGCACGGAAGTGGGATTTAAACATTGACCATCCTTATATTGTGAATAGCACAGATCTCTGCGTGTATCTGGATCCAGAAAAAAAGTCACATTTTACTTCAGCTTTTGTTAAAGGAATCAGACAGATGATATTATGTAATATTTTATTATTTCAGATACATTTTTGCTAAAGCTATATATTCTATTTCTGTGAAATATATGGTTGATATGTTGTGCTTATTAAATGTGGTAGGTTTTCTCTCATCCATTCATATATTAATGTTTAATTATCTATTTTTCCTCAATCCTATCACAGGAAAATACCATAACTAACATAAAATGCTATCTTCCCAAATAATTCCTTTCTAAACAGCTTATCATTTAATAGGCTTGAAGCTTTCACAGTGTTGATTATTGATTGTGGCTTCTTGGGAGATCAGCCACATCAAATTAAAGAAACTTGAACGCTCATCTGCAGCTCTATGGCATCAGGAAGTGATGATAGCCACAAAGCTCCAAATGGCTGAAAGCTCAAATTTCATTAATTTGACATGTGTGAACACCCAAGAAGCCATAATCAGCTTACCAATCCATCTCATGCAATATTAGTGTCTATCACCAGTGACGCTTCAGTAGTGAAAATAGGCATTAAACATACTTAAAAAAAGAGTTGCTGCACTCTTAGAAGTACCACAGTTAAAAATGTTAGCAGGAAATAAAAGTTATGTAGTTCAATTGAAATTTATTTACCATTCAAATACACTACAAAGTATACACAAGGGTAGGCCCATAAGCTTCTGGCCTCACTCATAAGGATTATTGCCTTCACAAAATCCTTATCTGGTGTCATACCTTACCTGTTAAGTAAATAATTTCAGCTCTAACTTCTGCTCCACTATGTACAGTTGTTCAGATAAAGTTGCATAAATAAGGCTCTGTGTAGAAGATTGGGACATGTTCAAAATGGAATATTGAGCTGTTATTAGGTTCTTCACAAAAGGACTTACTCCAAATGAAATTGAACAGTGTATATGGGGAAGCATCCCCTTCATATTCTAAGTATAAAAGAATGGGACAAACTTTTTCGAATGGGTCGAGAAAGCATTGAAGACGAAGACTGTGAAGGTCTGCCCTTTGAGGTGCTCACTGCTGAAAACATCGTTCTTGTGATATGAAGGAGAAATTATGGAAGACTCACAGCTCAAAGTTACAGAAATAACAGCAAGATTGGGCCTTTCTAAAACAACAGTCCTTCAAATTATTCATGAACATTTAAACATGAATAAGGTTAGTGCAAGATGAATGCCTAGACTTCTTTCCTAAGTCCTAAAGCAGCAATGAGTCATCTGTTGTCAGGCATTTTTGGAGCTCTGCCATGACAATGAGAGAGAAGTTCTGTAAACTATTGCTACAGGAGATGAAACTATGGTCCTCTACTATGATCCCTTGTCCAAAAGAGAATCAATGGAGTGGCATAAACCTGGCAAAGCACCACCTCTAAAGACTAAGGTCACTCGGTCAACCAAGAAGATAGTGGCCACAATCTTTTGGGATTATGAAGGAATAACTTCAAGGACTTGACAAGGTCTTCATTGACTTCAAGGAGAGGAACACCATAGAAAATGGGGAGTATTATGCTGGCCTACTGCACAGACTATTTGCTTCCATCAAAGAGAAAAGGTGAGGAAAACTGATGGTGGTGTGCACCTTCTTCATGACAATGCACCTGTGCACACAGTTCTTGTTACAAAGGAAGCTGTGAAGAAATGTGACTTCAAGGAGATTGATCATCCACCCTACAGCCCAGATCTAGCTTCCAGTGAAATTTTCTCTTCTCAAAACTCAAGAATAATTACCCTCAAGAAGGACCTTCCAGGAAGAAAATTTAAGTGTGACTAAGAAGTGATGGATGCTATTGTTGTCCATTCTGCAGACAAGACTTCTGATTTTTTTGTTGGGGGGGTTTGAAATGTTAATTTAAAGACGTGAGAAGTGTATTGCAATAAAGGGTAATTATATTGAAAAGTGAAATACAGTTTTTGTCTATATCACACCTAGAAGTTTAAAAAAAAACAATATATGCCATTGAAGAAAAATAGTTTTTGATAATCAGCAAAATCAGATTATTAGAGGTTTACCTGAAAACCAAAATTTAAAAATCATTCTAGCAGCATCAATATTTGTTTTTTGCAACAAAACTAGGTATAGACTATTTAAATAATATAAAACAAAAGTTTCTGAAAATCATGGAAAATCAATGGGGAGTATACCTGAAAACTGAAATTTAAAAAGTTCTCTAGTGTCGGTTGCATCGTTAAAGTATAGACTAAAAAATATATCTTATTTACATCTCAAAAATACAGTTTATGCTTTTGAAATTTAAATTTTTATTTAATGGTGTCACCAAATAAAGTTCTGCAGTCCTCAATTTATCAGTTTTATCCAAAGAAATTTGTAGTATTAAGGTGTTATAATAACTAAAAAAAGATTAGTTTGCTAATCATAAAAATTTACTTAATTTTTGGAGATATACATATGTATTTAATAAAAGTGAAAAATAAACTAATAAATAATTAATTTTCCAGTAACAGAAAATGGTTTGCAATCTCTCATAATTAAATGTCAGGACATTTTATTTTGGTTCTAAAACTGGGTTTAAATATAAACCCAAATACCAACCCAACTTCTACGAGTAATTCAATAATCGTTTAACATCTCAGGATATGGAAAATTGTTCCACGAAACATGTCCTGAGTAAATCCCATGTAAGTGAAACTGTAAAGAGTGTTCTGAATATTTCAACTCAGAAAAGATTATTAATGTGCGTTTCACTCTGTTCAATTCCAAATTGAATTAATATTTATATTATTTAATATAAAACTTGATAGGAATCAACATAGTAAAATGTATGTAATTACTTTATATAAAACCTATTTTAAACCAGTTAAAATCTCCTTTCCGAGGGAAAGTTAAAATTCTAAAATGGTTCAAATGGCTAAAATTAGCTCATCAGTTGACAATATGATCAACAGGTCATGAAACATGTCCTGAATTTTAACAGTTTAAAGAGTGAAATGCTTAAGAGTGTTGAAGATTTTAGCCATTTTAACCATTTTAGAATTTTAACTATCCCATGGGAAGGAGATTTTAAAATTTAAATTTTGGTTTAAAATAGGTTTTATATAAAGTAATTTATATTATTTGTTTGTTTATTTAGTGTTCATCATATAGATCTACTCTACAGTGATAATATACTGCACAGAGTTCAACAATAGGATTTTTAAATACAAAAGTGAATGTTATGATTACCTAAACATGATCTGCCATCTGGACCAAGAATAAAACCTGGACTACACTCGCAACGAAAGCTTCCTTGTGAATTGATGCATGTACCATGCTGACAGGGACTACTGGCACATTCATCTACATCTGCAATAAAAAAAAAAAATTAGTTCTTATGGTTTTGGCAAAAGCATTACTGGGTTATTTTGCCATGGTTGCTAATTTACATGAAATTTAAAAACCAAAGTCTTTGCTGGGTACATGGCCACATCATAAATGGACTCAGTGATGCAGTTACCCTCTAATATTTTGAAATCCTAAATTTCTTATACCATACCAATATAGGGTTCTTCACCAAAACTTTAGGTATCCAAAATGCAAAAGAAAATGTTGAAAATAATGAATAGGATTCCTGCAAAGGCATTTTTAAAAACTTAAACTTATTACCTCTTCTTTTTCTCTGCTCCCTCCTTGTTCATAAAGCCTAGAATTATTTTTAAAATTCTAATTATCATGCACATAACACTAAAGTAGCAACCAATTTGCATTTAAACCTTCACAGAATCAAAAAATCCTTAACAGTATCACCCATAGAGTAATTTGTACATATAATAAATTGTCTCATCAATTAAAATTAATAAACAACACCTTAAAAGCAAATTAAAGTACTTCTTGTTAACTCACATAGCATATACTGTAGAAGTGTATTTAAATCTTAGCCTGAGCTGAAATTAAATTTACATGATGGTCTTCTTGTCTCCACATGTGAGCAATGTTTTAAAGAATTATATATTCTTTCAGTGAATTTTACTGCAAGACTTAGCACTATATCTCTTCAAATGCATTATTTACAGTCCCAAATCTAATGTGTATTTTGGATGAAAATAAATGCAATATGTATGTATACCTATGTAACTATGAAACTGGTTGAGTGGAAGAAAATACCTTAAAGCCTTAACTCTGCCATTATGAATAAAATAAATTATGATAAATGTGCAAAATTTGCTTAGCCATTGTGCAGCAACATGAATATCTAGTTAACAGCTGAAACCACTCGCATTGATGATTGAATCATAAAGAGCACATCCTGTTTCTCAGTAATTACTTAACATAATCATTTTATTTTATTTTCATCCTATGCTAACTTTATCAAAATATAATTTCATTTAATTCCAAGTATTAACAACTTATGGTTAAGTTCAGTAAAAAGGGCAACCAAATGGGGAGAAGGTCATCTTTGGAAACTGCTGATTCAAGGAGTGGTGCCATGCTCCCCATAGGAACAAAGTTCATCACACCACCCATAGACGCTTGGCTTTGTCAAGACATTTCTTGAAGGTAAGGGAAGCAGCATTAGCTGCATTTCTTTATATCTAATCTGGAGTTGTGTGCACTGGGATCAGAATATAAGCAATCAACTCTAGAAAGAGAATATCTAGAGGTGATAAGCAAGATTAGTATTATTTTATTTTTAGATTTTATTTTGTAATGAAGTGACGTATATTTGAGTGTAGTATATTATGTATACTGTTGGAACATATTTTCAATAAACAAAAATCATACCTACCACTTTAGTAATAAATATTTTCTGAATCATGAGATAAGTTTGAATTTTGAATGAGTTTTACCACAGCCCTTGAAGCAATTCTTCCAAATGTTCATGCTAATCATCGGTTTTAGCAGGATAGGAATTAATAAGTCAAGGTTAGTCATGATAATGTTACATAATTTATACAATTCTCAGATTTTAAAACCATTTCTGCTGTATTGCACTATACCTACAGAACACGTGGTTATATACTATTACCATAAGCTGCAAGAAATTTAAGAATTTTTTTATGTATAATGATCATGTTTGAAATCCATCTACTCCTCCCACTGCCATGAGTGGCTAAGGTCATTAAGGTGTGGACTCATGAGCAGGTGGTCTGGGGTTCAAATCCTGCCAGGATCGTCCTCCCTGACTGAGGTTTTTTCCAGGTTTTCCTCTGTCCTCATAAATGGCAAATGCTGGCAGGTACCCTAAACTTAAGCGTGGGACATTTCCTTCCTTAAATAAAAAAAAATCTTTTCCCAATATATCATTTCATCTCATGTATCATCAGAGTCCATCACCTGTGGTGCCTCAGTAATAAAAACAGGCATTAAACACTAAAAAAAAAAAAAAAAAAAAAAATCTACTCTTCCTAATCAGTATCACCATATTAAGTATTAGACTTAATGTCTGCTTGATGGTTATGGATCAATGAACTATAATAGACACCACATCCCATGTTATTGCATATGGAGATCAATTATTATTCCATAACCTATCCTTATATAAGATAAGAATTAATCATATATACCCTCTGAAAAACACTCATATCAGTTAGTAATCAGGCTAATTTTATTATTTGACTAATATAATGACAGTGTGTAGCATTAATAAATAGATAAATGAGCTCATAATTAGTTAATCACCAATTGCATAGATAAAAATGTACAATATTTTAAATGAATTAGATGAGGTTAAGTTCCCTGAGTAGGCTTCATGAGTAACATGAGTGACATTTAATTGAAATCATAGTAGGATTGAGTTAAACTAAACACTCTTATTGCTCCACTTACTTGTCAAAGTAAATAAGAATAAGAATATTTAGTTCGACTCAATCCTACTATGATTTCAATTATACGATTGGCTTCACTGCACAAGTTTCAATTAGCATCTTTAATTAATGTGTGACACCACTTGAGTCTATGGTACTAGAAATAGATAGTGTGGCCAGCACTATGCTCCAGCCTACTTTAACCCCAGGTTATGTTTTTACAGCTGTACATATGGTTAGCAGGCTTAATGGACCTGCCCATTTTGACATGATAGAGTTGAGAAAAATCTTTCTTCTGCTGCCAGGAATTGAAACAACAATCATCGAGTTATTCATCAGGATCTTTTACCTGAGTACCCTGATGACTGTGTAATTTCATTACTAAGGGATAAACAACAAAACTAACCACAGTCTATCTGAAAATTTTAGTCAGATATGCAATGAAATTTATATAGGTTCAAGGTTTTCATTCACCAATTATGTACAATTTGCACATTAAGCTTCATCAGTTAATATTAATATATAACTACAAATTAATTATATACATATATGCATATCTAACTCTATAACATAGTTTCCGAGAATTCCTCCACAGTATAAAAATTCTTTTAATAATAAGTTTTTAACACATTTTTTTAAATTTTGTTCTTGAAGTGCTTTTAAATGATTCTGACATTTTATTATATAAGATTGCACCTTTTTATGATACATAAGTGATGCTTTTGCAAGTTTGTGATATTGTAAGTGAATTAATCCAGTTATCTAACAACTAAACTGCAATTAAGGCTCAAGAGCTGAATATATAGAAGCAAATCTTTCTTTTTTAATGATTTGAAAAAAAGAAAACCTCATTTTTAAAACATCCACATTTCTTGCTAGTACTAGCAATTGCTAAATAGTAGGACAGTTTTAATATTTAATGATTAGTGTGCTAAATTAAACTATAAAAAGTTGTTTAAGTTATTATGTTTATTGCTAAACAAATAAGTTATGTACTTTATTGTTACTCTCAGTCAAGATTAATCATAAGCCAAGCAGAATTATAATTATATATAAGCAAGGAAAAAAAATATATTTTGCAGGTTTATACCTGCATATTAGCCATACTTACTTGTTTATTAAACTTTTGGTTTAAGATATGTAAGGTTACTTAATGACTGAAAGAAAAATCTAAATGGTAAGTCATTCATTGGCAGAAAAATTTATTCTTTCTGTAAATTGTTATATTTCTTCCAGCTGCTACAGGCTCTAGTCTATCGTGTGACTGCTGTGTTCTCTACATCTGTCTTGCAACATCACTGGTAGAGGGCAGTACTGCAGTATGGTATGTGATCAGCACATTGACATCCCACTGTTCATCACATGGCTTTTGTGATCAAAGGATGCTACATCTCTAACAGGCAGCACCCCAATTGTCCTCATGAGGCTGGTGGACATACTTTCCCAACTTGGAACATTTCTAAGCAGCTAGCAGGGATTGAACTCAGAATCTCCTGTCAGCAGTCAGCAATGATAACTACTAGACTAAGAAGGTAATCAGTTGTTACATTCTACTTTTCTAAAAAAAATGGAAATAACTTGCAATACCACAATTTGTTGCTTTTACTATTTTCATATAAGATACCCCTTTAAAAAAAACACTTTATTAGGTCAATTCTGTAGAAGTTGATGCACAATTTTGCAGATTTCAATAGTACAGTTTTTTTTATCCCCCCCATCCTTATAAAATATATAAGAGTATTTTTGAGATATGTAATAATTTGGCAGTACTGTCTTAAGCATTCAATATTTATTTCTATTAATATTGACTGAAACTCACTGTGACTAAAAGTTACAACATTGAGAAACTAATGTATATAATTGATACTTTGAAGAAATATTATAATTACAAACCAATGCATGTTTTTCCATCAGGGCCAAGTCTATATCCTGAATCACAGACACATTTGAAGGAGCCATCCATGTTGAAACATTTACCACTTCCACACATCCCTGTTTCAGAACATTCATCCATGTCCACGCAAAATGTACCATCAAGAGATGGAGTGAAGCCAGATTGACAAACACATCGATATGATCCAGGAACATTCTCACAACGTCCTTTCAAACATATTCTTGCATTTTCATAACACTCATCAATATCTGCAAAACAATTACATTTTGTTTGTAGTTAATTGCACAGAGAGCTAAGAGATTTCATTTATTAATTGCAACTCTTCAGGAGCAAATTTATGATTTGAATCATATTTAGCATATATGTAAATTTAAATTTCCAATAAGAGATAGTTAATCTGGTATATAATATAAATTTGTATTGTTTTTGCAGCAATAATACAAAATATGTAAAAGTTCTGGAAAGAAATAACTTGCTTTATCAGTCATTGCATATGTAAGTACACAATGTGTTTGTTAAACATTCAATAACTGCATATATTTAAAGGATGCCCATCAGGTTTAAACTATCTCCTCTGAAATCCTACCATTACATTTGTTTAAAGTATTTAACATCTTGCCAATTGCCAATGTCTCTCATGCATGATATAAATGAAATGATAATACAAGTGTCTGGAAACTAAAATCTAAAGTTAACCTGGATTCTCCACTCAGGATAAGGCAAAATTCCTGAAAAGAGGTCTGAGCTTGCCAGTTTAACAGAACCACTAGCCTCTGAGCCGTGGCAGTGAGCTTTCTTATAAGCCCTCTTATAAGCAACTTTTTGAATTCAATATGACTAACAAACATTATATATGCTATATATAGATTTTGTACAGAAAGCTTGAAACCATCAGCCATACCTATTTTTGCATGAGGGTACAATTGACCAGAGTAAATGTAGCTTGTTATTTATACTTTTAACTGCTATATGCTATATTCTTGGTCCTTGACTAATAACAAACATAATGGAAACTGTTTCATTGAATTTTCTGCTACATTGCTTAAAAAGTTCATGCAGAATTTAGGTGAAGATCATCAAGCTCAACATTAATAATTTTCAAATTTTTTACAAAGTATAGATACCAAAGAACTCCAAACCAGCACTTCAGCATAAATAAACAGCCACTGAAAGAGGAGCACAAATAATATTTAAAATATATATTTTTTGATATTATCCATATAAAAGAATACTTGTATCACCCAGTCACCTACCCACACAGGCATGTCCTGATGGGGAAAGAATAAAACCACTGTGGCACTGACATTTGAAGGAGCCATCCATATTTATGCAGACTCCATTGGCACACATTCCTGTTTGACTACATTCATCATGATCTGCAAAGAAAATAAGGTGACTCATGAAAGAAAAATGATTACTAAATTCAATAATATTAAAAATATAGAAAAGTTTTTACAAAGAAACATAGGGCATTAGAAATGAATGAACCAAAGGTAACACTTTCAGATACCATTTTAATTATTTATCTACATTACATTTTGCTTTACAGTTGTTAATCTTATTTTTAATTTTTTCAAAGAGTAGGGTATTACCAATGATTTTATAGTTGCTTAATATTGTACAATTTTACTGTAAGTATATTCTTCAATTCTCTCTCAGCTAAGTACAATATTTCTGTAACTCATTTGGCTTAAACCTCTGTATTTCAATTATTAACTTGCTGAAATTTAAAAATGAAATGTCTAATAAATAACCAATTTGATTTCATATATTCACAGGTCATTTAATAGTCCTTGAAATGACCTACAGATTGCAGCAGTAGTTTCAAACCAATTACTGTATCAAAATCTGCCATTTTTAACAAAAACAGCTGTATGGTAATGTTTTGTTCATTGGAGGATTATAGTAGATATTGCTGTTTATTCCTATGCACACATATTTGCGTTGTAAAAATGCCAAATATCAAACAGCATGTAATAATTAAATTCTTTATGAGAAAGTTTTTTTAATAGTATTTAACATTAATTTTACTTCTGAGGCACCATAGGCAATGGACACTAATATACACAAAATGAAATGATATTTGGAAAAGGGATTTTTTTAAGGCAAGAAGCATTCCAGGCTTTAGTTTACGGTACCCCTGGTATTTGCCATTTATAAGGACTGAGGAAAACCTGGAAAAAACCTCAAGTCAGGGAGGATGGTCCTGGTGGGAATCAAATCACAGACCTCCTGGGACTCTGCGCCATTATTTTCAACTGTTTCCAAGTGGAAGCATGAATTCAAATGTGATCATGAAAGCTTGGAAGATGAACCAGTAGCAGACAGTCAAAATCTGCCACCATACCAGAAATACACAATATGTTATTCAAGGATCAGAATGCAAATATCCGAGCAAAGTTTGGTGTCTTTTAACTGATTTTATCCATCAATTCAAGACCAGTGATGAAATATGGATGCACTGTTACATACCATAGATAAAACAATGGAAGTATTATGATTCTCCACTGCCAAAGAAGCCCAAATTGTGAAATCAGTGGGAAAGAACATGGCATTAGTTTCCTGGAATACTAAAGATATCCTTCTGGTGGATTATTTTCCTAGTAAAACATCTACTACTGGAGTATACTATGCTGAGCTTATGGATCAACTAAGTCAAATACATGCCAATCAAAGATGAAAGT
Source organism: Metallyticus violacea (assembly GCA_030762175.1). Lineage (NCBI taxonomy): Eukaryota > Metazoa > Arthropoda > Insecta > Mantodea > Metallyticidae > Metallyticus > Metallyticus violacea. Next base: position 23,286,225 of record CM060834.1, read on the forward strand.
GATCTTGCATCAAGACAGTACTCACCTTTACACATTTGTCATTGTAATGATAAAAATCATTGAATTGGGTTATAATTTACTACCACATCTGTCTTATTCACCAGATTTGGCTCCATCAAAATTCCATCTCTTCTCAAAGCTTGGTGCAAAGAAATTTTTATCTGATGAAGAACTTGAAGCATCAATTCAGCAATATTTTGCAGGTCTGATGAAATCTGATTTCCATGATGAAATAAAGGCTTTAGAACATTGTTGGGCAAAGTGCATTAGTGTCAAGGGAAACTATGTTGAGAAATAAGAATAATTTAAAAAAAAAGTTAGCTTTTACTTTGTGCTTCATTCTAAAAATGTTCAAATGAATCTTACATTAGTTATGCACCAATTGAAATGGATGAAGTTTCATTGAGATTTTATTTCTTTCTCCCTACCTTTAAGCTATCATGTAAATGTCATATGAACTGCAAAAAATACTCTTTTGACTTTTTATCCTTTTAAAGTATATTCTACAATTTGTGTATATAATATATCTTTTTAATATTTAGAGGGAAGGGACAAAATGTATATTAATATTTATGCTTATATGTAACTTTTTTAGGAGTTCCATGTTTTATGCTCTGCAATTTAAATTATGTTGAAACTCATACATAGTACAACTACTATTTATTCTAGTTTAATCTATCATTTTTATTACTGAATGCTTTAAAACACATATAAATTCATTAGTTTGTTCAATTATTATGGAAATTTTATACAATGTTCTTTTACCAATACAAAGTCTTCCATCTGATGACACATCAAAGCCAGATGGACAAATACAAGTGAAGCTTCCAGGTGTATTTATACATTGTCCACCCTGGCAGTAGTGCAACTCCACACATTCATCAATGTCTGCAAGTAGAAATTCTCAGTTAGCACTCAATGTCAATAGTATGATGTAAGAAAAAATACTATTACATTTGATGACTTATTTTATTTTATTTTTTTATATATTATTTTACAAGAACTACTGATGTCGGTCCTGGTGGTGTAGTGGTTACCATACTTGCCTCCTAAACCCAAAATGCGGGTTCGAACCCGGCCAAGACCGATGGAATTTTTCGGGCATAAAAATCCTAAGTATGGCTTCCTTCGGAAGGAAAGTAAAGCCGTGGGTCCTGTGTCGTACATTTGCGGCACGAAAAAGAACCTCAAGCCTGAAAGAGAGGCCTCTGAGCAAAATTTGTGGGCCGTTTCATGCCCTGAGTTGAATGGGATGCTGATAACCTGAGATGTTAAAGAGCGTCCATAAATAAATCAATCAAAAAAAAATAACTACTGATAATCTAAAAATAGCTCATTTTGTTAAAGTATTTGTCCTAATAGTATGACTGAGGAGTAGAACAGCACTTTGAAATTTATCAATGCATTCTAAAATATAAGTATGTTGTTATTAACTAATGATTGGTATTTGGCAATAAGCAATTAACTCTCTAACTCTCAAATATTTTTCATGCACAGTAGATTTAAAAAAAAGACCTGGATACTGCTGAAGATACTAGCTCACCTCTTCTTAAAGATCACATAAAGCTCAAACTGGTGAAGGGATTCCAATCTTGTTCAAATGTTCTGATAAGCAATCATAGCCTATGATTATCATAAAATGCAACTGTATTCTCCTGTGGATACTCAGGCATTAAAGATTGTTGTCAATGGGACATTTCCATATTATTTTGAAATTTCAAGAAAATATTTTAAAAATATTTATTTGAATTTAGAGTTGATTAATCTTCTATGAAGAATGATAAATTTGACATGAATTTTTGTATAATATCACTTCCCTTCTTAGCAAGACGGTCAGCAGCTTCATTGCCAAGTAATCTGTAATGTGATGGGACCCAATGGAAAGCTATCCTATTCTTTAATTTTGTCAAATAATATATACAATTCTCCAGCAATCTACTCTTTTTTAGCTTTTAGATGACAAGTTATTTGTCAATAATAGCCAATCTTGAATCACAGAAAACAACTCCTTTTTGAAAGTGAGAAATCAGATATATTTTGAATTGTTGATTAGATAGTTTTAATTTCTTCATCAAAATTTGAATTGCCATAACCTAAGAATTTATAAAATGAAAACAGTCCCATTATGATTGAACTTGAGTGATCCACCAGTAAAAATATGCAGCAAGTCTTGGTTTAGATATTTATTATTAATATTTTCTAATGTTAGTAATTTTAATACATCTTTTGGAGTGTCATTCTCCTCTTTTATGGGACCCAAATAATACTGTATTTAATATTTTCAGTAGGAATTATTTTATAAATTACATTTTCTCTACCTGAAACATTTATTTTTTTTCTTAATATCTTGTATTTTAGAGAGAAAAATTTCTTGAGTTTTAAAATTCTTTGCTTCTAATTAATTAATTACTTGAGTCATTCCAGCAAAACAGTGGGTCACAAAACCTGAACCTCCCAGAATTTGTTTGTATTTTGATATGTAGATATCCATAAGTAATAATTATAGTATCCAATACAGTTATTTCCATAATTGCCCTCTTTCATTCTTTAATGGAACATTGAAATATAGCATCACCATTATACACTCTATAATCTATAATTTTTCTAGCCATATGAACAACAAAACAATTTTTTAAGATATTATTAGCAACGATAAAGAGGGTTATTAGTACATTTAATAACAATGCCATGTTTACTTTTGTAGTTGAAATACACATGCAAAATACAATTTAAAATATATCTAAAAATGCAAGGTTTGAATGTTAAATTGTTTTATTATATTCTATATATTATTTTCCATTAGTTGTACAAGTTTCATAATGGAATCTTCAAAACTCCTACAATATTGAAGTAGTGTGGAGTTCTGTTAGTTTCTCGACTTGCCACTTCATCACTTAACAGGGAGGGATGAAAACTTTGATTGCTAATTGCTGTGTGCAGCAGAAAGTAATGTTTATTGTGTCCTCGGATGGAGTGGAAAAAGTTTTGATAGAAATTATTTTTTTTCATTACAGGTATGACACAATAAATATTTCATATTTCCAGAAGATCTTCAGTCCAACAAATTTTCAGCGTTTAATGAACAGTCCTCCTGTTCATGTTCTTCTTTAGATGTAAATGTAAATAAAATTCCTTGAAGATTGCCAGTTGCCCCTTCATAAATTTCTTCCTCAGAAGATGTTTGTTTTCCCTATAGAATAGCATGTGCAGCTAATTACTTGATTGTCCCACCAATATCACCACAAGGGTCTTTCTCATTGCTTGTAGCAAAAAAATACCATTTCACCAAGATACCAAAATCTATCTTTCACTAAATTTATAAAATTCTTTTTGTTTTTATACTGCGTTGACACTCCATCAATGAAATAATATATTGTTTTAATTTCTAAGGATTTCTCTTTCAAACATGACATTAGCCTTTTCTGGAAAAGGCACGTAATCTGATATTATGGAAAAGCAAAAGTGTTACAAATTAACATCATCCAAATTTTTATAATATATTACAAATGGCTGTATTGCTGTATGTGAATTGCTTCCAACTCTGTATAGTATCCAATATTACAAAATTAGAACTTTCTGAGTAATGCACAATAACAATAAATTCCTCTGAATGAATATAATGTTTCAATTACTTTAAATAAATAGACTGAGCTTTTACTATGAAATTATGTTTTGTAAAGCCAAATAAGTAATTATTTACAAAATTTTCAGAAAAGCATTTAGCCATAGTCATTTCATTCCTATCAGTTGTTTCCCACTTTTTTAAATGACTTTTTCAAAGAGGTTTTAAACATAACATTTCATAAATATTTTCAGTGTCTGCACACACCCTTTAATTTATTTGGATAATGGTTTGATATAGAGTTTTCACAAACTATTTGTTTAAGTTTACGCGTATCTGGTGCCCCAGCCAAAACAGTACTTTGGCCTCAAGGATACCAAGCTCGAAAATCTAATCTTACAAGTAGGGTACCTCTTTTTTAAATTCTTTATAGTTTCCTTAAATTAGGTAACAGAAGTCTCTTTTGCTTAATCTTATTTTGATTTAAAGTAAAACACTAAAAATCATGCCGTCACATTAAAACTCTCATTAAGTTTCACAAACACGCTTATAAAAGTAATTTTGGTACCTGTTTCGTGAGCATGATTTTTAGTGTTTTACTTTAAATGAAAATAAGATTAACAAAATTTTCACTGTGTGGATTCCGACATTCCGTAATTTTTTTTTTTTTTTTTTTTTTAAATTCTTTTACTGCTTTCTTTAATTTCATGTTTTTCATGCCTGCCATTAATTTACTTATAACTTCATAGAAATCTTAAAATATTGCTCATATATCCTGTATGGAATGAATATAATGCCTTTTTTTTATTTTGTATTACTTAATGTGCACTATGTAATGAGAAAGGCCAAACACAGACATTAATTTATTTTCAGACTAACTTTTTGGATGACAAATTAGAATCTGATATTTTTTGTTAGACTTTTCACTTGTAAAATATTTTCTTTGAATTAGTGAATCATCTCCTCTCCATCATTCTTTTCTTTGGAAACATGAAAAAATGTCTTTTACCACATCACTGACAGTACTGATTTTTCTCTGAGTATAAGACTTACTGTGTAAAAGTTTTAATTTTTGAAACAGAGTGACCAATTGGAGTTTAAAGTTTATTTACAATACTTGCCTCTTCCTTATTCCTGACTCGAAGATTCCATCACTTCTGTTTTCTCTACAATATCATCATCTGGGAAACACACTCATTTTTTAAACCTTGAGGCAACATGCATGACATATTGTATACTAAATGAGCAATTTTGTGAACATTTCTTTCATCACTTTTCTCTTACTCATTTGATTTGTGTGTTTATGCAGCCTAAAGAATTACAGCACTACAAAGTATTTCACCATTTTACACTGTTACTGTTAGGCATTTTTATGGAACTATGAATGACTTACATACACCAATAAATGACAATAATTGACACAAAATTGAACTTGTACATCAGCTATATACAACTGTGCAACAGACTTGGGAATTCCAGCGACTCCCAGCATGAGTATCATTGGTGAGCTTGCAGTTCAAGTGAACAGCACATACAAACTAAAATCAGTAACAATAATTATTTTATTACATCCACAGTTTTGAAGATTACAATATGAAACTTAACTTACATTATAATCATTCAACTCTTTAATTATATGAAAATAAGCCTCACTTTCAGAATTATTACCATTTTGCATTTTGTTACCAATTTTCACATTTATTTCAAATAATTCTTCTTAGCAACTCAACATTGAAAGTATATTTATTTATCTTTATACTGGTACCTTATTTGATTTTTTGTGATCAATCATAATCATATATTTGTATTTTAAGAAATGATCTTCTTGTACCATATTTTCCCAAGATTGTGGGCTCAATCCCAGAGAGGGTAAATGGATTTTTTCAGGCATAAAATTTAGAAGTATGGCTTCTTTCAAAAGGTAAGTAAAATCATGGGTCATAGATGTTATAGATTTACAGCATGTAAAATAACCTCAAACCTGAAAGGTGAAGCCCCTGAGCAAAATTTACTGACTGTTTCATGCCTGAACTTGATTTTTTAATCGTGTTTCCTTTCTTTCTTTTCTTTTCTTTTGTTGTTGTTGTTGTTGTTGTTGTTGTTGTTGTTGTTGTTGTTGTTGTTGTTATTAACACTTTACTGCAGTATGCATTGGTTTTATATAAACATGTATGTACATGTAAGTATTTTCTTGAACATCATTTGACACCTGACAAAACATTTTAGTAAAGACAAACACTTTTTAGCATTTTTTATATGCTCTTATGTGCTTTTTCCAAGTAAGTTTAGTTTCAAAAATAACTCCTATGTTATTTTGCTGAATATGTTTCTGGTACAGGTTTTCCATTATAATTTAAGTTCAATTTGTATGGTTTTTCCTTTGCGAAAAAAATTTGAAAGTTAGATTTAATAATATTAACAGTTATTAATTTACAGACCATAGGTGTAATTTTTTAAAAGAATGTTCTATTATCACTTTAGGTTTATTACATTTATTTCTTGATTTGGAGGCCCACATTACTAAATCATCTGCAAAAAGGGCACACTTTACTCCAGATTCTTGAATTTTTTGTGGTAGATTACTGATGTAAATATAAAAGTGTAGTACTAAGGACTGCTCCTTGTGGCAGTTCACAGTGGATTTTTCTGTATTTGGAGATACTTGAATCATATTAGTTACAATAAGGCCTTGAGTTAGAAACATAAATGTAGATAGTTTTCAAATACCTTCAATTCTGCTGTCAAATGCAAAACTTTAATGAAATGTACTTATTGTTGAATCACATAGATTGTGTTAAAAGTAAAAATGCCATAAGAATTTTTAAAGGGCTAAGATAAGGCCCCTTTTGTTTCCTTAAAAGCTATCCTATTATCAAATCAGGAATATGCAAAATTTAAAAAATATTTAAACAAAAAGTGAGTGATAATATTGTATGAATAAATATTTCAATATTGTCTAAAATACAGCTCCTGGTTTTAATTTCAAGATGCTATCAGTAAAGTAAAAAAATTCAATGACCAATAGAAAATATATCCAACTCTCATGGAAAAGATAACTATTCTAGTATTGCAATGCTTGTAAACCAATGTCTGCTCAGATGGTAAGTAAAACTTCTTATATCCATAAATTTCATGCAAGTTTCTAAATATATTATACAAAGACAACGTGAAATGATGACTGGCCTTCACACACTTCAGACTCTCCCTTGTGAAAACCAGGATGACACTCGCAGCGATAGCCTTTATCAGTATCTATACAGCGCCCATTGCCACAGATGTTGGCTCGCAGTGCACACTCATTTACTTGTGTAATATCTCCTGGACTGGGTTGGCAGAGCTTTCTGTAATTCTCTGAAAAAAATATACACATTCAATTAGAAAAAAAAAAACATATTCTATGGAAATACTTAATGAAATTCTATAATCAAGACTCAGTACCTTCTTCTTCTTTTGCTGGACAGAGATCACAGCTGTCTCCCCAGCCTCTGCCCATATTCATGCCACAGCAGCAGTCTTTCTTAGAGAGTTTCATGGGAAGCCTGTTCCTGCACTGTCTGCCTCTAGATACTGTCATGTAACAGTAGCCTTGCCGTGCATCTGCAGAAATAAACACCTGCACCTCACTCACACATGGCACATCACTCCACAATGCTGCTTTGTAGCAAATTTTATTGTAATTCATATCACTTTGGATTTTGATCTGACAGATATGATATAGTGTCAAGAATTCAAATAATACAAATTAGTACCTATGTGAGAAGAGTCTAATAAATCCTGTATTAACTTGACAATAATGTGCAATAGAAAGATATATAAGCACATCCTTAGTGACTGCAACAATTTTCTAAGCAATGAAAAAATTTCATGACTTTTAATCCACAAACAAGATTTTATTGTTGAATGGCTTTAGCTTTCTATTTGCCCCTTTAGTTGCAGCAATCTTAGTGTTTTGCCATTATAAAATGCAAGATTTAATGCTTATAAATAACAACATTTGAATATTAGTTCCTTTAGGAATCATTTATCCTTTGGTTACATTTACCCTGTTTGTTCTCTTGAGAATCAATTACTACTTTGATTTTAATAAATATTATATTTCCAAATTTTATAAAATATACTTTTCGTTTCTCTCCTACATTTCTATTTATTTCTTTATTTTTATAAAATTTAGTTCATTTAAATGGCATCCTTCCAAATCAATATGATCCTCAAATCCTTATACTTTGATTACTAATCTAAGGAAAGTAATGAAACATTGACAGTTACCATATACAATTTCAAATAGATACAGGAATTTTCACTAAATTCATCTTGCTGATGCATGCAAATATATTCTTGTGCAAATTAATGTGAATAAATAATATTTCTTTATTTTCAGTTTGCACTTTTGCTATCATGTATTGTTTCATTCTGTTCCCTCCATAGCCACTCAACAATTAAAACTAGATTGCTCTTTCTCCTATTGTTATATTGATTGAGTTCTGTTAAGAATATTTGCAATGCTAATACCTAATTGTACATTTCTTTGTTGTGTTGGAATTTGGATTTGGAAACGAAAAATCAATATTATAAAATGTTATGGGGTCAAGTGTCATAAAATGGTGTTGGCTCTGTGGTACTATGTGAAGGATTGATGAACAGCCAGAAGTATTTACAAATATTAGAGAGAAGTGTGTTGCCTGAAGGTACGGAAATTATGCTCTAAAGGAAGAGCTGCTTTCCAGCAAGATTATATTGGTTGTCATGTATCCCAAAAAATGATGAAATTCATAGAAGATTCACTCTTCTCTTTGGATTTGCTAAGTAATTTTTATGATATAAATCCTATCAAAATTTTATGGTCTATATATAAAGATAGGTTCTGAAAAGTTATTTGCTTCACTAAAAAGAAATGGATTTGCAGCATAATTTGGTATCATTTCGTGACAGAGAAATTAAAAAAAGTGCAAAAGTCTTGTGGATTAAATACCAAACAGGATATAGTAACTTATTAAGGCTCACAGAAGATATATAAAATACTAATAATTCATTCAATTAAAGCTAGATTCATAACTAGTGTAAAACTTAGATAAATAAATCAATTTCCATAAAAATTATTTTCATTCACATTAATTTGCACTATGGTGCATACATCTAAAAAATAAATACATTTATAGTCTGATTATGAAATTAAATTATAAGTATAATTCAAATAGTGGATTTAATTCAGATTACATTTTAGACTTTATTTAAAGGAAATTTTTGCTGTAAATTATTTGTATTTTTGTCTGAGATTAATGTTGATGGATATATGAGACACTTATGATGTTAATAGCTTTTGGGCATGTAAAGGAAAAAGTTACCTATGCAACTTTTACGATCCTGGCTAGGAATAAAACCAAAGTTGCAGACACAGTAATATGAACCATCAGTATTGACACAACGTCCATCTTGGCAAAAACCAACTTCCTTGCACTCATCTTTATCTTTACATTCATTTGTTTCAATATTGCGTTCTTGTCCTTCTGGACACTCACAGGTGAAAGAGCCCACAGTATTCACACACTGACCTCCTATGCACAACCCAGGTATTGCCTCACACTCATCAATATCTGCAAATATAAATCACCACAATATTATTATTCTTTTTGTTATATCATGTTTTCTGAAAATTCTAATTAGATGAATTTTATGTTTCAGATACATAGCTTATACCATGTTTCAACATATCATAGCTAATAAAGTTTGAGAATCTAAATAGTAAATTTTAATATTTTGGATTGTTTACAACAGCAACAAGATGCTATGTTGATAACTAAGTTTTGTGCCCCTTGTTAACAATATCTAACTGTGCAAGAAGCACTGTCAGCAGCTGTGTTAGATAAGAGAGGAGTATGGCTGAGGTAGTATGGATGACTCTGCCTCCTTATATATCTATCATTGTTTACTGTTTATCAAGGATAACTTACAGCTGTAAAGCAAGTATAACTCAAATACATAAATATGACACAAGATAGATAAATGACCTGGATGTTCCATATACACAATTGTACAAATCAAAATATAGGTATAAACTTATAGGTGTAAGACTTTATAATAAACTCCCATCACATATAAGAAATTTAAACATGCCAAGTTTAAAAAATGCATCAAATAGTGGCTTATTAGCAATGCCATGTGCACCCTTTGACAAAAACAAATCCCCAGATTCTACATGTCAATTGGAGGACTCCAGAGTCACTGGAAATGTACATTGTGCATGCAACGACTGCAGTGGGTGCTTTGGCTGTAAACATAATGATCACACTCGTAAGCATCTGGAAAGAGAACATTAGGGTAGAGTAGCAGTGGCCAAGCAGTTTAGAAGTCATTACTCTTCTGCATAAGCTCCTCATGCCAGGAGACAAACCTGCATTTGAAACCCCAGCATCACTGCACACACTGTCACATAGCTAACAGAACACACACACTAGTGTCTTTATGTATACCATATAATACAACTGCTGCAATGGCTACACAACTTTGCTAGATACTGTGTGAACTGTGTGCTGTATCAAATAGGAGTTAAAAGAATTTTGCATTCAAGAGATGACTCATTTATTTGTCACCAGGGGTACAATATTGATGAATTTGATTTAAACAGCTTATGATTTATTGGTAAATACATAACTTTTTTGTACTTATTTCCTCTTCTTCTATTGTTAACTTGATCTTTTTATTCCATTGTAATTACTGCTCAATACTGATAAATCTGATATGCTGCAGGCAGCTACCTTTTTGTATGTTATTGAATTTGAGATAGTTAACTTAATCTTTGTATCCTTTTATAATTGCTGTTCAGTACGTATAACTTAAATAGCATATGCTTTTCTGGAGACATACACCTAGTTTTTTCATCCAATATATTTTTTTATCTTTATTGTATTATCTGTAGTGAAATAATCTTGTATATTATTGTAATTAATTTCTTGTAATCATAATCTGTGACTTATGACAAAATCTATTACAACATGTGTTTTAAATGATGAATAAACCACCACCACCACCGCTGCCGCCATTGCCACCACTGCCGCTGCCACTGCCACCACTGCCACTGCCACCATCGCCGCCACCACCACCACCATTATTGCATGGAAAAGACAGATTCTTAGAAATGCCTTGTTTCTGTCTAATCTAACTTTCTCTTATGAACTTAAACTTTTTGAGTTATTAACAGCAAAGTAGATAAATAATGTTGATATAGATTTAGTTTGGTGACACTTATACTTAACCAATCAAGTAAATAAAGTATAAATGTCACCAAACCAACTCTATATCAACACTAACTTTCTCTTTTAATTATTGGTTTAGCTATTTATCTTTATGTACATTAATAGATAGATAATTTTAAATATTTAATTTCATGACAAAACTAAAATATTTTAATAACAAAAATGATTACTCTTTCTTTTGTCTTAGGTATTTTGTTTTTGGCACATATGGGCAATTATGTTAATATAAAAAAATGGGTTTCCCTTGCGGTGTCAAATCTGGTTCAGAGGTGGTTAACTTTGTTAGTATTGAATGGGTCCTCCTTTTCCACCTATAAATAATATTGTCTAAAAAAATAAATATATGAATACAAGATTTTAGTTCCACATTGATCCTCTTAACTACATTAGCATCCTGTAATACTCTAACAAATTATTATGGGAAATAAAAAAGGGGAGTATGTACACATCCATACCACATTCTCGCTTTATCATTTACCTAAGTTATAAAGGTGTTGTTTTCATGGATTGCAACACTTCTGAAAGGTGGAGAAGAATGATTTTATCATTGGAGGTTACAACCTGTTAGATATTGTGATATTACATAAATAAGTGACTTTGATTAACAAACCAGTTTTTACAAAATAAACTAAATATAGCAATTAATCAAATATATGTTTATTATTTATAGATCATTAAAGCTCTAAGACATTTATGAAAATAGATACAATTTCAATTCATATTTATGCTTATCATCTTGTAATTTTGATGTATTTTGGTAATCTGTTGTTTAGCAATAGCCCATGTACTACTTACTTTTATATCTGTTCTTGTTCCAAAGTAATCATTATTTTGTCTGGTATTATGAATGTGAATATTATTATTTTTAAAATATATTTATTAATAGCAAATATTATTATTCTGCATATATAATGAATAAATAGTGCATTATTTTGAAATAAAGGAACATACAAAGAATCTGTAGGCTTTAAGTAGCTGCTAATATAATACACTTTTTTGAAATATCGATATTTTTTCTAAGTACATAATGTTCAAATTCACAAAATTTCAACGTTATCATAAACCATATGTGGATAGTTAATTTGATTATAAATCAAGTTCAGTAAATGCTTATTACCATATAGGTTTAAAAGATGTCAATAATATACTACTTTACTAATTTTATTGCAGATATATTCATTGTGATATGACCAAAAAAAAGTATTGTTAAATTAAATAAATTACAAGGCTATAGAATATGGAGTGTAACATATCCCATTAAGCATGCATTAAATATGTTCACACTAACTCCACTTACTTAAACAACATTAGGACATGTTTCCAGGGCAATGGCTCCCAACAGCAGGTCAACAGTTGATACGGGAGTGATTACCCCCAAAACATGTCCTAATGCTATATTAAGTGGAGTTAGTGTGAATATATTTAATATATTCTTATAGGATTTATTTATCTTGATAAAAGTTAAGGTCATGGGGCCTTCTCTTCCATCCTAACAGGCGATAATATGAGTAGAATGCAAAATGCATTTTAGTTGTATAAAATATAAAAATAAGAGAAGAAATTACAGAACTATATTGCTCATAAATATAATGGGTTATAATGATGTTGAATATTAAAAAATATTTTAACTTCAAATTATATTACTATTATAATTCCACTTGTTCAATAATTGTTCTTTAGTGTTGGATGAGGAGGAAGAGGAGGAGGGAGGCAGAAGAGGAGGAGGAGCAGAAGAAGAAGAAGAAGAAGAAGAAGAAGAAGAAGAAGAAGACGACGACGACGATGATGATGATGATAATGACAGAAAAAGAACTCTTGTGGTTCTAGAGAAGAAAAGATATTAACCTATGTTTAAATTGCATTATTGTCCAACAGTCTTTTACTTCAGGGGGAAAGAGAATTCTAGACTCTAGGAAGCAACACAATGAATGAAATTGGGTAGAACTGCATTCAGTGACAAGGAATGGGTAGTAAATGCATGTTCCAGGTCCTAGGAGTCACAGGTAAACAAAGCAAGAGGCAATATGTTGAAGGATGGGACTACAGAGAATTGTTAAACAAAGTGTAAGGGAAGGGAAAATCCTATGTTGTTTTAAGGAAGCCATGACAGTTATTCATGTAGGAATGTCACATGATCAAACTTACAAATGTTAAAGATGAAATAAATGCAGATGTTATAAATGCTTTGTGTTGATCTGTCCAATATTCAAATTAGAATACAACACATCATAATAATCAAAGTGAGGCATCTGAATCAGATTCTTTTTGAGATTAAAAGATAGATATTTACATGTTTTAATGAATAAATGAAAATATTTTATTGCATGTACAGGCTACCTAACTATTCCTTTTATAGATAAAAGTCTATAAAAACACTCAGGCTTTAGCCATGTTCATATAATTAATGACAATGTTGTTTATTGTGATGGGCGGGACACTGTTCAATTTATTTTACATAGTACACATTTGGGTCTCATGACCATAGCTTGTGATTTAAGTGGAATCAGTTTTATATTCCTAAAATTTATGAATGAATCTGATATGTTGTGATAATTTATAGGTTCCTTAAGGTCTACATGAGTTCTGCATGATGGTTTGTATATAATAATGTTTCCTTATATTAGGTGGATAAGAAATAAAAGTTATTATAAAACTCTGAGTGAAATATATCACAACAGTAATCAAAATGCCTTAAGCAACCATTTACAATTGTATATCAGTGGTAAATGATAGGTGTCATTAAGTTTAGTGGAAAGTACTAAGCTATACAGAAAGTCTTAGAACTTATGTCTCTCACCTACACACTGGCCACTGTGGATGTTTTTCAAATAGCCTTCTTCACACTCAAGATGTGTTGGACAGTGTTCACAAGGGTGTCCCCAGGCTTGTCCTACTGTTGCACAACATAATTGCTTCGTGCATACCACACCCTCTAGTTGTCCTTGACACATCTCATTCTTTACTCTTGTAAAACATGGTCCAGTTCGATAATCTGGCAAAATCAAGAGGAATCATAGTTATCTACATACTATGAGTTGAATAAACCTTAGCATTTTTTTAAAAGTAATATTTTGCATAAATAAAGAAGAAGCAAATTCCTAAAATAGCCACTCATATCATTTACAGAACAGTAATAAACCTGGGATACATGAACCTCTTGGGAAAAATGATGACACTTTAGAGGTATAAAACAGAGTTTTTAATGATATTAAATCACGTAAAAGCTTTAAGAAAATACTAAATATTTAGTTTTTACTGAGTAAATCTTTTTCACTTATATAAGGGTATTTAATTAAATGTTTTTAAAATGGATACTTGCCTCCTATTATTCATATATTCCATAATTTTAGCATATTTACATAAGTACATACATATCATAAGTTTTTCTTTATTATGCCTTTCTCTATTACCAGCTTATAGTAGGCAGGCAATATCTTATCAATATTGAAAATTAAAACTAAATTCAAATGTTTATGCTATATTTATATTCCATATAGGAGTGGTCTCAAGCACTTCCTTCTTTTCAGCACATACAACTGCAGTAGCAATACAAGAATGAATGAATTTTATTTTATTATCATGTTACTTGTTTGTTATTCATTTTACTGTCTTTTCTATTGCACTTTTAACATATGTTTCAAAAGCTCAGAACTATTCCATGTGTTAATATACTATAATACTTTGCTATCTTGGCACAACAGTCTTACAAGGGCCAAAGCCTGCCATGGAGACTGCTGCATCCTCTGCCTCCATCACACAACTTCATTGATAGAAGGCAGTACTGCCAGGGGTATGTGATCAGCACATCCTGTCAGCCACCATCATGTGATTCAAGACTGAAAGAAAGTCACCTTTCTATCAGGCTACCCCCAATTATCCTCACAAGCCTGAATGAACCCTCAAAATCTCTGAGTAGGTATCAGGAATCAAACCTGAACCCCTCAGTGAGCAACAACCACTAAAGGCAGTTGAATTGCTGCTTTGTAAGCTTGCTATCTTAAAGATAGGAAAGTTGCTATAAAGAACTACAATAGCTAATTAAATAAAAACATCATATTGTTAATTAATAGATTATTAATTCTGAATTTAAAATTTATAGAACTCTATGATATACAAAATCTGAAATGGTGTTGTACCTATGTGTATTCTATTGGAAACATGGAAATATATTAAAAATCAATAATGATTTAAATTAATCAACAAAAATTTCACTACAGAAATAGAAGCAGAATTATTTCTGTGCTGTGGTTCGATATAAACAAAATCATAGAGTAAATGTCATATTTTATTATCTGCTTCAAATTCAATTCTATGTGTGTATAAATGGATCTATGTGATTTGAAAAAATCTATTTTACAGCAATGAGTGGAGGTATGTGAATTTCTTCAAAATTTATTACATTAAAACAAGCCATACCTGCTTCACATCTTCTCCCAGTGAAACCATAAATGCATGCACATCTGTCAGGACCAATGCATCTACCTCCATTCAAGCAGGGCTCTCTGCATACCGCTGAAAGAGGGACCATATTTCTATAGATAATTTCAATTGTGTAGAGAAGACAGAGAAAGTCACATAGATAAGTATAAAAATGTGTTTCAATATATAGTTTAGAAAGGAAGTTAACAAAGTGAATGTTATAATAACAGAATTCAGATAAAGAAATTATAGTAAAAAAATAATTTTAAATGAGTTGTTGAAAGTAATACCACAATATAACATTTATTTGCATTCCATGAGTTCATGTACAGAAGAACACAGAACAGATCAAGTTTTGTGCGCGTGCGCACGCACAGCCACACACACACACACACACACACACACACACACACACACACACACACACACACACACACACACACACACACAGGATAAGTCAATAAGTTTCCGACCTAACCATTTTCTAGGTATGATAAAGACCAAAACTACTCTTCACTTTTCAATATAGTTATTCTTTATTGCAATACACTTCTCATATCTTTGAATTAACATTTCAACCCCCCCCCCCCCCCAATAGTCAGAAGTCTTGTCTGTAAAATGGGCATAAACAACATCCATCACTTCTTCGTCACACTTAAATTTCCTTCCTGGAAGGTCCTTGAGTTCTGAGAGGAGGAAATAGTCACTGGGAGCTATTTCTGGGCTGTAGGATGGATGGTCAATCTTCTTGAAGCCACAGGAGCATTGTCATGAAGAAGGCGCACATCACCACTCAGCTTTCCTCACCTTTTCTCTTTAATGGAAGTATGTAGTCTGTGCAGTAGGCCAGCATAGTACTCCCCATTTACTGTGGTGTTTCTCTCATTGAAGTCAATGAAGAGTATTCCTTCACAGTCCCAAAAGATCGTGGCCATGATCTTCTTGGTTTATTGAGTGACCTTGCTCTTTAGAGGCAGTGCTTCACCAGGTTTATGCCACTCCATTGATTCTCTTATGGACAAGAAATCATAGTAGAGGACCACAGTTTCATCTCCTGTAACATGAATGGTTTGCAGAACTTTTCCCTCGTTGCCATGGCAGAGCTTCCAAAAATGCCTGGCAACAGATGACTTGTTGCTGCTTTTGGACTGAGAAAAGAAATCTAGACACCCATCTAGCACAAACCTTATTCATGCTTAAATGCTCATGTATAATTTGAAGAACTCTGTTGTTTTAGAAAGGCCCAACCTTGCTGCTATTTCTGTAACTTTGAGCTACCGGTCTTCCATAATTTCTTCTTCCACAAGAGCGATGTTTTCAGGAGTGAGCACCTCCAAGGGCCAACCTGCACACTCTTCATCTTTAATGCTTTCTCGACCCATTCGAAAGTGTTTGGCCCATTCTTTTATGATAGGATATAACGTGGTGCTTCCCCATATACATCGTCCAATTGCTGTTTAAATTCATATGCAGTAAATCCTTCTTTTGTGAAGAACTTAATAGCAGCTCAATACTTCGTTTTGAACATGTCACAATCTTCTACACATAGCCTTCTTTATGAAACTATATCTGAACAACTAAAAACAGAAAAGTGGAAGTTACAGTTGCAATTATTTATTTAACAGATAAGGTATGATACTAGATAAGGGTTTTGTGAAGGCAATAATCCCTATCAGTGAGGCTCGAAACTTATGGACCTACCCTCATAGTATAATGAATTACATATACACATAAATAAACAGCTATATAATATACAGGACATTTTGTAGTACTAGAAACATTTATTACATTTTAATGCATAAGAAATGCATTATAAAATACTTGTTCAAAGGAAAATTCTAGTTATTTGTTAAAAATTTTATTACAAATATATGAAATTTATCTTGCAAATGTAGTGCTTATATTACATTATGATAATATAAAATCATTGGGCAATTATAAATTCCTCCACAGAGTAATTGGCTTTGTTACATGATATTCTGTAATACAAGATTTATATTTTTGTTCATAAGAGGATAATAACAATGACTGGAATTGTTTTGGAAAGCAATAAATATTTTTATGCTTTCACAATGGAATCCCTTTTGATAGCAAGATAAATTAGCATTAAGTCTATGAAGGTTTGTTTTTTGTATAGTATTGATGTGATATATTTTGATATTTGTTATAAAGTATTCTTGATTTTTAGGATAAAATCTCACAATAGAAAGTATATATTCACAAGGAAATGTCAAATTATTAATTTTTGAAACAGGCTCTTATATGAAGTTCTGTTGTTAGTATCACAAATAAAATTATTTTATTACTTTTTTAAATTTAAATTGCAATGAAATTTAATAGTTATATGCAGAAAAGAATAGAGTTTACAATAAAATTTATTTTAATGAAATATATCCATAATTATTTTACAAAAACAGTATTATCATTTTTTTGGGTTGTTTGATATCTTTAAAGCTCCAACATATCATAACTTAATGGTTTTGGAATATTGTGGATGCTCTAATTTCTTATATACTTAAGTTCTATTCCCATAATCTTTATACCATCTCTTCTAATATTTACTTTCAATATTTTTCCTTCTATTTAATTTCTCATCTCTTTTTCTTTCACATTACCCTAGTAACTCCTTATCTCGATAATAGTTGTCTACACTTACATTCAATGTTTTCCCAATTTTTTTGGTAAATTACCATACATATATTTTAGTCACATTTGCTTCTTTTATATCTGAGTTTGATTGCATTCTAGTAAACAATGTCAAACATTATTTTTATTTCTACATGAAAGATATCTCTTCATATCAATTCCATCTCTTAGCCCCCTCAGACTTTGTTACTCACTTTCTCACCATTAAGTAAATAAATCCTTCTGTTCCTGATTTATCATATTTTTTGCTACCATCTTCATTTATAAATTCTTTATAAAACCTCAAAGAACTTTGATAACTACAGCTGTTAAATTATTTATTGCTTTTCTATGTCCTCCACCTACCATGAGCCCAGTTCTCCCTAAGTACCTTTAAAATCCCCGTTTCTCTCCAAATCTCACACATTCCAATGTATTTCAAAGGATTTTCTACATTAAAAATCCTTCTGATCTCTTGTTGCAATATAAAACATTCTCTAATTCATATTAAGGTTATCTAGCCTCATTATTCTATATCAATGTTTCAATAATCATTCCCTCTTTACAATCTATTCTTCCCAGCTTTGATGATGCTACTTCTTTGATGATCTTCTCTTAGTAGACTAAGGATTTGTCTACAAAATTCATATAATATATATCAAATTCACACATTCATCCATCCTGTAGTCCCCAAAGGTCATCTCCATATGACATTAGCATCTGCTGCTGTATTATACACCCTCTTCAGTCAGTAAATCCTTGTTTACATTTACACTGACACAAATAAAAATGACAAATTAAGGAATTCTAGAGTATTTGTGCCTGTTTTACTTAATTTTGTCCTCGGAGAAACAGCTAGATAATGAACAGGGTGAGATTTCCTAGGCCTGCCTACTGGGCTGAATTGCTGTTGTTACTATTTAATGGACTGCCAGATTTTCCATGCTAAAAACTATGATATTCAACTGCAATAATTGCAAATCATTAGCTTTTCTATGCTGATGGTAGAAGGTACTGTTCTACAGTCCATAAACTTTTTTGAGTATTTGCATATCAACATACTAATGTTTATCATTTAAATGAATTGATTATCATGTTCTTTGTTTAAAAACATTTAATACCTGCCTAAACTTTGAGCCGGACAGATTGAAATAAGTTTTTCTATAATAATAGCCTTCATTAGAATATCAAAATAGGCTAATCAGATTTTTCTTACTTTCTCAGTTTTGTGCTGCTAATAACTGTAAAAAAAAAAAAAAAAAAAAAAAAAAAAAAAAAAAAAAAAAAAAAAAAAAAATTACTATTACAAAAATAATGTACGCATCTCACTTTTTGATAAAAACTGGGATAGTTATGTATCTTAAAATTTTTTCTCAGAATACTGGGACATTCATATGAAAGCCGGGACTGTCCCTGAAAAATTGGGACATCTGGTCAGTCTAGTACAGAGAAAGAGAGAGATATTGTGCTATTTTGGAGATCCTCTGTGCATTTTCCTGCCCCCTTCTCTCTCTGCACTTTGCTTTTTTTGGCTGACACCACAAGCTGGTAATGCCAGAAAAATGTTTGTTACACATTGTCCATCATGTCTTACTGCCTGTTACTGCAGAATTCTGGAATACTGTAATCTGAACAGATGAGAAGGTATTCTCCTTCAATGAGGCTTGAAGGCTGTTGCTTTGGTGACCTGACAAAATAAGATACTCTTCCAAAAACGTTGATACAAACATAAAAATGGCAGGTTAAGTCTAGCATTCTGAGGATGGATGAATGCAGATATGGTTAGAGAGCTTGTTGAGGTGTCGAGCAACATTGAATTTGAAAGAATATACCAAAGTGCTGGAAAGCAATATATTGCTCATCATTCAAACTGTTTATTCAGCTGAGGAAATGATGACCATTAATTATATCACAATTACAGCATTGTATACATTTCAAAATTAACAAATGCATGGTTTTCCAGCCAACCTGAAATCAATTTCACCAAATCCCCAGCTCCCAATCCATCAGCAGCTCTTAGCTTACACATATGTGTGTGTGTGTGTGTGTGTGTGTGTGTGTTATATTGCTGAGGTTCTAACATATAAGGGCATGTTTAAAACTTAAGCCTCTTACTATATGCCTGTTGTGGTAAACAATGTGAACCTTACATTCACTCCTTTGACAAGATAGGCATAAGTCTAGAGTGTTTTTGATCTCCTATTCCCCCCCCCCCTTATTTTTTTGGTTTCAGTATACTGATTATTAATACATTCCTAGAACATTCGTATGATACTTACGTTCACCACAGAACTCTCCCTGATATCCAGGCCGACAAACACATCTGGAGCCACTGCAGGTGCCGCCATTTAGACATGTTGCTGCACATGAATTGCCATCTCTTCCTCCTCCTCCTGCACCATTTGTCTGTCCTGGAAAAGTCAACCATTCAAGCTCATTGAACTCATCACAAACACATATTATGGTGCTTTAAATTCTTCTGATAATTTATACTTTTTGCTTTGACTATTTAAAGTATTGATATATGTATCAAGATCATAAATTATCATGAAGGAACAAGGTTAAATGTAGCATTAATCTTAAGAAAAGAGTGAATCTTTTCATGTGATGTTTATATCTAAGTGCTTTATTTAATATTAACAACATAAATAGCTATAAACTTCCCCAATTTGCAAACTATTTATTACATAAAATAAATAATTCATTCTACTTACCATTCCATCATGATTATGGTTTATCTAATTATCATTTGCGTATGAACTGAGTTAAATTAAGTAAAATACATAAATATGAGCATATAACCAGTAATTATTTTTATGAGAAAATAATGGAAGCTACTTGCAAACATGCAAATCATAATGCCTTTGTGATCTATGAACCCATTACAATACCTAGACCCTTTGGAGCCTTATTTATGTTAAAGTAATCAAGGAAATTTATTTGCACTCCTCAGATGTGCTCCTAAGAAGAAACTTTCAAATCATATGAAAAAACAAGAGGAAATTTGAAATTCTCAGAAAACTCTAACCTGGATGAATTCACCCTGGGTCAATGAAGCAAATGAAGGGTTATGAAGATACCAGGTCTTTCGATTTGTTGCTTATTTCACAGCAGCTGACATGTTAGCAATCAGAGCCATAACTCCCAGCAAATCAGATGTAATATCTATGCAACTGCTTCATGTTCTTGAAATTGCAACTAAGATGCAATGAAAATAAGCACACAATGAGGTCTATCTTTCATCTTTCATTGACTGTTTTACAGCATTTTGGTCTTCAGGTTGTGATTGGTAATTGCACATCTGAAATACTGAAATGGGTATCCAAGGTTGTTGTGGCATGGAATTTTGAGTGGGAGGTATGGAGTTCAATTGCTGCCAGGACTTTTCTCCCAAAATGAGGCCTTCCCTAAGAAGTTTTCCTCAGTCCTCGTAAATGGCAAATAACAGGTAGATACCCTTAACTTGGACTTCAAATGATATCTTCCTTAAAAAAAATTCTTTCCCAATTTATCATCTCATCTCATTTATCACCAGTGTCTACTACCTGTGATGTCTCAGCAGCTAAAATAGGTGTTAAACTCTACTCACCCAAAAGAAAAACCACATCCCACATCATTAAATTTCAATTAATGAAACTACTGTTAATGCTTTTTTATTTTTACTCTTCAGTTTTTGTTCTCTGTCCCTCCCCTCTGGCTATGTTCCTAAACTTGCAAATTAATTATTATTAAGCAACGAAGTGAATGAGAGGTGGGTTGCTGATAATTTCATTCTCAAAAAGAGGATCATGCATGCGAGAAGTTTGAGAACTGCTGGTTTAGGCAATAGTCCCAAGGGTCAGCGAGTTTCCTTATATTCGCCACAAATAAATGGCAATAACTCTTGCAATTCATTATAGACCTCTTCATCAAAGTCTTTTTTCATCAGCCCAAAGATATATTGATCTCAGAGTGATATATATATATATATATATATATATCCTGTACATAACTAGTTCACAACTGTCTGGTACAAATACTGCACAGTATTTGCCAATGTGAGCACTACACAAGATTTTGCATTATTAAGCATAAAACAGCATCATAATATTCATAATATTCATCATAATCTCATTAAGCTTTTAGGTTCGGTAGCCAAGTAACAGATGAATATATGTGTAATGTCAACTCAAGTAGTTGTGTATAAGTATTTTGCCCACAAATTGTTTTAAAGTGTGAACATAATTAGATTCCTTATAAGTTTGTCTTTCTTTTTTCTAACGTACTTTTATTCTTCCTGCTTAAACTGCTAAAGTTTGAAGTTTATATGACATCATGCCTGCCCATAATAAGGGGCTAGTTAAGATCCACTGCTATTGTGAGTATTTTTCTCATTGGACAGGGGTTTTCCTCAAGATGCTGGAAGCTTACTGTAAAAAATATGAACATCTATATTTCGAAACTTATTTTTATTTTACAGTTTGTTGTCCTCCAAAGCCTTATTTTATCTCCAAAAATCAATTTTCTTTTGAATAGTTCATCTGTGTACTATTTAAGAGAATATTTTCTATTTTGTGAAAAGAATTGACTAGTTTGTGTGCCATTGTTTCTTGATTTCAAGAATCAGACAGCATATGCACAGGGAAGAAAACTAATTGAATTAGCATTGCAACAAAATCAAGGAAAGATGTACAATATTCCAATTGTTTATAGACTTCCATTGTTACAGCATTCTCCTAGGAAATGGTAAAATTCTTATAGATATGTCTAACATTTATTTGCTGAAAAATTAAAAAAAAAAAAATCCAGAATAGAACCAAAACTTATTGTGAATGTGATGCTCATACATAGTCGCTAGCAGAATGTTTTGCCCCGTGATCACATATGGATTAGTAATCAAATATAGTTGGTGCATATAAAGCAGTGTGTGTTTTATTTTAATGATCTTATATATATTGTTGAAAAATAAATAGGTTTTTATGAATGATTTAGAAATGGAAATCAAATTGCTGAAATTTGTAGATAGACCTTTGGAGCTGGGAATATGGGAACAAATTTTTATAAAAAAAAACATGAAGATAAGGTTATGAACTTCGAGATCTTCAAAAGAAGATAGATTAATCCAAAAGTTTGAAAAATGTCCACAGGAACTAACCAAGTCCATCCAATTATCAACAAATCTGCCAGTTGACTCACAGCTGATGATATATATTCTGTATATTGAATTGTAAGTGGAGCATAAGAGTGTTAAATTGACTCACCAACTAATTAAGAATATGTTAGTTGCTTCACTGTGTTAATTCTAACACAAAATTAGTTTTAAATTTAACAAATAAAGCTTACAGATAAGTTTCAGGCTATATCAGATTTTTCTGCAATACGTTTAATAAAACTGATCATTTGGATTCAACCTCTGATATGTACACAGCTCACACAACCCAGCCACTGCTATGTTTCTCTGCTCAAGCACAAAGTATTTTGTGAAAAATTGTGAATCTAAATCTGTGGGTCATCTGTTATCTGCTTTGTTGTCCCTTGCTCCAATTGCACAGAAAAGCAAAATGTGGCCTAACTTTTATGCTGTGTATTTTACATGCGTTCTCTTTAATCTAACTTAAAGAAGTACCTATGAGTATATGATAGTGGTAGGTAATGTTAGTACTAATAGTGTGCAATGAGTAATGCAACATTTTTTTTCTCTCTTTCAGGTTTTGTTTAATTTGACTTTCAAACACACTGCAATAATCTTCAATTCTTTCGTAAACCTGAGGCTTTGCACTGCCTGGTGCAACAGCTGCATGACTTTGTGATAACCACTCTGTAGGTCTGAATCTCAGCTATCTGCACATGATTAAATTGTCAATGCCAAATCTCTTCCTGTGGATTGCATCTTTAATATGATTCAGGGAGGAAGGACAATCCACCATGTTTACCGATTCTTCTCTGGTTTGGCTTCTCATCTTTGTGAGAATGGGTGTGCTGGTATCTGCTTTTTGAGCTTCCAAACATTTTTGACACACAATAGCTTCACCATGATATGACTCTACCAGTAAAAAGTACTGTCTTTCTTCTTCTTCTTCTTCTTATTATCTCTTCTTAACATTATTATTATTATTATTATTATTATTATTATTATTATTATTAATAGTAATAATAATAAGTGATCAATCTATGTCTTCATCTCTCGACAAGAAATAGTCACTTTCAGCCTCATAACCAGCAAGAAGCTCTGAAGTTGGAATAGAGATAGTTTATAATCAGCTTTGAGGGACACATTTAGTTGTGAACATTTATTTATTTATTTTTTTTGTTATTTAATATTAAACTAATTTCGTTGTGGATTATTAAAATAGGGAAAAAAAATTTATATTGTAACTAGTGGATAAATGTGTTGACACTGCCGATGGAGATATGAAGTTTAAACATTGAGTTGGTTGTTATTCGCGATCACCTCGAATAAGGTTGTCGGCACGTGCCATCATTGCAGGTGTGACTGCCGTGTTCGGCCGGAAAGCATGTGGATACATTTCTTAAAAGCTTCTTAATATAGGATATGGTTTCATTTCCCGCAAAAAAAAAGAAAAAAAACACTCGTTCCATGTTTGTTCTTTGTTTATAATGCACATTTCTTCTAGACTCCATTTTGAATTGAATTATAATGCCATGCCACCTGCCGGAATAAGAAGCTTAGTGCGCGAAGGTTCAAAGACGTACCTATCTATATTTCCAAGATAAGATAGTGGAATAAAATAAATTTGATGCATATTTATTGCATGCCGCTCGTAACAGTAGTAGAGTTTGCAATAAACTTTACTTAAATATTGGTTAATATTGCTCTTAAAAGTAGATTTTCAACATTTCTATTACCTGAAGGAATATGGTGTCATTTATTCTGATGAACATAATTACTTGGTATTGTGAGAAATTCGTAATACAAATTTGTACGAAAAGGGGCTTTACTTGTAGCATCACCTTTTTATCCAATATTTCTAATAATAAGAAATATAACTAATAATTAACATGTTAAGCTAATGGATGCATTAAGTAATTCTACAGTTCCGGTATTCAATTTAGCACATGTTCAGTACAGCTAATTCTTGTACATCGTGACAGGAGATAAGCTGTAATGTGGCTCATGCCAGTGCTGCGAATCCGAACAATTGCTTCCTTGTGCATTCTGTAAGAAAGCAAGCGGAGATTTGCCGTCACTGGCAATTAAGCCTCGTGAAGGAATTCACATGTGAGCGGAAGTAGTAATGGGGCGGCTAACTGTATGTACCTCAAGCAGCGCATGTTGCATGACGCAACATCATATATAGTGTGTTATAAAACTGCAATACACTGCTCTATAACTTGATAGACTAGTATTTCTTAATAAATTATTTAATCCTGCTAGGCAATGCACAAAGTTCATATAGTTTGCTTTTAACTCTGGTTCTATTCCAAATCATATAAAAACACAATTCTACATTATACATAGTGGAAGGGAATTCAGTGCAATAATGTTATGAGACTATAAATGGAACAAAATTTCCGGTCGTTGAACTATTAATAAAAATATAAGTATAAAACGGAATTAATAACAATCTTTATTTTGGCCAAAACCGTTAATAAAATAGTACGTTATGGCTTAGTTGCATCAAATTGCCATATTAACAATTACATCGTAGTAAAAATCGTTCATCTTCATTGTAGAATACACAACTACAGAAGTAATACAAATTAATAATTTCATATTAGCTAGCAGTTGATAATACTAACCTGTTCTGAAACATATACCACATTAAAGTTTCTGAAATATACTAAAGTTTTTACTGTTCATCCAATTAATAAACTGCCTTCAGATAAGTATCATTAGATTATCTCGATACTAGTCACAATTCAGCTTTTTCAGCTTAGGTCAAACTTTCTTGCGGCAAATACATTTTCGCTTACAACAATAACAATAGACAAACGAACTAAATAATCTCCATCGTTACAGGAATATAATAAAGGAAAGCAACGACCAGAGCAATTCATTAAAATCGACATTAATTAATATTTATTTTACTTTATTAATATTATTTCATAATTCTAGTATACAAAAATAGCATACGAAACTCATTTATAATGCTATATAATTATTGCATTCCTTAAAGTTACGAATCTTGATTCGCATGTTTCTCAAATATTTACTCGTGCAATAAAGGTTATAACATTATAAGCTAATATAATATACTTTTTACGCTATCTTTCATGAACTGTAATACTTTAAAAGTCGGGAGTCATACATTCCGATTATAATAATAGACAAACATAAATAAATAATATCCTTTGCTATTTTTTATAACTCTTAACGTTTTGGCGTTCATAAATTCACCTAAAGTTTCGTGTGAATCATCTCGGTTCGCTAAATTATATTTGACAATTCAGTGATGCCAAATCTAATTGGGTGTTGACAATATCGAAGATTAAAAAAAGTGAGCAACCTTAGTTATGAACATATTTTTGCAGTAAGGTATCTGCAATTAGCGCGTTCAAAATTTGTAAATTAACCATGCAGAACATTAGCATCGTTATCATTGGTCTCGAGAAAAAATATTTATTTTCTCGAAAACTTTAAGAGTTAAAAAAAAAAGTAATTACACTTTTTTGTTCCTCTTATGAAATCCTATTGCCATTTTTATGTATAACATTGTGTTCCTTTCCTTTCTACATAAAATCACAAACCACAAACTTTAATTCACCATTCTCGTGAAGGTGGTATCATTATCATGGTTGTCCAGAGGCCACAGTCTATTCATACACCACTTTCATTTTACCTTACCTATCCATAAAAGCTCTCCTCAGACTCTTAATTATACCTGATGCTCAAAAACATCTTCCGAATTACTATTTCATTGAACTTCAATCAGTTCCTTCTGCTTAATTCTTTTCTCCATTTAACTGTTCTTTACATTTCAGCAAAAAATTGTTTCACCACCCTCACAAATGAGACAAGTACTCTGAGAGACATTTGGCTCCAAACCTAGTATCGGAACTAATAACTTAATCTAAGCTATTCTTTTCTTCTCCTTTCTCTTGTGTTCTATATAAAGCCTTTTGTATAAAAAAGTGCAACCTCTCGCTGATACCGAACACACAAATAAAAGCTGTCCATTCTCTCTGACCTGGAACTGATATATATATATATTAGCAACATATGTCCGATTCGGAAAACTTTGGAAGCATTCCTGGCGCTGGGTTTACGATGTCGCCTTTTAGTTCATGCTTAAGTTATTTCTTCCGGACAAAAGCACGTGTAATCAGAAGTGGTAGATTTGAATCTTCGTTATGCTTGAATTTTTTATTTGTTAGTTTCTGTAAGTAAATTTCATGTTTAATATATGTCAATAATATATACCTGTTTTAATGGATAGCATATATTTGAATTTTAAGACATTTTAGCTAAAATACGACAATGTCAATTAATCGTCTTTGCCACATTAAAAATTAGTAAATATTATAAAGTGAGAAACTAAATATTAAATTATAAATAGCCTTTATTTCATTTAAAAAGAGCTATAAATGTTATATTTATTTTGAAAATGTAGATTACTTTACTTTGAAATGAACAAGTAATATTGCATCATCATTTATTGTTAGTTTAGTATTAACTTTAATGCGTTTTATATACTTTGAATGTAATATTATTGTTATGATTATTACTGTTGCGTAGGTTACAGTATAATAAAAAGGTACTGAAAATAAATATGCATTTATTTGTTGTTTATATATTTAACTTGTGTAAGCATGTAGCGAATAATTTTAAAAAAAATTATATTTATTTAAGTAGCATTAAGTTCACAAATATTACAACATGGCCTGGTTCTAACCCAGGTTTAACAGCGTTTGCTAAGCCCCAGCCCTCAATTCATCAGTAGCCCCTTTACTAAACAAAGAAACACTATAATAGCATAAACTAAAATACTTTATACAATTCAATAATCACCCAAAATTAGCAATAAATCTGCTCTCATTTGTAGAACCCCTGTCTTTAATAAGCATACACAATTAAGGCTGTAATCTACATAATTATATAGCCACTACCAACCAATAGCCTAAAACAAACAATCACACTCACAGACCTTCTCTCTTCAGTGATCATAGCCATTTGTTCTTAACTCTATACAAATATTCCCCAAGTTTCCTAATCTGCCTTTCGTCACCAAATAATTTGCTGTAATGTTTATTTAACTTCAACTATTTAGCATATAACATTGCCTATTATATCCATTCACTTGTTTCTGAGCATTCAAACAAAATAGATCCACTTTTTCCAAATTCCACATATAGGGCTAACTCCATGCTCACAATTACTTCTAAAAACCCCTTAAGCTCCAGATGCCTAATCTAAACCTAGCCATTTCCTGCTTACTAATGTATCTATCTCTTTTAACATCTACTTTTATCTCCTGACAGAATACTAGTGCCCTCTTCTCCCTCATTAAAGAATGTAATATCTGTCCGTCATATCCTCAGACTTTTTGTAATCTGTTTCCAAAAATCCTCCTCCGAAACCCTTCTTCTTAACTCATCCATTCCATTCCTTGTTAACTCTTCCCCAACTTTGTTTATCTAATAGAAGCACCTACCCCAGACTCCTGGAATTTTAAACATTCATTAAACAAAGATACTTCCAAAATTTGTTATATCTTAAACCATTACTTCAAAACTCTCTCCATTAGCACCCTCTCACACCAACGCTTCCTGTTCCCAACAATGCTCCTACATTTGCAGCATTTTTTTTAGAATTTCCAGCACAATCTTACAAAACCTAGGGAGTATTCTATCCATCAATTTCCAGCTTTCCTCCATCCCCTACATTTCAGTGCCATATGCCCACCTCGACTCCACCAGTGCTCTATATGTTCCTTACAACTAATTCACCTTCCTCTATGGTGCAAAAAAACATACATTTTTTAAAAAGTAATGAACCTTGGTTATGCCAATTTCTTATGTTCCTCCCATTAGCAGAAGATCTCAGAACCAATCCTAAGTATGAAAATTGCTTCATACCCTCCCCAACATAAACCGCTGTCATACCTCCTTATTTCTCTTTTTAAATACTATTATTTTGGTCTTCTCCTGATTCACTTTAAAATCCCATTCTTTAAAATATTTCATACTTTCTAGTAGCGCATATCTTAATTCTATCATGAAGTAAATGCTGACATAAAGTAAACTCCGGATTTCCAATTTGTTTATTATCGGTTTGTGCTCTAAACCTACCATTATATCTATAAACAAATTGAAAATAATATTAAATATATATTTAATATATATACAACGCAAATTTAGGATTTTAAACTTTGAGTTAAATTTTAGGGTATTGCGACAGCGCGAAATTTTTGAACGGGGTTCACGGTCATGGAAAATTTGAGAACCCTTAAAGTTTCTTTTTTCCCTTATCTAAAAATATTCTTTAGCTCTAGACGAAATTCCAATGACGTCAACGCTAATTCACTCCATCACTGTCAATGTTACGCAAATTTCTGGTTCTTTATATGCCATAATAAAACACTTTAAATCTGTATTTGAGATAGACGCGCAGTTTCTATTTTCAGAACAGGATGTTTAATGTTGCATAAAGTTAATAAAATAGGTTGAATAAATAAGGATAAGGCAGTGGAGCTCCTAGTGTCATAAACACACATACTTCTTCATGCTACGGGTCAAAACGCCTAAACCATAAGCAACCCAACCAACGTGTATAACAATTTGTCTCTCTGCAGAATAACATGGGCACACTAACTGCTTTAAACATCCAAATGAAACATTTCCACAGATTATGAGGAGGTGTGTTTCCGATTTCCCTCGTCTCCATTAGAAGTCTGTAACAGTCTGCGAGCACGCATTTAAGTAAAAAATGCCTGGTGTAACAATAAGATATACGGCCAAACTTTCAGGACCCAGTCCTCACACGTAGAAGAATATGTTATATGAATATGGGTCCGGAAACGCTTTATTTCCATGTTAGAATTCATTTTATTTAACTCTTCATATTTTATTAATTATGGGAAACACACAGGAACAGAACGTACCACATACTACATGAAATTATTTCTTGCATGAAATGTTCAAAATGCTCTTTTGCTGGGGTGACGTGAATCCTCATGCAACTGTTGAATAGTCATCAACGAAGATTTTTTGACAATGCTTGGATCGTATTTTAGATGACTGTTTGTTAGGGCCTCACGTTCTTCCAGGCTCAACGGACAAACTTAAATGATTTCTTAGAGAATATTCTATCTGTTCTGCCAGAAGATGCCTTTACCAGTGCGACGAAGCATGTACTTCATGCACGATGGAGCTCTTCCTCATTTTAGTGTTAATGTAGTCGGATTCTAAATAACAGATGGATAGTTAGAGGTGGACGAATTCCCTGGCCTCCACGCTCTCCGGACCTAAACCCACTAGAATGTTATTGGTGGAGGCATTTGAAAGCTCTTTTGTATCGAACCTGGTACAAGATGCAGAGTCTTCGTGTCCGTGTTGTGAAAGACTGCGAAACAATACGCAATCCTCTAGAGATATATCAGCGTATCCGGGATACAATGCAACGGGAGGTTGATACATATATCAATGCTAGCGGAGGGCAATTTAAATATTTCATGTGAGAAAGAGTTCCATGTGGTATGCTGCTGGTACGTTCTGTTCCTGTGTGTTTCCCATGATTAATGTACTATGAAAAGCTGTAGAAAACGAATATGGAAATAAAGCTTTTCCGAACCCATATCCGTATAACATATTTTCTTCTTCTACATATGACGCAAAATTAAATATATACTTTTGCCTCATATAAAATATTGGAATTGTCATCTTCCCTTGGTTGAAAAGATATTGCATCGGGAAAACGCATGCTGTTTCGTCGTTTAAGTTCGCACTGCAATATTTTCGATTTCATTGCTAATGTTTCCTAACAATCTGAAATTCCCAGTTGTGGTAATTTTGGAAGTGATTTTGCTGGCAAATATTTAAAATCTGCGCCAATTTCGTTTAGTTCTCTAAAAAGCCAATTGATCACTATAAGTATGCATAAATTCTGCACACACATGACAATCTAATTCTCATTTAAAATAATTTACACACACACACAAGGTCCTCTAAAGTTAATTTTTTTTAATGAATGCTTACTGCCGTAAGACCGGCATGGAATAGATTCAGAAAGCTACGTTCAAAGATATGAGGACAATGTTAATAACTAAAGTCATACATTATTGTTATTACGTAAGATTTAAACCGTAGATGTATATTTTAAACAAGAAAAATGGGGTCAGCAGTGTTAGTGGTAAGATATTCATAAGTTTTAAAAATTTCCCTTGTAACGAATAAGTCATGTGCAACAGCAGATTCGGAGTGAACTGTTGTGGATATTGAAGCAGTCTGAAACTTTTGCGGGGTAATACTCTTTTAACATTTGCAATGGCCTACTTTATCTCGTTTCACTGCTTGACTTGTGTCGATCGCCATAGCACATCACGTGATCGGATGTTTATTTTAACTTGTTCTACACACATAGCCTTCACTTTGCTCGCCTATGTTGAAAGATACGGAGTTGACCGAAATATCGCGCATTTTGCTCTCGCGCTTTCGTTTGTTTTATTACATTTGAACAGCTGGTTCTTGTTAACTAGTTATTTATACACTTAACATTACCAACCCAAATATTTCCTAAATGAGGTTGCTGTTGACGTGCTGTTTTCTCAAGATGAAGGCCCAGAGACAAGTGAATTTAGCGTTTATAATTTAATGCAATGTCTTTCAGCCAATGAACAAGTTCATTGATTCTTAAATTATATTGATATTCAATAGCTTGATGCTCGAAAACTGATAAGTGACAGTTTTTTGTCCTACCATTTCTTTTTACAGCAAACTCTTAATCTCACAACGTAACAGTAATTAATTACAATAATTATACAATTTATTATCACAAGTACTAGTACATAATGACATTAAACATGCTTAATTATAGTAAATAATGGTAAAAGTGTTCTCAATAAATTGTTATCATAACCTTAAAAGTTTAGTTGTTTATAATAAAATTAAAAGCCAAGACCATTCTTTTGGAATTATCTTGCCAAATACAATTTAATTTTTTTTTTTAAATAATGTAATTTTGTTTTTAAACCTTCAGTCTGGAAATAATGAACACGACAACAAACCTTTCTTCAGTTCAATTAAATTACCGGCAAAATTATCATTACTCGTATATTTGAAGACAATATCTCGATAACTATTTGCACGAGTAACATGCGATAAAAGCCATAAACATTGTTCCGTTTTCAAAAATATAACCATGAGCTAAAAATAAGGTAAAACACGTTTCTTATGACGCTATACATGCACAATTAGCCTAATTCTGACACTGATACCAGAAAAGCTTACCAAGCTACTAGTATTCCATTATCACAATTTCAAACAACGTATCTGTAAGAAAAACCTAAAATCGTCCCCTAACAAGCATACCAACATTCAAACACAAGAATAATTTTATTAAACAAACGTTTTGAAACTACAACAACAATGTAAGTTACTAATCATCATAAATTAACTTCCATTTATCTTGGAAACATAGAAAATGCAATGAATAAATAATTAATCCCATTACAATTTCTCTCATTTCAAAATGTTAATCTTGAACCTTAAGTAGTCTCTGTTATACTAAAGAAAACTTCCTTAACCTTACTTCATTAATCTTATATCCATGAGTT
This sequence comes from Metallyticus violacea, assembly GCA_030762175.1. Classification (NCBI taxonomy): domain Eukaryota; kingdom Metazoa; phylum Arthropoda; class Insecta; order Mantodea; family Metallyticidae; genus Metallyticus; species Metallyticus violacea. Next base: position 23,318,792 of record CM060834.1, read on the forward strand.
ACTTTGTTGGTAAATATTAAAAGTACAATCGGCTTCAATAGAAATTATTCCCGGGTCACTACTGCTACCTACTGAATTAATGTTTCGCCTTTCTATTATTGATATTATTTAATTTATTTATTTTTTCAATTCTAATTTACTTTATTTCAATCGGTCCCTTTATGTAAGATTCAACAAATTAACAATCAATAAACGTTATATTATACATTTATCAGCTCTGAAAAACATGCCAACAAGATTTTTTCATTAGTTGAACTAACATATTTGTCTTTTCTCCATGTATACAACTTGTCATATTCATTTTCGTAACAAATCCTCAGCTACCTCCGTTTCGTTATAAATTATTCTGGAACCACATCTATGTTTTCAATATCAAACATTGCGGAATTAGCATCAATTTCCATCTGAATTCATCAAAACAAAAAATAAAATAACATCGTCAAAGAAACGAGTGCTGAAGTCATGCAATATAACACGCTATATGTGCTGCGTCATTACATCACATTTTGCAAATTTTTAATACTCTTTAAAAATATTTCAGTGCTAAAATTGTGCAAAACATTGCGTACAAAACGTGTATAATCTTCATTTTGAACACTCGCCCACTTCCGCTCACGCGCTAAACATTTGCTCGTGCCACAATTACCAAGATTATGCATTAGTTACATAAATAATATTATAACAGAATTATAGTCTTACTGTTGGTGAAAATCGTCAATTAAAAGCTATCATGACACTAGTTGCATAAAATTCCCATAGTAATAATTTCGCTATTAAATTGTTTAATTGATAATTGTGTGTTGAATATTAGTTATGATAATATTAAGGAAGCGATGTAAATATTACTGAAAGCAGGATCAATAATTTATCTTCATTGCATAATACGTGCATATGTACAAATGAATTGGTAGAATTCGGTAATACTAACCTATTCTAAAATATATATGAACACTGCCCGCCATATTCCTTCCTCCTCCTCCTCCTCCTCCTCCTCCTTCTTCTTCTTCTTCTTCTTCTTCTTCTTCTTCTTCTTCTTCTTCTTCTTCTTGGTTTATTTACGGACGCTCTTTAATATCACAGGTCATCAGCGTCCCATTCAATTCAGAGCGCGAAAGGACCGACAAATTTTGCTCAGAGGCCTCTTCCTTCAGGCTTCAGTTTCTTTTTCGTGCCGTAAATGTGCCATGGCTTTACTTCCCTTCCGAAGGAAGCCATACTTACGATTTTTACGCCCGAAAAATCCATCGATCCTGGCCGGGATTGAACCCGCGACCTTGGGTTTTAGTGAGAATTCTACCTTTTCATTTTAGGCAAATTTTTCTTGCGATAAAGACATCTTTACTAGCAGCAATAGACGAACGAAATAAATAATCTCCATTGATACAATGACATCATAAGTATAATAAAAGAAGACACTGACTTCTGAGTAATACCATTCCTTACACACCGACAGATCATGAGTTGGAGTCACGCCTCCTTTCACGAACGTTAACGGAGAAAACCGAGCCCTTTTCCAGGAAGAGTGACTTTAACATATATAGTCGGATAATTACCATATTGATCACGTAGCCCCATTGATACGAGCGTTATATACCTATATATTTGTGTGTGCAAAACTTATAGTGTTAAAAGCAGAAGCGTGTACCAGTTCTTCTTTGATTATTATTTACTTTACTTTACGTGTTACGTTGCTACATTACAGTTTCCCATTGATTTCGCGTATAATGAATGTGATTAAATATTAGCATGCATCCCATACTTTTCAATTTTTTTGCGTACGATTGCTTGTTTCCGTGCGTTACGACTGTTCCATCCGCCTGCATTTGTTGCACACAACTTGGGCTCGCTGTTACAGTTGCCGTTCTTGGAAAGAGGCTTTTTAAATTATTTTTGAATGGTGATTAATGCCCGTGTTTACTACTGAGGCACCACAGGCGGTGGACACTGGTGATACATTAGATGAAATGACAAATCGTGGAAGGAGACTCCCAGCCCAAGATCGTCGGTGTATGTGGGCTAGTCTGAGTAATTCATCAGAAATTGATATTAATATTACAAATACGTTTTATTTTTTAAAAACCATTTATAACTCTGGTATATAAAAATAGCATATGAAACTATTTTATAGTGTTATATAATTATTATGTTTCTTAAATATTTATTTATGTAATAAAGTGTTATATATAATCAATATAATATACCTGCAATTTACCATAATTCCCATTATTTCTATATAGGCTAAGCGAATCCCATCCCTTGCAGTCGGTCCTGGGGGTGTAGTGGTAACCATACTTGCCTTCTAAACCCAAGATCGCGGTTTCAATTCCGGCCAGGATCGATGGATTTTTTCGGGCGTAAAAATCCTAAGTATGACTTCCTTCGGAGGGGAAGTAAAGCCATGGATACCATATCGGTAATTTACGGCACGATAAAGAACCTCCAGCCTGAAAAAAGAGGCCTCTGAGCAAAATTTATCGGCTGTTTCACGCCCGGAATTGAATGGGACGCTGATGAGCTGAAATGTTAAAGAGCGTCCGTAAATAAACCAAATCAAACATATCCTGACTTCCATCTTGCGAAGCATCGTTTGGAAGATTCCGATGAAATAGCTCCCAAGATCAAAGCGCCGAGATAGAATCGCATAATTGTACACAAACACACCGTTCAATGTTTGAACTCGTTCATTCTTTTCTGCGTCTTCGAATAAGAGGCTAGTTTATAGCCCGTTTCTTCCGCAATCTAACCTAGCTTCGATTCAGTAGCAGTAGTCCCTAAGCATGAAAGTTTCCGAAGAAGCTTAACAGAAATGCTATCAAAGAGAAACGCGGAATCTAAACGAAAAAGAAGACATTGGATTAAAAGAAACTCGCCAAAATGAACGATGACACAAGCTTCCTTTTATTATAAGCAGAGCCCGGAAGTTCAGGCATTTGTTTTGGTTAAAATAGACAGGCAAAAAGCTGAAAATAGGTAGAATGTAATTAAAACATGAATTTATTAAAAGTGAAAATCTAAAATATATTCATTATATATTCATGTCATTAATGAAAATGGGTATTTAAGATGCTTAATAATTTCTTTATCACATAATTAAAGTAAAGCTTACTTTTCTTGGTTACAAGTAACAAGAAGATGTTTTTATCAAGGTATCAAAGATGCGCAATGGTTTCTAGCCGAGTTCATTTTCTGTTTATGCGTTTATAGGAGGAATCAGGTTAGTATCTCTCTTTACTCCCGGTACTGAACACATTGTAGGGGCGGTTTATTGCACAGCTGTACCGCTCTCATCTTTCTCGTTTGCAACGGTTTGTTACATTTATGCACCTGAGGAAAAGAAATCCCAGCACAGACTTCCTAAAATTCCCTAGCGCAGATAGCTACCAGGTCATTCACCAAGACTATTCAAAACTACAGTACTTTCCTCATCCTCTCTATTTCCTGGTGTTCGTATGCCCGAGGTAACCGTGCTTCACTAACGAAGGTTCTCAATTTAAAGGGCTAAGCAAATGGGTTGAGGAGAAACTTTTGACTACTTGATAAATGTATTACATAATTCTCAATAAATATTTTGTGAGGTGAACATACTATTTTAATTTTTATAACTTATAAGCATAACATTTTCCACTTCGATATATTGAAACCCTTTAGGGCTCTTTAAACTCGTAAATAATCGCAGAAAAATGCATAACGATACAAAATAGACAAAAAATTTTAAACTTTAAAATAGGCAACAGAAGTAAAAAAAAAAAAAAAAAAAAAAAAAAAGCAACGACCCCAAATGAACGCAAACATGTTCATTTCTATGTGACTCTTAAATATATCTACCTAGATAAAAAAAAAAGGTATTTTTACCTAACTTCCGGGCTCTGGTTAAAGTGCAGGAAGACAAGTTACTCGTGTTTTCCAACCAAAAAGATAGGGAAATTCTATAAATCCAAGATTCTTTTTGATGGAAGTTTTAAGCGTTGCAGCAAAAAAAATATTCCCGACGCTGATATCAAGAACACGCAGGAAGAACTATCATACCTACAGACTTTGCCTTCCCTTGCCTTCCCCTAAGAAATAACTCTCCTGAAGATAGCGTGAAAATGGGAGCATTTATCCCGCATGGTTTCTCCTGCTTCGGTTTAGGGTTATGCAAAGTGAACTTTTTAAATGATACACCCGGTATTTAATTTCTAAATAGTGCGAAAAAAATATAGTTGGTAACCAGAATAGTATTTAATCACTTTTGTGTGAGCAAAACTTTAGTGCTTTATGGTAATACTTTTTAGTGTTAGAAAATAGAAACATAGATAAACAGTAACTCTTACAAAAGTTAATTGGAGTTGCCTCCTGCACAAGCAGTTTTAATTTTGCGGATGAACATAGTTAGCTGTGACTTTTGCTAAGCTCTGGACATTTCCGCCAGATGGTGTCTAGAGTTACGTCGGAGGGTGGGTGCGGCTGCAATCTTCCCGGAGACAGGCGCCAACCTAAATCCCTACATGTGTTACCAGGATACTCCAGGTTAACGTTTTCAACTTCATTCTCCACCTCTTGTCTTCCTTTTTTATGTCCTTCTTTCCTTCTACTCTACGTTCATGCTCTAATTAACTCTCCCACTCCTCCTTTATCTACCCTTTTTCTCCACTTGATCTTGAAACAGGTTTCCTTTTGCTTACGGTTTGCAGAACTCGACTTTCTAGAGATAAGATGCTGAAACCTTGAGGAAGTTACAGAATCAGACCGTTGTCTGTAAATTAAAACTTACCAGGTCGGTGATGATGTTGCGACTGCGGCTGCGGGGGACAGGAGCTGGACACTGTGCCACCCTCGCACATACAAACGTTTGGTCTTATACATCTCCCGGATGCACACGACCTTGTACAGATTGCTGCAAATATGAAGTAAACGTGTGTTACAATATAGTAAAACAACAGAGTTAAAAACTTTTACAAAACATTTTAACAGTCCCAGATTATTCTTATTGGATTTTTTTTGTAATTAAAGAAGGAAATTGATACTTAAATACTTCGCCTCTAGAGGAGAGATATTCATTGTCATAAGACTTTCCGTCGATCCTGGTGGTGTAGTGGTAACCATATTTGCTTCCCAAACCCATCGCGGGTTCAAACCCAGCCAGAACCAATGGATTTTTTCGGGCGTAAAAATCCTAAGTATGGCTTCCTTCGGAAGGGAAGTAAAGCCGTGGGTCCCGTGTCGTACATTTACGGCACGAAAAAGAACCTCAAGCTTGAAAGAAGAGGCCTCTGAGCAAAATTTGTTGGCCGTTTCACGAACTGAATAGAATGGGACGCTGATGACCTGAGATGTTAAAGAGCGTCCATAAATAAACCAAATCAACCAAGACTTTCCGTTGAAACTTCAAAGAATATTTTGAGATTCTTCAAGGTTTCGAAACATTTTATGTACATACTAGGGGTGTTCTAAAAGTTTTTGACTTCGCTCAGAGATGTCGTGAAGATGGTCGAATCACTAAGACAATGTTAATTCTTTAGATGGCGTGCTGTAAAATTTCAGACACATGAGCTAGTCACTTGTTTGTGACGATCGTGTAAGCAAACTAGTGTTAACATTTTCTGCAAAATGGATAAAAACTGAAATACGAGCTGTGATAAAGTACTTCGTTTTGAAAGGTTTAACCCCAACATATATACAAACGGAGTTAGATTCCACATTAAAGGATTCTTCCCCTTCGTTTTCGACGGTTAAAAAGTGGACTGCTGAATTTAAGCTTGGTTTCGGACATCCATTCTAGATGATGAGTCTCAGGGCGTCCTAAAACTACAACCAACGGGATTGTGATAAAAATTCGCAATGCCCTAATCAATTATCGGCGATTGAAGGTATACGCGAGTTGACTGACATCGCAAAGACCTAAATAGGCCGTGTCCACTACATTTTACACGAAGTTTTGGGTATGAGAAAGCGTTCCGCTCAATGAGTGCCCGTTTGTTAACAATGAATTCATTTGAATGAACTTTTCGCAAGAGTGTTTAGACTTGTTTAAACGCAATTCCAGTGAGTTTATTCGGCATTTCATAACAGCAGATGAAACATGGATTCATCACTACACGCCAGAGACAAAGGAGCAGTCCAAATAGTGGATGGCATTTGGGGAAAGTGCACCAAAGAAAGCAAAAACGGTTCCATTTTCACGAAAAGTCGCAACTATGGTTTTTTGGGATTTTGGTGCTCGTAGACTACCTCCAGAAGGGCAGAACCATCACTGAGGAATATTATGCTTCACTACTGGACCAACTGAAGGATGCTATTCAGGCTAAGCGTACACAACTTGCGAAAAAGAACGTTTTCTCTTTAATTACCAAAATGCGCTTCACTCACGTCTTGGATTACCTACAAAACTGCACCTTCGCTTCCAAGTGCTTCCACACCCGCCATATTCACCGTATTTGGGTCCCATCGATTACTTTTTGTTCCTAAGCCTGAAGAAATCGCTGGGTAAACGAAGATTCACGTCGAATGATGAGGTTGAAACTGAAACAGACGCTTATTTTTTACAGTTGGACAAATCTTATATTGAAAGGTTGGAAAATATTTGGAGTGAATGTATTGATTTATAAGGGAACTGTTGAAAAAACAAATCTCTTAAATCTTATATTTTCTTTCAAGCTGAGAACTTTAAGAACGCCCCTCATAAGTATTCAGAACTTCGGTAATGTTTATTGGGAAGTTAATGAAAATATTATAAAGTGATACAAAAATTATAAAACGTAGAGATGGACTGGTGAAGTAATATTTAATTATTATTTTTAGCATAGCTTTTGCCCTAAAGTCATAAAACATGAGATTTACGGCGCACAAAAACAAGTTAATAACAGCATCCTAACGAACCACTACACGCATATCTTTCAACTTGGAATCTGTTATGTTTAGTTATTTTTCACTCTTGATACTTTCTTAGAGACACGCGGAATTAGGTTCTTTAGATTGTCAATCATTTGCACCTGCACCTTTGGTTCCTTGAAAATTGTGTTGCTGTATCCAGAGGTCCCTTTTACCTAATATGGAGAAATTTTCTTTTCATTAAGATTTAAGATATCTCCGAGTCATATGTGCTTGGTTTTATGAGGAACTAGTACATCCTTAAAGTCGCCGACTTAGTCAAAGGGAATTTTTCCACTTGTGGACGCTTTGTGAACAATTATTGCTCAAAGAGTTATAGATAAAATGAAAGCAGTCAAACAAGAGAAAAACGTGGCATAATATTTTGATAAAGAACGAATGGAAAAAATAGAATGACTGCGTTGAAAAAATAAATTATATTATATAAATTAAAATTGTCGGAGATTCAGAGTTAATAAAAAGAAGACATTCAGCAACGTCAACAAAAGGATGGATAAAAAGTTTGACCGATTATACCCGAAAGTGTGAAGGTATTCTTTGCCTATAAATATAAAAAGTGAAAATAACGCCTTCAGTTAAAAGTAAAACAAGTCCTTAACTTTCATTTAAGGTTCTCTTTCCGGCTATTTTGAATGTTTTTCACTCGTCATCGTATCGTGACTTTACTCTTTGAACTTAAATATAACAAAAACAATTTAAATAATTAAATAAGGTTGATAATGACAGCTTTGACACTCAACAATTTTTTTTTTCAAACCACTGGTTCGTAGTGTGCCGTATATTATTACTTTGCTTGGTATATTTACGTCCAGAACATGTCCTTTTTTAATGTGTACATTATTTACAACATACTAAGGATGAAAGGAAAATTTTAGGTGAATTACAGATATTTATTATAAGAAATAAAAGTTTATGCAAGTATTTGGAGAAACTGGCTCAAAAAAATTAAAAACATCGCACAGGAAGAAAAATTTGAATGGCAGAAGATACCAGCAGCTGAAGTACAAGCTAAGGATGGGATTAGAAGATCAGAAAGATTAAAAATATTAAATTAAGCAAACCCAGTACCAAGATATGAGGAAGAAGAGAATGGAGGGAATGGTGAAGATGACACCATTCCAAAATGCTGAAGAAGAAAGAAGATCGAGAGAAGATGTGACGGCCATTATAATAAAAAAAAAAACATACTGCAGAAGGCGGGGGAATGAAGACCGGGGAGGAGACAAGGGCCACGAGGAAAGGAGGAGCCAGGATTGAGCGGTTCGAAAAGAAGGAAATGGTGAACATAAATGGTAATGGTGAAAGTGTTTAAGTGATTAGTGAGTGAGTAAAGGTCAGTGATAAATTGTAATGCAAAAATTAGGTAAGAATAAAAGACGAAAGCAGTGAACAATTAGTAAAGTGAAGAGAATGATTTAGTGACCAAGGGTTATATGTATAAATGAATAGTGTCAAATATCAATTAGTGGGTGATTGAATGGGAAGAGTAGAAATATACTTAAAGCGAAAGTTTCAATGTACTAAGTGAAACAAGTAGGGTAGCGTATGTATCAGTATTACAAGAATAAGAATACATAAACAATTAAAAATAAACTAAAAATAGTGAATGTAGAAGATGAAACTAAAAAAGTAATATGTAGGAACTACAATTTTCTCAGATAGTTAGGATGAGAAAGGTGTTCTTTATCAGCACTTTCACCGTTCGGTTTCCGACGGTTAATTTTAGTTTAAATAGTTAGCTGGCTGGCTAGCATATATTGGTTATATTACTAATCCTCAGTAAATTGTAATTTTATTTAGTGTAGTGAATTGTTTAATTGATTTAGGTTTTTTGTTATATAATTATAGATTATGATCTGTAAATTATTATGCACAGTTGAAATAAACTCATCAATAAATAATAAAAATTGGAAATATACGTCGCAGAATAGGCAACAACGGGCCGGGACGGACCATTGCCGCTTTTTTTTTTCCTACTACATTTACGTTTATACCCTTGCGGTTTTATTATGCAACTCTGTATGCACGCGAGCGCTCCATTTCCATGAATCGTTCCTCTTAAAGAGCCAAGGAAAAGCAGCGTGTAAATGTAATAAAACGAAAACTGCCTAGTCAGAGCACCAGCTGCGCTACAGCTATGTTAGAAGGGTTGCCTAACGAGAACGGGTAACCCATTTCTCCTTCAATGCGCGGTAGTTTAAAACAATTGGCTGAAAGCTATTTAGTTGCACATTCAAGCTCTACAAATGTGGAAAAATGCTCCATTTCTAAAGGTGTATTTAAAATATCTTAAAACAGAGTACACATACGATGCACAATACGAGTGAATGAAAATACTATATGATACTAATCAATTTGGCATACGGGACGAAGGAATAGGGAACGTTTAGTGTTGAATGAGTTTTGGAGCTTATTCGGTAATGAAAATATGAAGAAAATTAAAGTAAATACATGTTCACAAAGTCTAATTCAGTGGTTAACAAACCTTTTAGATCATGGATCACTTTTCACTGAAAAAGTTCATCACGGGGCGCTAATTTTCACTTATATGACTATACTATTTGAGAATAGAAGGTAAATATTCAGAATTTTAATCTTTAGATGTGTAAAACAGCCTTTATCAATTTATTTCATTATAAAAAGATTTTCAACTCTAATTTTACTACATACATAAAAACAAAACAAGTAAACAAAAATACTAATTAAGGCAACACATTTTAAAACTAACTAAAAGCAAGTATTTAAATCCACAAAATATACTCATAGATCTGGTATATAAAACCATCTACTGTTACAAAACCAAAAATGCTACCTGGGACAGCTGAAGCCGAATATCTGGCTCTGTATCGAGACATATGTGTTTTGTTTTAGTACTTGCATCGGCAGAAAAGCCTGATTCACATAAGTGATTGCAAAGGACAATAGGATAGTTTTAGCTTTATAAAACAAAACTTTAAATTCGTCTTTTATGTGACACCAGAATTCAGATAGTGGCTTCCTATTTGAAAAAGTGTCTTTTATCATAGAATCTGATGTCAAAGCAACCAAACATTCATATTATTGCGTTGTCAGAGAGACACGGCAGATAATGGATTTACAACTCAAGAGTTTTCTTTTGTTTTTTCATGGAGTTCTTTCGGAAAATAAGTGTTGAAACTACGAAGCAAACTTAGTAGGTGAACTTGAAACTGGTTTAAGATATGCGCAAGTATGTCTGAACCTAGGTATTCTATAAATTCTTTTATAGTTGGGAAGCTCTTACGATTGTCATTGTTCACTGATTCTGCCCTTAATTTGATTTTCTTTTTGAACTGTTGCACTTTATCGCTGGTATCAAACACTTTTGTTGTTTTTCCTTGAAGTGACAAGCTCAACTTTCTTAAACATATTACCTAAATGTGCTAATTTTATTAGCCAGCATTTGTCACATAACCTTCTCCCAAAGTGAAGTGAAGTCATTGTTAGGTTCTGACTTCAGCTCTCATTTCAAACAGTCGAGTCAAACTTTTGCCTCGAGAGAGCCACCTTATTTCTGTGTGAAGAAGTAAAGATGTGTGTAAATTCCCTACCCATCACACAACACTTTGAATAGCCTGGTGTTCTTAGGTCGTTATTTAATTAAATTAATTAATTTTACGCTTTCATCCAGGACGTCTTTTTATGGAAGGTGGCTTCTTCTTCACAGCAAGAGCGTGGAGGACGCAGTGGCTACTGCTGCACTCCTTCGCTTTTTGTTTAATTTTGAGATAACACCAGACGTTATTCCATTCATGGTCTTCGCGTCGTTTGTGTACACACGATACAATTATTCGACGTGACGACTTACATTGTTACCTGTGGTCAAGTACGCACTTCGGTTATTTCTATTCAATTTTTACCGACACGCGAATTATGGACGCACAAAATTCACAATTTTAAAAGCTGTTCATTTCTTTATTCTTCCAGTTTCTTCAAGAATCGCTAGAAGATGTTTCGCGGAGCACAGTTTGGGAACATTTTGTCTAATACTATTCATCCCTAAAACCCCTGAAAGACAAAAATAATATGGTATACGTGTCCATGAAAGTACGGCGATTCTGAGACACCGTGTATATACTAATCAATAAAACAGCTTCGGAAAGAGAGCAGCAAATTCCAAAAATCAACAAAACAAAAGAAAGCAAGAAAAAGAATACACACATATACACAAAGAATGTTGCGATAACTTCAGTCCCCGAAAGTTTCTTTGTGTTTGTGTAAATCACCAAGACGCGGCTAGTGATAGTATAGAATAATACTATTTTAAATTATTCAATGATGAAGACCTAGGCCTAGCTGAGGAAGACCATTGTAGAGTATGGGGATATATTTTCGCTGCATCAAAGACAAGCCCCTAACCAAGATGGACTAGATTTACTAGACTCCACTTAAGGTATCCATAGTAGATAAATGTTGGAAAATGTAGTCCCTGCTGTTAATAAAACGATTTTGTTATTTTGGTTTATTGCGCCTATCTGGTTTATTATGGCAGTTTATAGTTGCAAGTAAATCAGCAGTAGAGTATTGCTTTTTTAACGTTAATATTGATTTAGTACATCAGGAACTTTTGTGATAGAAAGTGTTTAGTGTAACAGGGTTGCTCTTGTATGTCTTTATTGTAACAGTGCACCGCATAACAACCATATTTACATTACCTGAATAGCAGTAATTAAAGGAGTGGATAAACAATATGCACCAAGGAAATTTTTAAATTGCAGTGAGTAGTGTATATTAAACATTCTGTGACAAAATTTGTGGTTAGGGAGGACATGTTTCTTCTGCAATTTTTTCTAATCCATCACCATATGTGACAGCGAGAATCAGCAATCAAAGGAAAGATCGGAAGGGCGTATGAAGCGTTTTTGGAGCGAGACGAAAAAAGTTTTAATGAATGATGTGAGCAGAATGTTACGTTTTGACCCCTTGGCAAGTGAGGTTAAGACAAGACAAGTACATCCGTTTATAACTTTTGCCAAGGAAGAATATGCCATTTTCATTAAATATAAGATGATAAATATGATGCTGTCCCCTCTATGTCGGCTAATTTTAAAGTGTTCAGTAATTTGGAGTTTAGTGTATTTTATAAAGATTTGTGCCTACGTTTGGAAAAATTTATAGTACATATACTTTATATTTCGACTACACATGTGAAATATTGTTTGTAAATAATTTCAGATTCTTAAAAACCATCAAAATGTTTTCTAATGATAAACAATGCCATCTTGTAAATGTAATACTGCCTAAAAGTTTCGTATTTGCTATTGGCAATTATGGCGAAATTGTGAGCATTATGTGCAGTTCGAGCTTTTCTAAAAGGTCGTGCCATTGATTTTTTTAATGTACGATATTTTGAAACATTGTTACTCTGTTTTAATAAATATAAAACACGCATCCTTCCACAAAGACTGCAGTACACTGTGTGAGATTAACAAGTTAATATTCAGATTTACATAGAATGGAAATCCGGCCTCAACGTACTGGTGTTTCTACCGAGTAAAACCGGCTTGCCGCAAAACCTTACGTTATGTATATAATTTTTTTTTTAAACGGATGTCGAAAAAAAATATTGGACAGTAATTCACCTCGAACCAAGAGATTGAGGACTGGATGAGGCAATGACACTGTGTGTTGTGGATATAAAGATGCTTGCTGTCTAAAGAGTGAAAATGAGTACTGTTAGGCCTGAGTGAACTAAAAATAAAAACGTATTGCTTATATATCTAAATTATTTGCTTAGCTAAAACCCTCTGTAAACTTTCAGAGTTGTAACTTCTTCGCTTTTATTACAGGAGTAAAGGAAGTCGGTAGCTGTAGGATAAAGTTGCTAAATTTGCTACATTATTTTATTTATTTAACCTGGAAAGAGTTACGACTATAGATCCCTCTCTTCCGTTCTACCAGACGAAAAAATCAGCAAAAATACCAGCAAATATACATAGTTATATAAAATACAGAACAAATACAAATATAAGATATATACACTGTGTGTAAATATTACATTTTTAATATAGTTAAAAAGTTGATATGGTGTTAGAATTTCACTTGTTCTTCAATAAATATTTTGTAGTACAAGGGGGTAGGAAGGAGGAGGAGAAGAAAAAGAGGAAGGAGGAGGAGGGGGGAGAACTATTGTCATTCCTGGAGTTGAGATGACAATTTAATCTACATTTAAATTGCTTTTATTTCCGACAATCTCTGATTTCAGAAGGAAGGGAGTTCCAGTATCTGGGAACAGACACGCTGAACGAGGCTGAGTAGTAGTGACGGCTTGGTTTGCAGTCTCGATAAGTTTATGGAGTATTTTGACTGTAACAGGCGAGAGGAAGCGGCGGAAAACCCACGAGGGATAGACAGTAAAGTCATATTTTGTGTTCGAAATAGGGATACGAAGTGAGGGGCGATATACTGAGAGGCACGGAGGATTTTGAACAGGAGCGTAAGGAAATAGAAAGCCCTGCGTTCTTTTAGAGGTAGCCATGACAGTTTATTGAGTAGAGGTGTCACATGGTCAAATTTGTGGTGTTGAAGACTAAACGAGCACAGGCATTATGAATGCGTTGTATTCTGTCGATCTGCCCAGTATTCAGATTAGAGTACAAGACATCACAATAATCAAAGTGAGGCATAACAAGCACTTGAATGAGATTCTTTTTGAGAATGAGAGGCAGATCTTTTGCTTCATGTTTTATTTTTTGTGAATCAAAGAAAGTGTTTCATTCCATGTACGTATGTTTCTTGTTTAGCTGAAATTAAATAGAAAACGCATTTGCTATTACAGTGAAATAGATTAATTTTGACGTACATCAATTTCTCAGGCTGTCAAAGTCTCCTCTATTTAATTTTACTAAGCAAGCAACGTTAGCACAACATGCGCTGGCAGCAAGTGGCTCATGGGAAAATTGCATTCTCTGCTGTCAGCATCCAGTTGATCTACAGTATATTTCAATTGGCACACCACAGAGCTGTCAAGGCTACTATTACACGTAATGTAAAGACCCTTTGCCTCAATTGTCATAACCAGTGGCGGCGATCCTTGTGAGACGCACGCCCTTAGATACATAAACAAATGAATACATTCTTACCTCTCAGTAACACACTGCTCATTACTTATACCAGTAACGTTCTTTAGATGCAAAAAAGTGGGGGGCAGCACTGTCAAGACTGGTGGGACGGTATGTAGCCCAACAACTTAACACAGTAACACAAGTAATGCATATTTGATATTTTGCTCACACTGAAATGAGATCTACCCACCCCTCTTGAGGCTTTTACATGCTTCACCTCTGTTTCATTTGTGACATGTTTTTGTGTAAGGGAAGTATTAAAGGAAAAGAGGGGGGGGGTCGAAATCATATTTTTTGTTTTTGTACAATTTTAATATTTGTCAGTTCCTGTTTATTTTAATATGTTTAACATTGATGTTATTTGGTTATAAGTATTTTTATTAAAATTTTAATTATGTCATGCAAAATCCATTTTTTATTTTTATAATTTCGCGAGTACTTTTCAAATTCTGCATCTAGAAGGCTGTGGTTTATATTGCATGATAGAAAAGGTTGTATTTCGTAAATTGGCAACGTTTGTTTCCATGACATCATCCTTTGTTGCTTTACAATGTTGGAGGGTTTTAGGTAGTGTTTCCCCCCAAAAGTTAGTATTTTAATTTTTTTTTGACTGCAATTATTGAAAATCTATTTTTTTTTTCTTTTCTCAAGTTCCGATTTTTTTAGAATCTGTATGTCACAACCCATATCACAAGAGGGTCTGAGATTGCCCATAAATTCACTCACTATGTTCCAGTGATATTTATTGGGACTAATTTACGAAAAAAAAATGAGAATTTAAATATAATTCTCGTAAACTTGACTTATAATATTGTAAAATTGTACATTTGTATTATGAATACTTAACCTTTTCAAGCCATCTTGAAACAGACGAATGTTGATTGTAGGTAACACCAATAGAAAAGAATCAAATACTAGTTTGGGTCTATTTCATGAATAGAATAAGAATAAAAGTATTATATATTTTAAATTCGCGCACGGATTATTAACAATTGTATAAAATGTTACATTTATGAATATCTACTCATTCAGAAATCGGACCGCCACGGGTGGCCGAGGTCGTCTGCGGCATGAAGAATGTGGCACGGAGTGCTGTGGTCGAGGAGAGCAAAGGACAGACGAGAATGGAAAAAAACCTCCAAAGAATCCTTTTTAAAAACTAGTGTAACAGGGTCCAAGGATGGTGGGGAAACAGTGCATTTTGGGAAGTTTGTTTTGTATGTGTGTAACAGTGAACTATGGATGGCTGTCGAAGTGAATCATAATAATGTGAATATGTAACCGTGAAATATTGTAGGTTATGAACTGACTCCTTAGGAACTAATTCACCTAATGAATCAGTTTTTTATTTGCTAGGAAATGATAGCCCTTAGGAGATTCCAAAGCTACATTTATATGTTTATTTATATCATTATACACTGCTCAATATATATTTTGATGCCTTGAAAGGTAAATTTGTTCTCGTATACTTTTAAAGTGCTGATTTGAAATAGGATTGTTGGTGGGGTATGGAATTGAGCTGTATGGGAATTATTAATTAATTTATAACAGCTGATCGTCAATCTCGTTGCAGCTGCTACAGACCATCATCTCTTCCTCTATGAGACTTTCTCCAGAGCTTTCCACTGAATTTTGACAGCTGAAAGCTAGCCAGAGGACTGAGAGGATGGGAAATTTGGTGTGGAAGGCGACGATAAATAAAGCCTCGTTATTTAATAACTGATATTGTATATTTTCCCAAACACGAGTAATCAGGTGAACTCCCGTCTCACGCCGGATTATTGGCAAGGTTGGCTTGGCAGGCACGTAAATTTGGCTGCGCTCACCAAATGGTGTCTAAAGCGAAGAAAGTGCTACTGCAATGGTATTTAATACAGCACAATGGTGCTATATCAATCGCTCGCGTGGCGACGGATTATTGAGCCTATGTGATGCCGAATCTGGTACCTTGGACTTAAGCCACTCTTTCTCTTAATGCCGGGTGACGCAGCCCGCACGTGTCTGGGTCCTGAAAAATCTGAGACTCCCCACTTTTGGGGCAAAATCTATCCCTTAAATACTGAATATGAACTGACGCTATCACATGAAAAGCGACGCGAGTTTTCGCGCCAGTTTTGTGTTAAATATGCTCAAAGGTTGATGTTTACATCATAGAGCTCTACTTCTATTTGTTAGACAGTTTTGGTGAAGCCACACGCTTCGCTATTTTTCAATATGTTGACTTCAAACAGATTTCACCCGTTACTGCCAATGACTCTTTACTCCCTGTAGCTGTAGCTGGCTTCTGTGCCTAAGGCATAGCCAACCCTTTGCTCGCCGCATTCCTGAAAGGATTTGCACGCCTTTGCCTGACTTTGCCAACTCTTACTGTGGTCCAAGAAAGACGTAAGTTTTTCCTTAATCTTGTTATAATATTACATGTTATTACTTAAATTTTTACCGAAATTAAACATTATATACATTTTGATCAGTCTTAAACACTATACAATATTAATTCTATATACACAGACTTGGTCATCGAAGTTTGTTAAATAAAAGGCATAACATACCAGCAGGAAATCACAGAGCTGCTTATTTAAAATTGTACTTAATAATTACCTCAATTATTCGGTGACTGATGGAAGAACCAGAGACAGCTTCAGATTCCAAAAATGACATCGGTTTGTTTATATCAGTTCTAAGTTAGGGATATAGCATAAACTACCCTATTTGCCACATCAGCCGTTTTTCCATAAAAAAAACTCTGAATTACACAATCTTCTGCAAAAATATTGCTGGTGTCATTAATATTACATGTTCTTACATAATAATATTAAAATGGTTGTTATTATTATACTGCAAGTTAGTAAATTTCACACTATCAAAATTACTCAATATATAAAACGATTCTTTTATATTATTATCTACAACGACATTTACTAGAACGTTTTACTGAGCATTCCAACAATAATCTCTTGTCATGTAGATATTCCACCTTCCTGGTTCATACTGGTGGAGTGAGTGTCTAATTGGTATTAAGTGTTATTTGTTGTCGATGTTTAGAAGACAACATTTTAAATTCCACTTGGAGCTATCAGGTGTCATATATTTACCATGAAATCTGTTAGATCCATTTTCTTCAGAGGGCCTCTGACACTGTTCCAAAACATTATTTCGCTTTCCTTAGATAATAAGAGCAATAGATGCTTTTTATTTTATTTTATTTTTTATACGACAAAACGAGTTTGGTTCCAGGTTGAAGTAAACTTTTCACTGAAGGCTAACTATTCAAAAGACTTGTTTAAGATTCAGACGTCTGATTAAGTAATCCAGTTATGTTGCTCAAATAGTTTAGACGTTGATGAACTTCCTTGGAAATCACTGTCACTTTCACTATCTCTGATATCTTGTATGTTATCACTTATTAGACAAACACAAATAATCCTCTGAAGAATCTAAATCAAGATATATTCATTTTCTTTAATTATTTTGATTTATGTACTATATATTGATAGACAAAAATAATAGTTGGAATGATGAACTCTTAATTCTTTCCAACCATTGGAATTTCAGAAAATTCTTCTCTCCATTTCCAAAACTCTGTAAAATGTTTATAAATAATCGATTTACTTATCCGGTTCATTAATTTGACATAAAATGGTTTTACAAAATCTGAAATATGTCCCCTACTTTTTTCAGAGTATACTCATCAAAATATTGCATAAGAAGTTCATGCACTGTGTTCATTTTCCCTTGTTGTATCTTTATATTTAATTAGTACCTTACAATTCCTATATTTAATCGTGTGGGATATTTATGTCATATATTTAAAACTAGAGCTGCTTGGGAAATATAGGTGACATTTATGGAATCAGCAGCCAAAATATATACAAGAATTCAACATTAATAACACCAAATCAAACACACAGACACGTGTATGTCTGTGTGTGTGTGTGTGTGTGTGTGTGTGTGTGTGTGTGTGTATTTATTTATTGCTCAGTGCTATTAATCCATGGCCTACAACAATTAACAATGCCAATTTTTGCTAAGAAAATCATAAAACTTTATAAATAAAACTAAAGGTCTAGAAATATCATTTATTTATAAGATGCTGAATGGCCGTTTAAAAATATAATATATGATACACGATGTTAAAAGTATTTTATTTTGTAAGCTTTGCGAAACGCTTTCACAAACATACTGCTCAATAAATAAAAAAAAAATTAACACTTGTATTATAATAGCTATAGGATACAAGTATGTTAAATGTTCAATAACAGATTCGAGGAAAAAACGAGTGAAGCGAGGTGTCGCAATTTCTTTCTCTCTTTCTTTCTTTCTTTCTTTCTTTCTTTCTTTCTTTCTTTCTTTCTTTCTTTCTTTCTTTCTTTCTTTCTTTCTTTCTCTCTCTCTCTCTCTTTCTTTCTTTCTTTCTGTCTCTCTCTCTTTCTTTCTTTCTTTTTTCTTTCTTTCTTTCTTTATTTCTTCCTTCCTTTCTTTCTTTTTATCGTGGTTATTTAAATAAGTTTGTTTTTAATTTTAAATATTGCAATATTTGTTTCATACATAATATTTTCTTCGCAAAAGAGTTTTGAACGTCGTTGCTACACAACATAGACGTTGTTTTGTCTCAGATAGAGACTAAAATTAAGTTAAAATTAAATTTACCGACAAGATTTTGCATAACGGTAACGGTAATCTTCCAACTTTCGAAAATGTAGCAGTTCCATAATCATTATCATCATCATCATCACTTCGAGAAATAAATAACAGTTTTGCCTTAAAAAGTATGGTCGCACTGCTCCAGCAATATTAAGTAATTATACAAATTGTAATATGACATTTAATGTTTCAAAATATAAACTCCATTTGTTGTTTTTACTGCACCAGTGCCGTAAGTAATTACAAAAACAAACACTTTTTCTGTTGTTTCTATAGCAACCAGATAACACGTGGTATTGCCAACTTACGGGGCATTAAACAGTAATGGTAAGTATAAAGAAAAAAGTACAATCGTTCAAAAATAACTATAATATTTATAAATATAGTTGTGACCTTGAACCATTGCTGCTATATTTTATTTAAATTTGACTTAAAGATTTTTGCTCAGTTTCAGAAAAATTTGAGGGCTGAATGTGGCAAGTACGGAGGGTAATCAATTAATTTAAAACCAACTTAGTCGTTTCTGCAATGCATTTAGGGACTTGTCTTCAAGAAGAAATTCTACCATGGTGTTTATTCACAGCGGAATTTAGATTATAAGAATAATAGTAAATAACCGACACGTGTTGTTCATGATTATTACTTTTATTTACCCCCCCCCCCCTACAAAAATCTGTAGCGAGTTTCTTTCCTGCAGACTGTTGAATAAGAACGGGAAGAACCTGTTTTCATTACTGAAATATTTAGAGGCATCCACTTCAAAATGGCATAAATTGCAATTCTTATTCGTTTCTGACCGGCACTCAGGTATCCATTTTTTTTTTTTCATAGAGAAAACTTATGTACGAGAGGTGACAGAAAGCCGTATCAGCATATTTGGGAACCCCAGACCTTGCCTAGTCAAGTGTTTTTGACCGGTGAGCGAATCAGTCAGCTGTTGTTCTTTGTTAGCTTGTTCCTGCGTAATGTTTACATTGCTTGAAATTTTCAATTTTTTAACATAGTTTAATTATTTATTTCTTATGGAAGCATTCTAGCTCCTCATTTCTTGATCATAGAGTTTGCAGTACTTTAAAATTTGAAGCTATGTTTGTTTCAATAATTTTAAACATTGTAAAGTTATTACGTTCTATTAGCGTGTGATGCTATTCTATTCGAAACACTTCTAAGGCTTTATTTCAGCAAACTCTGTCCTTTCCTTACCCTAATTGCTGTTAATGGGAAAGTATCTGACTTAAAAGATTTAAAGATCAAATTCGATGCAACGTAACCGCTACTGCATGTAACAGCCAGGAAGAATTGTCTTCGAAATAGTAGCTTTTTCAAGTGATATGAGTTGTGTGTACAATACTAGATTACTCAAGTACAAAACTGATGTGTTTTTTCGCCACTCTTAAGGAACACTTTCAATATTAAGCACTACAAAGCTTGGATAAGCACCACTCATTTACAACTAGTGTAGTAGGTATAGGCGTATTTACCGAATAGCCTGTACATTACAATACTGAAGATTACTTACGTATAATGCACAGTCCAGTGGCGGGCTTTATCGTCCAGCCGGGACAGCAATAGTGTCGATACTTGGAGCGGCATACGTTCGGCCTGCAACAAACATTCACTCAATTAATATGACTTTTGATTTTGTGCATGAGACATTAATGTGGCACGCAGAGCACTGGGAAAAGGTTAGGAATGAGGCAAGAAACTTAGGTGACAAACAACTATGCTCTGTCACGGTTGCACTGCACTGTTGATGAAACATTTCAAAGTCAGAGGTTTTCCTTTTTGGGATCATCTAGCGAACAACGGCATAGAGTGCTTAGGGATATCAAAGAACTCCGGCTTTAACGTGAAATTCTTTGTTATTTAACCCAGGTTTCTGTATGAGCGAGCACGTCTCACAAAGGAGAAGTAATTCATGTTATAACAATGAAGACCTTTCCTCACTGCGCTGTGGGAGGGGCGCCATCAGTCTTCATCATCAAGATCCCATAACTGTCATGACCTAACCTCTGAAACACGCCAATAGATAGTTTCGCATGGGTGATATATGACCGCCATTTGTGTCACTCTTGGAATGCAGTCGCTACTGAAAATTATAACGTCTCAACCAACGACTACAAATTTTATGACGGGGCATGTCACTCCCAGCTGCATGGGACACACTTGCGGCTTTTTGGAACCATTTGTCCATGCTCCAAGTTAAACAAATTCTTTACGGTTTTCAGCAGTTGCTTCATGAGATATGACCCTTATGTACAATACCCCTCAAAAGTGATATTAAAGTTTGCCTGTTTGCCTGTTGAAGCTGTGTTCGCACTCTTCAAAGACCATAGCAATAAAACAACTATCTTCTCGTTTTAGCGAATTTCGAAGGAAGTTGTGGTCGAACCCATGAAAAATCTGCTTATTTTTATAAATTACTTTTTGGGGAGAGGGGAATTCCAAAGGAATGTAAGCTACCGGTTGTACCCATTAAAATATTTTTAATAATCTATCCAAATCTGAATCGATTGTACCTACTAAGCATCTACAATTAAAAGCATTATAAAATTTATCTATAATATGCATATATACACATATTTATATATGTATGTGTATGTATATATTATATATATGTAATACACATGAGTGTGTGTGTGTGTCCGTTCTCGCTATAGCGCTCACAATTTTTGTTTTTTCTCAAAGAAACTCGGTAGATTTCTTTAAAATAAATTGATAAAATTAGTTTTTGAAAATAATGGCAATCGGGCTATTAGACAAAAAACAAGTGAGAGTTAAAGCGAAATGTAAAAATCGCTCTTGCGATTGTAATTGTAATTTTTTTTAAAGGAAACTAGGTATGTGCCATTGAAATAAAATACGAAAAATAGTTTCCGAAAATCAGTGGAATCGGAATATTAGGAGGGGTTTCACCTGAGACCCAAAATTTAAAAATCGCTCTAGCGTCATTAATATTTGCTTTTTTGCAACGAATCTCCCTCCGTATATATGATTTAAGTGAGATAAAAAAATACAGTTTCTGAAAATCAGGAAAATCGGGAAATTAGGAGGCTAATGTGAAACCCAAAATTTAAAAAAGCGCTCTAGCGGCACCAATATTTGTTTTTTTAAACTAATCTCGGTATACCATTTAAATAAAACAAGAAAAATTGTAAACGGCACTGTAAATATGAGTTGAAGCTCCGTGTTGCATGTAAATATTTTCGATATGTTTCTGTAACACTAGTATTGCAAAGTGTTACAACATTCGAAAATATCGCTACCCGTCAGAGAAATAAGGTCCTACTGTAAAATGTGAAGTAAAACCACACCAGGCAGTAGCCTTGACATCAAATAATCCTTGCTGAACAATTGTGTTTGGTACTGAAGGCAAAAATCGTTTTAAAAGTTATTCGAAAATTGCTGACAGTATGCTATATTACAATTGTTTACAAGAGCATGACACAGTTACTATAGCAAAGAATGTTAATCAAATGTATTTGGAAAAAAATCCTCTAAAGTATTATGGTATCTATAATAAACTAAGCTGTTAATACGCACAAGCAACCACAGCAATTGTTAATCGGGAACTTACTTTAGAATAACCCTATACCAATGACAGTAGCTAAACTTGAATTCTCCCTCTCTCCAGCTCCATGTTTATATGAATACCCCCATCTCCTCCGACAATTTACGGAAGGACTTTTATGGAAGCCCTGCAGTCTCTTTTTCATCTTCTGCACTATTGCTTCTAGAAGTTTCGGACGTCCTTCTTCATGGGCACCTAACAATGTTTTCGTGGTTTACATTTTCTTCTTCAGATACTGCATGAAAGCTGCGCAGTAAATTGTCTTTTACATCGTTTATGAGATGCGCTGTTTCATTGTATATCAGTCCATACCGTACTGTGCGTACTGTATTTCTAAGACAACTGTTAGGATCCCGTAACAACAGCACAGTCAAGTGTGTCACACTGCTGTTTAGAACAGCAAAAATTCAATGGATCCATGAGCTAGTAGCGCCTTCATTTGTCCTTTCGAAAATATGGTTCTAGTACACCAAGGCATGTTCGAGTTAAAATTTTATTAAATTAGTTAGAAAGTTATAATGGTAAATTAGATATCAAGAGCCATGTTTAAAGTAAAATTCTAATATACACATATGCAGTTTATTAAATAGCACATCAAACATGCTCAAAGTTGTTTATCCTTAGGAAATCGAGAAGCGACATTTTCGTCTTTGGGAGTGTTTTAAAAACCAATATTATTTTTAACCTTGCAGAAAACAGTGGACACAATTTCTTTAAATGTGTACATATGCGATGGTTAACATTTTTGTACTCTACTATACGATTATATTCTTGTAATTCTGGAAGTCACTCTGATCTTCAAAATAGCAAACGTTATTTTCATTCACGCATTGCTGTGGCACCCGACAGTCGAAGCCAGTAGCTGTGTGAATTACATTAATATAAACAGACTCAAGGGCAGTCATTTGAACTAAACAAGATGATTCCCCGCTTGTTTAACCTGCGACACTTTTCGAGATACCGAAAAGTGCGGGCTAAAGGTCATCAGTCCTTAACAATAAGGAGTCAACTCATGTTAACCTCGTTTTTCTTTGCTATAATATGCACCGTTGAATTGCAGTTAGTCGTGTATTTTCAGCAGTACTCGCCATTTAACTACAATGAGTCCTCTGTATTTCGTGTTACGAATCTGTCTTCAGTCGCACAGTTCTTCTTCCTCTTATTCACATTCACACATCTCTCTTTTCCTCTGCAGCTAAATCCGTACGTGTGCTTGGCGCTGTTCCGCTATCTTTAATGCGAAAGCGGATGGCTAAAAGCGCGAGTGGGCTTGTCTAGAGAACGCCCTCAGCAAGTAGCACTGTTCATTAAACTAGAAAATACAGCCGATTCGGAGGGCAGCCTGGTTTTCATACCTCAAACTAGCAGAACATTAAACTTCTCTCTTTCCAAATTTTCATTCATTTTGTTTCTTTTATCAACACCAACTCTATTTCTTTGCAAATTTTCCTTTAAAAACGGAAAAGCATTTTCAAAATAATCTGCGAAATTTTTTATATTAATTTTATTTAAGGACGCTCTTTAACATCTCAGGTCATCAGCGTTCTATTTAATTCCGGGCGTGAAACGGCCAACAAATTTTGCACAGAGGCCCCTTCTTTCAGGCTTGAGGTTTTTTTTCCGCGCAGTAAATCTACAACATAACAACACGGCTTTATTTCCTTCCGAAGGAGGCCATACTTAGGATTTTTACGCCCGAAAAATACCATCGATCCTGGCCGGGATTGAACCCGAGATCTTGGGTCTACGAGACAAATATAGTTACCACTAGACCACCAGGACCGAATGAGAAAAAATAAACATTCTTACCTGGAATATATTACATTTCAGGCAAGCAGTAAAACAATATGAGTATTGAATTGAATTGATTTCTAACAAACAGAAACAATATTACTATTAATATATTTTCATTATTTCACAATTAACGAAATACCATTACTAAGTTCTTATTACACTGCCAATCAACAAAATATTTATTTAGCACCAATTATATTATAAAGTTGCAAACATACCTCACATGCTACTTTATCAAAAGTTTTAGTCCCAATACATCATAACTCCAAGTAGTTTTGGAGAACGAACGATAATTTCATTGCTTCCATTCTTATTCCAATAATCAAATTACTAATCCTCTATATCTAAACTCTCTTCTCCTGTACTAATACTAGTCTTCCTCCACCGTGTATACCTAACTTTGCACAAGTATTCTGCCATAATTTTAATATTTGTATCTCCTTTGATTACTAATATCTTCCTTATTAAAAATTCTCCTTCAAATGTATTTCAATTCTCTTTCCATACTCGTAGTATTCACCACTTCGTTAGCTCACAATATAATGTGCTATCTATGGCTCGCTATAGCCCAAGGAGGGCCGTTGACCTACCGCGACGACTACTGCATCCTCTATATCCGACACATAATATCAATGGTAGAGGACAGTATTGCAGGGGGGCATGTGATCAGCACACCGCATCCCGCCACTCGCCACATTGCGTGACTTGCAAGATCGAAGATCGCCACCTCTCCATCAGACAGCTTAGATTTTTTTTTAATAGTGTTTAACGCCCGTTTTAACTACTGAGGCACCACAGGCGATGTACACTGATGATACATGAGATGAAATGACAAACTGGGAAAGGATTATTTTTAAAGGAAGGAAACGTTTCAGGCCTAAGTTTAGGGTACCTCCCCGGCATTTGCCATTTATGAGGACTGAGGAAAACCTGAAAAAAAAAAAAACTCAAGTCTCGGAGGACGATCGTGTTCGAATCGAATCCCAGACCTCCCAGTCATAGCCCGCGCCTTAACGACCTCGACCACCCTTGGAGGTAGGCAGCTTAGATGAAAATATATACATTAACTGAGTATGTCCATCAGTCGGTACTTTTAATTTTATAGTTTAAAATACTTACGTTTGCATGAACTATACATGATGTATGCTACAGTTGTGCAGTCGACGGCCATAATGTTATTTTCCATGGTCTTGTCTTTATATAATTATTCATGTTTTCCTTGGAGAAAGCTATATTACAGTAAAAAACAACAAACTAAATCATTTCACTATGTACTTTTTGAATACAGAAAAAGGGGAAAAAATCCTCACCGTGTAAAAATAGTAAATGTATGCATTAGTGTGCGGTTATTGTATGAAAGCGTGCACGTTAATCAATATTCCTATTTCTTTCTCGTTTCTTTGGTAATGCCACATGGTCGGGATTGCGTTATGTTTCAAGTCTATGCTGATTGGCTGATTAATGTCTTGCCCTAAAGAGTCAGTGCACTACTAGGCTTAGGGGATTCTCTCTTGAACTGTTGCTGTGAGTGTCGTAACTATGAAGTTCTGGGGATTGGGGTAATTTCAGCTTTTGGCTAAAAATTAGTAAGAGCGTCTTGTTTGCTTTAGTGTGACCTACTGTTTGTATTAGAATTATTTTAAGATATATGTAATGCTTTAAATTTAAATTTTAGGTGGTAAAACAAAATTTATTTTGAGAAACTTTGCCATTTGACCTTATTGCATTTACTGGACGTTGTTTTCAAGAAGCATGTTGCAGATAGTAGTTGGTATTATTTGGAAATGATTTTGGTTTCTTGTTAATTGTATTGTATGCAAATTGTTCCAGTAGGATAGGTAAGTAAATTTTGGTAGCCCAGTTTGGCAAGTTTCTTTGTGTTTCATTTCATATAGCTGTTCAGTTGGATGGCCATCATATTTCGCAGAAGTGCTTACAAGCTTTATTATAAGTAAACCTCTGATCAATAACCATATTCAATGACATGGTGTTTAGTAAAATTGTGTATGTAAATTTTTCAAGAATTGTTTATGGTGTAGTTTTCACATTAAAGGTATTTAAATTTAAAAAATCACGCTGTACTAATAATTGCATGTCTTTGTAATTAGTAATGGGGAATGAAACTTACTTTCCATTTTTCTTAAATGTTACTAAATACACTTATCTTCAGTTTTAACGAACCACACAAACTTCCACAGTCCTTTAGCAAGTTATCCCCATGCAACATAAATTATACCTCCACAGCCGGTACAAATGACAGAAGCTATAGCTTGAATGTTGTAACAAATTATTAAATCTAAAAGGTGCGAAGTGCTGGATATGAATGCACTTGCTTCAGCATGGTTGTAAATTATTAAACTCAAGTAGACTCTAGCATCACTAAGTGATAATAGCGAAAAAAGCGCCCGGATAGAAGCACAGTTGCTTATGTATTGCTCATATTGTAGTATCGTCCTAACCTAACCTAAATGAACTTTATAAGCTGCGAACAAAAGCTCACACACCAAATTCGGATACGACACAGTGCTTTTAGTACCGATTATCATCAAAAGAAGGAGCTCGTACAAACATGTAGATAATTTTACCATTAAAATAACTGAGTCATAACACAATGCCAAAGGTCAAAATAAAACCCTTGGAAACTGCTTGAAGAGCTTATATACATATTCAATAAATAGAGTAAAGACAAAATTGTACATCCAAATTGTGCACTTTTCAAGCCTGATGTAATTTTATGCTGTAATGTATCACAAATAAACAAAAAAAAAAAAAAAGTATCACAGAAGACATTTTCGAAACATATAATTAGAGGGTCACAATTAGCGATTTATTCCGGCGATTGTTTTCGTTATCTATGTAAGCAGTGTTGTTTGGAAATAACACAAACAGCAACAGGAACGTTTAACAATTGAAAGTCGAGTGTTTGCCAAACGCAAATGGATGGATGTGTTTTTTAGTTTTAAGAATGTGTGGTTCTCGAGCTCATCCGGCGCATTTGTTCATCACACTCGATTGTTATGAAAATCTGGACTATTAGCAGAGGATGTTAACGATGAATAAATAAACAGAGACTATGGTACATTTCCCACCTGCCGACGTCACTTATTCTGTTCTAAGCCATTATTCATTTGTTTCTTTGTCTGCACAGCCTTCCCCATACCTAACACTTGACTTCTAACCTTTCCCGCCCCGCGTTTTTGTTGTATTATGTCCAAATTGGAGCTAGTTAAGTACCGTTTGGTATCTTCATGGCATTGTTTCCCAGAAGAAATCTGAATATCGTACTTTTAGCCTCCTTTATTGCAGCTCCTGAGGTAACACGCCGATTGCTCGGGGTACTTACACACGATGAACCAAAGAGTTTCGTTAGCATTTGTACCGGGTTCAAATTCTTTGAAACTGAACATTTGACCTTGAGTTTTTTCGTGGTTTCCCCTGGTCGCTTAGGCAAATGCTAGGACGGATATTTCCTTTTCACGACTTTTCTACTCTCACATTTCATTCAGCTGGTTCTGTCACAGGGTCGAAAGTGCCCAGCCTGAGGTGAGCTGGCGTTGTGTGACGGTTGCTTGCACTTTGTAAATGTTTAAGTCCCGGCATCTTATATGGAAGCGGCCTTCTGATGGGCTCCAACTTCTTGGAAAAGGGGGAGGGGACGTTCTATCTGGAAATGTTGTAAGGAACCCTATTTGCGTCCGTTTCTCACCACCCGCGAATCCTGGACGCCTATAGGTGTCATAATTGCTGGGGGCCGGAAGTAACGAAGTGTCCTCCATTCCTAGCAGCCCAAGAAGTTTCATAACGTGAACCCAGTATCTCAAAGAACTCAAGAGTGTATCATCAGGATCGTTAGCTGTCATGGACTTGACATAATTAATATCATATCAAATATTTAAATTCGTCTCTTCGTAGTTTCTTTGGCCTGCCTTCCAGCTTTTTAAAAAGCTTATTTTATTTCATTTGACAGTTTGTTAGGTACGTTACAAATATCTGCCATACAACATTCAAGTCAATTTTAGAAACGCAATTGATGGCGGATCTAACTTCCCATCTATGGAAAAATCAGCGTACCAGTTTTAACTCTACATACCCGCCATTTGACCCAAGACGCTCGTTTGACCAATAGGTGGCAACCAAAGAAGCTGTAATATTAAAAATTGATACCGTGCCACTGTCAAATTCCTCGTCATAGAAGGTCTTCTGCTCCACATAGGGCAGGACAAGGAGCTTTGGTGCAACAGAAGAATCCTATCCAACCAAGGTGTGCTTTACAACTATAAACATTTCTCTAAGTTAAACCATACCTTTACTTCTGTGTATAAAGTTGATATGAACTTGACGAGTCCGTCGTAATGTGGCGATATCGGGAGCGAAGGTGCAACGTCCTCTACTGCCTCATCTCTCTCAGAAAGACATTAAAATGTTATGGCTTCCCCTGGCCGCGCATGCGCAGATGTGGCACTTAGACGTTAATAGTGAGTGTTAACAATATCGTGGAATATTGTTAACACATACTCTGTTAGTATACACCGGGAGTGGTTATTAAGCTCCATTCGTTTGGAGCATGGAAAACATGGGGGGGGGGGGGTTGTGGTAATGCGCACGCGTAGCGAAGCATGAAGCATGAGTAACGCTTCCTTCTTCTCTTGGGAGCAGTGGAAGGAAATGGATGTGTCACCTCCGAAGCATCTAACACGACAGTATGCAGGATACCACCAATTATGTATAAATGAGGTACTGGGGAACGATTTGTGATAACTCTTAAACTATCTTGATTTGCGATTTTCTCCCTAATTACTTTCCTGTTGACTTCCTTGTTAGGAAGATGTAGCTGATTAAATCACATTATTAAACTGAGTTTGCCCTCATGTTCGAACTCACACGTGTTGCCGTACTCAGTTCCCACAATATATGCATTTAGTTAAAGTATTGCCTAGAAAGAAAGTAAAACAAAGATATTTTTAGTGACCGTTATCTTGGAAATGATGAATGAAGAAAACATCTCTCTTGTTGGGAACTGCTGAATGACAGGAGATAGAAGTTCAAAGAAATCCCAGCAAAGATTTGGGCTTTCTTTCAAAAGTATCTTTCAAGTCATTCACGAGACGGTAGCATATGCTAGGTGGGCGCTCCGGTTTCTTTCAGCAGTTGAGAAGAAGCATTTATATATGTTCCCGCTAGTCTTTAGAGCTGTACCAAGATAACCAGAAAGAAATACTGGAACCCATTGTCACAAGAGACAAAACCATGGTTCTTTGTTATAATTACTTTCTAAAAGGGATTCTGTGGAATAGTGCAAACAGGTCAAAGCACAGCCGAGATAATTGAAGGCCATTCTGTTTACCAAGACGATCACGATAATAATATTTGATTATCGGGAATTCTATTATAACTCCTGCTTAAACTGCACGAAACCATAAAGGAAAACAGGAGGGATATTGAAATGTTATGCTCAACAAGTTTATGACAATGCTTCGGTCCATGCTGCTATTATTGCGAATACTTACAGCCCACATCTAGCGCCCAGTGATTCACATTTCACTTAACTAAAGGAAACTCTTCGAAGAAAGAATTTTAATGATGTTAAAAGTGAGGTAATGAAACATTTTGCAGATTGAACCCCTAAGTACTGTTTTGGAAAACAATGAGTTATTAATTCATAAATGTGAAATATGTTTGGAAATGAATGGAGTTTATACTGACAAAATACATTATTTCTGTAACTTTAAAATATTAATGAGACATAAAAAGTTTGAAATTACTAGGTATAACAATATCTTAATGAAATGTGGAAACCTCTATGCGACCTTTTGCCACTGTAGTTCTTTTTCTCTACAGCGTTCACTCATGGATCGAGAGTTCTAAATCCTAATGGACTGCCTTTTATTAGCATTTAAAAGCCATTCCTATTTAAATTATACTTTACTCATTTTAATACAATCCGGATCTCAAAGCACACTCTATAAATGATGTATGAAATGTTAATGTGCTCTGTCATAAGAACGTACGATGATATTAGATCTGATATTTATTTCCTATTTAATCACCAACAAATTCTTTTCTGTTTTGTTATCTCGCTTACATCTATTGCTTGTTATGCCACAAATAATAGCTTTAGGGAGAAGCACAGTAATCCACATAAATCAAGTACTACGAGAAAAAGATTTTATTTCCTCCAAAGTAGGGCATAATTTTCAATAATTATGGTTGATAAAGGAAGTACCCGTTCTCAGATTTGAACGCAAAACGTACACACGAAGAGGTAAAGTGACAGTTCGAGGGGTGGGGGGGAAAGAAAAAATGTCTTTGAACAATGAATGTGAAGCGATTTTGTCGGTGACAACAGGTTGGCCGCCAGTTATGAAAAGGTTTAGCTGCTGATCGCCATATTAGTAGTGACGTGTGGTTAATTGATTATTAATTGCTTTGGTGTTGTTGCCTACGCCTGATGACAACTATATCTCGGTTTTGTTCCCATTTTGTGAATTGTGCTCAGCAAGACTGGGAGAGAATATCAACTGTGTTAATAATCAAGCGATATATAGTCATTTACTATTCATAAGATCTTTCATGTCCTCTGGTGTTCTGCGTACGATAGAACTTAGCTAATTCTAATATACGAGTAAATTTAGTTGCCGCGACTTCCAAGGAAACGAACTGAATCGGATTATCCGACTGTCTGAACTGATGCCCCAGCGGAGCAAACGTTTCCTTGTATTCAAATTAACTAAACGTTGGCTTCACCAGCCCAAAGGGAGTCACACAAGCATGCGCAAGTCTCGCGCCTTGCTTTAAAAATTAAAAATGTAATCTATTGTTGGCTGGTTCACATTTACCTGCCAACGCATGCCACCCGTTACTATTTGAAAGTTTAAAACATTTATTTACATTGGGTTGGTTTAAAGTTAACTGTACTAACAGCTGGCAAGTTCATTCCCTCTAACGTATTCGAAACCTTCGCCAACGGTAGGTCTTTTAAGAAGTGGCACAGCACTTTGACCAACGCGTATGCCGACGATGTTTTATTTCCAATAGAAGGAAACAATAGAGGAGATATAGAAAGAAGAGCAAATAACTTAACTAATAAAATAAGTAATTGCAGTAAAACTGAACTTCAAGTCACTCCGCTACATGCTCCTGAAAGGTAATCTTAAAAGAGATCCATGTATAAAATTTGATAACCAAAATATAAGACGCCAAAAAGAAGCAAAATATTTAGGAATTTATCTGGATGAAAAATTAAACTTTAAAGGGGGGGGGGAACGAAAACGTTATGAAATTATCTACATTAGTCCAGTTAAATTTTAAATTTTCATTAAGTACCGTAACAACATACCGCACGACCTTTTTTTGTTTAATAATGACTTACGGAGCAGGGGTTTGGGCTCTGAGGATGAAGGATGTAGAAATAAAAACTCTACAAAGATCACAAAGGAATTTGTTAAGATTTACCGGGACATTAAACACTCACCAACCACGTTCCTTTTAGTAGTTACAGGAATTTGGCCAATTGACTTACTGATTAAAATAAAATGCGCAACTTATTGGTTGAAGAGAGGTAACTTGCAGAAAGTAAATTTAATAATTGGCAGTCATTTCAACAACTTATAGAAAATAAAACACAAACTAAAAGTACAATGGTAGCACGAATTGGAAAATACCGAGGCAGGCAAAACTTTCAACTTATTTAACAACACCTTTGCGAGATTAAAGCTAATATTTTTACAACCTACCAAAGGCATGGTAAATTGCCTTACAGCCCGTGGACCTTACAAAACTTATTGGAAAAAGTTAACGAAACACAGGACGAATGTGTAGATTTTGTAAAGGACAGGATAATCCAGAGCTCGTATTATTTGAATACACACGCTATTTAGAACAGATGAGAGAAGAAAGGGAAATTTTAAGTGGTCATCAGGTGGCACACATGCTTAGAAATAAGGACCTATATAAATACCTTGAGCAGGCTGCATTCAAAATAATAATCTAGCACTGGAAAAGACGATATCACAAGAACAGATAATAAAGTAAGAAACTCAGAACGCATACGTATACAAAGACAATCCCAAAACAAGAATAAATGATAAACCGACAACTTTTATTAAATAAACAGGAAGAGAATCTCGTGGGCAAGGGTTCTTCCGGGTTTTTACTTATATTGATCACTTATTTTAAATTAATTAGATAATCCAAATGTGTTCAAATGTTTTATTTATTTTTATTTATTTATTTCGAATGGTAGAGGAGAAGATGAAGTTAATGAAGAAGGGAGTGGCGAAGGAGAGGAAGATACCTAAACTTATAATAAACAGAAATAATTTTGAACTATAACCTAAAGTAGAGGATGGGGATGAAGGAGAAAAATTTTACCTTCAAGAGGTGCAAATGAAAACGTATGCAAATTGCAAGATGAATTTGGAGAGTACAGAAGAAGGAGACGAGAAACAGAGGAGTCAAATAACAGCCAGGAGGTAGAAGAAAATAGGGAAAAAATCAGCAATGATGAAAAAAAAACAACAGAAGAAGAGAGGGGGTGGCAGAAAAATATAGCAGAAGATTAAGGGAGATGGAAGATGTAAGAGAAGAGAGAGTATAGAAGAGATTAAGGAGTGTTGAAGATGTAAGCTATGGAACCTGAAGGAAATTGAAATAATTTCCTAAAAAGATGCCAAAAATGCAAGAAGAATAAAAATGGGCAGTTCCAACACTTCATTTAATAATTTGGTAAGTAATGGGCGTCCTAAATTGGTTTGGGTATTGTTATATGGTTGGTTTGTTTTATTATTTTATTCACCCAGACCCGGCTGGCCGAATTACCGGCTAACGAATGGGCGCTCACCCATAGGCGAAACACTCCGGGGGAAAACAAGACTGATCGCACGATATAATGTTTCGCAGTATGGGTAACTGTTTCCGAGAAACAGAAGCAACTCTCCTGATGTTGGAGCGACCAGCATGATCACACTGTGAGAAAATTGCTTGATTACCTATGCGCTCTGTCGACAGCCTGCTAACAAATGCACTCCAGTAGCTTAGTCACCAGGCTGTGCTGCCTCTAAGCAGCAATCAACACTCTCTGAAGAGGTATCATGTTCCAGAGCATTGATACAAGCAATGACGTCAAATGTTCTTCAGCAATGAGCCTGGCTTTGTTTTTGAGAGACGTACGGAGAAGAGAAGGAAATTGCATTTTATTATAATCGTCCAGTTATTCAGATAGGAAACTTGGCAATATCGCAGGGATAGCCATTAACAACAGCCGAGCTTCTTAAAGTAGTAATCACGTGCATAGGGACTCACATTCTTACCTTGCATTTTTTTCATTTTCTCCGTGTCACTTAAGCGAATCCTGAGATGAATGTTTATTTTTTCCCCATGAATTTTCCGCCATCTTTCACTTGATTTCATTCCGTTGAAGTAGAAATTTCCAGATCAAGCTTTGGAAAGGTTTCTGCCCCTACGTCAGGTGTGGAAGCGGCCCTTTTGAGGGGTTCGAGTTCCAAGGGAAGTTCCGCGGGCGTCGGGGTACTCTATAGAGAAACAATGTTTGAGACCCCTTGCCTTACAGTCTCTGGACTCTGGCCGCCCGGTGTCTCCCTCATGACATCCTATCCTCCCGGAGTTGCCCATAGGGAACATATACACAAACCGCCAGTCTTGAGTACAGCTGAAGTACCGAAAATTCTACCCCTGTCTCTACGATTCCAATCCAATCATTAGAATAATGTAGATAAAGTAACAAGTGTTTGGTTTTTGTCCAAAAGCGTCTTTCAGTGACATAGCTCCAATTAGCGATTATTAGAATACCAAACGACAGTAATTATCCTAAACCTGTGATCCAGAGAAACGATTGGAACATGAAACGCCAGTTCCAGTTCTGATACAAAGAAATAGACCGGATTACATCAGAAATCCCCAAAAATATTTGCAGTTTGCTTTCAAGCTTTACGAATGGCATTCAAAAATTCAAGTAACTAATGCAGCTGGCATAATGGACCTTAAGCCATCAAAATGTGCACAAGTATAAGTTTAAAATTGCATAGTCACTGTCATACACTCTGTTCAGTTCAGTGCTGTGTCAATAGCTGGTGAAAAATCACGAGTATTTCTAAAGAAAATTACAGATTCTACATTTTCATAGGCTATAAGCTATATGAAAGAGCGAAAAAATCCACGAGGACTTGATAGCTGTTTATGGGATCAAGTGTGTTCATGTGATTCCATTCCAAGATGAATTCGATCATTTGAAGAAGGGCGAGTGACTTTGAAAGACAACGTTCGCTCTGGCCGGCTACGGAAGCTGTGAACGAGAGAATAATTCAAAGAGTGGAAGAAAATCAATATATTACTGTTGAAATGCTAAGTGCATATCAGTGTTTGCAGCATTCATAGTATACTCCATGAACATTTAAAGGTGCAAAAAATCTGTGCAAAGTGGTTTCCACATTCCCTAACCAATGAAGAGAAGAAGGGGAGAAAGGAACGTGCAAGGAAACTCCTGAGTATGTTTCCACCAAATGGTCCTAAACGTTTGATAGACACATGCAGTGGCAATGAAAGTTTGTGTTATTACTATACCACCCCAAGTAAAGCTCAGAACTGCGTATGGGTAAATGAGAATGATTCAAGACCAGTTTTCCGTTCTTGAAAGCGAATGTTCCCTTTCTTCAATAATGATGGATCATTAGTGGATGACTGTGTCAGAAGGAATGACAATGGATGAAGAATACTGTGATACTTATATTTTGGATCCTTTATTTGAAGAGCTGGGGTGACGGCGTCCGAGCTTCAGGGCTGCTGCTTCTGCACGCTCCAAAGTTTAGTTGCTTGACCATCCACCCAAAGCCCTGACCTTGCACCGTGCGATTTCTGGTTGTTTCCTCGAGTGAAATCTTGCATTGCTAGAAAATCTTTTAAACGAGTGCAGGACCTTGCTCAAGCTATGAATTCAGCTCTGTTGACAATATCTCAGTCCGAGTACCGTAGTGCTTTTGACAGGTGGTTGCGCCGTCCACAACTGTGTGTGGAGAGAGATGGAGAGCACTTTGAAGGATTGTGGGGATAAGTTTTTGAATTAGTCCATAGCTTGGATTTTAAGTGACACTTCCAAAACCTTTTGAATTCACTTCGTAGCCATATCTTCATTATGCCTTAAACTGCGCTTCCGCTGAATACCTTTATGACTTTCCATCTTGCTAAAGGCACTGTAGTTTCAATATAAGGAAAACCATAAAGTGTAATATGAATTAGGAAATATATATGATATATGAAATGCGTTCTGCGTATAAATCTTCCTATTCGCAGTGTAAATGTTTTGTTATTATTGTAACATTTGCCATCTTAATACAGAGTGTTTCACTAGCCAGTTCTCCCCCACCCTATGTGAAACAATATTTTATGTATAAGTTCCCTTCATCCTTCACAAATGTGCGAGCAAGTGTTTTCTAAAAGCACAGTCGCTTTGGCATTACGTCACAAAATGGTCAAGCTGGCGGGCTGTTTCTATCTGACAACAGTTTAAACTTGAAAGCATATACAGTCACTGTTGTCCGCGAATTGCAGGCATATTGGAATAAATTTCAGCAGTGTAACATTGCGGAACATTAATGATAGAATAATCGATCCGCGCTTAATATTCGCGATCCCCCTATTCCTGATCCCCCCCCCTCACACCGGATGTACTTGAGCCTGCAGGTTAAGCGATACTTTTTCTGCGCATTTGAACTCAGTATTTTTCTATCTATATCTCACAAACTTCTGTTAACTATTTTGCAGCTATTTCGTGTAATGTCCTCTCCCCTTAACCAAATATACCCTAGTCCAATTTTTTCTAAGCCTTTCTTTATTTTAGAATCTCAATACCTTTATGTGTCAGGGTATGCTCTTTAAAACTGAGAGCCTCAGCTTCATTCCCATTCAATGCATTTTTTAAAAACACTAAACTTTGAATTTATAAACCAATTATTTTTGAGAAAGAAAAATATTATGGAGTTTTATACAAAGAAATTAAAACCTGCAAAGTAAATGTAGGTTTTACATGCGTTTATAAAAGGTAACAATGTTAGGAGATGAAGTGCATATCAAGTGAGTCTGCTCATTCTAAGGATTGGGAAGTTATACAATCCCGACTTTTACAGATTATCTCGCAAACACTGTCTCCCATGTCTTATCGGTTTCGGCCGAATTGACTGATATGTACCTCTCGGCGTTTTCTGACTAGTGTTGCACTGTGCGTGCGCCCTGTGCTTTAGCAGTAAATTACAGGGTTCAAACACTGACCCATGAAAGTATACCTTTTTGTGCTTTGTTTTTTGTCAAGGAGGAGAAAAAATAATGTTTATTATGTGATATTTATTACTGTAAAATCCTAATTATGTAAATTTAAATTAAATCACAAATTACTATAACAATAAGAAAATGCGAATAATTTTACATTAGTGTAAAATGGCATTGGTATTTTAATCTTTGCAGATATTCTCAAAGACAAATCGACACGGGTGGCCGAGGTCCT
Source organism: Metallyticus violacea (assembly GCA_030762175.1). NCBI lineage: Eukaryota > Metazoa > Arthropoda > Insecta > Mantodea > Metallyticidae > Metallyticus > Metallyticus violacea. The sequence continues at coordinate 23,355,261 of CM060834.1, forward strand.
TATGTCACGAACTCGTGAGCGGGAGGTCTGGGGTTCGATTTCCGCCAGGACCACCCTTCCTGACTGAGGTTGTTTCCAGGTTTTCCTCAGTTCCCATAAATGGCAAATGCCGGGGAGGGGGGTACCTTAAACTTAGGTCTGGAACGTTTCCTTCCTTAAAAAAAATTCTTTCCCAGTTTATTCTTTCTTCTCATGTGTCATCAGTGTCCACCACTTATGATGCCTTGATGCCTAATGAGTTAAAATGGGAGCTAAACACTATTAAAGAAAAAGCTTAAAGACAAAAAATAGGAGTAGTTGTGAAGCAATATGCACATGGTAGATAAAGGTCAAATCCTTTGTAGGACTGTCTGATGAGAGCAGCTGGTCACTTGAGAGCACCTGCATTTCCCAACGAATGTAACATGCAGGTTTGCCTAGTTACCAGTCCACAGGATGAGAAGACTCACCCGGTATAATTTTATATACTGAAACTATGAAATAGTAGCAGGCAAAAAAATTAACAATAAAATAGTAGGGAAAATCACACCTTTGGTGGTTATTTAATCGTTGTATGTATGAGTAATATGTGACTCAAGTTTCTGGTTATGTGTAAGCGCGGAAACAAGATCTGGCGCTGCATGATTACATAATACCCTGGAAATGTAACATTACTTATTTGAATATCCTTGTTCTATTTGTCACCGAATCGAATCTAAGAATGTAATATAACCCTCGGAATGTAAAACGTGTATGGCTTTCTTTCCCTTCCCAATTTTGGATGTGAGAGGAACCGTGTCAATAATGGAGGAGTACAGTTGATCCGAGACCGGAGCAGAGTAAAGCCGCTAACTACTAGGGGGCTGAAGTGCCCGGGATTCGATATCAGCTGAGGTAGTTCTCAAGTCACTTTGGTGCCGTCTTCGGTACGTGTATCGTGCTCAAAGGTAAAAGGGTTTAGCCTTCCAGCACTTGAATGCTAATGTGACAACTTCAGTCGCTCGTAATGATACAACAATTTAGCAGCAGTATCCTTGGAATTAATCTACATTTTAATCATCTCATTTGAAATACGATACACTACCCAAGTGCTCAGGCTAGGGTTGGCCTTCTTAGTAGATTTGATGGGGAAGATGGCTAACGTTTTGCTTTGAAGGAAAATTTAAGGTATTTGTTATTTACTTATAAGCTTCATATTTAAATATCAACTTCTGGGGGCTATTTAAAAATGTCTTTTTGGCACAAAGCAGAAAATACTAACTATAGTTTTTATACATATGGGCTTTTGCTGTTACCTGCACTTTAGACATCTTTTCCCAATAGTCAGATTACGATGTCAAATACAATTATTACATGTATTATTTATTTTACCTACACTTGGTTTGATGCGTGTATGTAACAAAAACAATTTAATCGCTCAAAGCAGTTTCTCACTTATCACAAAATACCAGTAGTCATTACATATATTTTGTTCTGTGTGCAACAGTTGAAGCAGTTCATATCACCTGTCATGATGTACCTCATGGCAATTGAAGGCCTTCTTCGCTCCGTTGTCCTCTCTCTGAGTTTCGTAATGTAATTTCTAGGCATTTTCTGCATTAAAAAAACAAAATAATTGCTTAATAAGCTTCCATCTTACCGTAAAAATAGAATGGCATCTTCCCCAAAAATCGGGATAAGATGCCTAGCTCAGATGCCGTTAATAGAAACTTTGGAACCTTAACTACACGATATATTAGATATCTTTGACAATTATAAGACATTTAAGTTTGCATTACATATTCAACATAGCTCCTGCAATTATTTTACGGCAGAAAAACAAACTGTTTTCTTGTTTTTGTTCTTCTTATGCGAGAACAAGCAACAAGCGTAATTATCTTCCTCACTGGCCCAGGCGGTCACTAGGCAAGCATATGCGACTTACCGTGCAACTACGGGGTGAACGAACCTTCACGCAACCGGTTTCGCGGCGTGCGGCCGGCCGGCAAGGATGGTTGCTGTGTGGACGATGCGGGTGACAGGAAGCCCGCAGTAAATATAGTACGGTATGTTGCGTAAGTTATTTATAACATACAGAACATAAACACTTAAAAAGAAAAGCAAATTACTCACGTATATTAAGCAAGGAGATACTGGAACTGCCTCCCTTCGTTGTTCAAGAATGTCTGACACCTGCTTAGGAAATTGCTCATTACATTCTGCAGTTCTCTATGAGAAATGGAAGCAATTTCTTGACGAATGTTAGTTTTAAGTTCATCTTTAGTGTATGGATTTGTTTTGTACACTTTCTATTTTAATGCCCCCCCCCAGAGATAAAAATCGCAGGTGGCTAAATGGGGGGAACGAGGGAGCCATATATTGCTAGTGTTAATTCTAATTTGAAACACGTTATGAATTTTCTATAGTGAGAATGCTCTTTGAGGAATAGATAACTGTACTGCTCCATTTCACTTGATATACTTTCACTAAATACACTGTATTGCGTCACCTAACAAACACGTGCTACTTGCGCAAGATTTCAACTTACACTGAAGCCTCGCGTAGCGGAGGGGAAATATACTCCCCGGCTCCCCCAACATAGCGACATAGCGCTGCCGACAAGTCCCGCGATTGCGTCAGGCATTGCTCACCCAGTAGAAAGAAACTGACATCTTCCGACGGTCATCTTACTCTGATTCACTCTAAGCTTTGTTTCGTTACTTCTGTCATAATAATCATTCCTAGGCTATGCCATCACATGACAGCTTTAATCCGGTGACAACTGGTAACATTCGACAGGAGACAACTTATGTTTATAATAGTGAAACAGCAATTGCAAGATGGCGACGCCTCCTCGAGCAGCACTCCGTTGTACGACTTTTGTGGGAAAGGAATGGAATCAAAGAATATTCATAAAAATGTTTTCCATCTTTACCTGTCAAGCTATTTACAACTGGGTGCAGAAGTTCTCTGAAGATCGGGCACGTATCGAAGATAAACACTGTAACAGCTGGCCATGAAGATTGCCACATAGGTGAATTTGCAACTAGTTCAAGACTTAATCGTGCAGACGGAAGGGTAACTACGAACTCTATAGCTGCTGCTATAACATAATGCAAAGAATGGGTCTTGCATTACAGCATCTCAATTGCTGTGACGACGAAGGACACGAACTCCTATCTTAAATTGTCACAAGGGATGAGTCAGGTTCACCATTACTATGCCCGAGACTAAGCATGCGTCATTGCAGGAAAAAAATTAAATTAAAATTAAAATTACACCAACCGCACGAGAAAGTGATACTCACAGTCTTCTGGGATCAACAAGACATACTGCTCACCGCATTCCAGCTTCAAGAACAAGCCGTAAGCGCCAACTCCTCAGGAAACTCCGTAAGGCCATTCAACGGAAGCGACCAGGACTCCTCACCAAAGTCGCGTTACACTTGCATGACAACGCCCGTCCTCATACTGCCAACGGACAAATGAAACGCTGCTAAATTTCAAGTGGGAAGTCCTCGAGCATCCGTATAGACTCGAGTTTCTCCATTTCCATTTGTTCAGCCCTCTTGAACACCATCTATTATTACATCTGTGAACTTATAGCTTTTGAGGTTATGCTGCGATATATTAGTTTGCAAAAGTGAGCCATGTACACAGAGTAATAAAGGCGCGATTACCGACTGCATTTCTTGCTCTGTTGACGCAGTACTATCAGATGTAGATCAAATGCATCAGGAAGCAATTAAAGTGCTTTAGTCATTTCATCACTGGAATAATACTAAAATAGATCAGATCAGAGAGAAAGATTGGAGAAAATTTAGGAAGTCAAGAGTCTCACAAAATATGTTCCATCTGTTTTTCATTATTTTAATAACACCCTGAAAAGTACCGCGGAAGAACAATTTGTCACTCTTGAACAAGGTTATGAAGAAGATTGTGTTGAGGAAATGAATAAAAAGCAGTTCATTCCCAATTGTCAATTTGTAAATTAGCGAAAGACAAACACCTCTAGTATAAAATATTCTTCCCAACATAAATCCTCGCTTATACATACGCCAAATGAACTATATCCTGCTTAAATGGATAAACAAAACAAAACAAATTCGGCAGAATTTTAATGCAATTTGGTATAATGTTGAAAAATCGCTACTAGAAATCTTGTTCTTTGTTTGTAGATAATATGAAATGCATTCATACAGTGGTAACATGTCATCTGGAACTAAAAAGTAAAACACGCCCACTAGTTTTGAGCAACTTTGGTTAGGTATAACTGGGCTAAACTGCAAAAACCGATACATTATTACATTTCCGTGTTTGGCTTCTTCAAAAGACAAAAAACACGCCTTCAATAGATAAGCAAAGTCTCAACAATTGCACACGACAAGTATTAAACTTTTCAAAGCTGAGGTATAATTATCAAATGACGGCAGCATATTCCTTTTCTCGGTACCTACACACGAGGTAGAAAGAGATGCCAAAAAGCGAGTAGAAGGCACCATGGTAATGTGCTGCTGGAGAGGCCGTATGTTGTCTTGTACATACATTAGTAACAAGTGATGTTTTTATTGCAGCGATGCACTCACACGCTTATCTGCTCTCACATAAATTATAGTCTTAAGTGTTTCTTCCGCGGCGCCATTCCTTATTACGTCACCATCTGGCAGTAAAACGGTTTAAAGGAATTAAACTGTATTAAAACACCTAGCGGCTACCATCGCCATGGTTTTAATGTATTCCTACCATTCAAAACCCCATTTGAATACCGCTGTAGGAACTGTAACTATTTATAACGACCATAGTTCTCACCAGAGCGGCACACATACCTCGGTGGCCATTTCACGGGTTTAGGACGCCTTTGAGAGCGGAAATGGTATCTCGTAAAACTCGATAGCGAACAGTTTTAAGAAAAATTTCCGTAGCTCCTTTCAACTTTGTTTCCCGCAGCTTTGCACCGTGCTGAACTGATAAATTGTCGCAACAATGTGCCTGTTTTCCCTGTTACATGACTAAGAAAAAAGTCCGTCACACAGGAGTTGCGTAAACAAAGCGAGTTCTCAGTAAGTAGAATAACTTTAAAAAGAATATAAAATCCAAATTATGGTCTCATTAATTAATGAAATAAGTTATGACCTTACTGTGTGATATTAGCATGACAAACTCTAAAGCTAAGTAATAAAAGAAAAACTGAACTATAATACATTACTTTACTAGGTTTGCCTGTCCCCCTACCCACTTCAAACTCACTTGAAAATAAATATCTACAGTGAAATAACTCTCATTTACAAAAGTAAGGGGAACAAAATTTAAATTCTTGCAATCTATAATTATTACATTTTTAAAAGTCTTAGTTTTATTGTTGTTGAGATTAAACCATAAAAATTAATCGTATACTATTAATTAAATGAAATATATGACCACTGATTGACAAAGCTATACTGTGTGGGTATTTTTAAACATTTTTAAATGCAACCATGTTTATGAATTGAGCACTTGATATCATCTGCACATTCACTTAAAAAGAGAGAAATAACAGAAAATATCTAGTTACATTGTGTATTTAAGAAGAAGACTTTCCTATGTGTCAATAAAACAAAAACATATTACCATTTAAAAAACAGTGCAATATACTAAGCAAATATACACATCAACAATAAACAATCGAACGCTCCAATGATTTTCATTGGCTTTGAAATTTAATTTAAATGTTATTATAGTAAAAATATGTAATGCAAACATTTTCTGAAGGTTATTACAGAGCACTCTTACATACAAATATAATTCTCACACACATATTACATTAATAATTCTCATTTGCTATCTTCACGACGACACTTTTGTTAAATATAAAAGGTATGCTGCGTCATAAGTACAGTTTATATGCTGAGTTAATTTGTCTTTTATTTTAAAACAGAGAAAAAATTAAACGCTAGAATGTTTTTTTAAATTTCGGTTTTCAGGTATACCCCTACTCTTAATGGACCGATTTCCTTAATTTTCATAAATATTTTTATTTTATTTAAACGGTAATGCCGGGTTTTGTTGTGAAAAAACCAATATCAGTGCCACTGATTTTTAAATGTTGGGTTTCAGGTAAACCCTCACTCCTAATTGTCTGATTTCGCTGATTTTCTAAAAATATTTTTATATATAGAGTTTCATTGAGAAAAAGCAAAAATTTGGCCGATAGAGCGTTAATAGACACATACAATTATAAGCAATTATATGTACATTCGTCGTCATTTTTTGTGCCTAGTAGAATATAATAGAATAGACTAGACGATAGAGCGTTAACAGATACATAGAATTACTTGCAATTATATACTGTATATCTTTTTTTTTTTCCTTGTATTTTTGTGCCTATTAGAATAGAATATTTATTTAGAACTTTCATTACAAGGAGTATAACAAATGATTTATACTTTTCTGTGTATTGACTATTTAACAATTTGTACTCCCTATATCTGACTAGACTTCACTCGCTGCTGCACACAGGCCCAATAAACTCAAACATATAGGGCCCTTTCTACTGTTTCCAATCTACCCCCTCGCACTCTACACATTCTTCACTATGTTGCTTACCGTTACGGGTGGCCCAGGTATTTAAGGCGCGGACTCGTGAGCGGGAGGTCTGGGATTCGAATGCCGACAGGACCGTCCTCCCTGATGAGGTTTGTTCCAGGTTTTCCTCAGTCCTCATAAATGGCAAATGCCGGGAAGGTACACTAAACTTAGGCCTGGAACGTTTCCTTCCTTAAAAAAAAAAAAGCCTTTCCCAATATATCATTTCATCTCATTTATCACCAGCGTTCATCACCTGTGATGTCTCAGTAGTAAAAACGGGCGTTAAACACTATTAAAAAACTATCTTGCTTACTAATTTTTTTTATGCATTTAACTCTCACTTTACCTGGGTACATACGGATTCCCACCATCCTTTTTCTTGCTTTAACATTCAACATCTGTTTCCCCACAATTTCCTTTGGTAAATTAGATCAACTTCACATTTCCAACTTCTCCCTGTGGTTTCCTCACAGTCCAGTAATATATGCCAATTATTATCTTGTTGACTATATAACGGACATTTATCCTGCTTTCCTTACTCTTAAACCCTTCAATTTCTTAGCTCCGTTCTCGCCCATGCAAAACCTTCTCTCGCTGGTTTATCACAAATTTCGACATGTTTTCCCAGTTCAAACTCTTTTTGTACCTAGTAAGTAGGATCGATAGAGATTTGAAGACAGTTTTCAAAAATCTTTTCAAGGATGTAAAATCACAATAGCTACTACATTAACTCCGAAATTCGCTAAAAACACTCGCTATATATTTTGTTAACGATTTTACTATTTCAGTTCATTAAATTAAATTAAAATATCAGACTTTCTTTAGACAACTTCAAGACTTGTTCACATGCCGCAATTGCTACCTGTCCTTCCTATCACTTCAGTTATTTATAATGCTCAATACCCTCCTTCCTTTCTATTTCTATATAGAATAGCAAATACATAAGATTGAATAACAGCTACTGCTGATTCTAAGATTAACAATAGGATTGAATTGAAATGAGCATTGATAGGAGGTAGAATGATGTCCATAAGCATGATGTAAATAGATACTTATTAAACGTATTAAGTTTTAAAGCAGTGTAATTTTTATCGACGCACTGGGATAGATACTCTTGAGAGTATGTTATGATTTATTAGTTTTAAAAGCAGAAACAAGATTTCTGATCCGATTTCATATTGTCCACTTAAAACGCCATTCTCTATGAATCAACATTTAGTTCAATTTCAGAGTAAAATGGTGCAGCGTCATGCCATCTGCCTGGTGCCAGCTCGAGAAACCTACGCATATACAGCATTCTCTGTTCAAAGTTTTCAGAGTATATAACAACGAATCACTAAAAGGCGAATGCATAGTGAACATGTTTCTGTCTATACACCAGTTATTTTATCGCGCTAATATTACACGACTTTAAGAAGTTTAATCTGCATAAAATGCATTCAGAAAGTTATAATTGTTTTACCTTAAAGGACAATAGCCGCCATTTCGAGAGCGTCATATTAAACTTCAACAATGTGTTGAAGTTTCTGCATCCCATCGATGCCGAGGTTTCCTTGTGTGTCACAAGACGAGAAGCGAAGTGAATGAATGAATGAATGAATATTGTTTAACGCCCGTTTTTGCTACAGAGGCACCACAGGCGATGGACACTGATGATACATGAGCTGAAATGATATATTAGGAAAGGTTTTTATGGAAGGAATCGTTCCAGGCCTAAGTTTAGTGTACCTCCCCGGCATTTGCCATTTATGAGGACTGAGGAAAACCTGGAAAAAACCTCAGTCAGGAAGGACGGTCCTGGCGGTATTCGAACCCAGACCTCCCGCTCACGAGTCCGAGACTTAACGACCTCGGCCACCCGTGGCGGTGAGAGAGAGAAGCGAAGTGAAGTCGCCGCTCAGCATGGATCTCCTTATATATATAATAAAGAGGCCTCTGAGCAAAATTAATCGGCCGTTTCCCGCCCTGAATTGAACGGGACGCTGATGACTTGAGATGTTAAAGAGCGTCCGTAAATAAATAAATAAAAAACAATAAAAAAATAAAAAACTAATCTGCCTGAGTCAACCATCTACTGATAACACCATGTTTGCACGGCGGTATAAGAACGAGGGTGAAGGTAGATATGAGTGTCTGGATCGGATAGGAAGAAATGTACGCAAGAACGGCTCAGGCCAATTGTGCTTATTTCTGTGATTAAATAGTATATTGATCACATTTGGTTTTTTTTTTTTATCTAAATGAGATTTTATTGCTAATGGTAGAATGTTTTTACACTGATGTTCACGAGTTGCCCACGCGCGGGCTCGTGAGCCGACATCTGGTGTTCGATTATCACCAGAACAGTCCTTCCTGACTGATTTTTTTTTTACTTAATTTTACTCAGTTCTCATAAATAACAAATGCCGGGGAAGTACCCTAAACTTAGATCTGGAACGCTTCTTTCCTTTAAACAAAATCCTTTTCCAGTTTTTCATTTTATCTCACGTATCGTCAGTGTCTATCGTCTGGAATGCCTCAGAAGTTAGAAAGGGCGTTAAACACTATTAAAATCTTATGTCAGATAGTCTGTATTCTGAGGAATGCAAGATTTTTACTGTTAGCTACAATAGGAATATTTAGGTATTTCCTCATTAACTCAAAAGTGCAGCCTTGAGCGTCTGAACACCACGCTTTATTTCATGTCACTACAAACTGTACAAGAAACTAAAAGAGATTTAAAGTCAGTAAAGAGTAAAGCGACTGAAAACTTAATTGCAAAACTGAAAAGAGTGATGTTGTTCAGCAACAACATTTGCGATGTGCGGCCGTGCATTATCGTGGTGGTAGATCTTCCACCTAGTTACACGAAAATGTGTTTTTTGCGTATAATATGCCCTTGCAGAGTTTTGAGGACATCTCTGTAGTATTGACTAACAGTTGTGGGTGCAGGTACAACATGCTGATAAACCATTAATTAAATATCGAAAAATGAGATGACCATAACTTTCTCAGCAGAATAAATTACTTTTTTGTGTGTGTGTAATGATGGAGATTTCTACACAGAGGTTTGCTGTTTGCTCTCAGGATTGAAATGCAGCCAAGTTCCATCATCTATGAAAGAAACTCTGCATCTTCTTATAATAGCATATTCAACTGCACCGGACGCTAGCAGCTTGAAACCCGTCGTGTGCAACTTTTCACCAGATGTAATCAGAACATCTGAACGTGTTCTTAATGTTATTCGACAATTCTTTCTCACAATGAATGCACAGATGCTAAGTTTTCTTCCGTTAGACACAAACTGGAGCACCGGGTCCACTTTCCTTTGAAATTTATTGCTTTCCTTTCATCAAATATTTTAAATCATCTTAGAGCTGTGCTATAGGGAATAACAAACTCTCCATAGGCCTCAATTGAAAATTTGTTGAAAGAAAGCAGAATTTCAGAGCAGCATATTGTTCGCTGCGTGTTACATCCATTTTGGTATAGGCGGAACTGAACGTGTCTCAACTTGCCCAAATCGCAGCCGGGAACCGGAAGCGACAACAATGAAACTAGTACCACGTTTATATTAAGCACGTACCACGTTTAGATAACAAAATATTGTAAAGTTAATTTTAACGAGAGAAGTTATGCCTGTAAAAATGATCATTCTTTATTAAACAGCCCTCGCAAATTGAAAAATTACAATCATTTTACAAATTACTTTCTTGATGGAAAATAACAAATAAAATGATATTTTTGATAGTATGTTTTCATTTAAGTCTAAGGAAATGTGTTCAGTGTTCATGTTTGACATATCATAAAAGAACAGTTCTTATGACATTGTTGTTTTTAGTTCCTGTGGATCTAAGCAAGTTAAACTCGGCACAGAAGCGCTCAGTGGCTTATGGTGTAGGTTGTGGGAGGTAGTGCGTTCAACCCAAGTGGAAAAACGCTCTTAATAGGTGCGGAGTATACTTGGTACGCTTTAGCGAGGAAACATGCAGCACATAACGTGGAAATAAAGCAAGTGCTTAAATGGAGAACGGGTATTGTAAGGTGCAGTAAAAAGGAGAATAATGGGTGAAAGGAGCAGCAAATCATAAAGCCTGTTCATGGGGAGGTGTAGACAGAACGGAAACAGACCGCGCCGCTTCCTGCTCATCATGCACCACGCCTCACACGTGTTCTGCAACTATCCACACGAGAAATCCCCTATCGAATGCGCTTACTAATCGATAGGAAAGAGTGTCCTTTATTCAGGTTTTTATCATTCTGTAATGGAGCATAAAATCCAACTATAGGCATCCATGCGCATCAAATAGAATGGTTTCTCATTTGACACTTCACATACGTTGAGTGGAAATCGAAGAAATGATTATTAATAGATTTTCTTTATATGAATTGGTTAATTGACACTAAAGTTACACAGAGGTAAGGAAATTCCACTGTTTTAATATCTATGTGCTTATATTCCTGGCGTTGTAGATATACTTTCAAGGAAACGTTTAGACACATGGAAGATGTAGATTCATTGAAATGATATATTGCGTTTCACAAGCCCCAACGTTCTATGATGACAACTTACAGAGTTTTGGCAACCCGGGCATATATGAGGAGGATTTAGTCCAACGACTTTCCAGCATTTTAATACCCTCAGTAATATATATATATATATATATATATATATATATATCTGCGCTATTGGTGACTGTTTCAGTGTTTCATTTATTACTACTACTCTAGTAATTATTTTGAATTATATATACAGAAGAGCCCTAAAACGTTTGCACGTTTCAATTATTTCTTTAAAATTGCATTACCAGATATATGGAGACGGCCAAGGGGAGCCTGAAGTCATGTTTGATTTCTGCAATCACACGAGATTCACAAAATGTGCACCCAACAATTCTGATTTCTGTTTGACTAAAAGATGTAAAATCTAAACCTAATGAAAATACTAGGGTATCTGTTACATAGAAACATACAGGGACGTCACTTCCTGGGTTCTGCCAAACTGCTCCTTTTCCTTAATACAATAGTGTACATATCTCAAAACAACCATTTTTGAACTTTGTGACTTCTGCCAGAACGACGTCGAAATTACATACTAGATGCATTCTTGTGGGAAAAGTACATACATAAGTCGACTTCATTCTTCGCAAATCAAGAACATTCATAATCATCAAAGTGTACAGTTAACTTCAAGAGCAAACGCGAGATAGAAAGATAAATATTGTGCTAGTTATGACGAGTTTGTTTAGCAAGGGCTTGAATTTACTCTTAGTAGCAGAGCTGTCAGTTTGGCAGAAAATAGCTAATGTTGACATTGTTTCTCAACTTCCTATTATAGTCTTGAGCTACTGCGGTGAAATATGATGAAGTTATGTGAAATACGGGCAATGCTTTACTTATAGAAGTAGTTAAAACAATTAACTAACAAGATTTTAACACCAAGTCAAGATTCGCGTTTGCTAATTGATTTATCTATTGGGAAATTCTTTTTCTTTCATGAAAACTCAGTGAGGGAAGTTGTAAAAATGTCAAGTGCTTTAAGTTAATCCTGCATACAATGAAAAATGTAAAAATAATCATTCAAAATCGTTGAAAAAGAAAACTAATTTTGATTAAAACAATGGAAAATGCAGGTCTTTAGTCATCAGTTATTCCATATTGATTACAGATGACTTTAAAAAGTGCTCTAGCGGGACCAATTACTCTGCATTCTTTGCATTTACGATTACCTATAATTTCTATAGCTTAATTGTTGTATAGTATATTTTTAGGTGTTAACGACTCACGTGTGTACATATTTCAGTAATACTAATCTGGCTACACGTTGTTTAACACTATATGCGACAAAACCCCACAATCAACAATGTTTTCTTGTTAACAATTACACTAGCGGTGTCACGCTCAGCAAATGCAAATGTTTCATCAATATGTCAATTGGACGTGTAAATGCCATTTTAAATTGTTATGATGACATCCACAGCCTCAGGATAAAAATTATACTTAAATGTAGAATGAGTCAGTTTACATTTATTAGCTGTTAAATTTATATAAAGTACTATTTATAGCTTTAATTATATTACTTGAGATTCTAGCGCTCTGTAAAATCCTTTACAAGTTCGACTCGCTGAGGAATTTGCTCCTGCGTGATGGACTTTTTATCAATGTGACAGTACCATTTAAAAGTTAATTTGGAGTTCCGTAAATCGCTCAAAGCTCAACTGAGAATCTCCGCCACATCCGTAACGAAAGCACTGAATTTACATTAGCATTACTCAATAATATTCCAACCATTCTGCTAGCATAATTGAAAATATTGCCTTATAGTAACAGAGATACAAGCGGAGTGATCGGAATTATGGAACAGAATGTAAATTACATCATCTGTGAGCCCAGATTTCCATAAATTGGTGTGTGAGTTCATTCATCACGACCAGGACTTCATGTTGCCAACAGACATCTCAGAACCCGGTTACAACACGATCCACAAGAAACCAGTTCTCTTGTTTTCTTGCGGTTTCTCATGGCACTAGTTTCAGATTTTTCGGACGCATGTTTTGGTTCATATTCCAAAAGCCGAAATGGACAGGACGGTTGAGGAACATGTTTTCCACACAATAACTCAGAAATTGCGCTTTGCACAACAATCGTTCTTAGGTGCAAGAGATATTGCTGCTTAATCCACCACACTTTTATCTTTGATTATTTCGCTCATGCATCACAAACTGATTCATCATTAGAATACGTTGAGTTTCAGCAAATTAAAACTGGATATCTTGAAGATATTGCAGTGTAATTTCATTACAATTTTATCACAAATAATATCATGAGAGGGTCTGAGATTACCTATAAATTCACGAACGTATTGAATGAATTTACCTGGAAAGCTCAGGCCCTCGAGTGATACTTATTAGCACTATTTTACGAATCAAATAAGAATTCAAATATAATTCCTCTAAAATTGGTTTACAAAATTGTAATAATGGTATATTTGTATTTAACTTTATCAAGTAATCTTGTTGTCGGTCCTGGTGGTATAGTGGTTATCATACTTGCCTCCTAAATCCAAGATCGAACCCGGGCAGGACCGATGGATTTTTTCGGGCATAAAAATCCTAAAGATGACTTCCTTCGAAAGGGAAGTAAAGCCATGGGTCCCGTGTCGTACATTTACGGCACGATAAAGAACCTCAAGCCTGAAAGAGAGGTCTCCGAGCAAAATTTGTCGGCCGTTTCACGCCCTGGGTTGAATGGGACGTTGATGACGTGAGATGTTAAAGAGCGTCCATAAATAAATCAATCAAAAAAAAAAAAAAAAAAAGCAATCTTGCGACAGAAGAAAGCCGCTTATCAGTAATGCCAATAAAGAAGAGTAGTTGCATAAAGAAGCCCATGTGTAGAAGATTGTGATATTTCAAAATGGAGTGTCGAGATGTTATTAAATTCTTTACAAAACAAAGACTTACTACAAATGAAATTAAGCAGCGATTGGACGGTATATATGGGGAAAGCATCCCCCTCATATTCCACCGTAAAAGAATGTGCCAAAGTTTTTCGAATGGGTCGAGAAAGCATTAAAGACGAAGTGCGTGTGCAGGTCGGCCGTTGCCCTTGGAGGCGCTCACTCCTGAAAACATCGCTCTTGTGAAAGGAGAAATTATGGAAGACCGGCGGCTCAAAGTTACAGAAATAGCACAAAGGTTGGGCCTTTCCCTTCGAATTATGCATGAAAATTTAAATATAAATAAGGTTAGTGCAAGATGGGTGTCTAGACTTCTTTCCTCAGTCCATAAGTAGCAACGAGTCACCTGTTGTCAGACATTTTTGAAGCTCTGTAGTGGCAACGAGAGAGAAGTTGTACAAATCATTGTTAGATGAAACTATGATCCTCTACTACGATCTCTTGTTCAAAAGAGAAGCAATGGAGTGGCGTAAACCTAGCGAAGTACCATCTCTAAAGGCGAAGGCCACTCAGTCAACCAAGAAGATCGATCATGGCCACAATCTTTTGGGACTGTGAAGGAATGCTCTTAATCGACTTCAAGGAGAGGAACACCACAGTAAATGGGGAGTACTTTGCTGGCCTACAGCACAGACTACGTGGTTCCATCAAAGAGAGAAGGCGAGGAAAGCTGAGTGGTGGTGTGCGCCTTCACGACAACGCGCTTGTGCACACAGTTCTTGTTGCAAAGGAAGCTGTGAAGAAATGTGGCTTCAAGGAGATCGACCATGCACCCCAAAGTCCATATCTAGCTCCCAGTGACTATTTCCTCTTCTCAAAACTCAAGAAGGACCTTTGAGGAAGGAAATTTTAATTCAAAGACGTGAGAAGTATATTACAATATTGAAAAGTGAAATATAGTTTTTGTCTTTATCATACCTTGAAAATGGTTAGGCCGGAAACTTGTGGAAACTTTGTATTCTGTGGTTTGTAATTACTAATGATATGATCAATTTGCACATTTGAAGCATCAACAAAACGCTTTGAAGAATCTTCCATTTTGCGTTATGATTGTCGATTGGCCATGCTTTTGCTGCTATCAATAGCTCCCCCACCGCCTCTAGCAAAAGCAGCCAGTTATGCGCGCTCAAGAATTATATAATGGCGTGATTAAACGGAGTTTATATATTTTTTTCTCGATAATTTCATTCCGTAATCCTACTGTGATTGGTCAAAATTCAAAATGTTGTTTAGTTTCATTGGTCGATTTTAGGATGACATCACATGAGTGAAATAGCCCTATTACCTATTTCGGCTTACTTTATCAGAGGTAAACTCAAGAAATAACTTACTATGTCATACTACATACAATCGCTGGTAAATACAAATTCATTGAAGCAACCACTTGATTACGTCGCTGCCCCTTTCGGCGTGTTTAACAATCTACCGAAGGATTACCTATAATTTCTAAAGCTTAATTATTATACATCCCTTTGTACATCTTCTTTCAGTAATACTAATCTGGCTACTCATTGTTTATAACACTATACGTGACAATATCCCAGAATCAACAGTGTTTTCATGTCAACAACTACACTAGGGGTTTCCCGCTCTGCCGTAAAGTTAGTTGAAACTAACAATACATACAATATATCAATTAATTTTAAATTGTTATGATGACAACCACAGCCTCAGGATAAAAAGTTTAATTTCATGTACCCTAACACAATGAGTATTCACATTTATTAGTTGTTCAATTTATATAAATGAATTATCATAGCTTTAATCATATTACTTGAGATTCTGATTTTCTTTAGATAGGTA
Source organism: Metallyticus violacea (assembly GCA_030762175.1). Taxonomy (NCBI): domain Eukaryota; kingdom Metazoa; phylum Arthropoda; class Insecta; order Mantodea; family Metallyticidae; genus Metallyticus; species Metallyticus violacea. The sequence continues at coordinate 23,371,023 of CM060834.1, forward strand.
ATATACAGAACATACATTTTATCTTTCCACGTTTGCATGCATCTACATCGGCAGCACTAGCTACACGTGCTGCCATCAAGAAAATGCGTAGTCATTGATGCTGGGTGAGCAAATTTTGAGTTTTTCGTGCACAGCGGCAGGACTATGTGGGTTGCACGGTCATACGGCAACATGATTTGGCGCTTTACCAAACTAAACGTGAATACTGGAGGCGCTGGCTAGTAATATTGCACAAAAACAATAACTTGAAAATACATATATTTACTCATGTTACTCAAGGAGGCTGAAGTTGGAAATGTTTCCTTCATTTTCCGAACATTTTTGACATCAAGTAATGAATTCCTATTGGGAAATTGAGCACATTTCTTGACGCATGGTCGTCTTCAGTTCTTCTGAGGCGTGTGGATTTGTTTTATACGCGTTCTCTCTTGATCGTACTATTCGCTTCTTATCCTGAACTTTTCACGTTTCTCAAATTCGTCAATTTATGAATCGCAGCAAGACTTGCAGCTATAATTAACGGGTTTTTTCTTCCTGACAGCAAGAGCTGATTCTATGCGCACACACATTTGTAAATCAACACTCACCATGGAATAGAATACTTAGGCCCATTATTAGAACATGTGCGGTTTCGACAACCGTATAGTTGAGATTGGTGACGCGTTCCCATGGAACTTGCGATTCCTAACCGTTGCCTTGGCCGATATTGCATTTGGATTGACTGATTGATGGACCCGTGCGCATCACCACTTGACATTACCCGCAGGGCTAAAATCACTTAACTGCTGCAAGAAGCTGGTGCAAAGTACAAAGTGCCCAAGTGCCCCAGCGGCTAGCCAGAAGCGAGCGACAGCAGAGAGAGAGAGGAACTTATCCACACGCACTTTACTTTCTAAAAAAGGATAGGGGCGGGCAAATCACTGTAATGAGAACATTATTAGGCGGGTGAAATATTGTAACAATGGGAAATGTGCTCTTATTCCTATTCGCAACTAATTCATATATACATACACTAACCTAATCTGTCGACTAACCTCGGGCTAATCCTAGAAACCAGTGGACCCTGTGATTTAGCGAGTAAATCATTGTAATTGTGGCAAATCTCCTTAAACTCTGGTAGGGGCGGAAGCATGCTAATATTCAAACATCTTCACAGTGTATCTTGGTGCTGTAACCGCCTACACTATTGCACCGTTGATTCTAAAGCGTTATTATCTAGCTAATAGCCATGCCAGTCACTACCTTTGGCTCTCTCCCTTGTCGCTCACTTCTGGCTAGCCGCTCGGGCTCCTGGGCACTTAGCACCAGCAGTAATAAAGTACTTTTAGCCCTGCGGGTGACGTCAAATATCTCCTCACCCGCTTAATGCCTGTTATTATATGCAGTACCGCGCTGAGTTTCAGAACCGTATGTCTGTTATTTTATGGGGCAGTTTAAAATCCACAGTCTATAAATCTAACTCCGCGAACACTGGATGAACTGCAAAACGTATGAGAAGAAATGGCAAACATTTCGGAAGATGAGTTGTAATATGTAAATCAAAATTAGTTTAAAAGTTGCAACCACCTGCCACGCAGCAAACGAGTAACATTTTAGCATCATCTTAGAAAATGGTTAACATATTGTAGGTAACGCGGCTGGCGTAATGTGTACAACTACTTTGTATAGTGCCGTCTTCAGTCTACTTGAACAAGCGAGGAAAGATCAAGTGTATGCACAATGTAAACCTCTGATAAATTCCTATTATTGATATATTTTAAGAATTATTAGTATTCAAAGAATTCCATGAACTGAGGATAATTCTACTATTAATATGATTTTCTTTCTTTGGATCATCCATTTATCTAATGACCGAGGCGGCTGTGTGTACTGCATCGGTCGATAAATCTTCGCTCAAGGCCAGAAGGGCTACACTAGAGTCAGGTAGATTAGGCGCAGAGGAGTTGGTAGTAGAAATACTAGAGCGATAGTCTAATAGTCCCTAAGTTATGTATTTACTAAAGTTACGGAAGGAGATACTGGAATTACCATGCTGGCATCTGCTTATGAAATTTCTCATGACCCCTCTTAATTCTCTTCAGGTTCTCTTAAATCATTTATTTCTTCTAAAGTGTTTGTGGATACTATTAATTTATGATCGCATTACTACTTAGAACTAGATCACCTGGAAATTTCCTTCAATAGCAAGATTATTTCTTAATAGCAAGAGCGGGCTCAGTACAGACATATGAATAATAAATGAACCCTTCGTTCATTTCTATTCGTTGTAGAATAGAATAATAAGACCTAGTTTTGCCATTTAGTATTCTTGGCAGAGTTAATTTTAGGAATAGATGCATATTGTTCATTTAACTGTTCAAATGACCCTTGGCTGAATGGCATGAGACTCAAGACTAACGTAGCAATTCAGTAAAACCCGCCCGTCCGCTCTGATTCGTGTAGCCCGGCAGTCCCCTGTCGTCGCGTCACTCATCAGATAATTGGATGACTCGATATTTTTAAAGAGCCTTCACATTTTTGGTTTTAATTTTTGTAGGACAGTCACTGCAGATTGTGACTATTATAGTGAAGATGCACATCGCATATACATTTCCTCTCGATTGTTTCCTGCCAGCTATACTTGGATAAGCATGTGGCAAAAGGTTCGTTTAATTGAAAAGTTATTTATTTATCTAAAATGCCTATGAAATCATTTCTTATTTTAAGAAACCCATGAGTACTGTATTATGCGATAGAATACATTTATTTTAATGATATTTTCGGAGTCCTTGACTGTAGTTTATGTATTCCTCTTTTATATAACCTTGATATCCACTAGAAAGTTTCGGAAATTCTGTGTGCGTATTCTTTGTTCTTCACAGCACACCTTGCTTATATTTTGAAATTCACTACCGATTTATGAATTCCATTTCACATTTTTTTATTCCTTCGTCGCTCACTTTTGAAAACGGGTGTAACTAACGGTAAATTATTCAAATTAGCTACTTGCTTACTAGGCAACTGCGAAACAATATGAATAACTCCGACAAAAGATATGCTTCTTGCAGGACTCAAAATAAACAAACGACAAAGGAGCCGCTTGGAACAACAGTGCTGCAGTGGAATGGAAAGAAAGTAAAACGCTGTCCTTACCGACTTTTCTCGGTGCCTACAGGTTGTATCCATTACAGAGGTATAGGGTTTTGTGTTTTTATTGAATTTCACGGTGTTTGACCATACACTCGCCGCCGAAATATGAAACTAGACTGTCTCCTTGCGCAGTATAGGTTGTGTATCAAATCTGACAACCATAAATGAATGCCTACTTGAAAAATCGATATTATTGATTACACAAGATTAAAGCCCATAATATTGCTGCATCACGTTAAAAATATTTCATGGATAATTCTTTTAGAAAGTATCATGGTTACGTTCATATTGGCCTTTGATAGCTTTATTTTAAATATGTTTTCAAGTCGATTAATTTTGGCTTATACGCTGCAGGTCATTAAAACCGCGCCATTGTGGTGTTTGTAATAGTCATGCGGAAATGATGCCACTCTTTTCGTTCCGTTGATTGACGGAGCCGTTGGGATCCTTTACGTATGTATGTTCGTCCTTCCTCGAACTCATATTCGTTTTGCTGTGAATGCATTTCGTCCAATACGAGCAGCAATTTTTCAGAATGACTTCCCACATGCTCAGTATGCCCTTGATCAAATTCAGATTTGTTGGTAGAACTGTCGTATTTTTGACGAGTCATTATCGTTCCTTCTGAGAAAATGTGGGGTTGGTTTAACATATTTTTTTATGGACGCTGTAATTTTAATAGCCAGCAATGCATTAAATGACTAGCAACAAGAAGCATACATATAAAACAATTGCAGACCATGTGCAGTAAAGATTTGATATTACTGTAAACATATGAAGAAACAAGGAAATATGCACAAATGCCTCCGTGGAAATCAAAGTAACTTCCCTGCATTACTCCTATACTTCAATTTAATTTTTTCTTATATTCTGCACGTGTAGAACCTCTTTCTGCGTTCTTCACACTAAATTATACATAAGTAGCTTCCTATTGCACATTTTCCTTCACTCTGTGTCCCCATATTGGTATACTGATATATGATATTAACCTAAGCGCTACTTTTTACACTGCATACATCACGAAGTTCACCTTGGCGGTTACTGTACCAAGGATGACAGATAACTTTATTATATTGAGAAAAGTTATGAAACGAAACACCTGCTGCAACCAAATACGACTTGCACTGAAGGAAAGGGGGAAGGTGGGCGGACGCACTGACTTCTGTTTTATGGATTCAGTTTAACTGTCGCTCTGCATACAAACTTCTGTAAGGTATCAATTTATCAAAGCGGCAGCAGAAATTGCGGGAAACCAGAAAACCATATTGCAGTCTTCAGTTCTTGGTAAACTTCGTTCTTTCCAAATAACTTTCCTAGATGGGATGATGCAACAAATTTTACAAAAAACAGAGAACTGAGTGAAGCATTACGATGTAGGCTGCGTACGTTTCCGACCTACCGTAGTAAAGGCAAGACCGACTACATTACCTAGACCCCAAAGCACGTATCGACAGTATACAAAATGGCGGAAATTGAAATCCGACTATGAATCACATTGCCTTGATTTTTTTGGTTCGTTGCAGTGGTTTAAAGTTGGAAGTAAGTCAACAGTAGTGTGTTATTTCTTTGTTTTTTTATTAAGTTAATATTGATTTGGTGAAATTACACCAGAAACTTGTGTAATAGAATGTGTTTAGTGCTGTATGGGTTGCTCTTGTTGTATATGTTGAGACAGTGAACAGCATAATAGCACGTCTAAATGTCCTAAAGAGCAGTAATTAAGGAGGAGTGGATAAAGAGTGTAAATCGTACAAATTTTGAAGTTAATAATGAAACTATAGTGTGCATGAAACATTTCGTACTAATTTTTTCCTATCCAATATTCCCTAATTTACCATCGGATGTGACAATGAGGCTTAGAAAGTTAATTTTTATTAGAATTGCTTTCATAATTAGTAATTACCGTATTTACGCGAATCTATTGTGCCATCGAATGCAATGCGCACCCCAAATTTAAAACTTAAAATCATAAAAAAAGATTTTGGCATATTTTTGTACGGCGTCTTACACATAAGCCCGGCCACTTCATAAAAAGATCAGAACATACAATTTATAAGTAGACTATTGTTACACCTTGGAGCACGTAGGACAAAATCCATAACTCGTGCTGTTGCCAGAATAGTTGGTATGTGAAGGTCAAAGAAGAAAAAGTTATTTCTCATTGGTGTCACTTGTCACAAGTTACAAGTTCTTCCTCCTTTCAAGCACAAATTCCGAAACTTTTTCTTCAATGTCAGGATGTCTTCCTTTGCGAGGACAGTGAATTTCTTCCTACTATCTTTAGTTGCAAATAATGTCAATTTCTGTTGCCGCCACAAGCAAACGTTGCTCTCAGCTACATTGAACTCTTTTCCTGCCTTTCTGTTACCATTTTTTTCAGCATAAAGAATTACTTTAAGCTTGAAAGTATCACCATAAGATATTCTTCTCTGTTTGCCCTCCATTTCGTGACTACCTACTATTCAAACGCTCTATGCAATAATAGGCCAACAGTAAATGTAAAGTAGTCGAGAATTGCAACAATGCATTATAACATAATAAAGAGAAGTTTGAATGAAGTTACCGGCGAACTATGGAACGAATTTGCACTTGAATGTAATGCGCACGACAATATGAAACACTACATTTGGACAAAAAGGTGCGCATTAGATTCGCGTAAATGCTCTAAAAACTGCAAGAATTAAAACTTTACTCATAATACACAGCAAACAACACCAGAGAGTTGGGTACATTAGACCTAGGTCATCACAACAGAAAACATATTGGATCATGCATACTATAACAACCCAATTTAAGACATTCTTTTATTTTTTTACAAAACGACTGATTTTGTACTAAAACATTCTTCTCCAGTGCATGTCTCGGGAAACGCGGATTTCACTTGGTATTTGGTATGTAACGTTGAAAAGGACTTGTCATTGCCAACACGCTTTACTAGCCGCCAGATGACGTCATGCCTCTTGTTTGGCGTGAGTCAACACAAAGCACGTGGCCATGGAGCACCCACACTGGCTCAGGCATCTGAGGGCTCCAAAGAAACAACAATGTTAAACGATGCTTATACTATTATTCCTCAACTTCTGCCCCTTGTCGTTTTCTCCGTCTTATAACCAACCGTTGTTACAAGTTGTTAAAGCGACTTCTCGTGCAGAAACAGAAGCGTGATAGATAATTGGCATGTGAATGAAATGAGCGGACTGGCTGCTGCGCAGTCGCTGGGTAAGGAAGTCTGCGAGGCATGCAAATGAAATGTAAATAACATTCCAGTTCTTGCACAAACACATTCCTTGGCATTACTTCCTTGACAGGATTCCAAGTGAGAGAGCAGGTAAATATACGGGTGCCATTCATTCTCTTGACACTTTTTTATTTGTTTTCCAAGAGATAATGGATTTTATTACAGAGGTGGAAGTTTGTTTTTCTAAAGCTTTCTTCGCTGCAGGGACGTCGTCCCACCTGTCGACGGCTGAATCGATTACTCTGCTTCCCGTGACATAATGAAGAAGGTAATGGAACGAGAGATGCAGGGATTTCCGGTTACTTCGCATGACAAAGTTTAGATAAGTAGCTCTAGTGTAACTTACATTAGAGTGCAAGCATTACCCACTTAGCTCTAGAGCACTCGCTGGTACACAGTTTGCTTTCTGGGCAGTGCTAGCAGAATTACCTGTAACGCAAGTCCTTCAGTCCTTCCAACAGAAGTTTTCGAATGTGCTTATCACCCTCTGGGGTTAACACAATTCCCAGTCCGGATGTTGATGATTTAAATGCCTTAAATTGCATTAAAATCATACAAAAATAACCCAAACGTTTTTAAAATCCATGAAAAGTAAGGTAGGCAGTAGTGTATTGTTTTATTAAATGTAATTACTATATTTACCTATGTTTTACACTCACTTGCAGTAAATAAAAAGGGACTGAAAAAGTTCACGCAAGAGCTGCGTAAAATAAGCGAATTGTCATCGAGTTAAATAAATTTACAAATTAACATAGAATCCAAATTATGGTCTTATTAATTAATGAAATGTAATAAATCATGGTGTTACTATGGTATTAGAATTATTGCAGTCTATAAGTATTTACAAAAGAGAAAGCACATTTTATTATTATTATTATTATTATTATTATTGTTTAAATTAAACCTAATAAACTAATTGTGTACTATTAATTAAATGAAGTATGACTACTAATAGATAAAGCTATACTGTATGGGTATTTTTCTACATTTTTAAATGTAACCACTTGTATGAACTGAGCCCTTGGTATCATCTTTACATTCACTAATACAGAGAAAAATGACAGAACGTTTCGAATTACATTGTTTTTTTTTAAGAAAAAGTGGATATGTGTCAATAAAATAAAAATATATTACTGTTTAAAAACAATTACATTATACTAAGCAAGTATATACAATCGACAATATACAATCAAAAGTTTGATCGATTTTCAATGGCTTTGAAATTTTATTTAAATGTTATTGTAGTAAAACATGTAATGTTAACGTTTTCTGAAGGTTATTACAGAGCGCTCTTACATACAAATATAATTATTAAACACATATTAGATTAATGTTTCAAATTTGATATCTTCACGACAATGTTTTTGTTAAATATAAATCATATGCATCGTTATATGCTGAATTAATTTGTCCTTTTATTTTAAAACAAAAGAGATAAAATTAAACGCAAGAGGGTTCTTTTAAATTTCGGTTTTCAATATCTCCTACTCCTAATGGTGAATTTCTCCAATTTTTATAAACTATTTTTCTTAATTTTTAAATGGTATATACCAAATTTTGTTGCCAAGAAACAATATTGGTGGCGCTAGAGCGATTTTTAAATTTTGGGTTTCAAAACCTCCACTTCCAATGGGCCGATTTCCTAGATTTTTAAAATCTATTTTTCTCTTTTATTTAAATGGTACATAAGGGGCTTTGCTGAGAAAAAGAAAATGGTATCCCTAGAGTAACTTTTAAATTTTGGATTTCAGATAAACCCCCCACTCCAATTAATCTGTTTTCACTGCTTTTCAGAAACCATTTTTATTATTTGATTTAAATGGCACATGCCGAGTGTTGTAAAAAAAAACAAATATTGGTAGAGAAAATTTTAAATGTTGGATTTCAGGTAAATCCCCGCTCATAATTACCCGATTTCGCTGATTTTCTGGAACTGATTTTCTTGTTTTAATGGCATATATCGAATTTCATTACGAAAAAACAAATGTTTGTGCCGCTGGAGAGATTTTTAAATGTTGAATTTCAGGTAAACCCCCATTCCTAATAATCTAATTTTAACGATTTTCAGAAACTATTTTGCTTATTTCATTTCAGTGACATATACTAAGTTTTCTTTAAACAAATTTAAATTGTTGTCACTAGAGAGGTTTTTAAATTTCGTATTACCCCACACTCCCGGTAGCTTCATTGCCCTTATTTTCAGAAACTATTGTTATTAATTTATTTTAATGAAATACACATAGTTTCGTTGAGAAAAACAAAAATGTTGACTGCTTGAACGATTTTTATTTTTTAAAAAATGTTCCCCGTCCCCAATGGTTCAATTTTGCTGATTAACGAACCGGACGAATCGTTTGTTAATTGATGGTTATATGCCGCGTTTCGTTGAGAAAAAATAAAAATTTTATTTTCTCAAAAACGTTTAATGTGGGTTATAGGATTCATGCATATTGCCTACGGCCACGGATGGCTCGAGGTCGTTAAGGCGCGGACTCGTGATCGGGAGTTCTGGGGTTCGAATCCGGCTAGGAACGTCCTCCCTGACTGCGTTTTTTTTTTCTCCAGGTTTTCCTCAGTCCTCATAAATGGCAAATGCAGGGCAGGAACCCTAAACTTAGGCCTGGAACGTTTCCTTCCTTAAAAAATCCTTTCCCAGTTTATCATTTCGTCTCATGTATCACCAGTGTTCACCGCCTGTGGTGCCTAAGTAGTAAAAACGGGCGATAAGCACAATTTTTTTTTTAAAAAAAATGTATGGTAGCACAAAATTGAACTTGGTATAAACCATTTACCTATAATTTGACCTATTTTGCCTCTCTTTCATTATAGCACAGTGTTCCACAGCGTTTATTCGCGTATTTTTTATTATTATTGATGCGATGATTTTAAGTCAATTCAGGTAGCTGTGCAGACGCACACGTTTATTACTTTAGAGACTTAAAATAAACCCTGCGGGATAATTTATTATAACTGACTACATTTTCCACATCAGCCAATTCACAAAGAATTCAGAAACTGAGAAGCGAGCTGGCAAACTCCGCTTAACGGCATATCTTTGAAACCGCCTATAACAACCCGAGCTGTTTAAGTTGGGGTTCAATGGTCCAGCAAAGGTAAGTCATATTGCTCTCAATGTTGCAGCAAATAGTAATATGGCGCCCTCTGGTTTCTACTTTATGGATACATGTAGTAACTAATTCATTGTGACCATTGAGCCCATAAAGACATACCTAATCATACTCTACCGTTTAGGTAGATTTTCCGGAAAAAGTCGTGTTATCATCCCTATAGTATCTCTCCTCAGACATTCCAGCGACGCTACACTGGGATATTTAAAGAAAAGGGAGCGCTTTTTAAAAGAGATCGAAGAAAATATTAATTGACATCTTTTTTACATTTGCAATTGGGAAGGTAGATTACCATGCGACCTTCTGTACACAGTTTTATACCCATGCTCTACCCCTGAACATTTCTATTTAATTCAAAATTTTATTTTTACCTCAATTTTCCGTTTACTCTTCCTGCAGACTGCTGTACTTCTATTAATATAATGATAAGTTCGCTTTTTGAACATTTTCTTTTCAGTTTTGGGAACAGTCTGAAGTCGCTGGGAGCCTGGTCTGGAGAATATTTAGAAGGTTCCAGCTGTTCCAATCAATTGCAGTCATTGCAACGAAGGAATTGTAAGTAAAGGCATTGTCATGAAGAAGAGCATGCTTTTGAAATTACAGTTGCTTAATAACGATCTATTGTGGCTCATCTTTACAAAGAATAACCTACCAGAATGCCTTCTGGTACATTCCAAACACACACCGTGTCTCAGATGGTAACGCTTGGGACTCGCATTGGAGAATCCCGGGTTCAAATATCATGGGATCGGCCAATTTTTCAATTTCAATAAAATTCCCAAATCTTACGATTTATACTGAACGAGGGGAATTTTAATGGAATCTGTGAGCATATGGGTCTTCGATTTTCTTTCAATAACTTTTGTAGCCATAACTTTTATTTTATGTTATTTTTGCTGAGGAATTCGCTATTTTACGCAGCTCCTGCGTGATGGACTTTTTTTAAAGCGTTTTTCATATTGGGAACGTGTTGTCTGGAAATTTATCCCTAAATGCATGTGTCGATCTGCAACACGACTTTCTGCACTTGATGTATGCCTTGACGATATTTGATGTGAATATCTAACTATTGCACAACGCACTGTACTATCTAATGAAATCTCACTATGGATTGCACAACGCAACTGTCCTACTCTGTAGAAATCATGCTCGACATGACTGGAAGAGAGAATGGCCCCGCAAATGCAATGGGAAATCTCAGCAATTGGAAGGGGAAGCGGTAGGGCTTCCGATGATCGGTCGATCTAAGTTTGGGGGCTTTTGAACGCTCTCACTGTACTTCCCTATAAATGACAGCATCGTTAGTAAACAGCAGTGTAACCAACTTTTGCGCACCTCCAGTTCTAATGCCTAATCACTGTGGTTTTAAATTCTACCATACTTCTTAGTGATGATCTCTTTCTGAATGACACAACTAGGAATAAAATATTTAAAAAACACGGCATTACTTTATGAATGGTTCGTCTTATGTAGGCAATAAAAACAGTTGATATCAAAATGATCCCGGAAATGCTTCGTTTCCAAAATTTTGAGGGCAATGATACTCAACTTTTCACTAGAATTAAATATTCAAAAATGTTTATCTTCTGCCTAAGTTTGATCTCCTAATGCCTCGAGAAGACGATCCAAATATTGGTACGTTGTAATTTTTATGACAATCTGCCACAATTGGGCAACGGAGAGTCCCCAAGTCATGCATTGAGCTGAACATGTCAAGAATTGAGTGCACATACCAACGAGTCATCGACAAGATTCTCCGCACTTGGGTGATTGCACCGCACGGGAGAAAGTTGGTAATCCTGCATTTCTGACATTCCTTCCTTATAAACCGTTTTTAGCAGGTAATCCGCCCACCGTTGCTAAGGTTTGTACTTTGGAGTGTGAGCTTCTTTAGTGGTTAAGTGAACACAATAACTGTACGCTCGGCCGGCGGTCAAGGCTTCCACCCGAATTCGCTTTTCTAGTGAAAACTCGGCTACACAATAACTGCGGAGCGACTTCTCGATTATAAGGTAAAGAAAAGAACTATGTGTCTTAGACACAACTTAAGAACTCAAAAACAAAGAAATTCCGCATCCATATTGTAATAAAATATCACTAATCTGTACATTTTGGAAATCCATTCCCTAAGTAAATGTGGTGAATATATTTAATATCCGGTATATTTTTCATGATTCTTGAAACTTTTTATGTAAATATTACGTTAGGGACATCGCGAGGACATAGCCCTAAGAAGTTGCACTTAATAGGTCATTACAAATCACTTGGCAAGGAAATTTATAGGAATTTTTGTTAAATTATATATATATATATATATATATATTCATTAGATTACACTACAAGATCTATAACATTCTTCCAGGTTAACAAAGAGTAAGTGCTACAATTTTACATACTGATGTAGCTGTCTTACGTTTTCGAGTTGGAAGGAAGGAAGATGTCTCACACACGATAAATCCTGCCTGTTTGTTGGTAGTCGGTCCTGGTGGTGTAGTGGTTACCATACTTGCCTCCTAAACCCAAAACGCGGGTTCGAACCCGGCCAGGACCGATGGATTTTTTTCGGGCGTAAAAATCCTAAGTATGGCTTCCTTCCTATGGGAAGTAAAGCCGTGGGTCCCGTACATTTACGGCACGAAAAAGAACCTCAAGCCTGAAAGAGAGGCCTCTGAGCAAAATTTGTCGGCCGTTTCACGCCCTGAGTTGAATGGGGCGCTGATGACCTGAGACGTTAAAGAGCGTCCATAAATAAATCAATCAAAAAAATGTTTGTTGGTATGTTTGCGACTCCCTTATTCCTAGCGTTCTCCAAGATTTGCTACATACGCGAGGAAACTCCCAAAACCAGCACAAACTTGCTTAGAAGTTTCTACGTAATTGACAACCATCCGCCACTAACGGACATTTTCTTTAACGGACATCCCCCCCCCCCATTGATTAACAAACCCAACACAGTAATCTAAAGAATACATACGCCACAATGTGTATAATACTTTTGTTGCCTGTGTCTATAAAAATTTGTCCACTTCATCAATGCAGTTTTTTATGCATAATAGTGTGCTGACACATTCATTATTGGATGGGCTTATAGCACCAGGTGCCTTTGTAATCAAAGTTTTCTTTTTCTTTTCTTTCTTTCTTTTTTTTTTTTTTTTTTTTAATTCTCCAGCCTTTGTCGACTTAACCCTATGTTGCAAGGCAGCAGCTTTTGGAACCTGGACGGGGCCCTTCAGAATAATATCAGCCGGGTCAACTGATCCTGGATTTTTAATGAGGTTTTAACTCCCCTCCCAACCCTTTTCTCAAGCTGGCTTGGGACGAGCTAGGGCGGAAAACAGCAGAATATCGAAGATGACGTTGGGATGGAATGCTAAGAAGAAAAGTCTTGAGAACAGTGGAAATGGGTGGAGTAAGAAATAGTATGTTAAGTAAAGGATCGACGGAAGAGAACCCGGAGAGAGAAGCAGATGTAGAAGTAAAAGTTCTTGAGTTGCAGGATTTCCATTGTGATGTTAAAAAGTTTTTAAATAAAAAAAAACCCGCATTTATATGACTATGTTTATGGAATAAGCAAAGGTTGCCAAACATTAAACAACTGGAAAAGTTTGAGGGAAATGGAGTATGGAACGAACTTTTAAATAGTTTAGTTATGGGAACACAGTAAATCCTTTAAAAACTGGCAGAAAGCTTGGAGGCAGCAATACGAAAATGGGAACTAAAAATATGAAAACGGTATGGTCTGCTTGACTGAACATTTGTATTTCAATTAAGATTATATAAAGTTACATCTAGTATTTTTAGGGAGCTTCATTTTTCTTTTCTTCCTTTGTTTCTGTAAAGTATGTGGAAGGGAAGTTGACCCTAGTAGTTCTTTTGAATTTTCTTAAGCTGTCAATACGAGCATATTTTCCTGAGTCGTCTCGTTAAAAATGGTGAAAAATGAAATTATCGCTTCATTTCTGACCTTCAAATCATGAGGATCTCTATCAGTCCGCCAATTTTGTGTCCATATTTTTGTGGGTAAAACTGTAACTACAAGTATTAAGTACGCTGAAGGAATTTTAATGATTATCTGTAATATGTTTTTTTTTAATGGTGTTTAACACCCGTTTTTACTGCTGAGGCACCACAGGCGGTGGGCACTGATGATAAATGAGAATGATAAATAGGGAAAGGATTTTTTTTAAAGAAAGAAATGTTCCAGACTTAAGTTTAGCGTTTTTTTATATGATTTGTTTTATTTACGGACGCTCTTTAACATCTCAGGTCATCAGCGTCCCATTCAATTCATAGTGTGAAACGGCCGATAAATTTTGCTCAGAGGCCTCTTCTTTCAGGCTTGAGGTTCGTTTGCATGCCGTAAATCTACTACATGGTACACAAGGCTTTACTTCTCTTTCGAAGGAAGCCATACTTAGGATTTTTACGCCCGAAAAATCCATTGATCCTAGCCGGAATTAACCCACGATCTTAGGTCTACAGGGCAATTAGGATACCTTCCCGGTAGTTTACACTTATGAGGACTGAGGAAAACTTGGAAAAAACCTGTCAGGGAAGACCATCCTGGTGGGATTCGAAACCCAGATCTTCCGCTCACGAGTCCGCGCCTTAACTACGAGTCGTGGCGGTCTAATTGCAGAGTGAATAAATAAACACATACATTCACAGGTCAGATTCACACACATTCTTTCTAAACGTCTTGATTACATTAAGGAAAAATGAAAAGGAAAACGATTGCATGGCATTCTCTTCCATTAGGACAACGTTCTAATGCATAACTTCTTTTCTTTGAATGCAATTTATTATACTGGTTTCACACTAATTATATATAAATATACACTCATCCAACATACAAAGAAAGTCATTAAATAAAAGTAATCGCATAAAATTTTTGTACAGGGGCACTTACATGAAATTGTGACTTATTTTTGGACAGTCACTCTGCTTCATAATAGACATTTAGTTCGCATGTAAATGTTGTAAATGTTCACAAGAAACATGCTTTATGACACAGTCTTTAATCAACTTTGCGCTGTCTTTCGTCTTTGTGTCTCTTTATCACATTCAAACTTCTGACTGAGTAAAGTTTCTTTTAAAGGTCCAAACAACTAAAATTTTGAATTTTCGGACTTACCTCAAATTTCGGATAATTCAATACTATAAGCGCAGCAGTATGAAGACAAACGTTGTCGTAAACATGACTACTCCTTTTGAAAGAAGTTCCAAACATTTCGAACATATCGCAGACTGACTTCAGCTAGTTCACTGACTACCTGGAAATGCACCAATAATAGGGTCATTGGCAGAATCCTTTGCCTGAAGAGACGATTGCTTATTACATCGACTTTCTCTTACTCTCTGGTTCATAATAGGCATCCGAGCTTTCCTCTCCTGTAACAATTCGATGCAGAAATCATCTCCATGAGTGTGACACTCCAAAAGCTCCTGACCAATAGTCTGCCGCCCATCTTGTAAACATCGGACAGCTGCCTTGGGACCCATCTAACCATAATTTCCATACTGTAGTCTTGAATGATATGTACACAGATCGTGACTCAGGCTTAATTTGAGAAATAAAATGTCTTGTTCTACATATAAATTCATGCATTTTAGAGTATACGTTCCTGTTATTTAATGACTTCTTTTCGTAGGATGTTGTAATTCTTATTTATAAAACTGAAGGGAAATATTCTTGAAAAATAAATTTGAGGATGACGTTTGTTATATGAATTAGTTATTCTTCCACTATATCTCTAAATTAGAACTTTGATGATCGTCTTCGAATGCTTAATGATTGAATAGAAAAGAAAATTTAGTAAATTAAGGGACTCCAGAATGCCCTATCTCTCCAATGTTATTAAAATGCAACTTTTATTAGAATTTATGTGAAGTTGGAGGCTGAAATTATTGTAAGATATTTTTATGAAATCTTTTACCAATAACTTAAAACAGTGATTTTATCTATGCTTTCAATAGAGAAATATTTTGCATTTTTTAAAT
Source organism: Metallyticus violacea (assembly GCA_030762175.1). NCBI lineage: Eukaryota > Metazoa > Arthropoda > Insecta > Mantodea > Metallyticidae > Metallyticus > Metallyticus violacea. The sequence continues at coordinate 23,386,518 of CM060834.1, forward strand.
TAAGGCTCATAGGGCTTGCACTCCTATCTGAGCTCAAATTAGCTATCCCCTTGCCTTAGCAGAAGGCCTTTTGCTCTCATGGGATCCACTTAAGGCCATTATTTTATTCAATAAATCTTTGCACGTTTATGTCATTTTCTTTATGAAAATTCGATAACAATGCTGTTTTAAATTAAACACAAGTGTCAATTAAGGATATCCTGAAAAATTTAAGCAAATTGGTTTATTAGAATCTGAGAAAACATGCATATCGTATGTTTAAAAACAAACTTTTCGGGAATCAAAAGATAAAGCTTAGAATAATTCAGTGCATTTCAACCGATAAGTTGGAGCAAGTTTTTTTTTTCCCTACATACTTATAGCTAATCAAAAGAGACATTTATAAAGTTACTGTATGTATTTAAAGATTTTCCACGTCATTTAGTGAAACTGTATCTCTTGAGCATGAAGTTTGGATGGAAAGACGTTTGCAAATAATTGGACAGTTCTTAATCGAGGCACGCCCATGCAGAACGTGTTTTTTTTTTTTTTTTTTTTTTTTTTTGTTACTTTTTCGCATATTTATCAGTTAGGAAACTGCATAAACTATATAACATTAAAAAGAGAAGATTCTATAAATTTTTAATTTCTGAAAAACTTTTAAATTTTAAAATTGCATTATTATCCTTTCTGTAGCCCCTTTAAAGAAAAAAAAATCAATCAAACCAAATTCCATACTGAGATTCTGCCAAACTAATGTATGAATGTAAACATCTCCTACTTCTTTATGAAACACACGTAGCATCATCCAAAATGTTAAAGTCTGTTAAAGAGTGTGCGATTGGCCTGGTAGCTGACTGGTGCTCACTGGTCTGTAGTGGGCTTAACCTGGCAGAGTGCGGTTTTGAATAAAAAGAGATGTGGTTATGAGGGTAGAGGTTTTGAAAGAGGTTGCCGGATCCCCGGTAGCTCTTGGTGGGCACAAATAAAATAAAAAAAGTCTCTTTCAGGGGGAAGTTATCCTTTAGACTTGTCATTTCATTATTTTTGTCTTAGGGTGCTATTTAATGTAACTTAGGGATGGTCTCTTGGCTATCTGACAGCCACAAGTCACTGGAACTGAGGATGACATGATAGGCAGGATCTAAGTCAGCCAGAGTGTACCTACATACTTGGACTTAACGGCTGCATAGGACGTAGTTAATGAAAAGTAAGGAGGCGGCGTTTGTAGCGAGATCACCCACTTGGGGTAATCTAATAAGCCACTTGACAAAGGAGTAATAAATTTTGCAGCTTTCTGTGGCATAACGATATATCAAGGTGCATGTTTATACAAACTATGTGCACAGTGGTTGTTCAGAAGCGTATTAATTAATTTAGCAACTACAGAAGTGCGGTTTAAATGAAGTTTTTCTTGATTACTTAAAAAGCTTAAATGTTAATAATTATTTGCAGATGGAAATGATTAAAATAAGCTACAGGTATCGCTATTTTTTGGTAGAACTGCGCAACAATTGTGACTCATGCATGAAAACCATACACATTGTCTTCTTCTATAACTGTTTACCATCCTCTGATATTAGTTTTACACCCCCGGGAACTTATAGACCAATGCCCAAGCTGGTCGCCTATCCGGAAGCTAATTACCATTGGAAACATAGACACTGACGGACTTTCTGGACGGATGGTCAGTCCAATGTCAGGGCCACTTCCAAGACAACACAAACAAGAAAGAAGCAGATATCACACATAGAGAAGAAATGGAAGGCGAATCCGTGGCAGAGAAATACCAACCCCAGCATTTAATATTTATAGAAATGGAATGAGGATCACGGAAAACCTCAATCAGCTAGTCGGCCGCTAGGATTAGAATCTGGAACCTCCCGAATAAGAGTCCAAGCATTTTCGCCTTAGCCAACACTTTGGTAACCAAATTTTCACGAGAAAAAATGTATAAATTTATAATCTGAAAGGAATACATTAAACTCCATTATGTAAAACAAGAAGTGCGTAATAAGAAGAAAATTCTTGCCACGTCCAAGCTCAAAAATACAATAAGTTCAGCTTTGTCATGTAGTAGCAGTGTAATTATCACAATGACACCAATACAATAAAAACAACTTTAAAAGCCGCACCGGCTCAACTAACGTACGTGTTTTTATGATACCTAGGCATATGCAATTTAGCACAAGCTATTACATTAGATACTCACAATAAGATATAAAAATATATATTAAAAAATAAGTACACAAAGCAATATTAATAATATTTAAAACTTGTTTTATAAATGGAAAGAACGATTTTACAGAATATGAATGGAAACACATTACATATTATTTACAATTACACTAGTTATTCCGTTCTAAGCAGAAAATAAATTGCTTCAAGCTTCGAACACTTCGGCTAGGAAAATGCTCATATTCAACCAATTAGCGTAGTTCGCAAACAAGTCCCAGTATGCCAATCGACCTCTAATTGCTTTAAAAAGTTTTCTGGAAACAACTTTTTTCTCGGGTGTTCCAAGTGGGTACATTCGGCCAGAGTATATACCCAATCCTCATTCCCTTCATAAATGGGAAGCTTGTCCTACCAGAACTATCAGCTATTTTTTAGCCTTCCAGCTTGCCAGCCTAAACCAGGCAATTCCTGATCTTGCCTTTCTCCCTAGAACGAGCTTATATACTTCTTTACCCCAAGAATAAAGGTTTTACGTGCCGTAAATCTACGATCCTGGAACCATGGCTTTAATTCCCTTCCGGAGGGAGGCATATGTAGAATTTTTACGCCCGAAAATATCCATCGGCACTGGCCGGGACTGAACGCGAGAAGGATTAGTAGTCGCAAACGCTAGCACGAAACCACGGATGCTGTCAAAAGTAAACATGACTTTTATTAGAATATTACTTTCGAGCTAGTAGTGCAAAAAATATTGCATTCCACATGAGAATAAAATATTTTATGCAATCGTGGAAATTATCTACCGTCAGCCTCGAGAGATAAGCTTTTCGCTCATGAATAAAATCGCACTTTACTCCCTTGTTACATAAATAAACACTATTTCACAGAGGAATGAGAAATTAGTGAACCCTCTTCTATTATTATTATTATTATTATTATTATTATTATTATTATTATTATTATTATTATAAGAACAAATTTGAGCTCTATTGTTTCAGATGATGGACCAAAGAGCACAGGGAACTTTGAGATCTAAGCATCCAGGCCATTCCGTATCCAAAGGAATGCTTCTAGAGTAACAATAAAAAAATAACAAAATAACAAACGCCATCCATGGTCCAGTGATTCGAATCCCGGTCAGTTAAAGCTCTCTGGAGAGGTTTTATTGGGAGTTTTTCCTTACCCTGAGAAGGCAGAAGGTTCCCTACTAGATTGCGGTAAAACGCCAAGAACTCCAAGCTCATTTACGCCATCATTATTTCATTTCATTCATACCTATAGACTTACATCTGTAGCCCACAATCTACAGACGTTACGAGAAGACCAATGCAGTCAATGCGACAATGAATAAAGCATAAAAAAGAATAAAATAATCCAACTGCAATCGTACATGAACCTGCCAACAATGGGCGAATATACAAGTGCCTCTATACCAAGGAATATGCACGCCGAGTGGAATCCGAGTTATATCATGCCCGCACAGCACAGCAGCGAAGAATCCAATGGCGTTATCGATCAATGGAGTTATCTAAATTGCTGTCTACCACTTAGGCTAGAGGATATCAGCAGGCAGGAAATCGAGGCATAATGTAACACGAAAGTCTTCTGGAGTCTATCAAATGAAATTAAATACCTGGGGTAAAGAAGTATATATGCTCATTCTAGGGAGAAAACGAGAACAGGAATGGCCTGGTTTAGACTGGGAAGTTGTAAAGCTAAAAAAATAACATCTGAGGAAAATGCTGTTCCCAGAAAACTTTTAAGACAACTAGAGGTTGACTGGCGTGCTGAGATCTGTTTGAAAACCACACTAATTGGTTGAATGTGGATACCTTCCTAGCAAAAGTGCGCGAAACTAGCAGCAATTTATTTGCTGGTTAGAACACAGCATATAAATAATGTTTATTATGTTATCATTCGTATATATGTAAATGCCGTTCTTCATATTTAAAAATTATTATTAATATTGTCATTTTTTATTATTGTTTGTTCCTCTTTGTAATTGTGTATCATATTTAAGCATGTACGGTCTACGATCCATGCATAAAATATATTTTGAAAAGTGCATACAGAATTTTATAATAATAAAGATAGACCTACTATTATTAGTTGAAGCGACGGTTGCAAACTTCTAGTTTCGCTCGGCGCTGGTCTGCATTATGGATGTGTTATATAAATTTAAATAAATGTTACTCAGCAAGCATTTTATTTATAAATGAAACTGTAATGCTTCTGTACTCTGAAAAATGATTTATTTAATAATTGCTAAACTCTAGTTAGTGCTTAAACTTATGAAATTTCGCGAGTTAAGTTTAACTTGGGGTTAAGACGAAATAATCTTAGATTAATGTTTATACTACCAAAAATTCCAAGTTAAGCATAACTGATGGTTAATTTTATGCTCTCAAATCAAGTTAACTTTTTATACAACTGGCTCTTAGGAAAGTCAATGGATTTTATCTTAATGGTATTTGTTGCTATTGACGACGAGAATTAATTTCTTACCTCCAAAGTAACCGGTAGGGAGTCAGTTGATGCTCGCATTTCGCAGATCCCAGATTCAAATCTCTTGGAGTGGTTATCCTGAGTTTGGATTTTTTCTGTTTCCTCTGGCATAATTGGCGAATGCTAGGATGAATATTTCATTTCCACGAACTTACCGCTCTCCCGTTACATTCCGTTGGTTCTGCTACAGGATCGAAAGTGCCAAGCGAGGGTACTGGTGCTGTGTGACGATGGCTTGCGCTTTGGAAAAAGTTTCTACTCCGGCGTCTGGTCTGTCCTTTCTGAGGAACTCGAAGGCGTTGGGGTGTTCTGTAAGAAATATGTTAGGGATCTCGTGTATTAGTCCTGCGGTCTTCATCTCATTCCTTCCTCCCGGAGGAAGGGGCGTAGGTATAAACGGGCTAGGCTGAAATGCCGAAATGTCTTCCTTCGTCCCTACCAATCCCCGTCGAAGTAAGTAAGATGGTTTAAAAACAATTGAGAAGTATCACGCCAATCGTTAATAATTGTAATTTGTGCATATTAATATGTATAAATATATATATATAACAAGAATTAGAGAAGCAGAAGTAGATAAACAACTTAAACAGTCACACATTTTCCGCTATATTTCGAACAGCTTGTGTTTTACAAAGGCAGAAGACAAGTGAAGGTGGTACAAATAAACATTGAATCTCGAAGGCAACGTAATAGTGGAAACAGATAAAACACGCATTACGTTGTCTTCGATATTCATTATTTATTTTTAACACCTTCATTTGTCTTCTGCCTTTGATGGACTCGAAAATAGCGAAAAGTATGTGTGTATTTAAATGATTTATCTATTTCTGTTTCTTTTGTTCTTGTTATTTTTGTTACATTGTTCGAAAATTTATTTTATTTTTCATTTTATTAGTAACAATTCACGAGCAATACTCGCTGTTTCTTATACTTTACCTGAAATAAAGTACAATAACAGCACGCAACGTTTAAAATGGTTGCCAGATTTTTCTCTGTAAGCGATTTCACATTTGTTTTAACAGTTGTGTAGCAACAAACAATACAATATTAAATAATGTAAAATGAAGGTAACATAAAGTAAAATATATATATATATATATATATATATATATATATATATATATAACTAGAATGTGGCGGTGTAAAAATACGCTATAAACAATTCGTGTGTTAAATAGAGTTGGCCAGTCTCGGACTATATTGACAGGAAACTTGTTTCCGGCTAGTAACTACTATTTACCTCCCTTATAGCATAAATGACTAACCTGAATTACATAGGTTTTAAAATAAAAGGGAAAGAAACGCAGAATAATTCAACAAAACCTAACACAAGAATTCGAGAGTATTACTAAATTTTCTCTTTTAGGCTAAAAATTTGTTTCAGAGCTTGTAATAGAGCATAACGTATTAACTTTGGGCATCTGAAAGTGTAGCACAGCCTTATATAGAGTTAACTCGTTTTAAACAACTTATTTTGTAACTTTGACACGGGAATCATGAAAACAGAGTGGCTAGTTTGGAACTTCGTAATGTGTCAAAAGCTTTAACATACCAAACGGTACAGAACATTATTCCTGCGAGACAGCTACGCCGGTATTAAATTTAGAAAAAGAGAAAAAGAAATAAGAAGGAGAATCTAGCTGTCAAACAAATATTAGGCTTATCCCCTTCTCATTTAGAGCTCCTTTACATGATAATGCCCGTGACATATGGAAAAGAGTGCCAGATGACCGAGAGTATGAGGGCAGAGACTGGCTGGCAGTGGCGTGGCGATAAGAGTGCGCGTACCAACTGCTTCGTATATCCTCTAAACGTCACTGTACTATGTGTACGCTAATCATCGGCGGCAGTTCCCTGCATGCACACAACTATTTGACAATATAGTTAATACAGTCAACGTTCTGTTCAAAATGACGATACATTTTTTTTTAAATAAAAATAGGAATAAAGTTAACGATGGTCATAAGATCTGCGTCAGTCCTGTTCGTCTGGTGACAAACATACTTGCCTCGTAGACCCAAGATTGCGCGTTCAATCCTGACCAGGGTCAATGAATTATTTAGGGCTTAAAAAGCTTAAGTATGGCTAACTCCGGAATGAAAGTAAAGCCTGGGTCCCATATTATAGATTTATGGCACGGTAAAGAACCTCAAGCCTGAAAGAAGAAGCATCTGAGCAAAGTTCATCGGCCGTTTCACGCTCTGAATAGAATGAGACGCAGATGACCTGAGATGTTAAACAGCGTCCATTTTTTTATTTGTTTATTTAAGGACGCTCTTTAACATCTCAGGTCATCAGCGTCCCATTCTATTCAGGGCGTGAAACGACCGAAAAAATCCTGGCCGGGATTGAACCCACGGTCTTGGGTTTAGGAGGTAAAATTGGTTACCACTACACCACCAGGACTGACATCTTGACCACGCAAAAAATATAAATAAATGTAAATGCATTTAATAAGAATAATGGTAAAAAACCAGGGGGATAGTTCAGATGCTTACGCTTGGGACTTGGATTCGGGAGAAGAATGGAAATCATTCTGACCTTGGGTTTTTTCGTGGTGTCCCCTGATCACTTAGGCGAATGCCGGGATGGAAATTTACTTTCTAAGAAATGTTCGTTTTCTCATTTAGTATTATTTCATTCCGGTGGTTCTGCTACAAGGACGAAAGTACGAGGGCGAGGTAAGCTGCAGCGGTGTGACGGTGGTAATGATTTCTCCCCCGGTGTCTGGTATGGAAGCGAACCTTCTGAGGAGCCCGAGTTCCTTGGGGGTGTTTTTTAATAATGTTTAACACACGTTTTAATTACTGAGGCACCACAGGCAGTCCTTGGGGGTGGGGGTAGCGTTCATCGGCGTCGGGATGCTTTATTTGGAAACATGTTAGGCACCCCGTATACGCCCGCGCAGTCACAGCCCATGAATCCTGGCCACCCAGCGTTTACCTCACCCCATCCCTTCCTCCCTGAGGCGTTATCATTGTGAGAAGTAAGCACAAACGGCCAGCTATGAACAAGGCTGAACTACCGAAATGTCCTCCTCTGCCGCAAACAATCCAATCAAATGATAACATAGGGGTAGGTTCATTAAAGATCCGAGAGTGTTTTGTGCAGCTTCTTCTCCTTATCGCCTAAGAGACCTTACCTTTTAAACGTTACGCAAGTCCCTTAAAGACGTTAATGAAAAACTTTTAAACCTGGAAAAAAAATCTCTAAATTCTCCATCTTGTTAAATTAGCGAGTGTATATATTTACATTCATCAAAGAACTGCCAGTGTTCACTGTATTTCGTAGTCATTCAACAGGCATTATTTTTGTGTACACATTAGTTTTAGTTTTATATAAATTAGGATGACATTGCGATGAATAGTGAAGAGATGCATGGGGCATAAAAGATTAGCTACTAGCTAAGATGACCAAAACAGTTCAATCGATTTTAGACAAGACATTTCAAAGTATCACATTCTGAACAAAAGAATATCTTTAGCATTAAATATAGTCAACATCGTTATCTAGGAAAGGAAAGACTATGTAGGGCGGAAAGCAAAACAAGTCCATCCTGTGCAGTTTCCAGATTTGCAAACGTTCTAAATTGCTGTGCTCGGAGGTGCTTGTCCAAAGAAATGAAAAGATAACAGTGTCTGGGTAATAAGGTTGTTATTCTAGAGTCTCCCGAAAAGACGGATACTGGTTTCACGAGCCACTTTAGCTGTATGTGGATTTCCATTATCATACAAAAGAATAACACATTTGTAATTCACAAGTACAGTCTCCTTAGTTTTCAGTTTTTCGTTCACACGTTCCAGCTGGTTAAAGTGCAGAACGGCGTTGATGTTTGGCTGTCTAGCAACAGTTCACGATTCACAGTCCACCAATTGCAGTTCATAACGTTCTTTTGCTACAATTGTGTATCGGTGTTTGGGGATAGATTTATAGATAGCTAAACAGTGATGACAGCGTCATGGAATGTCATAGTATGTCAGCAGCCTATCAATAAAAGATATCTGTGGTGTGACAACAATTAAAAAAGGCAACAGTTCTTGCCACCTTCTGGGTCACTGTCAGTTCTTGTGGAATCTAGCGATCGAGCTATAAAAGAAAGTAATGCCCTACATTTTTTTTTTCTCAGCCGACAACAATATTGCGAATGCGAAAGCGAGGTATGAATTATTTGAAGTTTCCTGAGTGCACGTGCAAAATTTCCGTTTCCTCCGACAGATAGCGTAGCTGCTGCAATGCTTCTAAATGCCGTCTGTAAATGATATACGTTACAACCAACGTGTCGTCATTGAATTTCTCTCTGCGGAGAAAGAAACTGTGCGGAATATTCACAAACGTTTTTGTGAAGTCTATGGAGCATCTGCAGTCGACAGGAGTACAGTCGATCGGGGTGAGGCCATCAGGAGGTCGGCGGAGCTCCAAGATTTCCTGGGGCGGGGGTCACACCTGACATGTTCCAGCGTGCTGATGTTCTCATTACGACTCGGTAGTTCGTGCTGAAGCTGTCAATCAGCAAAGGAAGTGTGGATGCAATTATCCGCGCTCTTGATTACTCAAAAGATTCCGTTGTGTCTCACATTCCCTCATTGGTCATAAATGAGTCCATGTTAATCCGTTGTCAATTCTGGAAACACGCAATTTAAGTGAAAGTTTCCAGTTGCAAATCTGACGCTTTTAATACAAAGATGAAGATGAGGAGGTCTGGGATATTTAAAAATGTTCTTACATCTTGAAAACCAACGCACCGTCACTATGGAGTACATTCTACAAGTCTTCAACAAAGAAAAAGAACACCCAAGTTCAAAGAGGCTGCAAAATGAAACACTTTCAGTGCACTTTCTCTGTGAACGTGCTACCTCATTCAGACTTGGTCTATATCATTTCTTTTTATCGAAATTAAGGAACGACTGCAAGGGCACCGATTTTCTTCAGATGATGAAGCCATTGCAGCACATTTGGAAAGCGATAAGCGTTTTGAAAGAAAATGTTTGGCTCGAAACAAATTCATCTGTGCTGGTTTGAAATACTTTAAAACCCCGTGAAAATGGTTTTATTCAAACATGAAATCAGAAGTATGATCCGCCACTGGTACAGACCACACGCAAATGAATGGCTGTCACTCCATTAGATGGCTGGCTTCAACGACATAGAAGCCGTTCAACTTAACGGTTCAAATTCTCATGAAAATATATAACTTTGTACTGACCCCTATGGGTGTATTCGTTCTAAGATGGGGAAATTATTGTAATAAACTATGATCTGAAATTCTCCATAAATAATTAATTCATACAACAATTAATAGCTGGTTTAGCATTTTCAAAAATGCCTTAAAACATTTAAAAGTGTCCGCAAATGCATAGCTTAACTCTTATATGTTATAATATCGATAGTAACCTAATTATCAAATAACACAATTTTAATAAAGGAAAAAAATGGCAGAACTTAAACAGAGTTAAAAATAACAAAGCATTCCAAATCCGAAATGCTTCAAAATCCAAAAATAGTTTAACACCGAATGGATTTATGCATTGCAATCCAAATGAAGGTGCAGAACAGGGATACAGTGTTCCTACCACTCCAAAAACCATCCTAGCAGCCTCCTATTTCCTCAGAAATGTACCAGAGTCTTTCAAAAGTCACTTAAAACTTTCTAGTCTTAAATAACATATAGTCTTTAATAGTTATTTATGTAACTAGTATATAATGTTGGTAATTGTGACAAAGGTGAATGTTTAGCGCGTTCACTTCCGCTCGCGTGCTATTTTCACGAGTGTTTAAAATGAAGATTATACATGTTACATACAACGTTTCATGCAATTTTAGCATTGAAATATTTTTAAAAACTATTAAATATTGCAAAATGTGATGTTACGACGTAGTAGGTATGACGTATAATATTCCATGGTTTCTAGTAGTGTTCGTTTCTATGACGATGTTATTTTGTTTTTGTTTTGAAGAATTCAAATACAAATGGAAGCGAATCCTGTAATGTTTGATGTTGAAAATATGGATATTATTCCAGAAGAAATTATAAAGGAAGCTGAGGTAGGTGAGGTTTTGTTAACTCCTCAAAAATCGAAAAATGTGTACAAAAATAAAAATGACAAAGTTCTGTACATGGAGAAAAGAAACATTTTAGTTCAACTAACGAAAAAAAGGAAAAAAAAAAAAATCTTGTTGGCACATTTTTCGGAGTTGATAAACATATAACATAACGTTTATTGATTATTAATGTGGTAAGTAATTTAAACTTTATATTCTTAGATATCAGTAATGGCTCAGGAATAATATTTCCTATTATAACTTATTATAATTTTAATATTTATCAAAAAGTCACTGTAAAATCAATGTAGTAAGGTTACGAAATTTTTCTATTAGTATAACAGAGACTACTAACGCTTCAAGGTTAACATTTTGAAATGAAAGAAATTGTAATGTGATTAATTAATTAGTTGCATTTTCAATGTTTCCAAGATAATGGAAGTTAATTTATGACGATTGCTGTTGTAGTTTCAAAACATTTTTAATAAAATTAATCTCGTTATTGAATGTTGGTATGCTTCTTAGGATAACGATTTTAACTTTTTCTTACAGGCACCTTGTTTGAAATTGTGTTGTGAAGGCGGTGATGACTTCAAGGAGTATTAGTTGCTAGGTAACCTTTTCTAGTACCAGTGCCAGAATTAGACTGATTGTGCACGATTTGTACCTTATAAAAGCTTGATTCAATGTATAAACAGTATAATGAGTGAAATAAATAAAAACGCTATGCTGGGGAAAAATGGGGCTCGATATTTTTCTTTTTCTTTTTGCATTTCATAGTTATCATTTAGGCGATTAAAACATAAATCATTTTATTAGATAGAATATCCATATTAGGTTATATCTGGTTTAATGTTATTATGAAAGCATAAAGCGTGTTTCTCAGGTTTGAGTAATTTAGAACACACAACAATTTCATAGAAGACCCAGTTTCTATTCTTAATTAGTGAGTTTAATCAGGAAGTTAGAAAACATCCCGTTCTGTTCCTAGTAAGAAATCTGAAGACCAGTCATAGTTCATTTGAATCTCTGCTAGTACAAATAAAGCAAAACGTATTCTTTTCTGGTGTGTTAACGGTAAGTCTTAAAGTCAGTCCTGGTGGTCTAGTGTTTTTTTTTTAATTTGTTTATTTACGGACGCTGTTTAACATCTCAGGTCATCAGCGTCCCATTCTATTCAGGGCGTGAAACGGCCGACAAATTTTACTCAGAAACCTCTTCTTTCAGGCTTGAGGTTCTTTATCTTGACGTAAATGTACGACACGGGACCCACGGCTTTACTTCTCTTCCGAATGAAGCCATACTTAAGATTTTTACGCCCGAAAAAATCCATCGATCCTGGCCGGGTTTGAACCCGCAATCTTGGGTTCAGAAGGCAAGTATGGTTACCACTACACCACCAGAACCGACTGGTCTAGTGGTAACCATACTTAAGATCGCGGATTCAATCCACCCAGAGCCGATGGATTTTTTTTTTCGGGCGTAAAAATCCTAAGTATGGCTTCCTTCGGAAGGGAAGTAAAGCCGTGAGTCCCATGTTGTAGATTTACGGCACGTAAAAGAACCTCAAGCCTGAACGAAGAGGCATCTGAGCAAAATTTATCGGCCGTTTCACGCCCTGAATAGAATGGAACGTTGATGACCTGAGATGTTAAAGAGCATTCGTAAATAAATAAATAAATAAATAAATAAAAAGTGTCTTAAAAGTGTGAGTGTGAATAGTAACAATGTTTATATTAAAAAATTGACAAGGGAAGTTGTGTTTAGTATAAGAAGTGTAGTGTATGTTGAGCAAGTGAACGGCGGAATATTCCCAAAGTTTTGTTAAAACAAACCCCTTGGTTTACTCACCAATGTGTATTATTTTTCATATCTCAATTATTAAAATATTTATAAAGCTCTAATGCTTGAAATGCTAGAGCGGGCATGCCTTAAAAAGTGTACAGATAGGCAATTATGCCGGGTCTTTCATAGTTTTGTCGCCCGTTTAATGGTAGCTGGCAGGTCGGTAATCAGAGCGGTAATTTCCGGCGAAGCGAGCGCAATATCCACGCCACTAATTCAAATTCTCGCAATTTGAATGTGCCTTATGATAGGAGGTTGGAAATGTTGTCTTGCTATATCGTTTCTGACATCATTTTAGAACATTGTCATTCACATACATCGATTCAAATTCCAAAATTAAGTCAATTTAAACTTGAATACATACAACTCACTATTGCCCATAAATTGTAGGTAGGTGACCCTGGTATTCGGGTAAATTTTGTAATTGAATGTCACGGAACGTTAATAAAAAAAGGATTGATCCACGCTTGTATTCTTTAATGACGAAGTATGGTTCCATTTATGTACTGATATTTTGGCCCAATATATATACATATATATATATATATATATTGAAATACAGAAAAGCTTTTATTTTATATATGAAACCCCTTTGCATGATGAGAAAATAGGTATTAGAATAACATTATTGCAGAAAGACACAGAAATGACATATTCACATTTTTTGAAAAACTGGTTGATATTGAATGCCTTTCTTGTATTTCCAGCAAGTGTATACAGCTGATGAGTCGTTACATTTCATTCAACAAATATTTCAAGAGGGGATCTGACAGTATATGCTTTTTGTTCATTAGAAGTTGAATCGAAAAACTCACTCAATTTCGGAAGATGAACCGATGAGTGTGACAACAATTTTCTAAAAATATACCAGAATAGGACAACATTTTCAGCATTTCCTGTCATAAGCCGAGTATATTTTAATTGTATTTGTAGTTGGAATTGCGAGAACTTGAATCAGTAGTGGAGAGATAGCACTCTGGCTGCTAATCCTCCAACTAGCGTGAAATGGGCGACAAACTATAAAACATCCAGTATCAGCAGCCCAGAAACGCCAACAGTTTTCTAGGATTTTTTAAATAGAGTTAAATGCCCGTTTTTACTACTGAGTCACCACAGACAAGACACTGAATGATGCATGATATGAAACGTAATTTTTGTTTTTTATAATAGTGCTTAACGCCGTTTAAACTACTGAGACATCATAGGCGGCTACACTAATGATATATGAGATAAAATGATAAACTGGGAAAGTTTGTTTATTTTGTTTTGTTTGTTTGTTTTTTGTTTTTTTAAGGAAGGAAGCGTTCCAGGTTAAGTTTAGGGTACCTTCCCGGCATTTTCCATTTATGAGAATTGAGGAAAACCTAGAAAAAACCTCAGTAAAGGAGGACGGTCCTGGTGGGAATTGATCTCCAGACCTCCCTCTCACGAACCCGTGACTTAACAACTTCGGCCACCCGTGAAAGCGCTTTCTAGGATGACTCAACAGGAGCTAAGATATGCATTTAATAGCTACCGTGTTTTCTGTTTATATCCTGTGGTGTAAAGACATTAATGAAACTCAACAAAAGCTGGAAATACCTCTATGTGTCTCTAAACAGCTTCGTGTTTAGAATTTCTCATTTTAATTTAAAATAAATCTTTACATACAGGAAAGTCAAAATTGTACTCTCCACATACTGTCGACTCTAATTGCCGCTAGCAGTACTTTACACCGTCATTTTACCACAAGTAACATCACGAGAGGGTCTGAGATTAACGATATCTAGAAATCTCAGACCCTCGAATGATATTTATTAGGACTATTTCACGAATAAATAAGAATTTAAATATAATTCCCCTAAACTTGTAATAATTGTATATTTGTACTTAACCTTTTCAAGCAATCTTGCGATAGAAGAATGCCGATTGTCACTAATGCCAATAGAGAAGAGCAAAATACGGGTTTAGGACTATTTCGTGAATAGAATAAGAATAAAAGATATATATATATATATATATATATATATATATATAAATTCGCACATAGAATATTAACACTTATATAAAAGGTTACACTTATTCTATTTAGAAACTGTGAGAATGAAGTGGGCAAAAGTCGACTATTACAATTGCTACCGTTCGATTTTCTAACACCAACTAAGGAAATAAAGATAACACAGTGTCACCATTTTTCTTGGAATTCTGTGGTTCCTAATGATAAGATCAATTTGCACATTTGAGGCATAATCCAAAACGCTTTGAAGAACTCCATTTTACGTTATGATTGTCGATTGTCCATGCTTTTGTTGCTATCAATAGCTCCCCACCGCCTCTAGCAAAAGTGATCAGTGATGCTTGTTCAGGAATTATATAGTGAGGTATAGAGTTGGCTTCACTGACCATAAGACTAATGCACGTGATAAAACGAATTTAATAAGTTTTTTATTTCACTACGTATTTCGGCTGTAATTGGTCAAAATTCAATTATTATTATTATTATTATTATTATTATTATTATTATTATTATTATTATTATTATTATTTCCGTTTCGTTGGTCGATTTTAAGATGACGCCACATGAGTGAAATATGTTACGTGTCTGTTCAGTCTTAGGTTAGGTTTAAATGTCAACATAAAATTAAACTCTACTCACGAAGTTCGAAGGGGATTTTACAAAATCCCTTAGTATTAATTTTCAAATAACACGACTTTTTTAATTTTATTTTATTGAGAATAGAAAGAATACGTTTGCGTTTTTCCAGGAAGATTCTGCAGCAGTACATACAGCTAACTATCGTTCGAAGAAAGAATTTTCTGTAAATTGTGTGTAGCCCTCTTGATCAGACCTAACCCATTATGATCTTTATCTCTAGGGACAGAATCTAAGGTACAAAAATAATCCACTAGCCCAGGGAAAATGAAAAATAATATCCGGGAAAAAATCCAGGAAAATTGCAGACAAATGCATAAGATTTCTTAATTTGATTAAATAAATGATATTAAACTACTTATATTAATAACATATTATTCGTTGTATTACCTACACTTCCGTTACCAGCTTGTATCAGCCCGCTTGCCGATATTCAATAATGCTTTTGCCGTGGCAATATAAATTGATATCTGGGTATATGAAGTAGTGGTAGTGGTAGTGGTAGTAGTAGTATTTTTATTATTATTATTATTATTATTATTATTATTATTATTAGTAGTAGTAGTAGTAGTAGTAGTAGTAGTAGTAGTAGTAGTAGTAGTAGTAGTAGTAGTAGTAGTAGTAGTAGTAGTAGTAGTAGTAGTAGGGTATTGGACTTTTATTGTGGAAGGTTTCAAATATAAGTAAAACTATCGCATGGGCCTTACGTCATACATGTTAGTATTGTTCTTTTAACAATCAAAATATATAATACACCCCCCAAAATAAAAACATTAATTGCTATAATTAATTTTGTATATACACATACATATTTACATATACAAACACACTAATTTACTTATATAACACATTTTCTAAGAATAATTTTATATACATATATACAAGCATGAATAGAGCCTTACCCCTGCGCCCCCTTCTGTTTATTCCTTTACTCACGGTGGCGAAGGTCATTAAGGCGCGGACTCGTGAGCGGGAGGTCTGGGGTTCGATTCCCGCCAGGACCGTCCTCCCCGACTGAGGTTTATTCCAGGTTTTCCTTAGTCCTCATAAATGACAAGTGCAGGGGAGGTACCCAAACTAAGGCCTGGAACGCTTCCTTCCTTAAAAGCCTTTCCCAGATTATCATTTCATCTCATGTATCGTTAGTCTCCACCGCCTGTGATGCCTCAGTAGTGAAACGGGCATTATCCCTTTCTCCGCACAGTGGGCAAAGTCTTTCCTCGAAATCGTTAATTATTTTCTTTTCTTTCCAAGCCTTTAATCTGAGCCATGCGAGACGACTTGTTTCTTTTCTCCCACACACATCTAGATAAAAACCCTCCCATACACCTTATCTATTTTATAATTATTCTAAATCTCAAAAAACTTTTATTTCTAGGTTCTAAGTCGGTCCTGGGGGGGGGGGGGAAATAGTAACCATTCTTGCCTCCTAAACCCAAGATTGCGGGTTCAAACTGGTCAGGATCAATGGGTTTTTTCGGGCTAAAAATCCTAAGTATGGTTTCCTTTGGAAGAGAAGTAAAGCCGTGGGTCCCGTGTCGCAGATTTACAGCATGTAAAAGAACCCCAAACCTGTAAGAAGAGGTCTCTGAGCAAAATTTATCAGCCGGAATTGAATGAGACGCTGATGACCTGAGATGTTAAACAGTGTCCGTAAATAAACTTAATCAACAAATCTAAGTCCTAAGTCTCAACTTGTACATATCCTAAGCAGGTAGACAGCGGAGGTGCCCGAGTCCGAACC
Source organism: Metallyticus violacea (assembly GCA_030762175.1). NCBI lineage: Eukaryota > Metazoa > Arthropoda > Insecta > Mantodea > Metallyticidae > Metallyticus > Metallyticus violacea. The sequence goes on from CM060834.1 coordinate 23,403,440, forward strand.
AATTCAAAGGCCTTACCCTTGTTCGGGGAACTATTACTTCAGTGTCTAGAAAAGAGGTGGAGTAGAAGAAGAAAAATGCTTAAGCGCTACGCCTAGACAATGTATGAGCGAGCACATACAGCCACGCCGCCTGCTTGCCATTTAGAGCTAACAAGTGGTGTACTTGAATACAATTGCGTGTAGTAATAGCAGTGCTTGGCGGAAAGAATTAATAAAACGGAATTATAGCCGTCCTGTACCATCATCAGCCATAAAGTCGCTCTGTGTGCATAATTCTCAACAACAGGGACATTAAAAATATAAACTACCCAGCAAATAATTCAAGTTAATGTCTGCTGCAGGTATAAGAAGTTCCAACACAAAACACAGCATTGCTTCCATTTGCATTACACAATAGGATGTTAGAAGAAAGCTCTTAAAAGGCTTTTGTAGGAATAAAAACAAATGTAATGTTCCCAGTGGAAATATTTTCCTTCACAGTGGTTAAGCTGAAGCAGTTGTAGAGCTTCTATTACCAACCTCTGTATCTGCATTTCTAAAACCATGCATGGCCAGAGCATCCGCAAACATATTGAAGAAAATAAAGAGATTTCTTATAACACCAATATCATATACATGTTTTTATTCGTAGTGGTTTTGATTATCTAGGTGTAATTCTTAGTACTTTTTTATTATTTATTTATTTTGGAATGGTGTTTAACGTCCGTTTTTACTACTGAGGCACCACAGGCGGTGATCACTGATGATACATGAAATAATAAATTGGGAAAGGATTTTTTTTAAAGAAGGAAACGTTCCTGGCCTAAGTTTAGGGTACCTCCCCGGCATTTGCCAGTTATGAGAACTGAGAAGGCAGGGAGGACGGTCCTGGTGGGATATGAACCCCAGACCTCTCGCTCACGAGTTCGCGACTTAGCGACCTCCGCCACCCATCGCCTTATAACTCTTAGTATGAACGGAAGAAGGATTAAACGCATAGAAATAGGTAATATAAAACCAATGGCTGGTTTTGCGTGCGTTGCCAAAGGTGTCCAATATTTTGTAACTATTATGGAGAATATGTATAGCGCCATGGTAAGTTTTTGTCATTTTCTATGGTTTTCTGAGAAAGTGGACCGACTGAAAGTCCAAAATGAGTTTCTAAAGCGAGTTTTAGGAGCAGGAAGGAATACAGGCAACTGTGCAATTATACAGAAATTTGGGCGCTACGAAGAGTTTTTTTTTTTATTTGATTTATTTACAGACACTCTTTAACATCTCAGGTCATCAGCGTCCCACTCTATTCAGGGCGTGAAGCGGCCGATAAATTTTGCTCAGAGGTCTCTTCTTTCAGGCTTGAGTTTTTTTTTTTTTTTTTTTTTTTTTTTTTTAATATGCCACAAATGTACGGCACGGGACTCAGGAGAAATTAAACCCGCGATCTTGTGTGTAGGAGGCCAATGGGTTTACCACTAGACCACCAGGAACGACGCGCTATGAAGTCACTGTTTATTGTATAATTAAAATAATTAAATACTGGTTACGCAAAAAGTTAAAGACTTTATGTCACAAAAAATTAGATTAGTAATTAGAACTAAAGATAATGGGCAGCGAAAATGAAAATAATTTTAGATAGCAAATGGAATAGGTTTAAGAGAAGGGAGCAAGGAATAGTAAAAATGTGTGCAGGAAGGTACAAAAAATACTTAGGGAAATAAACCAATAGAATATCAATGATGCAGATAAATTAAAATGACACATCAATATGTTGGGAAATTATTCCAGTCCACACTGTTTAAACTGTTATTAGCGTGTTGATTCCAAACCTGCATGGGAATTTTGGTCAGTCCATACATGAATACTGTGAAAAGTCTACTTCTGTGACAACTATGATATAAACCAAAACGCAGCATCAGAGGACAATTACTAACTAAGCAACTAAGCAAAATTGATCATATGGTTAAATCACTTTAGCGAATTCCGAACGAATGAAGTTATTCCGGTTGTACCCATGAAACCATTTTTGAACAAGTTCTTCAAATTTCCATCGATCCTGTTCACGAGGCACCAAAATGACAATAAAACTTTCAATTGTTTATTGTTGAATTTTTATATGTGTGTGTGTGTGTGTGTGTGTGTGTGCGTCGGTTACTGCTCTAGCGGTAGCAAATTTTTGTGGTTTCTCAACGAAACTCGATATGTAACCATCATTTCACCTAAAGCGTAAATTAAAAAAAAAAAAATACTAACAATAACATCACTCTGGCGGTAGCAATTTTTGTTTTTTCTCAACGAAACTCCGTATATTTCATTAAAATAAATCAATATAGTTTCTGAAAATCTGGGCAATCAGCCCATTAGGAGTGGAGGTATACATGAAAATCGAGTGGGGGTTAAAGGGAAATTTACAAACTCCTCTAGCGGCGGACATTTTAAAGTATTTTAAGGGAAACTTAGAATATGCCATTAAAATAAATTTGAAAAATAAATCAGTGAAATCAGATTATTAGCAATGGGAGCTTACCTGAAACCCAACATTTAAAAATCGCTCTAACGACAGCAATATTTGCTTTATCGCAACGAAACTCGGTATATATCATTTAAATAAAATATGACAAACAGTTTATGACAATCAGGGAAATCGGGCCATTAGGGGTGGGGGTTTAACTGAAACATAAAATTTAAAAATTTCTCTAGCGGACTAATATATTTCTTGACAATAAAGTGCGACATACACCATTTAAATGAAATAAGAAAAATAGTTTCTGAAAATTAAGGAAATTACAACATCAGGAGTGGGGGCATATTTGGAAAATGAAATTTAAAAGCGCTCTTGCGTTTAATTTTCTCTCTGTTGTTTTAAATTAAAAGGAGAAATTAACTCAGCATATAAACCGTATCTATAACGATGCATGTGTTTTATATTTAACAAAAGCATCGTCATGAAGATAGCAAATGTGAAATATTAATCTAATATGTGTTTGAGAATTATATTTGTATGTAAGAGCGCTCTGTAATAACCTTCAGCAAACTTTTGCGTTACATGGTTTTACTATAATAACATTTCAATTTCAAAGCCAATGAAAATCTAAATCAGTAAAACTTTCGATTGTTTATTGATGAATTTGTATATTTGCTTAGTGCAATGTAACTGTTTTTAAATAATAATATGTTTTTGTTTTATTGAAACATATGAACATTTTCTTAAATGCACAATGAAAATCGAAACGTTCCGTTATTTCTCTTTGTTTTATTGAATGTAAAGATGATATCAAGGGCTCAGTTCATAAACATGTTTACATAAAAAATGTTTAAAAATACCCATACAGTATAGCTTTATCTATCAGTAGTTATACTTCATTTAATTAATAATACACAATTAGTTTATTATATTTAATTTCAATAATATTAATAATATGTTATCATTGATTAAAATTTTTCCTCAAATGTGATGTCAATCGTGTAGATGTGAGCTATTTTGGTTTGATAATAGAGAACTTATACAAAGCAATAGGATTACATTGTTCTAAAACTATAAGCACAAATATAGATTTTATACGTACTAATGATTTTGTTTGTAATAATCACGGTTTGAGAGTTACAGACGTCTAAACTAAGATTTTTCTTTTCTTTTCTTTAACTTTTTGTTTTCCACCTCATACTTTTTTCATTCTGCAACGTTGGGAGTCTACCACAAATATGTTTGTAGCCATAGTAAGGAGAATTTTTAAGGGATTGTCACTTGTTCAACTCGGCGAGCGTGGTCTTCAGATTTCGCAACTATGCAGGAGAGCAGCATAGCATACGATCCGCTACAACATGCAATATTACCTCTTCTCTTATCTTCTCTATGCAAAGCCTTTGTTAAAAGCAATACAAATTTGCTTTCGTGACGCGAGACGTTATTTTTTTTACACTTAAGTACATGAACACTTATGTAACAGTTTCAAAGTCTGAACAAACACGCAACAACGGAAAAGCATAACCACACATTTAAACTCTGTATGCCTAATTTCATCACAAGTAATTATTGCACCATTTGCACTGATAAACAAGAAACAATGCCGTTAGAGGAATCATTAGAGAATAGAGCGAACAGAACACAATGCAATTAAAACAAAACACCTTTCACCATGTTTAACTAAAAGTACATTATAAATGCTTGAAAAGAACGCCTGTCTCTAATGCGAGGATATTCTGAAGAAAACTGATCTAGCGGCATTGAATTTCTTTTCTACTGCGCTTGACTACACTATTTCATAAAAATAAAATTGATACCGCCACGGGTGACCGAGGTCGTTAAGGCGCGAACTCTAGAGCGGGAGGTCTGGGGTTCGATTCCCACCAAGACCGTCCCAACTGACCGGGGTTTTTCCAGCTTTTCCTCAGTCCTCATAAATGGCAAATGCCGGGGAGGTACCACAAACTTACGCCTGGAACATATCCTTCCTTAAAAAAAATTCTTTCCCAATTTATCATTTCATCTCATATATTACAATTGTCCACATGTTGGTCCTGGTGGTGTAGTCGTTGCCATACTTGCCTCCTAAACCCAAGATCGCGGGCTCGATCCCGGCAAGGACCGATGGATTTTTTTTGGGGGGGGCACAAGTATGGCTTCCTTCGGAAGGTAAGTAAAGCCGTGAGGAGATGCCTGATAGAGAGGTTAGCATCCATTGATCTACAAAGCCACGTGATGGGATTGGCGGGGTGTCTGTATGCTAATCACATATTCCCCTGCAATACTGTCCTCTACTGATGAAGTCACAAGACGAAGGTAGAGGAAGAAGCGATCGCTAGATCGACTAAGGTTCGTTGAGAGCTTGTCCGCCTAGAGGAAAGAATGGACTGTGCGGCTGTTGTTTGAAATGTGATATGGTTAATCGTTTCACGCACGAAGAACTCACTTTTACTTGGCGCATCAGTGGCTCATTTTGAACATTTACATAATACAACACATGATCCACTTAAGTAATGCTCTATGTTTGACAGAATAAATTATTTTTAAGGGAAGCTATTGTGTTTTTGGTCCTCTTTACCAACCACAATGTGTAGCTATACAGTTAACGCTTACGAGTGGAATCACAACGAAACATCTGAGTCCGTTTGTTCCTATTCTTGAGGAGCCTATTTTTCAATCTTCTTTCTACACGTAAAATCTCAGTACATGTTTTTTTCTGCACCCTGTGTACTTCATTTACAAAATAAAGTCTTATAGATAACATTTATTGCAAGAAAAGGCTACTAACACGTATCTAATGGTGTGGTGATCAAATGTTTACAAAGTTGCTCATTAAAATTGCAACACATTGCGCGTGTTCATAACAGCCACGAGGAAAATATCTCACTTTTCGGCCAATTGTTTCCTGGGGCCTTTGGGATCCTTCATGTCTGTGTGTTCGTCCTAATATCTCATACTTGTTTCCCTATGGACTCATTTCGCCCAACACGAGCACCAGTTTTTCGGAATGACATTTCGCACTCTCAGTATGCCACACTTCTCCCTTGATCAAATCCCTGCTGATATTGCTGTCGAATTATGGATGAGTTATACTCGTTCCTTCTGAGAAAAAGTGTGTTCAGTTTAAAGCGACTCTTATTGGCGTTGCAATTTTAATGGCTATCAATGTATTTCGGTGCAAAGACGATATCTACACCAAACGAAGAAGCAGAAAGTTTCTTGTGGAATTCAGGACTGAATGCTCTTCACCATGAATTTCCTTCAACAGTCCCGATATTGAAAGTCAATAGGGGGAAAAGTGTGGCGAAGGATAAAAGTTAATAAAAGTACTACGTCTGCCAATCCGTGCGTCAAATGTTATTTATAACCAGTCCTTAATGAAGCGATGCAGCATCTTGTTGTCATATTCACTTTTGCTTTCTCATCACAGAGTTCAAAGAGTGGACAGTTTTCTAGTTTTATCATCATTTCATGAAGCATTTCACTCCAGTGAGCTTTATGGAAAAAATGTACGAGGCGATATAAGATCGGTAAATGTTACGGATGTGAGATATGGGCTTTGGATTAAGTGGAATAGTTAGATAAAATTCAGAATGATTTCTTAAAACAGCTCCTCGGCTTGGGGAGGGGGGGGGGCAGCGAAATGGGGCGTTTTAAAGGAATGTGGGCGCTCTGTACGTAACACTCATTGTAAAACTCTGGTTGTAAATGGTTACGAATATAAATGGAGAACGATCTTCAATACTTCAATCAAGTAAGAAACTAACATTATAGTTATTGGGTAGAAGGGTTAAAGAAGGAATTAAAAATAATTGGAATGGAATGGGTATGGGTATGGGAGAGGAGGGTAAGGAAGAAAGTTAGAAGAAAGCTAATTGACATAAACGAGCAGGATATAGAAGCAGCACGCAGAGGAAAAGCATAAGGAATTATACTACATAACTTGAATTTTAAGGACCGGTCAGGTATAGCTTGGTTTAGACGAGGTCTTGGAAAGCACAAAAAATGACCAATGAAACAGGCAATAGAGTTTGCCCTCTTTTTGGAAATCTGCAAGATTGGAACATATACCTGACATTGTCCAAAACAGAACATTGGCAGGAGAACATTGAAGCCAAGTTTACATACTCGAATAGGGGCAGGGACTTGCTTGAGCGGGAAGAAATTGATTCAATCTGGGTGAGTTTTATGTGAAGTGCGCCTAATAAACAGGTCTGTGTGTTTAAACAAGGTATAATTGTGATGTAATGATGTATATTTATTTGTGTGTTATTGTTTATGTAAATATTATTGCCATATAGCTATATTGTTGGCCGGTGTTGATGATAATGCGTGGTCTCTGGATCCATGCAATGAATATAATGCAAAAGTTAATGTACATATATAGTTTGTAAAATAAACACCGTTATCTATCAATCTAATAGCTGACTACTAACGAAATACTTGTTATCCATGCTAGAGACTACACGAGAGTATCGTTACTTCAAATGTAATATTGTTTGATATTTAAATAATAAGTTTTCCCATATTTAACATACATGACTGTGTTACTATTAATATACTGTTTCACTTTCATTATCTGATACTTTCTTAAAACATTTTACTCCACAATAATCAGTCTGCATAAAAGTGGAGGCAAACTTTTCTGGGAATACACATGTTTCAGGTAGTGCATGCACATGTGCTTCTTATAGGCAAGAGGCCCTCTTCCTCTCGCCTGCCTGATCAAAATACTCCACAAACTTACCGAGATTTAGGTTTGCGCCACGACCGCAAATCCAGTTCTTTACAGATAATAACCACAAATACAAACTTCAGCGCGAAACAGACATTTTAGGCATAAATGCGTAAATAAATAGCTGTGGGAAATTAAACTTTGAAAGTTTTTGACGCAGCGCAAACCAATATCGTCTAGACAAGCCGCCCCTGAATCAAAGAAAAAACAGCCAAGATTGGCGAAAAAGTTTGCTCTTTCATAGATTAACACGTCACCCCACACGTCAACAGTCGCATGGCAAAAGTACTTGAATTAATTCTTAATGTGCATATTTTTCTGGTTTAGTTCCTAGCCAATTTTTCTTGTATTCGTAGCTAAAAATCTGCCTTGGGGATAAGAAAAATTCAACACCGTCAATTCTTTTTCGGAAGAGTTTTACAAAACCCATTTTTGTGAAGGAGTGAATCAAACTAGAGACGCTGGATCAATTATGTCTATAGCTTTCGACGGAAACCATGTTGCTCAATAAAATAATTTTCAAAAAAGAAATATTTAATTTGTTTTTTTAAACGGCTCTCTTATTTTAAGCAAAATAAGAAATGTGTGCCATTGTACTAAAATCTTTTACGTATTGTGTACTTGGCTCGTCTTATGTCTTTTATTTACTTCTAATGTTTTGAAAAACAATACGGTAGTAAAGCTAGCAATGCAAACCCGATCTGCTTTAGCATTAAGGAGATGCACTGCAGTTCTTCCAATTCGCAAGGATTTTATTACTCTCTTTACGTCTCCCGTTTATTTCAAAGGCATGTTTTATAGACCTTCATAAGGCAAGCTGTCTGTATGCGGCACAAAGTTCTTTTGTTATTTTCCCATTCTATGACTTGTTTGCTTTCTTTTAATTCCAGAGAATTTTCTTTGCCTTACTTTTCTTTTATGTTTCTACTATTTAAATTTTATGGAGATATTGTCGACTTTATGGCATAGTTAATCTTGGGAAGTGTTGCGTTGCTGGCATTCTCCTTAGAATGAAAAAAAGAAGGTGCGACATTAAAAACCGTGCAATAGCAACGGACACAAAATATCCGCGACTTATTCTGCACTGTGAAAGGCTGATCATTGCCATACCTAGAAAAGTAAAACGTCGACGCGTCTCCGTTGCTAAGGAAAAGATCATTGGCTTGTACAATGCCCGGAGTGCACTCAACACTACCACCACACAGAAAGTGGCCGTATTTGAGTAAATTTTTATAATAATAATAAGGAAAAATGTAGCTACTTCATCTCTAAATCTGCCCAAGTTTTGCCAGCTGCTATCCGTGCAGCCTCAACAAAGTGAGTTCTTGTGTCAGTAATTCAGTGTTACACAATGGAGCTAGGACGAAGAATATTACAGTGAAATTTTAAAGGCGGCTTAAACCAGAAACACTATCTTGAGAGACTTGAATCTTTAGGGACTTTGTTTTGGCAGTCTTCTTGATTCGCGAGCTTTAAGAGGGGCCAAAGAGATAAGTGGAAGACCTTCGACGACAGTGACTGCAGAAAACATTGCCACTGTAAGAAGACTCCCAGTGACCTATAACGATTTAGAGGATAGTCCTTAATGTTGGATAAGGGAAAATATAAAAGACAGAGAAAGATAAAGATATCCTATTGTGTCACTTAAGGGCAAAGGCCTCATAACAAGTAGGGAAAGTTCGCTTTTTCCTAACGTGGTGAGCTAAGTTGTTTGTATGCTGTTTAAGACACTCTGACTGAGTTGTTCTTTGGTTACTCCATTTCTCATTGCACTAGCTGCTTCTTGAAAGATTTCCATTTTTCTCTTCCTCTTGCTACTCTTGACCAATCTGAACCTGCATGTTCCTTGAAGAGGTCTGTCCATCTTCTTCTGGGTCTGCCTTGTGTCCTTTTTACTATCCGGGGGTCCCATATGGAGATCTTGTAAGTTCACCTATTGTCCTGCATTCTTGCTACGTGACCGCTCCATTGCCATTTGCTTCTGATAGCTATTTGTGCGATGTCTGTTGCCTGAGATAACTGATTAATTAATACTATAGGTATTATGTACTTTAAAGTTATTCCCAGGTTCTTGCGTTGCATTTTTCTTTGACATATTTGCATTTTGTTCTTTTGTTTTTCTGTTAGTGACCATGTCTGGTACCCGTATAAATACAGGGTATACACAGGTTTCGAGCGTCTGGAATATAATTTTCGCAGTTAATGTTTGGTCTAACAATATAAACTTAAGAGCCCAGAATGCTCTCTAGGTTAATGAGATCCTTCTTTGTATTTCTTTTTCTATTTTATTGTGGAAGCAAATCTGTTATCCTTGGTATATATATTCACTAACATATGTGAGGACTGTTCCATCTGTTTTTATCGGGGTTTCAAGTCCGTTGGAAATTAACTGCGTCTTCAGTTTGTTTAGTGACAGCCCTGCATTTTTGCTATGTTCACATAATTGTTCCAGCATAGTTTGTAGTGCTTTCGGTGTTTTGGTAAGTAAGAGCACATCGTCAGCAAATCTTAGATTTGTTAGTTGACTGCCGTTTACACAGAATGTTAATGATTATTTTAAGGATCAGAAAAATATATTACCAATGTATGCCCCGTAACGTAAGTGGAAGGGTACCGCGAAAAGATGACATAACGGGGACTTCGCCGTGATTCTGAAATCATTACAGGCAATCAACAATGGATCGATCAATGTAACCGAGAAATAAATCGCCAGTCATCAGCGAAAGTCAAGAGTGCAAAAAGTATGATGACATTCTTATTCATTAACGGGCATGTGACAATTCCCCTTGAAGATCGAAGAACAGTTACCGCAGAGTGGAACACAATAGGTTGTCTTCCGAAAGTTTTGCAAAAAGAATGTGTGCAAAACGGACGAGAGCGAACGTACAGGAATCAGGCTGCACTGTGGCAATGTCTCTGCCCACATCACCAATGCCCTTGTAACTTTCCTGGGAGTACCACGATAAAACTGCCCTAACTAAACAGAGACACCTGCCCTGTAGTAAGACTATTCCCTTCTCACCAAGACGATCCGGGATCCCAAGTGGGATTTGTGGCGGACGAAAAGCATCCGGACAGATTTTCTCCAGACCTTCCGGTTTCCCTTATCATTAATTCTGGTATTGGTCACCTCTAATCTTCACCTTCATTTTTTCGCGCATTTCAAATGGACTACACTACTACCTTCTGCTGTCAGTGTGGGGAAACTCCAATGCCTGACTGGTGAGTTAGCGTTAGAACTCACTTTCAGAACTGATTAATAAATTATATTTTACTTACCAGTTGCATGGCGAAGAAGTAATATATATATATATATATATATATATATATATATATATATATAGGAAAATGGAAGATTTTAAAACGTTGCCTATGATGCCATATTAGTACAAGAATACCTGTAAACAAATTTTATTTTAATATAAAAATAATTCAAATACAAGTATTGACGTATCCGAACTTCTTCAGGAAACTCTCGTGTTATGTTAATTTAAGTAATGTTTTACTTTTTAAGGTCTGTACAAAAAAGGTCATATTTATTTCATTACTCGCTATAAAGTTTACTACACGCTCACGTGCTCTGGGGGAGGGAACAAAACAAAACAATATCAACAGACTTTTGACATTTTAATTTAAAATAAGATGAGAGGGTAACTTTTGATAAAAAAAATCAAATTTTAGTTTTTTGTTCCAAATAATTATTTGGATTTTTCTGCTTAATTTGATATATCAATTATTGAAAATATTTAATATAAATGCTTTTAATTATATAATGTGTTTTATGTGTCAAACTACTTTTCCTAATACCTCGCACAATTACATAAAAATGAAAATATGTCTGAAACCATTTGTTATAAAAGGCTCAGGTTTGATGTATTTTGTAGGTAAATTACTGTTTCAAATGTCAATAACAGTAATGACTGCTTGTGTGTTTAATTTTTTAAGTAATTGGAAAAATTTGTGTTTATTTTCAGCTTTACAACTATACATCCCATTTTTATTTCATAAATACATCAATATCCTGTCTAAGTCCACCGGGGTTTATAAAAATTAAAAACAAAGGAAATTGTATTATAAAACCTATCCAGTAATGTTGATGAAAATAACAGAGTTGTTTCTGAAGTGAATAATTCAGTAAATGATAAACTAATTACTTATACTCCCCCTAGTGCTTCCAAGAAAGAGGTATCTAGTAACCATATGGAAGATATTAAAGAAAACAAAGGAAATATTAATGTAGTGATTGACTTGAATATTTTAATTACAGTGTTGAGTGAAACTGTCTCCTGTTGTGTAATATTACGTTGTGTGAATATGCAGGTGCAAAAAATGTATTTGTATGTAAATTGACAGTTAGTTGTATTAACTTTAACGCTATTTTAGTCGTAAGTGAAAAATTCACAATATATATATATATCTTTTTCTCATAAACTAATGAAGATAGAAATATGAATTTTTACACCTGATCTACATTATTACGTTCATTGCTGATCTCTAGTTTCAGGCCATTTTCATAAGCATTTTACATGGATATTAATATAATTTTATTTCTATAAAAAGGAGTCTGTTACAAAAATATTAACTAATTCATTTTATGAAGTACATTCTCTAAACTATAGCTCAGAACTTATAACATAATGTAAAATAAGCAATATAAGTTTCACTGAGGTATCTGCAATGCTTTCTCAGAAAAGGGTACACAAATATAAATAACTTCGCCTTTGATTTTACCTTAAATAATTGAAATCTCCTTCTATCAGAGTACTTTTCTTAGGCTGCTTGAAATTTAAGGTAGGCCGCTCACATGTCCATGCGGCCTTTGCCGCTGTTTCCTGTTAAGGACAGTCATTAGAGTCATACAGAAACCACACAAAGTGAGTAATGACTTTTTCTCAGCTAAAGGTTCTTTTTGTTAGTGAGAAGCTTTTGTTTCCCATGACTCGGAACATTTTTCTTACTTCTATAGCTGCTTCTCTCTTAGGTTATTTTGAGAATAATAAAATCTCCCCTTTCACAGCGCACCTCTAATTATTTACTGTCTTCCAGCTGAACACGTTCTATGTACTTACTTACCGTTAGCGTCTGGTGACGTTAAAATCTTAAGAATGATCACTTGATGCCCATCATGAGAAAGGCCTAAAGCTACCTGTTTTCTGGGTCGGGGACAAACCCATAAGGAAAGAAGAGTTTTACACCCATAATGAAGGTGTAAGGGCGAGGAGAGACGGCCGTTCAGCAGCACCGGTGAAATAAATTTTGTAACAATTTGCGAAAAATACCATTGAGCCATCGACAATATTGATAACATCCATTTTTTCCTACCGAGCCAAGTTTTGGAGAACAAGACAATTGTTAAGGTCTAAGCCAGAAATATAGATGGACGAGGAATTGATTCAGTTCCAGTTAACGTTTTTTGTGACATTATCACAACGATATGTTGTGCTCATGAAATAACATTGTTTTTCTTAAATTTCCGCATTCTAAAACTTTTCCTTACATCAAGAAAGATCTCAGTCTGCTGGTGCGGTAGAGCGGTTACAGCTGCAGTCCCGAGTGACAGCGGAGAGAGCTAAAAGTAGTGACGTTCAGAGATATAGGTAGATAAGAACGCCTTCAAGCACGACGGCATGATAGCTCAGACGGTTAGGGCGTCAAGCTGTAGCTGTGAAGTAGTCGCTTCGTATCTATACGTCCTGATGCTTTACCCCCTCCCCCTGCCGGAGTTAAAGGAAATTTGCAATCATTACATTGATTTACTCGTTAACATAGTACTACACACACACACACACACACACACACACACACAATGCGCTATAAATTGATGTTTACCATTTTTGTGCTGGAATCAAAGGAGATTTGCCATCATTACAATGATTTACCCGCCCCTATCAATTTATATTTACGAATAGGAGGCGAGAGTAGGCCGTCAGGCCGTAGGGAGCCGCAGCAAACCACTGGGTTTATCAGTTTCTAGAATTTACCTGAGGTTAGCGTTAAGGTAGTGCGCGCGCGCGCGTGTGTGGGTTAACTGCGAATTCCAATAAGACAAAAAGTAACAATATCAGCTTTGTAATACAAATCTGAGTCTGTTGGAGCTGTGTGCGCTATCTCCGCTGTCGTTCGGGCCTGAGCTCTAATCGCTCTGCCGCACCAGCAGGCTAAGATCTCTCTTGGTGTAAGGAAAAGTATTCTAAGTGGGGTACATTTTGTACCTCAATCTGTAATTATTTGTAATTTTTGTAGTTAAAATGTGGCATTGGAAGTTCTTTACATTGTTAAGTTATCCCTTACAAACCATATGATATAATAATGAAAGTCATTATTGTCTCTTTAGTCAAAGCATTTGAAATTCACTGGGGTACAAATAGTAATACATACTACATTAATTATGACAATGATAGACTAGAAGTTACTCATTTATTTAATAAGTTTCATTGTTGAAGGAGGTTTTAAATGAAATATAATGCATTGTTGACTACAGGCCGCCATTTATTTCTTATTTGATTACATTTACAAGCCGTCAAAGAGAAAGAAGATAGAAAAAAAAACTTATAATATAAAAAGTCAATGTGGCCTAAATGAAGTAGTGAAAATATTGGAAGATGAAGCAGAAGTTGCAAAAATTTGTGTATCATGAACATTCAAGACATTAAAAGTATAATAATTGTTATGAGTGCTCAGTCCAGAGATAAATATTCTAGTAACATTGTTTTTCGTTGTTGAGTAATATTAATAACAATGAAAGTGTTGTATTACGTAAAATAAAATGTATTTGACTTTATTTTCATTATCAATCCAGTAACACTAAAATACGTAACAGAGTATGTCTACTTAGGACAAATAGTTGCATTCAAGTGTCACATGGGCAAAGAAAGCAACAAAATAATTTCCTCAGCATGGAGAGCATTCTGGTCATTGAAATTCATAATGATGGACAATACCTGGAGTCGAAAACTCAGATTAGATGTGCTGGACTCGTGCATATTCCCAACACTATTATATGGGCGTTAAATCGGAGCCTAATAGAAGTGGAAAAGAATAATACCAGAATCTGCCAACGTAAAATGGAGCGTAAAGTCCTGGGGATATCCCTCATTGATAAAACGTCTTTTGTGGAATTAAGAAAGATGTTGGGACGTGGTTCAACATGCATACAGCGTGAAGTGGAAATGGGGCGAACATGTAGCAAGGTTACTTAGCAGCAGATGGGGGCACGTATCGGTAGGACAGGAAGAGGGAGACCGAGAACCAAGTGGGCAGACTCCAGGAAAAGCAGTCGGGACACACTGGACCAGCGTAGCACGGAACCTGGAAGAGCCTAGGGACAGAGTTGCAGAAAGAAGAGACAATCGAAGCCAATAGTGAAAGTGATACAAACTTATAATACAAAAACTTGATAGACTCAGCACTTGAACATGCGAGTTAAATTGTGTTAAACTTGTAAAGTACGAAACACTATTCACTGAACAAACTTATCGAGACAATAGCTCACATGGACTAACTCACCATATAAGAAATCAATGAGCCCTCCGCTTGCGGAGGCCCTAGCCCTGGATGGGACATAAGTGGCTTAATTCATTCATGTATATGGAGCTTCAAACCATGAAAATAACTTTAAACACAGCAAGATTCCAGTAATATTGTTTTCCATTGTCGAGTAATGTTACTAACACTAAAACTTCTTTATTATGATATTGCATTATATTAAATATGTACTTGTAACTTTGTTGGTCCTGGTTAGTGGTAACCATACTGGCCTCCTAAACCCAAGATCGGGGGTTCGAACCCGGCTGGGATCGATGGATTTTTTCGGGCGTAAAAATCCTAAGTATGGCTTCCTTCGGAAGGGAAGTAAAGCCGTGGGTCCCGTGTCGTACATTTACGGCACGATAAAGAACCTCAAGCCTGAAAGAGAGGCCTCTGAGCAAAATTTGTCGGCCGTTTTACGCCGTGAATTGAATGGGACGCTGATGACCTGAGATGTTAAAGAGCGTCCTTAAATAAAACAAATCAAACGGTCACAAATCCACAATAAACTCTGCGAGTTGCCATAAGATTGAAATATCTTTTCACGTGCATTTTTGGTCTGCGTTTGACAATCGTGCAGGGTATTCTTCAGTCATTTAGCTGAGATGCCTTTGTTTGAGTACTAAATAAAATTGTCGAGATTTTTTAGAGTGTAAAAATTTCGAGAGCAAGTCCTCCTGGAGGGACTTGTAAGTTGTAGGTCTCGGCGTAGATTTACAGTAGTTAAGGAACTCCATAGCTGAAAAAAAGAGATATTTGGACAAGTTTCTCCTTAGTTCTATGTCAGATAGCGCATAAGGGCAGTCACTGCCTCCGAGGAGAATTCTATTGCACCACTGCAACACAGCAGCATACGAAATCAACTAAACCGCTAACCTCCTCAATAAGATTTGATCCATCTGTTTACAGTCCTGATCTACGCCATATAATGTTTCCCTGTTTCTAACAGTAAAAGTTCTTTTGCATCTCTTAAGATGCTTATGGGAATGAACTTATGAATACATAATAAGTATATCATTACTGTTTTTATCACATTTTGAAAACGAAATAATATAATGAAGTTGTTTTTGAAAAATAGAGAAGATATAACGTTCTAAACGCCTGTGTCCCTATTCCCGAGTAAGTTTCCATCCTATGGAGCAGTGATTTATAAACAGTGATAAGAATAGTGTCACTTTTACAGCAGAGCGGTGTTTGTTTTCATATTAACTCCTTAGCAAGATAACCCTACGCATACAAGATAATGCAACATTAAAGAATCGCATACTTGTTCCTTGTGCTCAGCTAAATTTAACTCAACATTTTCACACGGAAATAATAATGCAAATGGTATTTCAAACTTCAACCTAGAATCAGTAAAAAAGTAGGCAAGGACCTATGACTTTCCTCATCAGCTGGGAAAAATCGGCTTAATTTGTGGATTTTTAAAAATAAATATTGTTATTCTTGAGATTATCTCTATTTTATTTTATACGCAGGAATTCAACTACTTTACAATTCCGTAGCTTCCGCAGTTGCAATACCAACAAACGAAAGATGGCGACAGTGTTTTCCGGGATTATTCAAATTAAAATTAGATATAACATCCTAATGTAAACATAATACTTGAGATGAGATTATTTAATAAAACTATTCACATTACTTACATAGATAGCTAATAGGTGTTAATAAACATCCTCGGATACGGCGCCGCTTGGTTCAGGAATCTTTCTCGATAATTTCCTGCCATTGCAGTCTGTTACGATTTATTTCACCATAAATAACATTTCAAAGATACTGCGTCATCTTACATACTGATGTCATTTGTTTCACATTCAAAGCTAAACAGTTGAAACTAGCTGTTAAAACGCACACAACAGAGAATATTGATATTAAAAACATGCACAATATATCTGATTGTTGAACCAGCAGGTTGTCATGTTGTGACACTACAATTAATGCATTAAAATAATAACAATTTTTAAGGCACAAGTTCCTCTTTATGTGTTGTATATTTTATATATCTCGTATTTATATCACAACTTCTTGAGCAGAGGAAGGCGCATTTTGTCACAATATTATTTTCGTGACTTGACGTTTCAAGCGGCTGCAGTCCCGAACCGTAGCGAAGAAAGCCGACTGGTTACGATACGATAAATTTGTTATTATGGAGTAAAACTTTTATTTTATTTTATATTCTGTTATTTGTTTGTTAAACTTAAACTAACCTAACCTAGCGTATGGAAAAGTAACATTTATTGATTTAAGAATAATGTAGAAAAAAGTATGATTATGTAGTAATATTATTTTTTTTTTTTTTTTGCATATTCTAATGTTATTGTTTTATTTTGTTAAACTTAAACTAAACTAACCTAACCTAACCTAATGTATGAATTAATTTTATGTTCTGTTATGCTTTTATTACTTTATTGTATTATTATATTTATAATGTTATTATACAGTAATTTTTTGCATGTTCTATTATTTTTTGTTAAACTTAAACTAACCTAACGTATGAATTAATATATTTATGTTCTATTATTTTTTGTTAAACTTAAAATGAACTAACCTAACCTTGAAAAAGTAACATTTATTTGATTAAGAGTAGTGCAATAAAATTATGAAGATTAAAAAAGACTAGTAACATTTATGTATTATGATAGAAAAAAGATTACAAATAAGAAAAAAAAGTACCCTTAGGGAATCGACCCTTGTAAATAAATATTTTAAACTCGGACATGATTGGCCAAGTCCGCTAAAGCACGAATTCCACATTGACCGTCATCCATGGCCGAGATTTTCCTCATTTCTTCCTTTTTTATTGATTAATTAATTTATTTTTTAATTTACGGACGCTCTTTAACATCTCAGCTACTCAGCGTTCCATTCAATTCAAGGCGTGAAACGGCCGATAAATTTTGTTTAGAGGTCTCTTCTTTACTGCCTTCTAAAGGAAGGCATACTTAGGACTTTTACGCCTGAAAAATCCATCGATCCTGACCGGGATTGAACCCGCGATCTTGGGTCTAGGAGGCAAGTATGTTTACCACTACACCACCAGGAGCGAATTCAATGGCTAATGTAGATACCTTAAATTTGACCTGGAATGCTTCCCTACCAAAGTTCCTTTCCCAGTTTACCCATTCATCTTTTGAAATCAGTATCCACTGCCTGTGATGCCTTAGTAGTTAAAGCAGGCGTTAGACGTTAAATATTTTAAACATATAGTAAATCAAGATTTAGTTTCAGTCTTTTTGAAACTGTATATCTGAATAGATTAAAAAACAAAAAATATTTAGTACTTACACTTCTATTTTAAATAGAAAAAAAAGTACATACTTTCTGAATATATGTTGAGCATTTTTATTCTTGCACTTCAGCCCCAAGTAGGACAATTCTCAAGCTATTTGTTGAAAATATGCAACAAAATACAAACGATTAAAGAAAAATGTTAGGAATATTGACATGACGACATGCAGCAATATCTTAAGGAGTCCATTAACTGCTGACGGCACATCAGTAAGATCCGCTTGGCTGGGAGCTCGCCAATTAGTCATCAAGTAAATAGGAGAGTTAAACGCAGGAAGTTGAGCACGTGCCCGCTGAATAGCCTACTTGCACGATCCCCAAACCTGGAGGACCGCACCGTGACCAAAGTTTGGTAATGTGACGCGAAATTACTCTTGTTTCAAATGTGCATACCAACTGGTAATTGTTGATCTGAAATAGAAGTTAACGAGTAATTAAAATTAACTCCGGAGGTCCTGAGTTTGATAGGTCAAGCTGTCTGGGTAAGGTATTTGTTGGGAGCTTTTCGTTACCCTGAGAAGGTGAATGCCAGATAGCTTTAAGGCGCCAAGGACTCCGAGCTATTTGCGCCATAACTGCAAACTTACACCTACAGAATTCACATCCAATCTGCAGACACGATGAGAAGACCAATGCAGTCAAAGCGAAAATAAATTACCTAAGCCAAGATGATCTTAGTTTTGAAATCTTATTTTAATGTTAGCAGGAGCGGTTCGAGGGAGGTACGCAACTTAAATACTGCTATGATGAATAACACAGCGATCCTTATAATGCCGGACCGCGGAGTCGCGTATCGCGCGTATGCATGCTCCGCGCACTGTCTATTACACTAAGAGGTAAACGAGGATGCTCTGTGCTCCAATACTTCTTGTTCTGTGAGGAAACATGGCCATTAAAATGAAATTATGCCTCATCTGAAAAAAAAAAATATTAACTGTGGGTCAACAGTACCGTCAAAGATATTTTGTAAGGTTCAGTTTCAGAAATTTATTTATTTATTTATTTTTTTGTCGTCACGAGGTTGTAATTCATGAACGATAGTCACTCTATGGGGTTTGCATTTTAAAAGTTTAGCAGCTCTATGAGCAAAGGTTTTTGAAACTGTGGAACACATCTTAGAGACTTCTTTGGAGAGCGTTTGAATGATGCAGCAATTTCGTCAATTTTTTTTTTCCTTCGTTAGAACATTTCCTTTTCGCTTCTAAGGTTTAGCATTTAGCGATCCGTTGTCTTAAACTTATTAAACAGACATGTAACAGTTTCTCTACCTGAAACTGGAATACTACGAAATTTCTCCTGAAATTGTCTAACACGTGTGTACATGATTCGGTTTTTTGCGTAAATATCGTACATAAAAAGTCTTTGTTGAAGCATGAATTTTACGGTAGGCATTTCAGTGGTCTAATAAGAAAAATGTCTTGAATAAACTTCCACTTTTGAGATGCACAAGGAATAAACTCTAATCTTTACAGCTCGAACAGAAGGCAGCAACTGAAACAGCATAACACAGCTGATAAACGTAGCCTTGAGTGAGTGCCCTACTGGAATAATATCGAGGTCACTGCAGTGCAAGCGAACTACGTATATACGCGATCTATGGCCCCGCAATAAATGGAACGCATTTTAGATAATAAGTTTCTAGAAACTTAATACAAAAAGAGAGAATTTAATAAAACAATACAGTAAAACGCAACTAATTAATCAAAATTAACCAATGCTCGTTTTTTCATTACAATAAACTAACAGACAACTATTTGATTTAAATCTGCAAGTTTTATTTACAGAAAACTTTGTAAACTTCCAGTGACAAAGCGTGGCTTTTTGTATGGGGTAGGCTGAGAATGAAATGTCGAAAAAACTGATTTTCTAATAAAAGTTGAATATATCACGAAATTATCCTGTAATGTGATCATAAAGTTTTAATGTTCAAAATAATGGCATTGGCCTATCATAATGTGGTTGTTAAATTAAATGACCTAGGTACATGGAATGTTAAAAAAAGTTTGTGTTCCACGACTCACACATAAATCTGTTTGTATATGAATTCAGTCCTCTGGTTGTTTTTCAGTACGTATACATAAACCATACTTAAAATGAATTCTTTATGTTTCGGCGAACGTTTAACCGCCTCTTGCTTTATAAACGTAGTAAGATACGCTTGTTGACAATTACGTAGATATGGAGGGAAAAAGAGTGAAACAGCAGTTACCACACACACACACACACACACACATACATACATATACATATAAATATACATATATATGTATATATACATAGACAATTATACTATATATAGACGTACATTAAAATACGATAAAAACGAAGTTTAAGAATAATTTCTAAGTAGTAGCTAGTAATATAACAAGAGGGTCTGAGATTGACGATAAATTCACGAACGCAGGCAGTGATAAATTCATTCGTGAATTTATCTGGAAAGCTCAGACCTTCGAGGGCATTAAATTATTACGATCAGCGACTATTTCATCATGGATAAAAGTAATATGTATTTAAAATTCGCGCACAGAATATTAAAAAAAAATTCCCTCCATTTTGCATTACGATTTTCGATGCTTTTGTTGCTATCAATACTTTCCCACCGCCTGCTAGCAAAAGTGATCAGTGATGCATGCTCAGGAATAATAGAGGGGAGTTCGCTACCCTGACAAGAAAGCAAATGCACGTCGAGCGGTAAATAGGTTTATAAAAAATTACGATAATTTCACTGCAATATCGGACTGCGATTGGTCAATATTAATTTTTTTTAAGTTTCATTGATCGGTTTTATGATGACGTCACATAAGTGAAATAGTCATAGTAATTAGCTTTAACAGCTAAAATAAAACAACAAAATCATTCCATATTACACCGCCACGGGTGTCGAGGTCATTAAGGGGCAGACTCGTGAGCGGGAGGTCTGTAGTTCGAATTTCATAAATGCCAAGAGCCGCGGATATACCCTAAAAACTTAGGCCTGGAACGCCTCCTTCCTTTAAATAATCCTTTCCCAATTCACCTTTTCATCTCATGTATCATTAGTGTTTACCACCTCTCTGGTACCTCAAAAGTAAAAACGGGCGTTAAACACTAATTTTATATATATGCATATCAATACAACAGCTAAAATACGAAATCCTACATTTTAAATTGATATCGTCAGCATTCAGGTCCGTTCTTTGGGCTTCGGGTTCTAGAAAATAGAAGAGGACAGACATGGGCTGCAACCAAGGCTAGCCTACAACGTTAACATTAAAGATTTCCCCCACCTCTCCCTGCATAGGTCGGTCCTGGTGGTGTAGTGGTTACCACACTTGCCTCCTACACCCAAAACGCGGGTTCGAACCCGGCCAGGATCGATGGATTTTTGCGGGCGTAAAAATCCTAAGTATGGCTTCCTTCGGAAGGGAAGTAAAGCCGTGGGTCCCGTGTCGTACATTTATGGCACGAAAAAGAACCTCAAGCCTGAAAGAGAGGCCTCTGAGCAAAATTTGTCGGCCGTTTCACGCCCTGAGTTGAATGGGACGCTGATGACCTGAGATGTTAAAGAGCGTCCATAAATAAATCAATCAATCCCTGCATAGAAAATTACTACTGCGCTTGCGCAAGACAGGCTGATCCTTCTATCGTATCATTGATAATGGGCTATCTACGTCACAAACAGCACACTATATGCGCGCAGCTGAAATTAACAATCGAGGAATGCTATCCGTTGCACCTTATTAACCAATTACAAAATAGTATTATTGGTCAGTCACTCTTGACGTAGAATCTGCGATGTTGCCGGTTTTACTAACTGGGTGTGCAGCTGGTTTCTATCACTTGATTGCAATTGAGTAACTAAATCTACAGATGATAGTAGATATAACAAAGAGGTCATTTGCAGATCGATTTACGGAGTGATATGTAATCCTTTGCGTTGAAATGTTAAATGAACCTAACATGCTCTTAGTGAAGACACACATTTGCTTTTCCTACACATTATTATTGTTTATTATCGTTTTCTTATCGTTTCCTTCAATCTGCCTGGTTATTTCATTTACATCATATACATGTATACAATAACACATCTTCCATACAAATACAAGATTTCAGAACCCTTCATTCAGAATTGAAATATTTTTGATATATCAGTACACTTATTTTAATGTGCTATGCGTCTAACTGCAGAGTGCGCCTGAAGCTCTGCGCTCGCTTAGCATGTTAAATTAATGACATTTGTAACAAATGATAAAGTCGTACATGTATTTTTATCAAATCCAAATGATAAATGACCGGTGTCACCAAACACCATTAACAACGCAAAACAAATAAATGGGAGGCATCAACAAACAACGGTACTGATTTTGTTTTGTTTACATGAGCCCGTGTTAGTTTTTTCATGTTTTACCAGCGAAGGATGGATGACCCCTGATGTCTTTTCAACAAAAGCGCATACTAAAAATGTATAATAAATTTATTACCTTGTGATATTTAGGATATAAATATTTAAAATGACATTTTGGGAGTATTTATAAAATATAATAAAAGTGACATATTCATAAATAAATTAGATATTAGAGCAAACCATCTATAGTTATTTATTCGTTTATTTTTTAGCCATTGATAATACATACGATCAGTATTGTTTTCCCCCGGAGTGTTTTGCCTATGGGCCAGAGTGCCTCTCGTCAGCCAGTCTCAGTGATTAGTGGGGAGGGTAAAACAATAAAACAAACCAACCATACAACAATATACGACCAATTTAAGAGGCTAATTACTTACTAAATTATCAAATGAGGTATTGAAACTACCCGCCTTCATTCTCCACATGTTTTTGGCATTCTTTAGGAAATTATCAATCACTCGCTATAATTCATTTTGAGAAATTCAGATAATTTCCTGACGAGTATTATCTTTGAGTTCTTGTATGGTGTGGGAGTTCGTCTTGTACATTTTTTTTTAATTTACCCCAGAGATAATAATCGCAGGATGTTATACTGGGCGACCTATGGGGACCACAAATCCTTACTAATAACTCTGTCTTGTGGAAGCAAATTGTGAATTGCTCTTATGGAATTATTCGCAGTGTGAACTTTGGCAGAGTTCTGTTGAAAAAATGCATGATCACGCTCTCTTTCGGTTAATTCTCTGAAATAAGGGGTTAGTATGGTATTCACACAAGTAATAGAATCAACTCTATGCTCAAAATAATTGGTGCTATGATTCTTTCACATAGAGTTAATACCATGAATCCCACACAGTGTGCCGTTGTAAGCACACAAGGCATGATCACTTTATGTATACTGTCAATTAAGAAACGAACACTACAACCGGGAATAGCTGAGCTATAACTGCGACAGTCAGCAAGTTCAACAAGTAAGCAAGCAGACTTACTATCCCCTTCATGGCGCAGCAAACAAGTGGGGGGGTCACTCATAGGAAAAACCCCACGACGCGGGGAAACCATCAATGATCACATTGTAGAACCTGCATTGTTTGTCAGCTCTCCAAATAAATGAAAATTATTTAACAGTAAAATTCTCGTAATTATATTCTATAGCGTCTCCATTTTTCTATATTTCGGAAATATAAAGCATTATTTCAATGGTTCACAATCCACAATAAATAAATATTTAAAACGAGCAGCTAATTCATTACCGTCTGATGCCAGGTGAATGTCAGTCAGCTCAATGATGAGTCATTCGTTAATTTCAAACAACAGTAAAGTTCATACAGAAAATACTATTGTGTAATTAACCGAAGTTCTAAATTAGTAGTTGTTCAGAATATTTCGATTGGATTGGTAGGGACAGAGAACTTTTTGATACTTCAGCTATGATCAAGGATGACCGTACATCCTACTATCCCGAGACAAGGGAGACAGGACGATCAGGATTCAGAAGGTTCCCTAAAATTGTTTTTTTTTATTTGTTTATTTAAGGACGTTATTTAACATCGCAGGTCATCAGCGTCCCATTCTATTTAGGGCGTGAAACGGCCGACAAATTTTTCTCAGAGGCCTCTTCTTTCAAGCTTGAGGTTCTTTTTCGTGCCGTAAATGTACGACACGGGACCCACGGCTTTACTTCCCTTCCGAAGGAAGCCATACTTACGATTTTTACACCCGAAAAAATCCATCGATCCTGGCCGGGTTCGAACCCGCGACCTTGGGTTTAGAAGGCAAGTATGGTTACCACTACACCACCAGGACCGACAAAATTGTTTCCAGATAGAGCACTCGACGCTCTTAGAACAGTCACTTCCACAATGTCGGTCCTTATGGTGTAGTGGTAACCATACTTGCCTTCTAAACTCAAGATTGCGGGTTAAATCCTGGCCAGGACCGATGGATTTTTTCGGGCGTAAAAATTCTAAGTATGGCTTCCTTTGGAAGGGAAGTAAAGCCGTGGGTACCGTGTCGTACATTTACGGCACGATAAAGAACCTCAAGCCTGAAAAAAGAGGCCTCTAAGCAAAACTTAACATCCGTTTCACGCCCTGAATTGAATGGGACGCTGATGATCTGAGATGTTAAAGAGCGTTCGTAAATAAAACAAATAATAAAATCGTTTCCACATCAGAAACCAGGAATACCGACCGTAATGGCGGCCCCAGGAGATAGAACTCAAGACCTCCCGAATTCGGGTGCCATGCTTACCACATAAAATCCCCCTTTCGGTTTTTTAAAACTTACCTATGTAGTCTTACTACTTCCACGAAGACCTGTATACTATTACTTGACATGCAGATGCATCCCACTCTATTACATTGTTTTACATTTGAATAGCTATGAACATACGTCACATAGCAATCTCTAGCATGACTTAGATGCATTTCGATTCCTAAAGCGCCATTCGTATTCAAAAGTCTGAAATCATTCATTACCACTATCAAAATGCTTAGTGTCAAACCCCCTTTCTATACTCAAATGCTTTGTAGCATTCCTTTATAATGAAAAGAAAAAAGGTATTGAAAAAAAGTCCGTCGAGCAGGAGCTGCGTAAACTAAGCGAATTCCTCACCTATTAGATTAACTTTTAAAAAATATATAAAATCTAAATTATGACTTTATTAATTAATGAAATGAAATAAATTATGGCATTACTGTGTGGTACTAGGGTAACAAAATTAGATGTCTTGCAATCTCTAAGTATTACAAAAGAGGGAATCACAATTGTAGAATTATTATTATTATTATTATTATTATTATTGTTGTTGTTGTTGTTGTTGTTATTGTTGTTGTTTTAAATGAAATTAAACCACAAAAATTCATGGTATACTATTAATTAAATTAAATATATGACCATTGATAGACAAATTCATACTGTGTGAATATTTTTAAACCTTTTAAACCAATATAACTTTGTTTATGAACTGATCCATTGGCATCATCTTTACATTCACAAAAATAGAGAAAAATAACAGAAAGTTTCGAGTTACATTGTGTATTTAAGAAGATGATGTTCATATGTTTCAATAAAACAAAAACATTAAAAATAATTACAATGTATTAAGCAAATACACATATTAGATTGATATTTCACATTTGCTATCTTCACGATAATGTTTTTGTTAAATATAAAACATATGCAGTTTTATAGATACAGTTTATATGCTGAGTTAACTTGTCCTTTTATTTTAAAATAACAGAGGGAAAATTAAGCGCAAAGCGATAATTTTGGCTTTCTGGTGTACCCTTACTCCTAATGGTCCGATTTCCCAATTTTGAGATATTGTTTTTCTTCTTTTATTGAAATGGAATATATCGAGTTTTGTTGTGAAAAACAAATATTGGTGCCGCTAGAGCAATTTTTAACTTTTGGGTTTCAGGTAAACCCCTAATGGTCCGATTTCCCTGATTTTCACACATGTATGCAAATTTATATTTATATACATTTTTCATTGTCATTTTCAATACTTAGTAGGTGGGATTGATGGAGATTTGAAGAACTTTTTCAAAAACCTTTTTATGGGTATAACGCCATGGGAATTTGCTGATAGAACCTCCAAAAAGAGTTTATTCCACAAAAAAAAAAAAAAAAAAAAAATGTGAGCAAATGCTCAACATATTAGAAATATTATTTATTCATAAGAACAAAGTGCCCACATTTTTAAGAAAACCTCTATTAACACAGCCGTTGATTAAAGATGCTAGTGCTACTGTGGAGCCATAGATGGAAGCTGAAACTGCGAAGTTAAAATAAACATATATGCACAAAGAATTAAAATTTGTTTCTAAGCTACACAGCTATAATAATATAATTAACAATCTAAACACCTGGCAGCTGATGACAAGTTATCTCATTTAGCTATCTTACTGCCATTTGTCTTTCCAGAAGACTGGAAGACTCCGTTATGAGTCAAACCTGAGCTCGCCGAGCTTATTTCCCATATAGCAGATGCTCATGTAGTCCAGTCGGCATGTACAGACGTCCTGGAGGAATGCCCCATCAACAATCCATTAATTTTCATCTCGTTCCCCTTTGTGACAGATGCGGGCGCAACCTTGACTGGCATCTCTCTGCCGGCACCTCCATCTCCCTCATCAATACAACTTCGTAAGGCAACGAAGAGCAAATTCAAATGAACAATTCACCGAAATTATCATATACTGAGGCAGACAATAAATAACGATTTCGGAATAGGAAAACAAATCTCAAAGAACATGCAAATTATTATATATAAAGCTCATTAGAATACTATTTAAAATGTCCCCATAAAAGAACAATTCTTGAACTGGCTTCAGTAATTGCTAAAAGTACGTCACGCAGGAGCCCCGTAAACTAAGCGAATTACTAAGCAAGTTGAAAGTTTTAACAATGAATATAAAATAAAAATTATGGCCTTATTAATAAATTAAATGAAATAAGTTATGGCATTACTGTGTGGTATTAGGGGAATAAGATAAAAATTTGCAAGTATAAGTATTACAAAAGAGAAACCATATTTTTAGAAGTATTATTATTATTATTATTATTATTATTATTATTATTATTATCATCATCATCATCATCGTCATCATTATCATCATTGAGAATTCACCACACAAAGCGAACGGTCAACAACATACGATCGAAAGTTCTATCAATTTTCAATGGCCTTGAAATTTAATTTAAATGTTATTGAAGTAAACATATAAAACATTTTCTGAAGGTTATTACAGAGCCCTCTTAAATACAAATATAATTCTCTAACACATATTGGATTAATATTTCACATTTGCTATCTTCTTTCAAATATAACACATAAGCATAATACAGTTTACATGCTCTGTTAATTTCCCCGTTTGTTCTGAAACAATAGAGAGAAAAGAAAAAAGTTAGAGCCCTTTTTAAACGTCTGCTTTCAGGTATACCCCCTACTCCTAATGTTCCGATCTCCCTGATTTCCAGTAACTATTTTTATTTTATTTAAATGGTACATGCGGATATTCGTTGCGAAAAACGAATAGTGCGGTTAGTGCCGCTAGAGCAATTTTTAATTTTGGGCTTTAGGTAAACTCCCCTCCTAATAATCTGATTTCACTGATTTTTAGAAACTGTTCTTTCTTTCTTTCTTTCTTTCTTTCTTTCTTTCTTTCTTTCTTTCTTTCTTTCTTTCTTTCTTTCTTTCTTTCTTTCGTTCTTTCTTTCTTTCTTTCTTTCTTTCGTTCTTTCCTTCCTTCCTCCTTCCTTCCCTCCCTCCCTCCCTCCCTCCTTCCTTCCTTCTTTCTTTCTTTCTTTCTTTCTTCCTTTCTTCCTTCCTTCTTTCAAGAAAGAGAATTACGGATGAAGCCATGTAATTTATGTTGCCTGAGATTTGTCCGATATTTTCTACTTCTTCTGCTGAGGGTGCATCTGTTTGTAGTTAGTCACTGTTTATACGTAAAAAATCAATAAAATTAAATTACAATATCTGAAGAAAAACTTCGTCAAATACATTCTGCTCAGGACACCATGTACAGATGCTCAAAAGGCAAGCTTCAGCTGGTGCATTACAACTCATTAGTGCCAGCAGATGTTCAAATGTTGACATATTTTTTCCAAGATCCATAATTTCAATTTGCTTAATGGCATCTGCCGAAGATTCACATTCTGATGTTGTACACAAACACACGGCAATTCTGGCCTGTTTCACATACTTGGGTCGAAATCCACAATATTTTGAGAAGCTAATTTTAATATCAGGAAAGTCACTTCTTGTATGTTTTCAAAAATCAGCTTCTTCTGAAATTGGCATTTTTTTTTTTTTTTGCCATCTTTAATAAAAGTTTTGAAATCCTTTTTCCCAGTCATTATTTGACTAATCAAATCAGATTCATAAAATTGATGCACTGTATATTCAATAGATTCACTGATTCTTGCCTTACTTGATTTAGTATTTGGTGATCAAAGTATTCCTCCAAACCTAGTCGGTTCTTTAGCTTTGGATTCAAACCCGGCCAGGACCAATGGAATTTTTAGGGCATAAAATGCAAACAAAGGCTTCCTTCGGAACGTAAGTAAAATTGTTGGTCCGTGTCGTAGATTTACGGCACATAAAAGAACCTGAAGCTTGAATAAAGAGGTCTCCGAGCAAAATATATCGGCAATTTCACCTCCTGAATTGAACGGAAATCTGATGGCCAAAGTTGTTAAAAAGTATTCTTAAATAAATGTAATAATAATAATAATAATAATAATAATAATAATAATAATAATGTTCTTTCACCTTTAGTATCTTGACTCTTTTTCTTAATATACTTGATTCGCTTATCTTTATTTGTCCATCTTTCCCGTCGCAGTTCTCTCTTTGTTCATTTTCTTCGGAAGCCCCGAAGAGGAATCGATTAAGACTTAAAGAAATTATTCAAATTCCGGATTTCCAATGGCATCAGTAGAAAGAAAGTGCAAATCTTTACTTTATAAATAAATAAAAAGTTTGCACATCAACTAAGAACAAATATGAACTCTATAACTGTTTATTTATTTATTTGTTTTATTTCAGAGACCTCGTAACCGGAAGGCCAGTGGTAAGACAGAGTAGGCGGGGGCACTTCTGATGCAATTACAAACCAAAATTTTTTCTGAAAATTTTACAAATATAAGTTCATAGAATAAAGTGCTAAAGAAGTAATAAACTTTTTTTTGATTGATTTATTTATGGACGCTCTTTAACAGCTCAGGTCATCAGCGTCCCATTCTATTCAGGGCGTGAAACGGCCGACAAATTTTGCTCAGAGACCTCTTCTTTCAGGCTTGAGGTTCTTTTTCTTCCCGTAAATGTACGACACGGGACCCACGACTTTACTTCCCTTCCGAAGGAAACAATACTTAGAATTTTTACACCCGAAAAAATCCATCGATCCTGGCTGGGTTTGAACCCGCTATCTTAGATAGTCTAGCGCTTTTATACAGAATATGCGAAGAATGACACAGAAGAAATACTAAATCATTTTCAATTCGGCCAATAGAAAAGGTCTCATTTGTAAAAAATCTTAAGCGTGTTTTATATCATCTTATGAAACTGTCTTATTTACCTCCAGAGGAAATGGGGGACCTATCTGGAACCAAAGAAACGAATATAGTATGTATCTGTAGGTAATTCATGGCATCTATCGCTCTTTATATACTCAACGATTATTTTCCTGTTGGAGGAACTGCAGCAGATGTTTGTATAGGATCGAGCATCTCAGAACGGCAATTACCGTCTGACATTCTAATACCACGCTATTAACATTGTTTTCCTACAGCAGGGGTTTGAGCAGGAAATAGCCTGCTTTCCGTCGAAGGGGTGTGATAGACTCTTGTCGGAACGCTATAGTAAAAGGTGGGTATACTGAAGGCTCTTTTGAATCATATTTACTCCCCACTCATTAGCATTATCAACTGGGGTACATGAACTATGGACATGGAATTCATTATCCACGTTCTAAAAATAATCTCCACAGAGAGATTACACCATTTTAAACGCATTTTAGAAAAGTAAAATTATTATACTATAATTATTATGAAATTGATGATATAACTCATCAAGTTTTCAGTGCTACTCACAAAATTCAGTTCAGTGCACTTACACTTTCGGTTGGTGCGAAAAATGTCAAACATATGGTCTTCAGTTAAACATCTCTTCTATGACAGAGTTTATGGCATATCTTATGCGATGATTTAACTTCATTATGTCGATACATTTTGTAGCGTATATTCTATCTTTGACATACCCTCACAAGAAAAAATCTAGTGATGTAATGTCAGGGGTACGTGGAGGCCAAGGAATTCAACAATCGCGGCCAGTTCAGTAAACATTTTCGGACGGAACGGTTCCAAAAGGATGGGGCACCATCCCACTGAAAGATTATTGTTGGCTGCATGGCACGGTAAAGTTCTATAACATATCCAAGTAAATTTTACAGTGAGAGAATCCACTTGAAAGAAAAACAGTCAAACAAATTTATTTTGCAGAAACCCACATTTGGACTGTCGGGTACGTGTTCTATGAATGCAAGGTTTTCTGAACCCCAAATATGCATAATGTGGTGATTCACTTTCCCTGACACCGTCACGGGTGGCCGAGGTCGTTAAGGCGCAGACTCATGAACGGGAGGTCTGGGATTCGAATTCCACCAGGGTCCATATAAATGGCAAATGAAGGGGGGAGATACCCTAAACTTAGGCCTGGAACGTTTCCTTCCTTAAAAAAAGCCTTTCCCAATATTCATTTCATATCAGATATCACCAGTGTTCACTGCCTGTGGTGCCTCAGTAGTAAAAAACAGGCGTTAAACACCAGTGAAAAAAAAAAAAAAACAATTTCCTGACTTGTGAAAAGTGGCGTCGTTTGAAAACATCACAAGGGATTAAAATATTTCATCATAAGCATTGCGATCCAGCATAGTGATTGCAAATTCTTCTTTCTTTGGTTGGTCATCTGACTGGATTTCCTGCAATTTGTTCATTGTATGAGTACAAGAGTAGTCCACAGTGAAGAACTTCATGAACAGTCGACCGTTTTATCTACCAAGTTCTCTCGCTGCTTGTCTTATGCGCACTCCTTTCGAATGACTTACCACGATTTCTACAAACTATTCCTGAATTCTGGGTTTACCACCACCGTGTCCTTTCAAAACACTCCTGATTGCCAAAAGCTGATCATACCACTTGTTTATAGTCTTCAATATCGGAGGGTCCTTATGGTAACACGAAGACGTTTTTGTTGCGCTTGAATAATGGATTTTGTTTCTGCATGCCACCACAGCTTGTGCAGGCTCGTTTGGAACCTCCATTTTAGAAACAGCGCACTTGCAGCGCCACTACGGCTACTGAGCACACTGCTACATTACCACATAAACTTTCTGAATTTCTGCATCTGCTCCTTCCGGAATCGCATCTGTGCAATCTGAAACGTTTGTTACAGATTTTAAAAATGTTGGAATCTCACTGTAGACAGCCTGTATATTTAAAACATAAGAAGCATATTCTTGGACGTTCTTTGTATGAGATAACTAGCGACTTCCGGTGATTTAACAACGGACTAACATTTTTCATATTCTTAAATCGGAACTTGCATTAAACGTCATAGTCCTGCTTAAATTTTAGTCTCATTCGAGATGGTACTTACCTCTTAAACCCAAGATCGCGGGTCAATCCCAGCCAGGATCGATGGATTTTTTTTCCGGGTGTAAAATTGCTAAGTAT
Organism: Metallyticus violacea; assembly: GCA_030762175.1. Classification (NCBI taxonomy): domain Eukaryota; kingdom Metazoa; phylum Arthropoda; class Insecta; order Mantodea; family Metallyticidae; genus Metallyticus; species Metallyticus violacea. The sequence continues at coordinate 23,435,060 of CM060834.1, forward strand.
GGCTTCCTTTGGAAGAGAAGTAAAGTCGTGGGTCCCGTGTCGTACATTTACGGCACGATAAAGAACCTCAAGCCTGAAAGAAGAGGCTAGAAAATAATTGATTTGCTTTGAACCAGTTACACGTCGTAATAAGTACAGAAATGTCAGGTTAGATACAAGATAAAAATACTAAGTATGTTGGGCAGAAATAGTACTACTTCAACAATGGGGGGAAAAATAAGAAAAGAAAGAAGGGTCGAGGAATTAATTTATGAAAAAGCCGAAATTTCTAAGTAGGGTACTCGACAAACTTTGTAAGCCACTTTCATCCTTCCTGAAACGCTTTCTTCTTTGTGGTACTAGTTAACGTAAAAGCGCATTAATGTCGCGCACCAGCGGTTAGTAAAAACAAAATGCGAATGAATGTAGCTGTGATATTACCATGCACAAAGTGCTTCCCTAAATACAGCTGGCAATGCTAGCAGTTTGAATGTTTTCCATATTAACTGGGGTATTCAAAACGTTTTTGCATCCAGCATGTCGTACAGTCTGTGGGGTTCAGTAGCTAGTAAAAATTCATGAATATTACTAAAGAAAGCGTTAGATTCTACAGTTTCACACGCTTTAAGCTAGGTGAAAGAATGGGGGGGGGGAATCCGCGAGGACTTGGTAGCTGTTCATGTTCATATGACACCATAGCAAGATGGATTCGATCATTTAAAGAAGAGCGAGAGACTTTGAAAGACGACACTCATTCTGACCGGCCTCGGAAAGCTGTGAACAAGAGAACAATACAAAGAACAAGGGAGTGAGTGAGTGGTGGAGGAAATTCGACACATTACTGTTTAAGTGCTAAGTATGGAATAGAGTATCAGTTTTGGCAGTATTGAGTAAAATTCATGATCAATTAAAGCTACGAAAAACCTAATCAAAATGGATTCCACATTCCGTAACCAATGAACAAAAGAACAGGAGAAAGGAATATGCAAGGAAACTGCTAAGCATGTTTCCACCAAATGGGCCTATACTTTGATAGATATAGATATGCACTGGTGATGATAATTGGTTTTATTACTATACCAGTCTAAAAAAAAAGTTCAGAACCGCTTGTGGGTAAATGACAGTCAGTTGTTTTTCTACAAGATTTCGTTCTCGGAAGCGAATGTTCATTGTTCCCTTCAACTATGGAGGACCTAGTGGTTGACTGTATGTCAGAAGGAATGACAATAAATGGAAAATACTATAGCATTATATTTTAAATCCTTTATTTGAAGAGCTGAGGCGGGGGTGTCTAAAGACAGGAACTTCAAGGTTGTTGCTTTTGCATGACAATGCGTCTCCTCAAAGAACAGCAACAACTTTGAGGAAACTGGAAGTCACCAAAATCCAGTTGTTTGACCATCCACCCTACAGTCCTGACTTTGCACCACGTGATTGTTTCCTCAAGTGAAATCTTGCTGAAAAATCTTTCAAACCAGTGCAGGGCCTTGCTAATCTATACAATTAGCTCTGTTGACATATCTAATGCCATAGTGCTTTTGACAAGTATGTGCAGAGAGAGATGGAGAGTACTTTGAGGGATTGTGAGGGTAAGTTTTCGAATTCAGTCCTTAACTTGGACTTTAAGGTGACACTTGCAAAACTATTTGAATGTCCCTCATATTGCATTACTTTTGTATTCAAAGGGTTATGAAAGCTATCTAGTAAGTAAGGCGGATAAACATTATACAAGTGCACGTGAACAATGAAAAATACTATTTATAATAAATGTTAAGATATTCGTTTATTAAATGCTCAAATACAAAACACACATTAATTAGACGAATTACGAATGCAGCTTAACGAATTCAAGCTGTTTGGTACCTACACGGTTGGACGAGGTCGTTAAGGCGCGGACTCGTGAGTGGGAGGTCTGGAGTTCGATTTACACCAGAACCGTCCTTCCTGACTGAAACTCTTTCCAGGTTTTCCCCAGTCCTCATAAATGGAAAATGCCGCGGAGATACCCTAAACTTAGGCCTGAAACGCTTCCTTACTTATATATATATCCTTTTCCAATTTTTCATTCCATTTCATGTATCATCAGGTCCACTGCTTGTGGTGCTTGTTAAACAATTTTAAAAAACCCCGCTTTGCTATTATATCTTGAACACTCGGTATAAGCAACAGGCTGCTTTGATTCATTTAGACAAGATAGTTAACTTTTGTAACCGAGTCTTGCTGTGCCGCAATCTGAGAATATTCCCTTCATTGGAGAATAACATTACGAAAAACTTTTAATTACTTTGGTAAGAAAGTAAACGTCTTCTCTTAGACGAAGTTCCTGATTTACGAGTAATAAACGTTGCCTCTTTGCAAACGGAAAGGAGAAACTGTTTTGTATGATTTCCGCTGTGTTATTTCTTTTTAAAAACAATGGAAATGGCGTATTTCAATTATAACACCCTAAAAGAAATATGAAACAACTCTTTAGTTGAAAAACTAAAGGTTTACTCATTATAACATTAGAAATAATAGACTGTACCTTTAGGAATTATCATAGGTAATCTAGAAAACTTAGAAAAAGTGTTCTAAAGTGATTTATAAATGTTATAAATTATTTTCAGAACAGCAGAAATATACATATAACTATAAAGCAATTTAATTAGTTTGTGCAAATAAAGACGTGCTTTAACAAAAACGACCAAGAAAAAGAAAGAACCTTTAAATAACCCCTAATTTCCAAATAAAGATTGATAAATGTTGCATAATAAGGAATTTCGAATTTCTTTACTTCTCGTTTGCTTTCTTCTCTCCAGGTAATCATTAAGTAACTTAAAGATTCAAGACTGGGCTCGTTTGTGCATCATCACTTAATACCCTCCACTAGGAGTTACTTCTCGTATGTTTATTTTCTCCATGCTGACTGCAGATTTTATAGTATTTCGTGATTTCACAATTAAAAACTTGATATAATAACAGATCACTTAACGCATTGCGGATCAGTGACGTAATTTGAGTTATGGATCGCCTGAGCGGGGGCACAACCGCGGAAAAGGAAAGATATAGTCTCGCTGCATATATAGTATTCATAATTTTACGAAAACATAAGCCTATACTGTATTTAAAACTAATAATGATAACAAGCACTAATCTGTGTTACAAGAGACATTGAAAATGATGCCCCTCAGCGGCAAAACATTGCCGACATATGCGTTGAAATGTTCAGTATTTCAGCTAACTTAAGTCTATGCTACAGCATATCTCAATCTTGTCAAACACATTTAATTCACATTTGTACGCTCCGGTCTATATCCTGCAGTAGACAGAGAAGACTCGCCGGCTTGAACCCCTTCTCTTCTTACCCGGTACTTGTTCTCACTGTAGCGCTGCTGTAGTGGGATACACCTAAGTTTGATTGTTTTACTCTAAATTTTATTGCCTCGTCATCATATGCAGTTATCAATATTCTCCTGTTTTACTATGTATAGTTTTCCCTTTCGTTGTTGTGGTACATTCATTATTTGTAAGTATACATAATTAGTAGGTCAAGTCACACTAAAGTAAAACATGCAATTTAAAATATCCAATTGTTCACTGTTAATACTCTACTTTCGTTAACGCAATAAGAACTAAGTATTTATATAAATGATACACATGCAGTGCGTAATGTTTTACTTGGTAGATACAACCCTCCTCTCCCCGCATATGTAGCTAGCCAACTCTCCAGCTTCCAACAATAACTTAAGCGTTGAAGATTTCGGGCTCGTTTACTGGCCATAGCCGTTGATCGCTACTTAACCTACTAGTTGTCATTGCTATTCAGATGGCTGCGAAGTCATGATGAAACTGCATCATGCTGTTAGCTACATTCTGTAACTGATACATCGACCAGTGTCAATTGTGCATCAATTGAATTGAATTTGATTACCAATGATATCTCTACATAAACAGTTAACAATTTTCAATTAACTACCCGCTGTACCTTGGTCTTTGGCTCGTTCACTGGAATTTTCTGAAGACTCAGGTTCTGTACATACAATAATCACAAATACAGGTATGCACAAATGCTTATATCGGTTTTAAGCTTATATTTTTTCTTTGTGGTATACAATATAGTTTTGAATCATAACTTGCATTGAAGAGTAACCATGAAATTTCAGTTTTACATGCGCACATTTCGTTTTGCATCCATGGTAACAAAATTAAAAAATAAGCCAACTAGCGTGCAAAATTTTTTTCATTGGAAATAGCAAAACATAATCCAGTCCAGGGGACGTATAGGAGAAGATTTGATCTTAACGTCCCTTCTGATAACAGCAATCGTATGTGAATACAATCAGATCCAAAAGACGGGGTGTCTCTGTAAAGGAAAGAGCCCCGGACCACCGCGTGTGTCAGATGAGAATGTGTAGAGAGTCAGAACAAGCAGTTTTAAAAAATCTGAGGGGTGGGCGACTCGAGAACTAACAATTGCAACAATGACAGTGTGGAAGGTTTTAGAAATCATCTCCAACAGATACCGTATCGTCTGGAATTGCTAAAGGCCCCTATATAAAGGCAACATTTCCCCATCGTTGGATTGATTGTCATGGTCCGGACGCCTTGGCCTTTCTCCGTTGGCCTCCGAGGTCTCCAGATCTCATCCTCCTGAATTTTCCTTGTTGGGACACATAAAGAGTATGTTACCTACAGACCTACCTGAGTTATTGCAGCAGTTGGTTCAGTTACACCAGACATGCTAACACCAGTGTGACAAGAAATGGACTACCGGCTGGATGTATGCCGTGTCATTAATGGATCCCTTGTTGAATACTTGTAATTTGTGTTACGGTAGCTTCCACAGTTTTTCTTCAATTTAAGTCATGATTCAAACTTACATTGTATACCACAGAGAAAAAATATAAGTTTAAAACCGCTATAATCACCCAATACACACAAACAAACTATGTATAGAAAACATTTATGAATATTTAACAAGTTAACATACTTAACCTACGTCTATGCGAGCTAGCTTTGAGGTTTTTTTTTTTTTTTTTTATTTATTTTCTTTACGACGGATCTTTAACTTCTCAAGTCATCAGCGTTCCATTCAATTCGGGGCGTGAAACGGCCGACAAATTTTGCTCAGAGGCCTCTTCTTTCAGGCTTGAGGCTCTTTATCGTGCTGTAAATGTACGACACGGGACCCACGGCTTTACTTCCCTTCCAAAGGAAGCCATACTTAAGATTTTTATGCCCGAAAAAATCCATCGATCTGGTCGGGATCGAACCCGCGATCTTGGCTGAAGACAACAACTTATCAATATCATCTTGTGAAACAGAATTATGGTTAAGAGGCAGACAGATAATTTTAAAGAAGAACAGAAATAAAAAAGAAAATGTCCAAACGGCTCCATTTTTACAAGCCAAGAGATTCATAATCGACCGCAACAGCTTCAGCTAATGCCGCGAGAGAATCTTAAACACTAGTCTTTTATCTTAGAAGTGCCAATTAATCAGTATCCTTACTGTCAAAAGACATTTAAATCTCGTGCCTTTTGCTGTCGTGATGACAGATTATCGGCTAATTGCTACCTTAACTTCAAAACCTGAGGGAAGAAACAAAAACACTATGCGATGGCTATATCCAAACCAGAATACACTCCCTTGTTCTCCCACATGTGAAGAAGCGAACCTGTTGGAAGCACGATGATGACAATGTAGCGACCTTGGCAATGGAGACGCCCCCAGAAATTCCGGTGCAAGGTTAATGCTCCCCAGATATCGTCCCGATTTGCATGAGACACCATCTGTCTAGCTCAGCTTACTGTTTCTTGTTAAGAGTTTCTCTCCCGCCTTTTTTGCTTCCCAGAGCTTGACACGATATCTGTCACCACATATTTTACTTTTTTCTTGTCTAACCTAACCTACACATCGCCTGCAGGAAAGTACTGGGAAAATCTTATAAATCTGGGTACACTTTTTGTATTCATTGGTCTACACAGGCTTTGCTGAATGAAAACTGTTAATATTTTCTGATTCCTTACCACATGGAATCTCTCAAACCAGCCTTAGTTTTGTTTCATCGGTTTCAGAAATCGGCATCATATAAAATAATTATTATTTGTTCATTAAGCAGATATATAAAATAAATATACTGGGAGGTTTAAACAAGAGATTAAATGGTTCACTTTGTAAATTAAACAGTAGAGCTAAATCAGAGCATTGGACCAGAAAAAAATTGGTCACAAAGGAATGATGTAGTTCCTGGAGAAAAAAATGTGAAGTATGAACCATTGCTTTCTCCTTCTAATGTCCTTCTTCCACCATTGCATATTAAGTTAGGCCTGATGAAGCAATTTGTTACTGCTCTGAATAAGGATAATGATCGTTTCTACTTTCTGGTTACAAAGTTCCCACAGAAACTGAAACTAAGATAGCAGCAGGTATTTTTGATGGATCCCAACCAGATTCATGAGCCTATGCAGAATGAGACATTTCATGAGTCGATGTCCACGTTTGAAAAGTCAACATGGTGACAGCAAACCTTTTTGGCAACAAGAAATCTGAGAACTATGAAGAAATTGTGTAGGAAATGTTACAACATTTTAGAAATCTAGGGGGTAGAATGAGTGTTAAAGTGCATTTTCTTAACAACCATGAAGAACAAGGTGAGCAGTTTCATAAAGACAATGGAAACCACTGTCAGAGCCTTTGGGATGTGTACACGATAGCTGATTACTGTTGATGTTTGAAAAGGAACACCACAATTTAAAAAAAAAAAAGTTTGGACATTTATAATTATTGACACATAGTTCCCTTTTTCTATATATTCATTAATATTTCGTTAAAACGAAACCTACAAAAATAGTTTTGTCTTAGCTATGTGTCTTAAAACTTAATAATATTTCTTCAAACATATACGTACATTATTACATTTGATGTTATTGTGTATAAAACCTAGCCCGATAGAGTAAAACTGAAAACATATTTGAATTCAGGGCATTGAAAAAGTACAGAAATGTCATTTTGTATGCATGTGTATGTGTGTGTGTGTACACCAGTGAATGTATATGCAGACTGGAGGCATGGGATTCTTTTGGAAGGCTCCTCAAAGGTAATTAAGTAATGAAAGAGGTTAAAACAGCGATGCCTAAATTTTTGAGGATGTGACCAACCTTTGAATGTGTCTTTTGTTTGCGGCTCCACACTACCACCCGAAAAAATAAAAGTCCCTATAAGATAGAATAAATAAAAATTTTATTCCATATTAGCGGAGGCCAATAATTGAGGGCCATAATAACAAACATTTATTTACATGCCTATCCTTATACGTATTAATTAAAGTACGAGATAAATAATTAAGTAGATAAATAATTAAGTTCTTATTATAATATAAGTTTTCATGAAATTATACATCACTTATTCAATATATCTGCATCTATTTATGAGATAATGCACGTATATTGAATAGAGGTATTCTACAAAACTATTTTATGTACATGGTTTTTCGCATTTTTCTAGAATTAATTTGGACTGAAAAATTGGGAAAATAATTTTTTACTCATATAAATTGTTTATATTATAATGTATTAACGTAAGGTCCGTTGTATAATTGTTGTGCGTTGGGTTTAGATTAATAAAATTAAATAAATTGGATTGATAAGTCATTATGAACAAGTATACAAATATTAAAAGTTTTATTTTTGCTTAATATTTATCTAATATTTGTTATACAATATATTTGTGTGAATATTATTAGTTTAATATAATTACTGTTATTATGTAAGGAATGGGTCCTAAGAATAAATATTCGTAAATCAAAAAACACAGTTTTCAAGAAAGGAAATAAGCTGCAGAAAAATGAAAAAAGGAGCTGCGTAAACTAAGCGAATTCCTCATCGAGTTGAATAACTTTTAATAAAAATGAATATAACATACCAATTAGGCTTTATTAATTAATGAAATAAGTTATGGCATCATTGTGTGGAATTACGGGAACAAAATTAAAATTCTTACAATCCATAAGTGTTACAAAAGAGAAACCACATTTATTATTAATATTATTATTATTAAAATTAATGATAAAAAATTAATGGTATACCATTGATTAAATGAAATGTATGACCACTGATAGACAAAATTATATGTGTGAGTATTTTTATACATTTTAAATGTAAACATTTTTATGAACTGAGCCCTTGGTATCATCTTTACGTTCGCTAAAAAAGAGAAAAATAACAGAAAGTTTCGAGTTACATTGTGTATTTAAGAAGATGATGTTCGTTCGTTTCAATAAAATAAAAACATGTTACTATTTAAAAACAACTGCAATGTTACAAAGCAAATAAAAACAATCGACAGTTACATCTATTTTCATTGGCTTTGAAATTTAATTTAAATGTTATTGTAGTAAAAACATGTAACGCAAAAGTTTACTGAAGGTTATTACAGAGCGCTTTTACATACAAATATAATTCTTACACATATTAGATTAATATTTCACATTTTCTATCTTTACGACAATGCTTTTGTTAAACATATGCGTCGTCATAAATATAGTTCATAAGTTGAATTAATTTGTCATTTTAATTTAAAACAATAGGGAATATTAAACGCAAGAGCGCTTATAAAATTTAGATTTTCAAGTATACCCACACTCCTAGTGGTTCAATTTCCCTAATTTTCCGAAATTTTATTTTTATTTTATTGTTTTTAGGTATATTGCCACTCTCAAATACACCCACACTCCTAGTGGTCCAATTTTCCTAATTTTCGTTTTTTTTTTTTTTTGTTTTGTTTTTGTTTTTAAATTATTATTTCGAATTTAGTTGCGAAGAAACAAATATTGGTGCCACTAGAGCGACTTTTAAGTGTTGGGTTTCCGAATCGTTCGATTTCACTAATTTTCAGAAAATGCCTTTATTTTATTTCAACGACATAAACCGATTTTCCTTTAAAAACATTTTAAATTGCGGCCGCTAGAGCCATTTTTAAATTTCGCTTTAACCCACTTTTTTTTTTTAGGTATGCTCCCACTCTTAATGGCTCAATTTCCTTGATTTTCGAAAATAACTTTTATCATTTTATTTTAAGGAAATGTACAGAGTTTTTTGAGATAAAGCAAAAATTGCGGTAACTAGAGCGATTTTTCAATTTTTAAAGATATATTCGGGTTAGGTTAACCCCGCCTCCAGGGGTCCAATATTACTGGTTAACAAACCCTTTGATCGTTTGTTAATTGATGGTCATATGCCGAGTTTCGTTGAGAAAAAACAAAAATTGCGACCGCTAGAGCGTTAACACATACACATATTTTATACTTTTTTTTATCTTTTTTCGGTGCCTTGTAGGTACGATTGATGGATATTTGGAAAGCTTATTCAAAACGAAAATCTTAGTACAATCGCAATAGCTTACATTTCTTGGGAATTCACTTAAAAAATGGATGTTTTACGAGTACGACTCCGATAGCTCCATTCCATCGGAATTCGCTAAAATTTTGTTGGAAAGGACATAAATTGAAGTGGTTAATAATCATGAATATTTAGGCATCAGACTCAATAGCAATGTTGGTTGGAGTGAACAAAAGAAAAAGGGCATAAAATGGAAGGATAGTTTTATCAGCTATTAATTTTAGCAGGCATAAATTACCACGAATCACATGAAGAGAATGAGTGAGTGAGAGAGTGTATTTATTCAAACTAACATACGTTATATTATCTTTACAACTTTTGAACGGGTCCCCGGCATTTATGAGGACTAAGGAAAATCTGGAAAAAAAACCTCAGTCAGTGAAGACGGTCCTGGTGGGAATCCAACTCCTTCCGCTCATAAATCCGTACCCTGACAACCCCTAACGGTATTTAATGGCGTAATTGTAATTTTATGCAACTACAGCATGAACGGTCCTTCATGCAACCGGTTTCGCGGCATGCGGCCGGCCGGCGAGCTTGCCCAAGATTTCAATTCACACTGAAGTCCCGCGCAGCGAAGGGAAAATATACTCCCCGTCTCCGCCGACATAGTGCTGCCGGCCGGTCCCGCAGTTGCGTCAAACATTGCTCACTTCTAGAACAATAATGTTACGTTTTATTAATGATTTTGACAAAAAATAAACTTAATAATTCTGGCAAATTTTCTTTTTTGCATTTGTATTGTTATTTACAGCATGGGAATAGAATTGTAACTAAGATAAGCTGTTTACAAAAATAAAAAGTAATAATATACGTGACTCATGGTGAAATAACGAACAAAGAAAAAAGTGTGCATATGACATTGTTCTCAACGACACACTATCTACGTAGATGTTCCCCAAATTTAATTTATCCACTTTATGGTTGATTCAGCGCTGATGTTAGAACCCTTGTACCGTAAAAGTTGAAAAACACAATTCTTTGTTAGAGTTCATTTATCACGTTACATTTTCGAATATTTAGTTCGACGCATTGTGAAAATAAGTAGGGAGCGAAAAAAAGTACTTTTCCCATTTTGTGAAAATCTAGATTTGTTATATCATGCTGTGAGATACTAGTACATGAAACATTGCTTTTCAAACATTTTTCAATTTTATAGTTTATAAATTCTATATAGGACCTATGCCTACTGTTATAAATACAGGATAAAATGGAATAAAATAAATAAATAATTATCTGAATTAATTGGAAATCATTGCCACCTTATATGCATATATACAATCCTAGCAATAAAACGCTTTTCTTATGACGCTATAAATCTGCACAATCAGCCTAATTCTGGTTACCTAGCAACTAGTATTCCTTAAAAATCATCGCCTTCATAACCAATTTCAAACAACGTACCTGTAAGAAAAAGTTAAAATCATCGCCCTAACTAGCATACCAACATTCAAACATGAGAATCATTTTGTTAAACAAATGTTTGAAACTATAGCAACAACATAAGTTATTAATCATCACAAATTAACTTCCATTATCTTGGAAACATTGAAAATAGAATTTTTAATTTATCAAATTACAATTTCATACATTTAAAAAGGTTGATTTGAACCATTAGTAACGTCTATTATACTAACAGAAAACTTCCTAACCTCACTACATTCATTTTACAGTGGTTTTACTTGGTAAATATTAAAAGTACAGTAAGCTACATTAGAAAATATTACCTTCCTGCTGTTAATAAAAGTTATATTATATATTTACCAGCTCTGAAAAATATGCCATCATTTTTCCTTTAGATGAACTAACAAGTTTCTCTTTTCTCCATGTACAGAACTTGTCATATTCCTTTTCATATATACTTTTCGATTTTTCAGGAATTAACAAACCCTCAGTTTTCTTATTAATTTTTTTTGGAATGATATTAATATTTTAATATCAAACATAGCGGAATTAGCATCCATTTTCATTTGAATTCTTCAAAACAAAAAACAAAATAACATCGTCATAGAAACGCGTACTAAGAAACCATACAATACAATACGCGTCGTAACATCACATTTTGCAAAACGTTAACAGTTTTTCAAGATATTTATGCTAAAAGGTCTATAATCTTCATTCTGAACATGTCACAATTACCAAGATTATGCACTAGTTACATAGTACTATGGTTAAGAAAAACTCACACAAGTAGCTTGTTTCATTCATAGTCGAGCACAATCGTCCTAAACGCGCGTTCGAACCCGGCCAGGATCGATGGATTTTTAGGGCGTAAAAATCCTAAGTATGGCTACCTTCGGAAGGGAAGTAAAGTCGTGAGCCCCGTGTCGTACATTTACGGCACGAAAAAGAACCTTAAGCCTGAAAGAGAGGCCTCTGAGCAAAATTTGTCGGCCGTTTCACGCCCTGAGTTGAATAGGACGCTGATGACCTGAGATGTTAAAGAGCGTCCATAAATAAATCAATCAAAAAAAAAAAAAAACAACAACAATCGTCCTAATTCCTAACGTGAACTTAACCTTATCTTGTTAAGGCAAGGAAAGTTTTGAGATTGGAACCGCTCCAGGACCGTCCTTCCCAATTGAGGTTCCTTCCTTATTGTTCTTAGACCTCATCAGTGGCAACAATAGTGAAAACGGACGCTAAATATTATTTAAAGAATAACCCATTCACAGAAATGAACTACCCACTTGATTGAATGCTACGTCCGTATACTGAAAACACAGAAACTGAAATACTTCATTAGAAAATGAAGCGATCAAGTGGATGCAGACGTTTGCAATATTTTCATGTTTTAAAAAGGTTCACTAAGGAAGACTGCACAGCGTTACTAGCAACTCAGGGAAAGTGAGATTCATTATTCATATAGCAGCATGCGTGCTTCGCAATACACGAGGAAAAACAAAGCGACACTTTAAAATGTATGAAACACTCATGCAAGATATAAGCTACAAATGGAGATGTCTCACATTTCTTGGAGGCGTGTTGGGAAGTAAACTGTGACAGTTTCTCTTTCTCTGCAGAAATTTGCTTCCTTTGTCGATTTTAATACTTGTTTTCATCTTTTGGAGTGCTTATGAACATTTTATGTCGTTTACGTACAAAGTTTACTTACTAATAAATTTGAATATCAGAAGGTTAAAGAATCTTATTCGCTTTAAGGGACCCTGAGAGTGATTTTTTGTGCCAAAACCGTTAAATAAACTAATTTTTTTCTTTAAGCTTCAAGTGGTTCCTTGAACCTTTGGACGCCCAGAAGAGAGTTAACATTTGCATGTCCCCCTCCCTTCTGGGTCTACAGTTATTTAAAGAATTCCGCGAGTCCTTTTAAATCACATTGTTTTCCAGCTTAATTTATTATAATACGGTTTTTTCTTAAAATTTCATTTTCACACATTCGAAATGTCCCGCGAGCAACAGTTTTTGTTTAAATTCAATTAAAATTTTCCAGAATGTGCAGAAGTGTCCATTGTAATATTCTATAGGACAAAATATATGCTAACACCGATAATAGTTCAAAAATGTTTTCTATGCAAAAATAATTCATTTTAAATATTAAAATCTCTTATAGATTTAATAAATTATCACAGTTCCCTCATAAAATTTATTTAAAATATGTTTATATAAAGTTTTTGTATGTTGCTCAAAGTTCCATTTTCAAAAATGCCAACCATTTTTCTCAGCTAATGAACCGCGTGGGACATTTTAATTATGCGACATATTTACGTAATAAAATGTATGAAATACTTTATAGATCGCAAATTATTTATCCAATTTGAATGAAATTTGGTATGCATATTAACTTAACAGTAATGAAATCACAATGAGAGTTTTAGAAAAATTAATACAAAAATTTGAACTTATAAAATTCATCCCTAATGTCCCCTTAAGTCGTAGTAGGTTCTGAAATATTGAGAATTTCTTTTAATAACTGTAGGAAGAGCCATACAAGCACTAACCACTCTCGCGGTCTTTCTACGCTAGTTTCGTGTTCCGCACCTATAAGGGAGCCGAAAATAAATACTCTTCTCAATTATCGTGAATTAAATTGATTATTTTTTGGGGAGGGAGTTTATTTACGGACGCTCTTTAACATCTCAGGTCATCAGTGTCCCATTCAAATCAGGACGTGAAACGGGCGACAATTTTACTCAGAGGCCTCTTTTTTCAGGCTTGAGGTTCTTTTACATACAGTAAAAGTACGACACGCAACCCAAGTCACTTCCTTTCCGAAGGAAGCCATAGTTAGGAGTTTTACATCCGAAAAAATCCATCGATCCTGGCCGCGATCTTGGGTTTAAAAGGCAAGTATGGTTACCACTACACCACCAGGACCGAGTCACCGTACCTTGCTCTTCGGCTCTTCATTGGAATTTCCTGAAGACTCAGGTTTGGCTACATACAATGTTCATTAATAAAATACAAACACAAAACAAACCACTATTATTTACCAATCTTATAGTACACATTTAAGAATATTTGACAAATTAACATACTATAAGAGGTATCATTACACATGACGCCCCACTTTATATATATTTCTCTGGTTAGCACTATTTTATTAATCATACCCCAATTCTCTCATACTTCTTAACTATTCTAATCCATTTCTACCTTATTTTTCCTAAGTATTACCATATCATTTTATTTCTCTTTGTTCCCACATCAGTCAACATTCTACGTACTTTCATTCTATAATTTGTCCCATTTCGCTTCCCGTACATCCTCTCTCCATCTCTTTACTCCTTCACACTCTAATAAACAATGAAATATTCCTTCAGGCTCTTTACACATAACACACACTTCTCCATTATCTGCTCTGAACCCTTTAAAAATAATACCTCCTGCTCGCATCCAGGCCATTCCTTCTCTTCCATATTTTATCGCACGTAATATCACAAAAGGTCTGATATTGCCGACAAATTCACGAATGTACTGGCCCTCGAGTCATGTTTATTAATACTATTTCACGAATAAAATAAGAATTGAAATATAATTTCCCTAAACTTGGCTTACAAATTTGTAATAATTGTTTATTTGTATTATGAAGAACACTGAACTTTTTCAAGTCACTTGCAATAAATGAATTTCGATTATCTAATGCCAATAGAGAAGAGTCAAATACGGGTATAGGACCATTTCATCAACAGAATAAAGAATAAAAGTAGTTATATATATTTGAAATTCACGTAAAGAATTGTATAACTATTGCGTAAAATGTTATCCTTACTTATGTTTAGAGTTGGCTACACTGACCAGATGCGGCAAAGAGTTTGATAAAACTTTAGGATAATAATTTAGCTGCGATATCGGGCTGTGATTGGTCCAAATTCAAAATTTTGTTTCATTTCATTGGACGATTTCATGTTGATATCACACAAGTGAAATAGTCGCAACAATCAGCATATTTCTCTCTTTCGCACTCCGCACTTCCGCTCTCCTAGAAAAAAAAGTGTATTAGTATGTGAGGATTTGAAATGACTACTTTCACAACTAAAGCATGACGTTCTCACCGTCTGAGCTATCATGCCCTGGTGCTTGAGAGTTTTATTATTTATTATCTGTGGAAGTTATACTACCTTCGGCTTTCCGCTATTGCTCGGTAATGGTTCGGGACTGGTCGAGAATTTTTCTACTGTATATCCATCTGGATCCTTGTCGCACATTCTCCCACATAACATCCTTTCTCTCGGAGGTGCCTCAATGGGGAAGTACCACCAAACGATCTGTCCTTGAGCAAGACTGAAGTGACCGAAATTCGTCTTTAACAATTCAAATCAATATATGCATGGAAACAGCAGAAACAAGCCTCCAGGAAAAGCGATGGGAAGGAAAAATAAGAAAGAGTATATTAGTGACTGAAACAATAATAAAATAAAGGGGGGAATATTTAACCCTGGTGGTATTTAAAATATTGCAGTTTCTCTCTATCTTTTAAGGTAACTTTCAATGACATGGTTCGGTAATATGTTGATGAACGTTTGTTAAATTAAACGAATCATCAAAATCCTTACAATAGGGAAGGGCGAAGGGCATATTGGGCAACTTGTTAGGTTTTACAGAACGACGTGGTTGTTCATATGAAATGAAATAATAGTAGAAGTTAACAATATAAAATACTTTACAAAATATACAAGTCAACATATACATCAAGCAAATGAAGTAATCTTAAATTATATATGGAAATTGTGCGTTCGAACATAAATCGGAAATGACCGCCACGGGTGGCCGAGGTCGTTAAGGCACGGACTCGTGAGCGGGAGGTCCGCGGTTCGAATCCCGCCAGGACCGTCCTCCCTGACTGGGGTTTTTTCCAGGTTTTCCTCAGTCTTCATAACTGGCAAATGCCGGGGAGGTACCTAAACTTAGGCCTGGAACGCTTCCTTCCTTAAAAAAAAATATCCTTTCCCAATTTATCATTTCATCTCATGTATCATCAGTGTCCACCGCCTGTGGTGCCTCAGTTGTGAAAACGGGCGTTAAACACTACTCAAAAAAAAAAAAAAAATCGGAAATGAAGACTTAGGTTTGATAACTTCGGGCCAGGCCAGAATTCGAACCATAGATCTTTAGCCTTCCGGACTGACGGTCTATTCACTGTCATTATACCTCCAAGCATAAAACCAGGCATTCTAGTCTGATTTAATACATCCCGAAGACCCCTCTAAGATTTCTCTCATGTGAGATATTTGTTCCTAAATTTCTTTTACGAGTACTAGCCTAGACTTCTAGTTTAACCAACAAAAATGTATGGATTAATTTATAATTGGAAATTGTGCTCTCACATTAGCCGTGTGAAGGATGTAAGTTGGAATCTTAAATTATCTGGCTAAATTGGGGCTGTGACACGAGGTAATTAGCACACAGATTTTGTACTTAAGATAAGAGCCTGCGACCAAACGGAATGCAGATAAGTTGCGTTAGGAGGTGTTCTAAAAGTAAGTCGGGGTTCATAATTAGAAAAATCACTCAAGGATGAACGCGTTAATAAAGTGTTTTGACATTATTTCAAAATAGGCTTGATGCTCTCAATTCCAGGCACCTAAGTGATTACAAGATTAATGCATTTCTTGTTGGAAATTTTGAATTTTCGTTGCAATTTTTATGCGCCTAGATAATATGAAATTGTAAAAAGGAGGAATAATAATTTTGGTCTTGTATTATATTTTATAAATAGATATTAAGATGGCATTTTGTATTGGTTTAACAGCTAATGTTTTTCTCCGTATAACTGATCATGGCGTTCTGTTATAACCGGGTATCCCTTACAGGTTGCCCAACATGTCCTGTCTCACAGTAAGAATTTTTATGAGTGAAATCTCTATAACCTGGACATGTATGGTCCAATAAAAAAAGATTTAATTTAACGAGGTGTCCACGATAGAGGAAAGTAAGTTTTTCATGGTATGTACATAATTTTAAGGTAATGATGTGTTACACATTAATGCTCAATAAAAGTAATATAAAATTACAACTTACGCTTACTCATATTCAAACTGCATACAGAATAAATGTAAACTTTTGCAACAGTAGCTGACAATTTTACATTTTGTAAAGAATTGAGGAAGTACAACAGGGAATTAAAGCTAAAGAAACACCCGCTATTTGCATACCACTGTGCTTAATGGTCCACTACAAAGCATAGAGATTAAGGCAATCAATCTCAAACAGGTACCAGAAAGCCAGTTAGGGAAAAATGCATCCTTTTGATGTTATATTACTGAATATTTCTATTGATCCATTTATAGCTTTACAGATAAATGTCAATCAAGCGTAAATAAGTTAGCAAAAATACCTAACAGAAAGAGAAATTGTCGTAGTTATGAGCATAAAAGGGTGTCCAGCTTCCAGAATTCAGGGGTGACCAACACAAAGTATATACTGGACAGTTAAAGCCCAGAAATTGGTCTGGTTCCATAAAAATGGCCAATATAATGTGACACAGGGGTATCCAAAACAGAGGTTTTAATATGTTACCGACACATGCTGAAAGTTGCCTTAGAAACAGAAAGATAGCTATATTTCTGTTTAAAGCGCAAACCATCATATTTAAATCTTATCAATATTTACATTTTTATTTTAATTATATACGTTAAAGTACTTTTGCTTTTATATGACTGTGTTTACTTACCCATTTAATATCTAAGTTATATTTAAGATGAACGAATATATTTGCAATTTAGGTTAGATTAGGCGATTCTTAATGAGTGAGTGAGTGAGTGAGTGAGTGAGTGAGTGAGTGAGTGAGTGAGTGAGGGAGTGAGTGTTAGATATAATCATTGTGACTATAAATTTGCACTTTTTTAAAAAAATATTTTCTTGTTAGAAACTCTATTGCAAGTCATTACTTATATCTAAGATAAGCAACTTCATGAATGATTTGCATAAGTTTATATTTCGTTCGGCACTATAACAGAATTGCCTACCGCGGAAAATACGACGCTTCCGATAAAAAGAAAGTATGTTTAAACGTAAAGACAAACGAACTCTAAGGTTTAGATAAGAAAAGGCTGCCAACGAAGGAATATAAAACAGCTGTAGCTCCTGTAAAGGGCATGTTTCAGATGTCATAACCAGCTTTCGTCAAAGGACGTGCCCTTAAAATGCTCAAAACTAGGCTTTGAGGTGGCCTTGTTTTGATGTAAACATTTCTTTGTGTTCCAATGTCAATGCGACCCAATTGCAGGCCTGAGGTCACGCTGTTGTTTGTGTCAGATGAGTTTTTATCGCATTAAGCGCTTGTCTCTATCCCAGCCGAAAACAACTTGAAATAGTGTAGAAGCGTACAATTCCGCTGAAGCAAGCATTCTCTTTTGGGAGATAGTTTACAAGCTGGCGTGCTCAACTTTTATTAATTGTACTTGAGTAAGAATATGTAACAGTTAAATATACAACATTGAATATGCCCAAAAGCTTGATATAACAAAACCCTTGTACTGTATCGACATGTACCCTATTGTACTGTATCCTCTCAGCGATGGATTTAAATTATAACTTTTGAAACATCGTTCACTTCGAGCTTAGAATATTCTTAAACATTTTAATATTATTGCTTTTTATTTTTGAGATTATACACTGCTCAAAATTTAGAGAAACGCATGTCTATATCAAAGCCCCAAAATAAATATTGATACAATTTAATTTTTCACGTTTTATAATTATATGTTGAAGAAAGATTTGTATAAATTTAGAATTGACAATCTTTATTTTACATTATTAGAAATGCGAAGAAATTATTGATTGATACAGAAAACAAAAGATCACATTGTTTAGTAGTCAATGTTTTCATAGTTATTTCAACACTCAGTACCCAGTGTGTCCTGTGAGCTGCGATGGCTTCAACACCACGTGACATGCTTCACACCAGCCTCCTAATAAAGATTCTCTCTCAGTCTTCAGTGAGTGTATTTGGGAGTTCTCCCCAGTTCTATGGAACAGCAGAACGTTCGCGAACAAGTTTTTCCAGCTTATCCCACAGTGCTCAATGGGATTGAGGTCAGGACTGCACGCAGGTCCGAATTTGGCATTCTTGCAGAACATTTTTGGTATTCCGTGCTGTATGAGATTTAACATTATCACGCATAAAAATAAAAATAGGCCTCCACACCATAAGCAAAGGATACATGTTGAAAGATAATGTCATTAATGTAAACATCAGCATTCATGCGCTGTAGGACAACAACAAGCTCTGTCCGAGACTCAATAGCAATGCCAGCCCAAACCATAATCGAACCACCTCCAAATCTGTCATGGTTCAATAATGGTGGCTGGAGCAAGACGTTCACCAGATCGTCTCCATACATGTGCACAACCATTACAACTCGTCAAACGAAATTTTGATTCGTCTATAAAGAGAATAGCCCTCCATTGATGAAGCTGTCACTGGCGATGATTCTGAACAAATCTCAGCCGCGCTTCCTTGTGCTGACGTGTCAAACGAGAGGCTTGAAAGCGGATTCCAGATCTCAACTCTGCATTTCTCAGTCTGTCTCTTACAGTCTGATCAGAAATCATCACTCCAGTTGTTGTTCGTATATCATTTTGTAGATCTCTGGTTGTAGATTTGCTTCTACGCAAAGCTGATAGGACAAGATGTTTATCCTGTATCTCTGTTGTCTTCTTCTTACACCCTTGTCCGGACTGACTTTTGCATCCACTTATCTGTATATATCGCCTCCAAACCGTAAGGAAGGGTGACGCAAGAATCCTGGAGACAAAGCGAATGAAATGGTCATCTTCAATGCACGCAACTCTTTATGGGACTGATGTTTCATTCAGATGTCTCATTACTCTGTATTAGCCTCAGAGAATACAAAATAATGATTTCCTACCATAGATTGCTGTTAAAACATGTTTTCATAATATAAAACAAAGAGTATTCACATTAGTTTCAACAGTTCGTGAAACTTCACTAACTCTCAGAGAAAAATTAACAAATCTTAAAATACCTTTATTCTAGTATTAAACACTACTTCAAAACATAACATCTGACTGTCAAAAATTACATTTTATCAATATTTATTTTGGAGATTTGATTTAAACATGTGTTTCTTTAATTGTTTTAGCGTGGATGAGTAAAGAGGGTTAAGTCATCAAATTTATAAAATGAGTTAAGTGGTGTTTAACGTAGAGAATGTCATGTTATAGATAAATATGTCAAATAGTCCATACCAACTGGTACAATGCATTGCTTCTCGATGCACAACATGAATTTGGTCAGTTATGGTGGGTAAATATTTAATATAATATCATATCGCTTCAATCTATGGATTATATAATGAGTCCAGCCAACTTTAAAAGAATTAGTCTAAGTACAGGATGTAAATTTTTATCAGAAATTGCACACAATATGTACATTAATGGAATTATCACAATTTTCAAGTATACAAATTTAACCTTGGTGTAGAGTTTGTCAGAGATGGTAATTTTTTAACACAGTTTACATTAAAATGCCATCTTAGAAAAGCATATTAATGTTAACTTAAACTATTTACAAATAGATAAGCTACGGTATAGTGACTTGAGGTATTTATAGTTTCTATATTTATAAATCTGAAATTAATTTAATGGAGAAAAGTAGTATACTTGTTTTCCGATTTATTAAATTCTCATCTATAGCCTAGATAATGTGAGTGATAAGGTATAATCAGAACGTATTTTATTAATATACAGTTCACTTGTAGATTTTATTTAGTAGTATTTAACGCCCGTTTTCACTACTAAAGCATTACAGGTGATGGACACTAATGACACATGACATGAAAAGATAAACAGGGAAAATATCCCCTCCCCCTTTTTGGGGAGAAGGAAACGTTCCAGGCCTTAGCCATTTATAAGTACTGAAGAAGACCTGGGGGGGGGGGAAATTCTGTCAGGGAGGACGGTCCTGGTGCAATCGAACTCCAGACCTCCCGCTCACGAGTCCGCGCCTTAACGACCTCGGTCTTACAGATGATGGAAGTGAAAATAAAACTAAACATTGTAGTGCTTTTTGGAATGCCTAGAACTCAGTACTTTCTGTGCTGTTTTTATTTATGAATTCTGCTGAATTGTCTACTACAAATAAAAGTACCGCCCCGGGAAGCCGAGGTCGTTAAGACGCGAACTCTTTAGCGGGAGATCTGGGGTTCGATTCCCACCAGGACCGTCCTTCTTGACTGAGGTTTTTTCCAGGATTTCCTCAGTCCTCATAAATGGCAAATGCCGGGGAGGTACTCTAAACTTAGGCTTGGAACGCTTCCTTCTTTGAAAGAAAAAATCCTTTCCCGGTTTATTATTTCATGTCCCCCGCCTGTGATGTCTCAGTAGTTAAAACGGGCGTTAAACACTATTAAAAATAAATCAATATAACAAAAAAATAATAAAAGTAGAGATAGAATGTACTCGCAAGCTAACGATAAAATTCCAAATGTTTTGAATAGGTTTTCAATGATTGATCGTGTTACCCCTGCTATTATTCCTATTACTCTTTTTTGCATAATAAATATTTTTAGATTTTACTGAATTACCCCAAAACATGATTCCATAAGTCATTAAGGAATGGAAGCAAACATAATGTACTCTTTTAGGATGCTGTTATTTATAAAATGAAATGCAAAGCATGCCCAGCGTAGCAACCAATATGGTCTTTCTAATTCATACCATGGTATGAATTAGACCAAGAAATTTTATGTTACTAGATTCGATGATCTTTATGTCTGTAACGGTTTTATTTTGTGTGAAAATTCATGTATTTATTTTTTCAAAGTTTATATGAACTTTATTTCCGCCAAACTAGTTATTTAGTGAACTGAAAATACTGCTGGATAAAATCTGAGAGATGATTGATTTTGTGTTCTTAAATGGGAATACTAATATCATCTGCAAGGGAGATCACTGATATATAACAAAAATAATTATGAACCCAAAATAAAGAAAGATAGAGTGCTAAGTCGTCAAAAACATTCTTATAACTGTTTACATTACGGTACAACATGTTTATCATATAAATTGGATTTAAGTCTATGGATTGCAATTTCCCTCCAAGTGTTAAAATACTCAATAATGACTGTGTTAAAGTGTTAATAATTGGCAGAAAGAAAACGAATTCATTGTCAATGTAGAAACGAAAAACGGGGCAAAACAAAAAGTCATTTTGTTATCACGAGTATGACTGTCCTTCAAAACTCTCTAAACTTATAGACCATTGATCACAAATTCCAGTGCGACACAAATATGGTAACATTGAAAGAAAGAAGAAGAAATTCCAGAACACCCACATGACTAGGCAGTTTTAATACGCCATAATGATAAGAAGAATCCACTCCTTAGAGCTGAGATGGAAGCCCACGATTTCAAGAGCGTTTCCTCTCTTTTCAGCAGGTACTTTACAATTGAGAAATTCCAACTGCAGTGGTAAAAAATTGAATTGGAGTGAATTGAAGTGGCTTCATTATGAAAAAAAAATTCAGGAGGATTATTTTACAAAATAACTCTTGATATTTCTACAGATTTCCAGGAGGCAAGGGCTTACTCTGTGGCCTCCATTCAGAAAGGCAATTTCCACTAAAAAGATTTTTTACTATTTCCTTTTATAGCAAAAACGTTTCAAGATTTCTATATGAACTTGAGCACTAATCAAAAATGTATACATTCACTTCCTGAAACAGTTGATTTAAACATGAATGTTGATGTTAGTGCTTGCATAGATGTTTCATAAAATTAATATTCATTCAGTACATTGAATTTGATAAACGTGTTACTAATAGTTAGTTATGTAATTATCTTGGACACGAGTTATTATTTCGACTGTTCAGAATGAAGATTATATACGTGTTGCATACAACGATTCTAAAAATTTAAAAAGTGTTAAAAATTGCAAATGTGAGGTTATGATGTAGTAGATATGACATATTATATTGCATGGTTTCTTAGTACTCGTTTCTATGACGATGTTATTTTGTTTTTGTTTTGAAGAATTCAAATGGAAATGGATGCTAATTTCGCAATATTTGATATTGAAAACATGAATATCATTCCAGAAGAAATTATAAAGGAAGCTGAAGGTTTGTTAATTTCTCAAAAATCGAAAAGTGCATACGAAAAGGAATATGACAAGTTCTGTACATGGAGAAAAGAGAAACAAATTAGTTCAACTAATGAAAAAATGTTGTTAGCATATTTCTCAGAGCTGGAACATATTTATTATAACTTTTATTGATTACTAATATTATAAGTTATTTAAAATTTAGATCTTACATTATTTTTTTTTTCCAGTCGAACATTTGTATGCCTTCAACGCTTTGGTATTTGTATTCGAAAATTTAATCAATGTAAAGGTTACGGAAGTTTTCTGTTAATATAATAGAGATTACTAATGATTCAAGATTAATGTTTTGAAATTAAAGTAATTGTAATGTGATTAATTAATTGCATTTTCAATGTTTCCAAGATAATGGAAGTTAATTTATAATAGCTTACTTTGTTGTAGTTTCAAAACACTTGTTTAATAAAACGATTCTCGTGTTTGAATGTTGGTATGCTTGTTAGGGCGACGATTTTAGCTTTTACTTACAGGCACGTTGTTTGAAATTGTATTGTGAAGGCGTTGATGACTTCGTGCAATACTAGTTGCTAAGTAACCAGTGCCAGAATGAACTAATTGTGCACGATTTATAGCGTGTTTTAATGTTAGAATTACATAAAAGATATTATGTTATATTTGTGAAATGTGAGTTGTATTTTTTGTGTGTGTCCCAAAGGTTGTTACAACGACAGCTTTTTTGTTTATGTTATTGTAGCACAGGTGGAATTTGTAATTCCGCAGAGTTAATGACTGTAACTGTTAATATCAATAACTTTTAGACAGATAAATTTTCTCTAGATTTTACGTAAATAGACAAATATAACATTTTATTTCTCTCCAATTATCCTTTAAGTGAAATATTTATTTACTCACCGACTCGAGATTATATCTGGCATAAACCGACAGTTCTGCTACGTGTTTGGTAGTCACCTATTCATTATCACATAGGAGGGGTTTCGGCTCGAATAAGAGTTTGCAGTTAAATTGATTTACGGACACCTCACAATGGAGATAAAGACCATAAAAGCGCTCATCTGCGTACCATTAAAAAAAGAACCGGCATTAGGATTGTCTATAAAATGTATGAACAGCGAGTAGTAGAGCAATAGACTACACTAAAAAACAACAATAGAACAATCCGCTTAAACACTTTACATAGTTGAAAAATCAAATGTCTACATTTCTGAATTCGGGGAGTTGTACAAGATTCACGAAAATGACTCACAGCCGGAAATATTGAAGTAGGCAAGTGATTATTAGCAACAGAGTGCTTATGCGTCATAAACACTCTATTTACCAATTTAATTTCAAGATTAACAACCAGTGTTATTATATGATCTGTTATCCTTATTGCATATATAGTATATTGCCTAAAGAAATATAAAGAAACTGGATCCTTATGTACACTTTTGAAAACTGTATTGGCTCATATTTCCCCAACGAAGTGTTACACATATAAATTATTTTATGGATCTCGTCACCATTGCGAGGCAAGACTGTGTACAAAATGTTAGTTTCTGACGCATGCGTTGTAATTGTTTCCGTCTGTAAGGGGAGTATTAAATGGAAAGGGGGAATCATATTTTTGTTTTTTTGCACCATTTGAATATTTGGAATTTTCTGTTCATTTTGATATGATTTTCATTAATGTTCCTTGGTTTTAAGTATTTTAATATATTTTTAATTATGTTACTGCAGAAGCCATTATTTTTTGGATTTCGCGAGTACTTATTCAGTTACAATTCTATATCTCAGGAACTATTTGCTCTAGAAGACTGGCTTGTCTTCATAAATGATAGAAAAAATTGTATTTCATAATTTGGCACCGATAGTTTCCATGACAGCATTCTTTGTTGTTTTACAATGTCGGAGGATTTTAGCTGTGTTTCCCTCAAAATTTTCGTTTTTCTGTAAAAACATTTTTAGGTTGCAATTATTGAAAAACTAATTTTTTTGCATAAGTTACCCATTTTCTTAGAATCTGTATAAGCTCTCACTTTGAACTTTTACTACTTATTTACCACTGATATTATTGTAATGATGTGGATCTATTATGGTGGATCTAAGACAAAATGTGGCAAAGTAAAAAATAAAATGTTGGGAAAAATAGAAATAAAGCAAACATCTGAAAATAGTTTATGATTTGCTTCAGAGTCATGGTATAGTAGTGAAAGTAGATCAGAAATTTTCAATTGTGTGCATCTGTAAGCTATAAAAGTTTCATTTTGTTATCTTTAATAATCCTTAAGAAAATGGAAACTGAAGTTGGTAAATTTAACATCAATACAAGGGTGTTGATACCTGCGCATCGACGTACTTTAAGAAATGAGCTAAAGAAAGTGAGGAAGATGGTTATATTTACTTGAGAAGAGTAGTGCAAAATGTACATTTATTGTAACAAGGAGATAACCAAACGTACAATACGCAACAAGAGTGCATTGAACATTGTTGTAGGCATACACATTTGAGAGGTTTGATGGCAAATCACAATAAAATGTAAGATTAAGATTAATAGCACCGCGTGCTTGTCTTCAATTTGAAAAAAAAAAAATTTAATGATAAAGCACAACAAATAAGGAAGTGGCATAAAACATTAATATCAATAGTATTTGCCTTGCAATTACACTTAATAAAGAACTTAAATGTCAAAAAAAAAAAGTAAGAAAATTATTAAAGCACCACTGGTTGCCCTGAACTGGAACAAAGAAATCGAATGGTAAAGAACAATCAGAAAGTGACATGAAACATATTAAAACGTGCTTGCTTTGTAATTACAGATATGTAACCCTGAAAAATCCTATATGATATACAAAGGAAAACCGCTGAAATCAAAAATAGTTACATTTAATAATATGTAACTTACACATGGGAGACCAATGTCAAGTTGTCCTCCAACCCAAACAATGAAGAATCAGGTTTCCTAGCTTTGGATGGCAAAAAAACTCTTTTGGGTTTTTTTAAAATGTTTTTCCCACATAAGTGAAGTCTCTCTTTCTTAGTTCATTGAAATTTCGATGGAAGAAAAGCAATTATCAACGGTAATGTTCCAATTGCTTCTTTCCAGCGATTTATTTCACTAATCGAGAACGGCTTGGGTTGGCTTTGTTAGTTGCTGTTCTTCCTCAGTTAAAGTAAATCCATCACTACCCCTGTAACCATGTCTTAGCATCTTGAAGGCCAATATTCTAATGTCACATTTTCTTGGTTCTGTTGGCATAGAACGTTCCAAACTTTCATCTGCCATGGAAACCAACAAGCACCTCACGACATAAGCTTGCTCACTAAGGGAATAATTTGCTTTGAAGTTTCTCAAGAAAAGTTTAAATACATTTGAGAATGCTGCGGTTCTTGTCTGGTGTCATCAAACCTCAGTGCTGTGGGAAGAATATTAAAGGTTTTCATGGGCGTAGTATATCTAAAAACCTCTCTCCCAGTCCCATCAGTCCCGAAAATTGAATTTAGATCCTCATTGCTGAATAGAAAAACAAACCCATATGTCTGTTTCTGCTGCTTGATTCATGTAGACTTTGTCTGAATGCTGTAGTTTTTACTTGTTCTCAAAACGATTTTCACTAAAAATATCACTATTTATCAGACATGACCAGGCATTCAGTCCAGTGCAAGGCCTACCAAGACCTTCGGCATGTCCAGTGATTCCTGGCAGATGAAATAATAAATTAATGTGCACTAGTTCGACCGTTTATGACAGGTAGTATGGAACTCCACTTGAATCTTTTCTTTCCGTAATAGTTTCGTGCAACTGATGGTGTCCCATTGCCCTCTTCCTCTTCCGTTTCTTTACCACTCATATCAGCCACGTCTTCTTCGTCCGCATTTAGAAATTTCTCTTCCAGCTCGAAATCACTATCATGAACACTTTTATAGTCCGGGTCAATATCTGAATATCAATCCCTTTAAGCTCACTAGCTCACTAGCTCATTTACCATCAATAACATCCATTCTTCACATCAGCAGGATTACTAAAGATGTATACTAACTTGCTGCAACACACACAACTCAAAGCATACTGCCTAATGTGTCACTGCGGCAAAAATATAATTTACATAGTGAAACAAAGTTCGCGGCGGTTCTCCTGACCCCGGCATACCCGTTACGGGTTAAGATATGGCACAGTACTCGAGTGTGACTTGGTTTGGCAACGTACCTGGGCTGTTTCTTGTAGTGAGTCAGCCGGAATTACTTCTTTTATTTCAATAAAATGATATTAAAACAATTAAAACCTATTTTAATAAAGTATAAGATAAACCACGCATGTTACATATAAAAACCAACTCTGTTTTATGGTACTTTATACAATACTAGTATAATACAAGTACACATTTGCTTTACTAGGGAAAGAGGTCAATAGAGGTAAGACCTGCAATGCTTTCTTAATTCTGGAGTTCTATAAGAGAGTCTGTTTGCTAAGTTAAGTGTGCAGTGTTAAACAAAACAAATCCAGTTGAAACGTAATATTCTCCAGGATATGGCCTCCATTCCCCAGCAAGAACTACTGGTATGGTGTATGTATATGTGATTTCTAAAATTGCTAAATGTAAATATCCAAATGGTTTTACTCCATAAATTGAAGAAATTATTTGTTTTGATTACTTTTTGACAATGAACGATGCCTGTAGTACGCAAACGGCGCATGTGTCGCTTAAGAAAAGCCCGTGGGAGTGGTCTATACTTGAAAGGTTCTTCCTGAATTTTAGCCCCTGTCCCTGAATACTATTATACAATTATTTATTGTTATTTACTTATTTACGGACACCCTTTAACATCTCAGGTCATCAGTGTCCCATTCAATTCAGGGCGTGAAACGGCCGACAAATTTTACTCAGAGGTCTCTTCTTTCAGTCTTGAGGTTCTTTCTCGTGCCATAAATATACGACACGGGACCCACGACTTTACTTCTCTTCCGAAGGAAGCCATACTTAGATTTTTAGGCCGAAAAAATCCATCTATCCTGGCCGAGTTTGAACTCGCGATCTTGGGTTTAGAAGGCAAGTATGGTTACCACTACACCAGCAGGACCGACATTCCTAAATGAGCGCAGTAATACATTTTTATAATTACTATAGAATATCTTGATCTCTTGTCACCATAGCGACCAATACTGATTGCTAATGTCAGAATTTAGATAATTATAAAGAATAAATGAAAGAGCGAATGACACGGTCCGCAGAAAAGGAACACTAAATCTGTTCGATGTTCGTTTTATGGGCTAAGGGATAATAGTCAATAAAAGTTTTAGCCGGCAGCTGGCCAAACAGGATTCAGACCCGCGCTGTCCGCGCGCTTCGGTCCAACATCCTTACCAATTAAGGCACGTGGCTACGATTAATGTTTCTGACTTCCCTCCTCTAAACGCATGTGTAGAATACAAATTGTCCATAAATAGAATAATAATAGATTTTTATACTTCATTTCAGAAGTAAATACGTGTTAAATATTCTCGTATTATATAGGACCTGGACTATGTAAAAAAACAAACAAACAAACAAACAAAACAACAACAACAAAAAACTACTCGATCTTAGGCTGGGGAAAATAAAAGTCGCTTGCATTAAAGGACTCAGTTTTATTTTCTTTCACAATAGACTCTTTGTAACTCTACACACTTAGCCCATGATCGTATTGCTACTTAACTTGTTTCTGAAAGGTGTGTTTTAGAATGGCTTTCGTTTTCATCGCATGATGTTCTCGCTAATGTAAAAAATGTCGTACCATACTCTCATCATGGTCTTTCAGGAACCGACGTCTCTCGTTGGCGTGCTCCAGCATACCATGCGCGTTGTTTTTGTCCCTGTGAACGCAGCTTGAGCAGCTTCGTCATCACCAGAGTCCGCAAGTTCAGGCATTAATTTTGGTTAAAATTGGCTGGCAAAAGGCACTTAAAATACTGAAAACTGACAGTAATATAATTAAAATAGACATGCATTAAAAGTGAAAAGAGACTATTACTCACTATTAATGAAAATAGGTATTTAAGATACTTAATAATTTATTTATCACTTTATTAAAGTAGTTAAGTTTACTTTTCTTGGTTACATCAACAAGGTTTTTTTTTTCAAGGTATCAACTGTCATTGTCAGCTGCTTGTCAGACAGAACATTTTTCATCATGGAAAAAGAACGTTCTAGTTTCACTGAAGTGATTAGAGCATATTTAAAACAAGCTATTTCGGAAGGACTAACTAAACAAAACATTCAAAGACGTCATAGAAATGTTGATCAAGACAAAGTAAAGTAGTTTAGAATAGTCCTGGAGAACGAGCAAAAGATGCGCAGTGGTTTTCTGTTCCAGTTCATTTTATGTTTGTGCATTTATCTGGTAATCAGGTTAGTATCTCTCTCTTACTTCCGTAATGAACACATTGTAGGGGCGGTTTATTGCACAGCTGTATCGCAATCTTTCTCGGCTGCAATTGTTTGTTACATTTATGCAGCTGAGAAGTTACCCCCTCCACAAAGTTTCTATAATTGTCTCGCGCAGTACTATGCAAGGTCATTCGCCAGGACTATTCAAAATTACTTGTACAATGTTTCCCTCATCCTATTTCCTAGTATTCTAATACCCAAGGTAACGGTGCGTTTCTTTCACTAATGAAGGTTCTTCTATTTAATTATTATATTTAAAGAGTATCTTTTGTTAAGTATTCTTAATATCCTGTAAAAATATCACGTTGATAGGTTTATAAATTTCTGAGATACAGTGCAAAATGTATACCGCTGCATTATTTTCTAGATTTACACTTCCTGGTCACCTTAAATACAGATAATTTTGTTTATATCATTTCTTTAAATAAACGCTTTAAGAAAACTTAAAGCGCAATACATGCAATTGGCATTGTTAAATCTCCATTATGTTTTTCTCAGTTGGCATTACTGAATATATCGAGTTTGTGTTTTCCAGACTCAGATTTCTGAATGGCTAGGGTACTCGTAAATGTCAATTTAAAGAGTTTATACAATTATGAAGATTTTGTGAGCTTGTTTTATGATTATATTAAGGTTTTTTTTTTTTTTTTTTTTTTTTTTTTTTTCTAAATTTACGCTCGCTTGTAAATTTTCCCAGTGAAAACCATAGAGACAGAAAATAAGGAGGAAGAGATATAGGAGAAGATGGTAAATTAGAAGAGACTAGAGAGGATGCAAGAAATGTGACGGAGGTGAAGAATGAAGAAAAATGAATTTAAAGAAGCTGATCTAAAGAACTGGAAGAAGTAAGTTAAGGGACGGTGGCGAACAAGAAATAAGATTGGGAAGAAGAGTGGAGGAAGGTGAAGGGGAAAGAAGAACCGAGAGAAGAGAGAAGGGATTGATTGGTTTATTTATGGACGCTCTTTAACATCTCAGATCATCAGCGTCCCATTCAACTCAGGGCGTGAAACGGGCGACAAATTTTGCTCAGAGGCCTCTCTTTCAGGCTTGAGGTTGTTTTTCGTGCCGTAAATGTACGACACGGGACCCACGGCTTTACTTCTCTTCCGAAGGAAGCCATACTTAGGATTTTTACGCCCGAAAAAATCCATCGGTCCTGGCCGGAGAAGAGAGAAGGGAGAAGGGATAAAAGATTATTAACACATAACACTTAACAACTATCCAAAACTTCCCAAATACTGAAGAAGAAAAATCGAGAGAAAATGCGACGGTCACTATAACAAACAACATAGTACAGAAGGCGAAGAAAGAATGAAGACCGGAAGGAAGGTAAGGACCACGAGGAAAGAAGGAGCCAGGGGCAGTGCGATTCGAAGAGAAGGAAATGATGGATAATAAATGGTGATGGTGAAAAGTGTTTTAATTGATGAGTAAATGTGAGTGCTAAATTTTAATTGAAATACTAGATAATATATATAAAATACGAAAGCAGTGAAGATTATTGGGTAAATGATTTAACGAACACGTTATTTATAGTAATGCAAATGCTGAATTAGTGGATGATTGTTAGAGTGAAGTGAAGTGATTAATTAGAAAGAAAACTAGAGTACTTAAAGTGAAAAATTTAATGTGCTAAGTGAACAAAGAAGGGTAGTGTAGAGATTAGTGTATGTAACCATATTATAAAAATATATAAACAATTAAAACTTTAAAGAAATTATGTTTAAAATAAAGTAAAAAATAGTGAATTTAGAAGATGTAGATGATTTAGATTGTAGTTTTATTTAGTGTAGTGAATTGTTTATTGGATTTAAGTTATTTTATAATCTTTATATATGTATAATTATAGACTATGATCTGGAAAATTATTATGTGTATTGGGAATTAATAAATTACGAATGGTAAATGATAAAATTTGGAAATATACATTCCGGTATAGGTAACAAGGTGCCGGGACGTAGTATTGCAAATTTTATTTTATTTTTTATTTTTATCTAAAGAAAATGGAGTTCATTCAATTTTTATAACCGCATTATAATATTTCTTCATTAAATACATGCATATCCAACTACTAATAAATAGTTTAACAGTTGGACAAATCGTATTTCACTGAGTTTATTAAAAAATTGGAAAGTCGTTGGACTAAATGAATTGATTTACAATATATTTAAAAACAACGTTTACTTCAAATGTTGTGTTTTCTTGGTCAGGGCGTGAACTTTGAGAACAAACAACAAATCTGCTATTGAAACTTATGGACATCGTTAGCATTCCTGTCACGAAAAGCCTGCAGTGATGATTATTAATTTCACCTGGAACTTGTACAAGACCATTAATAGATGCGCTCGAGTTTTAACAAAGAAAAAGGAGTAAATCGAATAATAACAAACCTAAACCGGTAGGTGCTGACGTCATATCTTTGCTTGTTCGCTTCAACAGCCAGGATAAAGTTATAGGTAATGTATATTGGTTTCGTCAACATAAGAACATGTCCCACATATTCGTTATGATAGAATTACCAACTTACTGAGGAGCCTGGTTTGCAAACGTTTCCGTTCGGCTAATGTTGCAAGATTCCTACACACGATCATGAACACGCTTGCCTTAATATGCAAACGGTTATTTAAGCAAGGATTGATTGGTGCTA
Organism: Metallyticus violacea; assembly: GCA_030762175.1. NCBI lineage: Eukaryota > Metazoa > Arthropoda > Insecta > Mantodea > Metallyticidae > Metallyticus > Metallyticus violacea. The sequence continues at coordinate 23,467,013 of CM060834.1, forward strand.
AAACTTAATTAAATGATTTTGATACAGAAATATTATTATTAAATAAGTCAGAAGTCATGGATATTCTCAGTTATTTTATACACAGAGGATTCATTATTCAAACACATACATACATACATACATACATACATACATACATACATACATACATACATACATACATACATACATACATACATACATACATACATACATACATACATACATACATACATACATACATACATACATACATACATACATACATACATACATACATACATACATACATACATACATACATACATACATACATACATACATACATACATACATACATACATACATACATACATACATACATACATACATACATACATACATACATACATACATACATACATACATACATACATACATACATACATACATACATACATACATACATACATACATACATACATACATACATACATACATACATACATACATACATACATACATACATACATACATACATACATACATACATACATACATACATACATACATACATACATACATACATACATACATACATACATACATACATACATACATACATACATACATACATACATACATACATACATACATACATACATACATACATACATACATACATACATACATACATACATACATACATACATACATACATACATACATACATACATACATACATACATACATACATACATACATACATACATACATACATACATACATACATACATACATACATACATACATACATACATACATACATACATACATACATACATACATACATACATACATACATACATACATACATACATACATACATACATACATACATTTATCTCTACATTACTTAAAGCCTAAAGCTCAATCCAGGTCCTGGCGGATCATAAGAACTTTTTACACTTAGCACCTACAGATGAAAGAGGAATAGATGTCAGTCTAATCGCCTCAATGCCATCTATTATGATTCTAAAATATTACCTGGTTCAGGAACTTCTTTTGTCAGGTATACAACTTTATAATCTGCCATTAAACGGGACCCATGGCTTAAAGTATCTCTGGAAGGACTTTCCCCAGATTTTTACACTCTATCGACCTCAGCCAAGTTGGAAAATCCCGAACCTTTGGAATAGAAAAGAGCACATAATCTCTAGAGTAGCAATATGCCTTCATGTTTTGTATGAATAAATGCCTAATTCTGATTTAATATCATGGGAGAGCTTGTTGCTGAAACGTCTTTTTGTTCTTCTCTTTCTCAAATAGACACGATTGATCCTCTCGCTACACGTCTCAAAATATTGTCTATTATTATTTATGTTATTTATATATACACCTTAAACGATTCAAAACAACTTGGAAACCACAGCTGTATAAAAAAAAAACTCGCTCAACTACCTTCATTTGTTTATGTTTCGCGTCACCGCATCGCGGCTGTTGAGACTGGAATGTTACGTGATAAACAATGTGCATAGTCGCACAGTGCGTGTTCCTCTTTCGCAAACACTGGCACAGGTTCATTTAAAGGATGCCAGAAGGAATTTCGCACTGAATTTGGTGAAATACTTCTAATATCAATGTGTTCACCAAAAATTGGTTAAAAGGTTAGAGACAACAGGAATCCTTCTCAGCCAACATGCAGGGTATTCCAGGTGTCAAAGGAGCAGTAATGAAAGATATACAATGTGCAGATCGCAGGTCATATTTCAAGAATTGAATGTGATGGACCATGAAATTCATGTTCGGTCTTGTTTGTGGATTATTTAGAATCACTGTAATTGCGTTTAAACACTCTAAACATTCTTGCGAAATGTTCATTCGAAAGCGTTTTTTGTTCATTGTTAACAAACGCGGCATCGATCGAGTGTAAAATGTAGTGGACATGACCTATTGAGATCAGCCAACTCACGTACCTTCATCGGCGATCATTGAGATGAATTTTTGTCACAGACTCGTCGGTCCTAGCAGTTTTTAGAATGGCCAGAGCGTTCTCATCTTGAATGGATTATTACCACCCTTAAATTCAGCATCGCACTCTTTAACCGTCGAAAACGAGGGGAGAAAAATGTCTTTAACATGAAATCTAACTATTTTTGTCTTTCTATTGGAGTTAAGCCCTTCAAAACGAAATATATTGTCACAGCTCGTATTTAAAATTGTATCTATTTTGTAGAAAATGTTAACACGATCGTTACAAACAAGTGACTACATTTACGCGTCTGAAACTTTACAGCGCACCATCTAAAGTAATTTTTCATCTTCGCGATATCTCTGAGTCAGGCCCCTGTTACTATGAAGGTAGAACGCGTATTTTCTCTTGTGAGTGCAATTTGGACAAAAGAGCGAAGTTGTTTGAGCACTGACGCGGTATTTACAATGAAACCCATTTCAGTAGAAGAATTTCTTTGACTTTTTCTTGAAAAAAAGTAATATTTAAGTCTTTTTTTTTTTTTTTTTTTTGACTCTCTGCCATAATTAGACCGATAGCTTCATTTAAATGGTGAATAGTCCTTTACATGTTAATTTTTACAACTGTTAAAAGTTTTTTTTTGTGTGTAAAACGTGGGAATCCTATTATTACATACAAATGGCATTTGAGAGAACTGAGACCAGACCGTTGTTGAATCAGAAATCTGCTGTTCGTATTCAATTAGAAAAGAAGGAAATCGAGGCAACAAATAGCTTGATGTTAAATTTATGCAATTAATATTTGGAGTACAGTGCACATCCTCCACCCCACTCTTCTTGAAAATTTCTTCTGCTCTTTATTGCAGGAATAACTTTTGTTCTTGCGGGGTGCGCATTATCTTGATGTAGTTACATTTCTTTACGGGCTTTTCTTTGAGAAACTTTTATCCATTATACTGCAGTACAATACACGACTGGTAATCTGCCACGATAACAGAGGCAAGGCCGTCCCCTATATTGCTCTTAGGAACTTTAATCCCCTGTTGTAACGCTGGTTATCTCTGTTATGTGCCCTCAGAATTCACCAGAGCGCGACATTTTTAGCGGCGTTCGCATTCCTCTTGCAACTTTCAGGATTTTAATTACGTAACAATAGAAATCATTAAAGGCAAATTAAACTTCACACTTTTTCAAAAAAACATATTTTTTCTAATTTTTATTCCCTGGCTACAAATAACTATAGAATGCTATGAATAAGTTTAAGGTGCATGGCAACTTTCGTGGTGAGATGCTTCCTACACGGCGGGCCCAGGTTCGATTTCCAATTGTGACTGAGGTTTATTAAGGGGTTTTCTCCCCGGTCTGGAGGTGAAGCTTAGCTCACAAAGTCCTCTAAGCTCATTTGGTTAATTTATCATATATCATTCCCCGACAGCTATACTTGGGATAACGCAACGCGCCTTTCAGGCATCCCAACCTCAGAAGTCGGTTACACTCTCTCCAGACTGAAGGAGCATCCCTCAAGCCCAAATGCACAAAGGTGGTATAAAATATACTGCTCTATTTTTTGCGTTCTCTGATTCAATAGTGAAATATCTGTTTATATACAAGACATGGATGTGATAATGAAAACTATGCCATTATTTCAAATCATATCTTTACGTAGGGTTAGTAAAAATATATGCGGAGTAATACAATTGTGTACACACTAATGAAGATATTGATATCTCAACTGTAATAGTTTTTTTTTATTTAAAAATATTCAAGTGGATGTTTTCGCGTTTACGTTGATAGCATTGTCGCACATGCCCCATGTCGACTGCAGATGTAGACGGTAACGCGGGTTGCACAGACGTAGAATCTTGAAACTACTCAAATAGTGCACGAATTATCTGTCGGTGGCGCCTTCCTGTATTATGCTCGAAAGTGGCATTGAACGTGAGTATGGACTTAGCCCATTAACTTCGACATAAAAATGCCTTTTCCGCAGCTGTGAGTTGTTTCACGAAGGTATAAGTTGCAAATGTACAAAATTACCTGTAGCTACAAATTACAATATATTTTTAAAAAATTCACAAATAATCCTGTAACTGAAACAGTGATTTGTATTATTATTGTTTAATTTTTTCATGGTAATATACAGGTAGTAGAGCGTAGTCTAATAAAATAAACTGTCGTTATTTTTTCTAATTCTCATTATCATTGAAAAGTTAAAAAAGTTATAAAATGGTGATCTTATCGTTTAATAGCAAATTAAAATTTTCATGATTATTCGAAATTCTTCATTAAACTGTTCTATACTTTCAAAATTAATATTAATTGTATCCCTAGTTGTTCTTCTAGATGGTCAATTATGGCACAGTTGTGCAAAAACAAGACGCATCTCTAAATATTTATAAAAAAAACTTCGGTCATTTTTAGTATCTCAATAATATTAAACCGTTTATTCATGTGTTGAATAAGTAAACGATATCTCTCAAATTTTGCAAATTTATAAGATACAAATTAAAATTTGTAAATACCTATGAAAAGTGAACTAATAAAATCACTGCCTATTTCTATTTCACTTACAAATGTACATAAATCTTTGTGAAACACATCAGTGTAAATTTATAAGTTTTCCCTGTAATTTAAAGTTTTACATTTGTGAAATTTTTCCTTGAACACAGCAAAAACAAAAATATCGGCTGAGCTCTCTCTGACAGAAAGTAAATCACTATTATAATTTCGTTAAATTACATTTAGAATGCTCGGATGTTGCTAGTTGCGTTCACGTATGGCAGTGCGAGACCAAACGAGAAGTCATCTGTACTACTTTGATTTGAGAGTTCTGTGTGATAACTCTATTGATGTGCAAGACAGATATAAGGACTTAACTTCTAGGTATGTATTTATTTATTTATTTATTTTGTATGCTTATTTAATGGGCAGATCTGAAAACTATATTTATTTGTCTTAATAATTTGTATTTATATTTTCCATTGCCTTTATGGGTAAATCGTTTAAATAATTATGCCTAAATATTCTTCTAATCTTGTTTTATTTACTAGGTTTTTACATATAATTATGTTCGGTAACGTACAGAATGCGAAAAACCAGTATGCAGAAAACTAGAGTAGAAAGGCAGTACCAAACTCAACATTTTGAGTTTAGATATATGGGATCGAATGCAATGTAATATTATGATCATAATTGAACTCTCACATAATGAAATATCCTTTTTTTCCGGTTAAAATGAAATGTAATTCGCGCGACAAGTGTCTAATGAATATTGGTACAAATGAGAAACTAAATATTACATGCGCATTCTCAATAATGTATCGTGGAGGCCACCGCGTTTATCCACTGCGCCCGATCCCATCTGTTACAAAATGTTCCGATAGGCGATTTCGAGCTGCAAGTGAAAAATGTGCAGGGACGCCGTCATGTTGGAACCATACATTTCGACTAATTTCAAGACGATCGTTCGGTATTACCGTGCCATCCAGTAGGCTTCAAAACACAAATACTGCACTGAACATCAAACACACCTAACTCGAAGTAACCTTGGTCGATTCGATGTTATCAATTTTTCTACAAATTTCACGAATAAGCGAGTTACCGCTGTGTTCACTGTTTTTCGAAGAAATTAAGTCAGTGATTCTTAAGCCAGAGTTCGGCCTTTTCAAAACGTAATGGTGTTTGATGAATAACATTGGAATGTTTATAAGCCCAATTCAGATGTAACCTGGCAGAGTAGGTCCTGGTGGTCTGGTGATAATCACACTTACCTCGCAGGGATTTAAATCCAGTAATGATCGATCAATTTTTAGAACGTAAAAAGCCTAAGTGTAGCCTAAGTAGGGATATAAAGTCGTCGGTTTTGTGTCGTAAATTTACGGCACGTAAAAGAATCTCAAGATTAAAAGATGTCTATATGTGAAATTCAAGTTCGTTTCAAGCACTGAATTGAATGGGACACTAATGACCAAAGAAGTTAAAATCCCTCCTTAAATAAACCCAATAATAATAATAATAATAATAATAATAATAATAATAATAATAATAATAATACCTGGCAGATGAGCTATAGCTCATCGTCAACGATTTATGGAGATGTTATATAGGGAATTGATTCAAGAAAGTTAGGGGCAATGTTAGCTTTTCAAATAGCATTTTCATTCATTCAAAAACATTCTATAATGGATCCATTAAACGCTGCCGAACATGATATATACGATTTTGAGACATTTACTGACTTGTATTTATCACCTTCACCGAAACGAGAGCTGCCTAATTTTAAACTTCTTATTAATGACAAAATTTACCGAGGTTTCAAATCCCTTAGGACTGGTCATTTTTTTTTTTTTTTTTTTATCTCTCGTGTTTCGCCCTGGTCACTTAGGCGGATGCTGGGATGAAAATATACTTTTTAAAAACTTCCCTATCCCCCATTTCTTCTTGTTTCATTTTTTTATTCATCGTTTCAGGATTGTAAGACCAAACTACATGGGTTAGCGCTGAGGAAAAACTACCCTGACATCTCGTAACGGCAGCAGCCCTTTCGAGAGGTTCAAGCGTGTGGAAGGGCGGCGCTCCATCAGCATTGTAACAGATTAACAAAAGAAAAGAAATTTGGGAACGTTAAGAATCCCACCTGCACCTATAGCTGCCGCTCCATAAACCTGGCTGCCTTTGTATCCCTGACCTCACCCCTTCCTCCCGGAGGTTCAGCATGATACAAAAGACCCTCGTTGTCCAATTCAATCAACCACTACATTCTCTTCGAGTAACCCTATGAGTTTCAACTAAAGAATTTTGTCATCGGTAAGTTTCAACAAAAAACACAGTGCAATATGAAGCGTTGTACGTTTGCTAATTTATCATTAGGTTCATTTTTCAACGTTATGAAATTAACTAACCTTGACCTCTTATGCTAGCTCTACCAGAGCTAACGCAACAATTAGGTACAACACTAAGTACTTGCTGAGTTTTCCAAAAAAAATTACAATTGATGGAAATGGTGCATTTTATATAAATCACTCAAATAATAATAATAATAATAATAATAATAATAATCTTTAAATGTTCTATAGAATATGCGTTTTACAGAAAGAGGGTAATCAGGGCCTAACAACACTAATAGATTAAATAATGTCAAGGAAAAAATAATACTTAATTCCGAAATTCTTGTGTTTACTGCCTTATATCTGCGAAATAATGTGCACACGCAGCAGCAGTGACCTAAACTTGGAAGGGTAGGAGGGTGCTGGAGTTTATTTTAACTGAGGCTAGCAAGGGGACCACTTCCTGGAAATTCTCGTCATCTTCCGTTTCGCAAACTATTTATAACTTCCAGTTTTTTGTCGCGCCACAAGCTTGAGCAGCCCTCTATGTAATATCGCTAAACTCTGGTCTGAATGCCTCCTATGCAAAAACAGATAGAACAGTAATTAAAAACATTATCTATATCTTCTTTAAACACTTCTGCCTGAACATGGCGTCCTCCATTCATCCTTATCTTTCCACATGTTTACTGCTCCCCTTGTGTTAATTCTTCTGTCTATTGGCCTTTTTTTTTTCTCTCTCGCTCTGTTTCTTCAGCTTCTTTTTCTTATGCCGAGAGCCTATTCCATTTCAAAGGCTTTCTTCACATGCTGCTTCCTCATGTGAAATCTTTTATCAATTTATTACGAAAATATTTGATAAATTATCACCATTTGTCATCACTACTGACAACCGATTTGTTTTTACTACTATGCTTATATCACTTGGGGCTAAAACGGTAAAAACACACAACAAAAATAGGAATTAAAATAATAAAACAGATCTTCAAAAGAGACACGAAATAACCAATTATTTTATTCAAAAATGAAATAATTGTACGTACTGAAAAGCATGTCGCAATAGAGCTATATGTACTGTAAAATAATCTTTCATTAAAATTGTATTCCAAAGTAATTAAATCGAAATACATAAATTCGACACTCTAAATTTTCAAACATAGTATTGAAAACCTCTTTGACATTTGTTTAACAGGTCTTTGACTTGCAAAGGGAGAAAATGGAATGCATAAAGTTATATAGTTCAGCAAAATCAGGTAAATACACAACACAAAATGACAGCATACGTGGATGTTAGTACAGAGGCATTCTAAAAAATCACTGTAATTTTACCAAGCGTTGTCTTATTGAAATTCAGCATTAATTAATACACACACACTAACCTTAACGCTAACCTCTAGTAAATCTTAGAACTGGTGGACCCTGGTTTGCTGCGGCTCACTGCGCCCTGATGGTTTAAACTCGCCTCCTTTTCGTAAATATAAATTGATAGGGCGGACAAATCACTGTAATGGTGGCAAATCTTCTTCGATTCAAGTAGAAAAAAGATTCGTAAATATCAACTTATAGGCATTGTGTGCATGGTACTACGTTAGCGAGTAAAGCATTATAATATTATAACAGTGGCAAATATCCTTCAACTCCAGCAGATAAAAATAAAATAAAATAAAATAAAAAGTATGTAAGGATTTGAAACCACAACCTTCACAACTATAGCATTACGCTCTAACCATTTGAGCTATCATGCCTTATTATTTAGCTACATCTCTGAAAGTTACATTACTTTCTGCTTTCTCCGCTATTGCTCGGGAAATTGAAGCTGACTGAAGCTCTAGCAGCTTCTGACACCTCGGAGAATTTTTCTACGAGTAAGGAAAATTAATGCAACCGCCAAGTTGCTTGAGTAACCTGAAATACCAAGCGTTCATGTTGAACTAATGTGCTATTTTTGTTCAATTGGATGACTCATGTATAAATACATTGCGAAGGATGTCAATGGAATTGTAACTGAGCATGCATGCATTGATGTAAACTTTGTGTGTTTTTTTTTATTCCAATATCGTCATTCAGCTGCTATCAAATACGCCAGTCTTCTGTTTATCAAGAACTTTGACTTAGTAACAAATGACTGCTTATCTACGGGCTTTGACCACAACAGACATTTTTACACAAAATGCGGAAACGTTCGCAATCTTTATCAGTACATTACAGTACATCGTCCACTGCTTCGCCTCTTTTCGTTGTGATAAAAGTTCAAATCGCCTACTTCAGCATTCGCACGGGTCACTTGTGAAACAAACATGTGTGCACTTGATGCGTTTATTTTTGTGCATTCTTTTGTTTCGATCTTTGGTTTTTCCCAGCTTCGTTTCTCTCCGAACATTTTTATTGTATGATGTGGGGCTGAGCTATGGGGCAAGGGGCTGACAATAGAATTAAATCTCATCTTCCAATTGCAAACCTAACGAATAAAACTATTATCGTGATAAATAGAATGTCATTTGATTACACCCACAAGCTGGGGTAACATAGATAATCTATATTAAACTCATTTTACTGCAAATTAATGAGTGGCTTTTAATAAATAGAAATTTAAAGTTAGAGGTAATCATGTTTGAAAACAAAAAAGAAGTGGGCTGCAGAATTGTAAAAAAAAAAAAATTCTTCACTAAAACAGCTGACGTTTGCTTGTTGGCTATGGTTGGACAAAAGCGTAATACAATTTTAGTTTGCAACTGTCATTAAATACATGATCTGTACATATACGTATTTACTATCCCTACACACAAAAAACTTATTTTTCAACTTTATCAGTATATACTTGAAAACACTAATTCTACCTAGGTTCTAGCACAGGAGCACATTTCTCAAAATATACTATGCGTTGATCACAGAAGAATTCCTGAATTCTTTCAAATTTCGTGCCCCGAAACCATCCTTCAACTTTGGAATTAAGATGGCTGTTCAATGATGAGTGATCATAATTTTTTTTGACAACGTATTTTTTTCTTTACTCGTCCTCATAATTTAATTTTTTTTTTCCCAAAGTAGTCCTTGTTGGATGCGTTTATGCCAGTCTTCAAAGACATGCTGGGGACCATTTTTGACAAGTTCTTCGGAATCACTTGCGCAGCCTTCACCACTACTTCCGAATGATGGAAAATGCCTCACAAGAAGGTGAACCAGTACTCCATTGTATGTCAAGCGACTGAGGCATTGCTCATTTTCCAAATGCGAGTTCCAAACACTCTTGCTATGATTGGATTGACATTGTTATACAGAAAAGATCGATAATACGTGAATTTAATCAAACAAATGAACTTACTTCTTCTGAAATGAAAGTAAAGAGTATGGTTACTTGTCATTATAGACAACGTTTGCAATGTGCGGCCGTGCATTATCCAGCTTGCTACTGGAAATGTTTTTTGCAGGATATCTCACAAAAATGAATGCGGTGTGTCTTTCGCCCTCTCTCTAGTGCAGATTTAGCATTATACAACTTATAAATAAAAATAGACACCAAATGAAGAGTGGAAATGTTAGCTTTTAATATATTACATCCAAAATCATTATGAAGACATTTTACTATAAATTATTTAGCATAACAAACCGTTGCCAAAAATACAATGATCAGGTGGTGGAAAATTAATAACAATAAGAAGGTTCTATGTGTCATATGATGGAAGAGTAGTTTACAAGTGCCATTCAAAAATTTGTCACATTTTTAGATGGAAATATTTACAAAAATAGCATTAATGACTAGCAGCAACATATAATGTTATTAAGGTCACAAGTACAAAAAATGTATTATGAAACATGTACAAGAATACCAATCTTCATATTCTCTCTTCACAACTGACACGAAGAATTTTAGTTTTTCATTCTTGCACAGGGGTTAAAACTGATGTCTCTTAAAACTCTCTGTGCTCTTCAGGAAGGAATGACAAAATGGACGAGGGGCCTTTCTTTCTTTTCTTTTTCTTTTGTTTTCTCTCTCTCTCTCTCTCTCTCTCTCTTTTTTTTTTTTTTTTTTTTTTTTTTTTTTTTTTTTGAACCGATAAACGCGGTTGGTCTTTCAGTTGAAAGTTGCTGTATGTCACCAAAGATTTTCCCCTCTTTTAAAACTTCAAAAACTCTCCACCTTTCTAATATCTATTTGAGATGGATGAGATCGAGATAGTTTAAGTATTATACATTTTGAAATGTTGCATTTATTTAATGTTAACAGTGAATCAGCAACGTTCTTACAATCAAAGACATCACCTGACTCCATTGGAAATACATGAAAAGTGTTGATAGCTTTATCTTAATCTACAATTCTGTGTAACTCTTGGGGAATGTAGGTCTTACTTACCCTTCTTCTTTTCTCTATAATAACGAAATCTCTATTGCAACTCAAAAAACTATGACCACTTACTAAATATTTCTGTACTATAAATATTTTCCTTTAATAACTAATATTATCATAGTATAGTACTTAGAACACCAGATGACAGCATAGCATGACATTTAGAACTGCGCTATCTGTTAACGAGCATTTCATCTGTGTAAAGGCACTTAGAACACCAACAGGAATATGCATCTGGGCACATAGAACGTACTTTTGAAATAAAACTATTAAATTTAAAACGGATTCTTAGGACACTTGACATTTTCACTCTTCAAATGTAGAATTTCTGTAAAAATTACAAGAAGTAAGAAGGTATCAAGGAAGCCACTAAAGGATGGATGAATCAGTGAAAATTACAACAGATAAACAAATCTAATCCGAAATCTCGCAAGAAGAACAAGAAAAATGTGGAGACTATAAGCTAAATCATCCTTTAGACTGAAGAAAAAACGTGGATAAAACCTCAAGCAGAAGCTTGAACGAACCTATAGCTTTCATATTGCAGCTGGTTTTGCAGCACATCCCAACAATTTGCCACGAAGTGGAAGATGTTGATAGTATAGACAGACTCTTCAAGTCCTAAAGCTAGTACCATTGTTATGAAAGGTGTGCAGCCTTAGAGCTATTTCCAAAAATAAAGTGCTTCAGATTGCAAGTGTGAGATGGGTCACGGTATGATCTCAGTTTGCTGCATGAGCAACCACGTTCAGAGTCCGGAAAATCAAGAAAGACGCCGTGGAATGCTTGGCTCACGCCGTCCTCGAGGCAATATTCTCTCGCAGCAGTTAAAGGATACACTGAAGTCAGAAGTGGAGTAGTTCGATACAACGACCTTTATGTGGATGATCTGCGAGGAGCCTTATGTTCCTTGATATATATATGAAACTCTTTGACTGATTTGAATGACAATTATTATTCTTTAAAATCTGGAAAATGTAAGAGGCAATATAATATTTTAAATAAACCCCCCCCCCCATTATTTTCATCTCCTTCAATATATAATAAATAAAATGTTTCCTTCGAGTGTCTAATTATTCTAAATCATATTTCAGAATTGCTCCACAGAGCCATGCAGATATTGTAGCACATCCCCTGCTTGACCATGACATGCTTCCCAAAGGTTTAGTCTATATTTATTTGATCAGAGGTTCATCTGGACGTTCTTTTCTTTGTCTTTTACAATGATTCAGTCTATTGCTCATATTGAATATTTGGAATTGTTTTCTTCTCTTCGTTTCTTATACGCCAGAGGTCCCAAACCACTGTCTCTAAAAATTCATTTTGACTTGCAACAGGATGTATCAATTCATAATTTTCCGATGTGATAGAGGGCATAAAAATAAACATTTTTCGTAATAAAGTACTTTTTCAATATAAAAGGCAGAACTCATCACTCGCCTTAAGGCTGCATTTATGTTTCAGATATTCTTGTTACCATGGAAATAATAAACAACTGGAGTTATTTTATGGTGGTGTGTCGCAAAATATCTTCTGTGGGATCTTTTTATTCAATTTTGTGGTATTAAAATGCATAGGTATACAAATATCGAATGCATGAGCCATTTGAAGGAGCTTATAGCAATGCTAATTTGACAAAGCGAATCTCGTATGAGGAGCAACACCCTCGGCTCCAAGTTTACCACTCAACATTTTCAAGACTGGATCAATGTCTGCGAGAAAGTGGCCAGTTCCAGGTAAAGGAAGAAAATTTAGGAGCGAATCGAACTGAGAACATAGTACTTTGAAGATGAGGTTTTGCAGAGGTTTGAAAATAATTCATTCGATGAATACCGGCTACATGTATGTATGGGGAGTCTTAAGTGAGTGTCCAAAAAGTACAAATATTAATCCCAGATGATTATCCTAATGGACAACTATTTGTAGAATGGTATTAACATAATGTTAACAATGAGCCTGATTTTGCTAGATGATATTATGGACAAATGAGCATGTTTTTCAAGTGATGGCTTTTTAATACATACACCAGTCATATTTGGAGTGACACTAATCCTAAAGCTGCTGAAAATCTCCGCAATCAATGGGTGTTTTCTGTAAAATTTGGGTTGGATTTGTTGATAACTTTCTGATGGGGCCATATGTTATGCCTGCACAGTTAAATGAACATGTTTATGACATTTATCTTGCGAAAATGCTTCCGGGGCTATTTGAAAATGTCCCGATAAATATTTGGAAAAATGTAATCTTTCAACCGATAATGCACTTGCACGTTTCGGCTTAAATTGCCGAAATTAATGTACATTTTCCGAATCATTGGATAAGGAGAGCACATCCAGTTGCTTGGCCGGCGCATTCTCCAGATATGACTCCAGTTGGTTTTAGTGTTTGGAGTCCTATTAAATCAATTATTTATGAAACATTTCTTGACACAGCAGAAGTATTAGGTGCTAGTATTATCCTGACCACAGATATTTCGAAGGATTTCTCGTTCAATCATGCAGCGTTATATTTTGTGTGTCAACAATGGCAGTCGCAATTTTGAAACGTTTCTATAGCTTGTCAATAACATCTTCTTAATATCTCGTATCAGATAAAAAAGGTTACTCTGTAACCATAGAAAGCACATAAAGTAACTTTCCAAGTTGAGATTCATTAATTTTTTCCTTCATACAACGATAACTTGAAAACGAAGCATTTTGGAACAGTTTATTAGGAAAAAGAAGTTTATTTTCATGTTCTCTATCACATTAGGAAATTACGAATAGTTATTCTGATACACTTTGTATGTGTAAATCTTCAGCATGGAAACCTCCGATGTAATAAACACATCTAATGTCATTCATTGTTCCGTGTCACCGCATCTCGGCAGTTGCGATCGACTGCCCAGTAGTTAACAATGTACACAATCGCATAGCATATGTCCCTCGTTTATAAATACTGGCCAACAGGTTTATTTAATGCGGACTGAATTTGATGAAAGGCGTGTACCGTCAAAGCATTGCATTCAGGATTTGCTAAAAAGTAGAAACAAAAAGCCTTCTCGCTCAACATACAGGAGGTCGCAAAGTTACTGAAAAAACAATAAATGATGTAAAGACGCGACTAATTGCGTCATCATCAATTACAGTGTGTCGTGAATTTGAAAATGAATGTGACGGAACCACTAAAAGTATTTCACCGCCAGATCTCCCGATCTATCGTCTCTCGACTTCTTTCTTTGGGGCCTGTTGAAGGGGAAAAAGGGGAATAATAATAATAATAATAATAATAATAATAATAATAATAATAATAATAATCCCAAAGAAGTACCCAAGAATCGCCACTTTAAGAGAAGTATTCCAGAATTAGGAGAAATAAATACAAGTGTGTTTGCATGTGGGAAACATTTTTAGCAGAATAAGCAGGTCCTGTTTTGACAGAATCGTCTTTTACGATCTCGTCAATTATATCCTTTGTCTCCTCCTCCTTTTTCGGTGCTTATAACGTATTATTATTATTATTATTATTATTATTATTATTATTATTATTATTATTATTATTATTATTATTATTATTATTATTATATTACTTCTATGATTTTTATAACACGATTCAGTTTTATAAGAAAATGTATATGCAGCTATGGGTTTACAAAATGTTAATGTTGTCCCTTTATGTAGTATTTTATATTTTTAAGTTCGACTATTTCTACCACAGATCTTTTGGAATTTACTTTCTTTGGTACATGGGAGGGGGGGGGGTGTTTAAGAAGATGTTACACCCACACTATTGAAGTCACGTAGTCCAAGCAGCATAAATGCTAGTTTCATGCTAGTATGTCATATAAGCTGTTTGCGCATGCGCATGATTGCATGTTCAGTGGTTTTAACTTGACTACGAGTGAGTCAAACATTTTGCAATATGCTCTAATGGGCAGCCCCAGTATGGTAATCTAGAGTTGAACAAATTATATTATAATAAACTGGGGGTTCTGAGATGAATTTGGTTAGTGGTTAAACTATATCCTAGTTTCATTACTTTCCCTGGTATTTTCAGTTTTAATTAGAAATGACTAAAATATATTCTGATACAAGAAATTAAGGTCGCCTCATGTCTAACCAGTTGTATTTGGAATTGCTCTAATGTAGTAATAGCGATACTGTTCTAATAATTTGGGCTGTGACAATATCTAAATCATATTCTTTAATATAACTGACTTGCTTTCTAAAGTATTAAAATTGCCCATTTGCACTTTGATTTGGTCCTTAAGTAATAATTTCGCTCTTGCTGGTTCTTTCCCTTGAAATGCCATTACTTTTTTATGTAATGTTGCTTGCAGACCTGATTAAGCCCAATGAATTTTTGTAGGACAGAGTTCTGTTAAAGAGAGAAGGACGTTCTTTCTTACCTTGTTTAGTGGTAAGAGTTTTTTTCGCTACCGCTGGTTGTGCTCGATGTAACGTCCACGAGCCTGGACTATCGCTCTACCCCGCAATATCCAGTGCAGAAGGCTGCGTCGCAGCCCAAACCTCCTAGCAGACTTTCCAAGACCCTTAAAGGAGATGGGACGTCTAAAAGCAAGACACTGCTTCAACAATAAAACCCCCAAAACTCTATGTATGTGATGTTCATAGGGATTGATTTCAATGGCATTAAATGGACACCAGTCTCAGCAGCTTTCCGGTGATAGTAGGCGAGGGATTATCTAACAGTGTGATTGGATGTCTTAAACTTTTGAGATGTCGCCACGATACAATCGAGGTATCTCTTCGTGGAAAACAATGGAGCCCATGACATGAGATGCGTTTACTTTGGCATTATTTGCAACTCTATGAATTGTGGGCGCAATTACCTACAAACACCTTGAACAGTTGAAAGATCTCTTCTTTGTTTCCTGAGTGAAGTTGGAGCAAGCCTTTTTGAACAGTAGTAAATGGCACGGGATCCCGCAAGCCTTGTCCAGAGAAACTACCCTTTGCTATTTGTCAACTATCAGGTTCTGTTCATACAAATTTCTGGCACTGGTGAAGCGTTCCTTGATATGCTGTTCTCTCAAGGCAGGCCCACAATGCGGTAGGCTTTTTAGATGTTCCTGTACGGTTAGTAAAACTTCTATGTGTTGGAGAGTTTTTTTGAGTTGCTGCATTGTAGACATAGGCCACTAGTGCTGTAGTTTGTTTTTGCTGTTCTCTCTTTGTTTTTAATTTTTTGCACTGTGGGTTTCAGGTGGGACCCGATTCTTGTTGAGTTGAATAATCCGATCCACAAAGACTTGTTAGTAGTGAGGCCTTTTTTGTCTTTTTGTAGCGTTTTACTATCACTGACAGCCCCCCCCCCCCCCATCTTGCATACGGCTGTACCAGCATCCACTCCAGATTCAAATTGATGCTGTCACTAGAATGTGCATATGCACTAAAAATAGCTGTGTGAGGTTAAGTAGAGCAACCGTCCTTATTTTACAACTAGAATTCATTAGCTGTTTACACATTCTCACGCATCCCTTCATTGATAAACAGAACTTTAACGAACTACAGCGCAATAAATTCAGAGATTGTAGAGGGACCTTAAGACCAACAATTTGAGAGGGTGATTACATGCTCCTCGAAGAAAAATAACGGAGTTACATGGTGAAAAGTTTAAATTAAATGCCGGAAAGTCAAATGAGTTAAAATCTGCCTTAGATGGTTTTCTAACTTGCTTTTTAGCGAGGAAATGCCAATTTTTAATAGTTGATCATCAGCTATTTTTAAATTCACCAGTGCTATAACATACTCGGTCTAATTATGTGGCACTATGGTACTGAACAACGGTTAGATTTATGTTGTTATGTAGCTAAGTCTAGAAGAAGCTAACCACCTGACTGTATAGTCTAATGCATTATGAGAAATACTGTGGTTTAAGATTTAGGCTCTGGGTTCTACGGAGTGGAAAATTTACATTTTTATGACGCAAATGTTTAATAATAATAATAATAATAATAATAATAATAATAATAATAATAATAACAATACACCGTTCTCAAACTCCAACACAATAATTTACTCTTACTTGAAGGCATGCTATGATTAAGTCTATTCTGCTACATGGAAATGAAATTTGGGGATGGGGGAGTGCAGAACATATAAATAAAATTCAAGTCGATTTTTGGAAAAGAGTTTTCGGGATCTCCAAAGGAGTGTCAAACTACTGTAGGATATTGAGAGAGGTGGGTTGTTATGAAGACACGGTTAACAGTAAAACAAGGACGATGAACTACTGGCATAGACTAATGCAGGGAGACCAGCATACACTTCACGCATAGACACCAGATACAAAATATAACAACGTTTTCTGCTGAACGAGACAATGAAAATAATAAAAATGTATAGAAGAAGATTAGAACAAGACTAGAGAATATCAAGGTAGGAAATCGAGGCAGAATGTAACACGAAAGTGTCCTTGAGTCTATCGAAAGAAATGAAATTAACCTGGGGTAAAGAGGTATATATGCTCATTCTAGGGAGAAAGGCAAGATCAGGAATGGCCTAGGAAGTTAGAAGGCTCAAAATAATAACGAATAGTTCTGGTAGGAAAATCTGCCTATTCTGTGGAGGAGATGAGGAATGGATACATATTCTGACCGAATGTACCCACTGGGAACACCTGAGAAAACGCAGAAAACGTTTTTATGGGAATTAGAGGTCAACTGGCATGCTGGAACCTGTATGTGGATCACACTAATTGTTTTAAATATGGGTATTTTCCTAGCCAAAATGCGCGAAGCTACATGAAATTTATTTTCTGGTTAGAACGCAATAACTAGTGTAATTATAAACAATAAGTAATATTTTTCCATTCATATATATATATCGTTCTTTCTATTTTTTAAAAAAGTTTTATTTATTATTAATATTATTTATTTTATTATTTGTTCCTCTTTCTAATTATATATCATACAAAGCACATACGGTCTACGACCCATGCAAAAAATATATTTGTAATGTGTATATAGAATTTTATAATAATAAACAAACAACTAATAGATAACTAAAGCGATAAAGAATAAGCTTACTTGATGACAGATCATAATGACTGCGCCAAAGAGACACGATCCGCAATTTCCGAACTTTATTATGTACCATTTCGAATGCACGCTTCATTACCCAGTACGTAGGGATTCTTTAGAAACTTGATGCCATCACTTTGAAATTGAACAGGCTGATTGTAGACATCCTTATGTCAAAGTCCTTGTAGTTTCATTTATTAACGCCCTTTATATTCCTTGAGATTTTTATGAACTATTTTCGTTTGGGGCAAGTTTTTATCGAGATGACATCATTGCTCTTCCAATACACTTTCCACAATATTTTACTATCGATTCTATCAAAGTATTTTCAAAATCTCGTGTTTCTTAAAGAGCGAGTCATGTTTTATTGGTAATTTTATTTTTTCTTAATCTTCTACGCTGTAAAACCGGTTCATGTTTAAGGAATTAGGTGTTTGAAAAAAAACCGTGGACAAGCAACCTTTGGTTACAGCGGTAATGTGCTAGGCGCTTTCTTTATCACATTCCCGGTGTCCCCACGACACTTTGTGTTACTCTAGTGGGGTGGTGCTGAAACTAATTGCCTCTTTTACATAAGCTCTCAAGTTGCCGCTATTTTATTTTTTTAACGACAATGGAGGGAGGAAAGGGGCTTGATAGCTGTAAAGCAACAGATTTGTCCCCACATAACGAGCTCTATACTGCACATAATACGGTGTTCACTACTCCCGTGGTTCTATTCTTCAGGTCGTAAGGTCAAACTAGCCATGATGGGCAAACCGCGGCTTTGAATTCTGTCTGGGTCAAGAATGTTTTTTTTTTCAGTCAAAAGCTCTAATTGTTTATAATTAGCAACCTATTTTCATGAATAAAATAACACAGAGAAATACTTATAAGCAAAAAGCTTTCAGTTCTGCAATTTGTTGATAGACGCGTAGAGTGCTTGTCCAAGTGGTTTAAATATAAAGAATAAAAGGGAAAAAAATGCTAAAAAGAGCATGCTTAATGAGCCACACAAGTATAGACAATTTGCAGGCTCTTTCCCGCACGGTCAATAGAGGCATACAAGGAAGCTGACAAGTGCCAATCGACTGCTGTGAGAAGGGCAAATTGTAAAGTGGGCTATGCTCAGCATACATTTTGCATGTACATATGATTTAGAAATATTGATAAGAGTTGGTTCAAGTTCAAGCACAATTTTAGCAAAATTCCTCGGTTATCTAACAATAACAAATAAATACAGGCCCTAAAAAATTGAAATCGTTTCAATTTCTCAGAACAAGATAAAAAATGTACCCTGTTGAAAATTTCAGCTACTGCTTTGCTAACTGTGATTTTATCTTGAACTGAGTGAGTTAACGTTCTAAAACATATTTGTGTTAAACGGAAAGGAAAAGCACGACACATGGAAGTTGGTATAATAATGAATGAATTTCTTATCTTTTAATCTAAAATATTTTTTAACCAATTAAGACCAATTTTAAGGGAAAAATTATACAATCACGATGATTGATATTTCATATTATATTTTACATTTTTATATAGCTACCTGAGAAATTTTGAACATATTTTCTTAAAAAAATGTGCCATATATACAATAATTTGTAGATATTGAAAGAATTTTAATATTGACATTTGCATAAAATGTTTATTTTCTATATTACTATAACTTTCCCTGCTACTTATCAAAACCTACTTTAATAATAATAATAATAATAATAATAATAATAATAATAATAATAATAATAATATCTAATGAGAATATTAAACACTCACAAAACTAGAATGAGCGATCTCCAACAAAAAAGATGCATATGGACGTCTTTTTTTTTTCCTCTTTTTTGCTGCATCAATTAAAAAAACTACTTCAAAACTCTTTATATCACAAATACAGGTTCTGTAAATACAAAATATTCTACAAGAAGGGGACATGGGATCAATATGGTATGAAGTGTAAAAATTGAAGAAATATATATATATATTGAAAGAGATAAAAACAAGATTTGATGTTATTGATAAACACATTAAGAGCTAATCTTAATGTCAAAAAAAATCTCTGAAATTATACAACACCCTAAAAAGGCTTGGGGAAGAGAAAGACATGTTAAAACCTGCAATAACGCAGGAAGGAGAGGGTTGGCATGGTTTAGAACAAGATTAGGTGGGATAAGAAATGGATATATTAAGGGGATATGTCCTATGTGTGAAGAACCAGATAGTACTTGGCATTGTATATCAGAATGTAAGCAAACCAAGTTTTGGAGGAAACAGTTCCACTTATGAAAGTAAGAAAACTTACCAAATGAAACAAAAGGCAGAAGAATTTAAATCTAAAATCAGACGAAGATATTACGAAATTTGGGAGAATACATTGGTAAGGTGGGACAAAAATTGAAGATGATTAAGACAAATGGGAACAACAATGTGGATAATGGCATTAAGTAGGAGTGAATAAATATTCCTGTTACATACACAAGCTGGTGTTAATTGTAATGGGTACGGAAGGAATGCAACTCCATAAAGTGAGATTGATTAAATGAAAATTTTAAAGATTTTAATGGAAGTAAGTATATATATACTTTGCTAACTGATTCTATTTATATGTTAAAATATTATATCTGACTCTAAATTAAAAATTGGAAAAAATAAATAAATTGGAATAAATAAATTCATAGACGACATGTGACCTACGGCTTTAATTCCCTTCTGAAGGAAATCATATTTAGTATTTTTATCGACCTTATCGAGTTTGAACCTACGACCTCGAGTCTACGAGACAAGTATGGCTGCACTAGACCACCACGATCTACTAATACACTATAAATACTGCTGAACATTATTAAATATGCTGTAGATATTAAAATATAATTTTATCCAAAATAAATTATATTTTTATCCCACAAAAAAAAATATATATATATTTTTTTTTTATTTTGTCCAACTCAAACAAACGTTTCCAGACACCGGCATATAACAAAAGCATGTCATAATAATTGCTTACTCTTTAAAATTTAAGCACCACATGGAAGGACTGCCGTTTAAAATTTCAAAGTGGGGATGAGGGGGTAAAAAACTATTGCTTTTAAACCGTTGCTGTAATTTGGTTGTTTTTTAAATGAAGGCTTGCATTTGAATAAATGAAACTACTCAAACATTATTGAATAATTTATAAGAAATTGCACAGGTGCTATAATAAATAATAACGTGCATACATTTTTTATTTTATTTTATGTATATTTGTGAGAGAGTGTTAATAAGGACTTCGTTTTGGTTTCTCTTTGTACTCCAATTAAACGAATTAAATACTTCCGCCATATATTTGGATCAGGCAGAGAATAAAAATGTATAAGAATAACGTTACTGTCAAAATAAAAGCGTAATATGCGGCATGTTTTGCTTCATTTTGTCTTTTAGCTCAATGTTTGCAATTATAGGAAGTGATTCTTTCTGAAATTGCGAATATTTTAAAGACTATTCGTTAGATTTAGAACATACAGGGTGGGCCAAAAAGTCACTATCCATTTTAATGGAAAATACAGCACAATGGAATTAACATTTTTTGAAGCTACAAGATGATTAATGTTTATAAAGTGTTTCTCAAATTGTTTTCATCTCTGTCTATACATTTCTGCACACAATCTGGGACACTTGAGCATACTTTATCACACTATCGTGTATTTGCACAGATTTAATCAAAAACATTTTGAATAGATTCTTCTAATTCCTCAAGTGTTTGTGATTTTGTAGCATAGATTTTTGACGCAGCTGCAAAAGAAAAAAAAAATCCATCGGTGGAAAGTCTGGCGATCTAGGCAACATTTCTATTGACCCTCGCCTTTCCAATAACTTTACCGTGAAAAGATTTACCAGTCAACATTGTTTGGAATAGGTGATGCATAATGTGGTGGAGCGCCATCGTGTTGAAAGTACAGCAAGTTGAAATTATCGTAATCCATTTTTAGGCCTGGAATGAAATATGTAGCTAAAACTTCCAAGTATTTCTCTCCAGTGACTGTGCCATCAAAAAAACCGAGGCCCAATTACTCCATGACATGAGATTCCACCCCAAACATAACACCAGGTTGATTCAGCTGCTTCTCAAGGACAAATCTGTGTGTTTCTCTGTATACCAATAGGTGCAGTTGTGTCTGTTGACGTAGCCTATACATATGAAAATTGCCTCATCGCTACAAATTAGTCGGTCCTGGTGGCGTAATGGTAACCATACTTGCCTCCTAAACCGAAGATAGCGGGTTCAATCCCTGCCAGGATCATGGATTTTTGGACATAAAACCTTAAGTATGGCTTCCTTCGGAAGGGAAGTAAAGTCGTTTATCGCGTGTCGTAGATTTACGACACGTAAAAGCATTTCAAGCCTAAAGGAAGAGGCATCTAGCAAAATTTATCGGCCGTTTCACGCTCTGAATTTAATAGAACGCTAATGACCTGAGGTATTAAAGAGGGTCCTTAAATAATACGTGTTCACACTCCTGTTCTTATGATAGAAAAAGAGTGAGTAGCTATTTTGTCAATTACTAGCAATTCCATTGTCTTTCATTTCTTCATGCAGTTTTGTTTGCAATTTGAACACAATCTTCAGGGTTTTAGTTCCAGAAAATAAAACAAAATTATTTTCAAGCACCTGTGTGATCTAGTGGTAGCATTTGCGGCTATTAATACGGAGGTCTTAACGTTCGTTTTATTTACTCGGGAATCACAAGCGGTGGACATTGGAGATACATGATATGAAATTATAAACTAACATTTGCCATTTATGAGGACTGAGGAATACCTGGAAAAAACCTCAGTCAGGGAGGACAATCTTTGTAAAAATGAACCCCAGACCTCCCGCTCACAGTCCGCGCCTTAAAGATCTCGCCCAATCGTGCAATCCGGAGGTCCTGGGCTCGAATCTAGGTAGGGTAAAGCTGTCTAGGTAAAGTTTTTTCGAAGTCTTTCCTTACCCCGAGAAGAATGCCTAGGTAGCTTCAAAGCGCCAAGGACTCCGAGCTCATTGTGACATCATTAATTCACTC
The DNA here is from genome assembly GCA_030762175.1 of Metallyticus violacea. Lineage (NCBI taxonomy): Eukaryota > Metazoa > Arthropoda > Insecta > Mantodea > Metallyticidae > Metallyticus > Metallyticus violacea. The sequence goes on from CM060834.1 coordinate 23,490,152, forward strand.
AGACTTACACCTATCTGCAGACGTCGCGAGAAGACCAATTCAGTCAAAGCGACAATAAATAAAACATTAAAAAATTGTTATAAGAAACCGTGTCAAAAACAAGTGGAAACTTCATCGTTTTTCCCTACGGCCTTTTATGCTGGTACAATATAAATGCAGTGACTGTAACAATAATATATTATGATATTGAATGAATACATTTTTATATTATATACTTTACAAAGAAGTGTCATACCCTGTGTTTGTATGACAGAATCATAAAAAGATATTAATAAAATAAAATAAATATAAATGTCGATTTTCTAATGAATCATTCTGAAGTGATATTTTGTTTTATTATATTTATTACGTAATTGTATCAATGGAGATTATTTAGCTCGTTTCTGTATTTCTTTTATTGTTAGCAAGAAATTTTAACCCAAGCTGGGAAGGTAGAAATTTATTACCGACAAAATCTTTGTCACTATCAGAATGAATATTACAGATTCGTCAAACAGTAAAAATATTAGGAATATTTCAGAAACTTTAGTGTTGGTATACACCTCATAACAGATTAGTATTAATATAGTCTAATAATTCATTTGTGACTAATAATAATTTACTAATTTTTTATTAATTCTGAATCTACCTGTCAATCTCAAAAAGAATCTCATTTAGGTGCTTGTTTTCCTCACTTTATTTATTATTGTAATATCTAGTACTCTAATCTGAGCAGATCGAGAGATAGCGTTCATAATGCCTGTGCTCGTTTCAACATCCGTAAATTTGAGCATGTGAACACCTATCATAGCAACCTCTAAAATACTGTACGACGCTCCTCCGTACCTCCACCTCTCAATACATCGCCTCTCGCTTAGTATACCTATCCCTACCTCGAACCTGGTTATGACTTTACTGTCTGTTCCTCATTACGGAACCCAACCTCATTCAGCGTGTCAGTTCCCAGAATCTGGAACTCCCTTCCTCCTCAAATCAGAGATTGTAGGCCAACAAAGCAATTTAAACGTGGATTAAATTGTCATCTCCTCAACTCTAGGAATTATAAAAGTTAGTATCGCGTTTCTACTTCTTCTTCTTCTTCTTCTTCTTCTTCTTCTTCTTCTTCTTCTTCTTCTCCCTTCTTGTATTCCAGAAAAATTATTGAATAATAAGTGGAATTCTAACACCATCTTTAGCCACTTTCTATATATTAAAATGTTATATAATATATATATTATATTTACATGTATTTTAAATGCCTTTTTTCTGTGTGTTATTTAACTATGTATACTCTATTCTGTATTTTTGCTGATTTTATTCGCCGGGTAGAATGGAAAAGAAGGCCCCATGATCTTAATTCTTGCCATCTGCCATGAATACCATGATTTATTTTGTTTTCACTTTTCTTAATATTAGCATAACATACTATTTAGTTAAATACAGCACTTTTACAATGAAAACAATTTAATGGCGTAATTGTTACCGTGGTAATTTTATGAATAAGTACAATGATGTAGCATTTTATTAACCTAAACAAAACAATTTCTTTCGCTAGTAGCAGAAGTGCTGAACCAAGAAAACAACTGAATTCAGAACAGGGCCATAGTTCGAGTTCGGAATTGCCGAGTCATGGCATAAATTTCCGGCAAGCCGAGCCGGTAACATTCCTCTAATCGTGCAGTGCATGCAAATGAATACAATCAACACAGAGAGGCATAGATACAAGTTGTTAGCGCATGTACACAGTGAACCAAAAAAAGCGAGACCAAGGTCTTTTGTCTTTAAATCGCGTACTTAATGTTTCTCTAAATAAAGGAACTCCTATTTTTATGACAAAAATCAGTATTCTTAAGAATTTAAAACTTTCTAGTATAAAGGTTGGCAGCACTGATCCTAACTAAATGAATTGGGGAGGAGGGACATTCAAATATCCCTACTGAATGATGTTGAGATCAGGGAAGCAATTTGTCGGCCCAGAGACCCCAGAACTGTTTAAGAACGAAAAGGTTGATGTTGTTGTATGAAAAAGAAACTTGGGAAGCCTTCATAACTTCAGTTACAGCTGTTAATGAACTTCTAACAGATTCAATTAGGCTATAGCATGTTACTCAAAATTCATTTGCTAAGGGGAGTATGAAAAGACCATCCTTGTAATGCTAAATTTGCCGACTTCAGTTTTCATTATCTCAAGGACATTAAGGCTAATATAATGAAACTTTTACAGCATACAGATGCACATAATTGAAATTTTCTGATCTACTTTCACTCCTATACCATGACTCCGAAGCAAATTATAAATTATTTTCATTTGTTTGCAATCTTTTTCTGCTTTTTTCCAACATTTTATTTTTTTCCCCATTGTCACATTTTGTCCTAGCTCTACCATAACAATTCACATTATCACAATAATATCATGAGTAAGTGGTAAAAGTTTCAAAGTGATATTTTATACAGATCCTTAAAAAATATGGAAATTTATGCAAAAAAAATGCGTTTTTTCAGTAGTTGCAGTCAAAAAAAATGTTTTTACAGAAAAACTAACTTTTTGAGGGAAACACCAGCTAAAAAACCCCAACATTGTACAACAACGAAGGATGAAGTCATGAAAAGGAAAGCTGCCAATTTATGAAATACATCTCTTTCTATCATCCAGACAGCCTTCTAGAGTAAATAGTTCCTGAGGTACACACTTAAAATGTGGCATAATTAAAAATGTATTAAAATGCTTATAACTAAGGAATTTTAATAAAAATCATTTAAAAATAAACACATTCTTTGATTTGGTTTATTTACGGACGCCCTTTAACATTCATCAGTGTCCCATTCAATTCAGGGCGTGAAACGGCCGATAAATTTTGTTCAGATTTTTCAGGCTTAGGTTCTTTATCGTGCCGTAAATTACGACATGGGACCCAAGGCTTTACTTCCCTTCCGAAGGAAGCCATACTTAGGACTTTTTACGTCCCAAAAAATCCATCAGTCCTGGCAGGGACCGAACCCGCGATCTTGGGTTTAGGAGGCAAGTGTGATTACCACTACACCACCAGGTCCGACAAAATAAACAGAAAATTCCAAATATTAAAATAGCACAAAAATAAAAATATGAATTTTGACTCCCCCCCTTTTCCCTTTAATACTTCCCTTAATTCTTCTCTTGACTTCTTCCAACTTGAATGACAAACATGGGAACCACCTCTACTCAGACATTTCAGCAATGGAAGGAAGTACCATGGCAAGTGAAACGCATTAGTGTTTCCTACTATTGTTGGAATATGACAAGATATATTCCAAAAATGGAATAGTGAGGCAAATAAAAGCCAGAAACACTCCATGAACAGGTAAAATATTCATGCACACGCCTTATAAACATTTTACATGTTTTACTATTTTTCTAAATCTTTATGTGTTATTATAATATGTTTTAGAGTTAACATTTTGTGTTATAATGGTCTTATATAGCACACTAATTAGGTTTTTTAACATTTTATAAAAGAGTAAAAAAGTGTCTTGAAACCTAAAGGGAAATTAGTATTCTGGTGTAATGCTATTCCTCGCTTTTTTTTTTCTTCTTTTTTTTATAATGCTGAGAGAATTTAATTGTTGTATAACAGTGTCATCAGATAAAGAAAAAGTTTGCTGGTCTAAACATTTCATGAAGTCTTGGCAGAACTGCGAAACAGCTCCGATTACTAGCAACTTATCTCCCAAGAGATAGCGCACCCTCATTTTGGAGCCGGTGTCAAAAACTTTGTTATAGCTGGCAATGGCCTGCCTGTTCAAGTGACCTAAACCCTGACTCTGTGTAACAAGAAAATCTAGTACATTCTATTTTATTTCTTTCACTGCAAGTTTTACAGACACCAATAAGGATTGGCTCATACAATCATTTTTATACACCTTCAGAAATATATTAACAGTAAATTAATCATCAAAAATTTACGAGTAGAAAGGGAGCTTCACACCGAGTATTTTGAGAGGCTGAACGAACGATCTCGGGCGTTTCAATACGGACATACAAGCATCTATACGGATCAATGTCAAACCTACGTTGCGATGTGATGTATATTCGTAAGCATAATGTAAACTAATAGCAGAGGTGGAGTCATAAGCAGGCTGCACCTTAATCTAATCGTAAGTCACATTTTTAAACTCCTTCAAACATATTTTAGTTTACGCGGGGACAGGTGGTAGACTTCACGTAATGATTTATAACTGTTTTCCCTCCTACTTCTATGAGTTGTGCACCGGAACGGCGCGGTATCTTTCGAGAATTTTATAGAAAGATGTGGTTAAAATGAGTGAAATATTAAGAATTAATTTCAAGAGTGGCTGATATGCGTGTACAGAACAAGTACCGGAGGGTTGAGATTATATACTAGGGATAAGGCATAAGTCATGGCGACTGTTGTTGTTGTTTTTTTTTTCCTCTGAGAAGGGATAAGACAAAAAATATAAGATATACGATTGAAAGTGTATGGAATGTACTTTCGAATGAAGTCACCAGGTATGTGAGCAGAACTGCGTATCTTGGCATGCTTCGAAGTTCAGTTGGTTTATTCACGGACGCTCTTTAACATCTCAGGTCATTAGTGTTCAGGGTGTGAAATGGCTAATATATTTTGCTAGCAGATATTCTAGCAAAAACAGTGCACGGAAGGACTGAACATATGGAAAATATGTGCAAAGTGGATGTCACATCAATTAAGTGAGGTACAGAAGTGGACTCACTACGTAACATGTCGCATCAATTTGGTGAGATTTCAGAAAGAAGTCCACCTTGTCACGGTTCGATAGGGCAGGGCAGTATGATAGGATAGATGTGATCATTTTGCGGCTCTCTAGATAAAAGAACGCCACCTGTCATCAAGCAGCTTCCCAATTATCCCCACGAGACTGGATGGACACCGTTCAAGACCTTCCTAAGAAGGTACCGGGAATCAAATCAAATTCGGCCATCAGTAAACAATGGTAACTATGAAACCAAGGAGGTGGTCATTATTGATAGCTACAATGCCATAATTTTGGACATGAAAACATTTCATTCGTGTGTGTCACTTCAGCAGATATATGATTGACACGGAAAGTTTAAGTGGCGTGTCAAGTTTCGCTGAACAAACCACTATGACCAGCCTCACATGCGACACTACTCCTGAAGTTGCCCGCATAATATGGGAAAATCAGAAAAACAAAAAACAGAACTGAAGATTTGAAAGAACACTGTGTTTATGAAACTTTTAACACCGTTATGACCAAAGACTATCGATGAACCACATGAAATTCGCAATCAAGTCAAAACGTAGTGATTTATCCTGTTCTGGGGGTGCCGTTGCGCCACGATAATGCACGATTGCATACAACATGTGCAAAAGCACAAAAAATGGTGGACCTGCACTTAAAAGTGTTTCCCATATATTCTCCTGATCTGGCACCATGTGGTTATCATATGTTGAGGCTCCTCAGTGGGGAGAGGTTTGGTGCGGACGATAAAATCAAAGATGGAGAGTATAGTTGGTTCATAGTCAGTTGGAAGACTACTTTTTTCGAGGAGTCGGGGCATTGAACGCTGTGAAAATGATGTTGAAAAGCTAGGACAGTTTTCACTCCTCTTGTTTGTAAATACTTCGATAACAAAAATACATATTGGGCCACTTTTTGACTCTGCTTCGTATGTCAATTTAAGATTTCATTCCTTCAAAATACTTGAGCATTTCTCTGGATTCAAACTAAACTAATCACTTAAATTAAAATTACACTAAAATTTGAAGCTTTACAATTCATTACACCAATACAACTAATATTTAAATAAATAAACTAGTCTCTGAATTGAAAAATTACATTTATATTTAGATGTTCGAACTGTTTCCCATTTACAATCTGGCTATAGCTATTGGTGTTATTTGTCTATACTTCTATGTGTGCGTTTTCTGTCACCATATCAAATCATCATCAGTATTTCTATCTCTTATTTTCGATTAAAATGTTCATTACATTGCTGATGATAAAACTGTTTTCAGAACATTAGCATCAATTAAACTGACTAACATATAATTTTGTTTCCAAATAGACATACTCCTCTTTAAACCAATCAAATGCTGCAAAGCGGCACACATAAAGATGTTTAATTTTGGACAGTATAAAAACCGTTATTAATGATACAAGTGTTAAAAGTGGCATTTTATGTAACACGTGTATCATGCACTATTTAGAGTCAACTCTTAACACTTATAAATAAATTAAATATATTGCAGTCATTGCGAACCGTTCCTCGTTTCAAACAAATAGTTTATTCATTCCTCACTAGAAGAAGAACAAATTAATGAGACGAATATCACGGCGGAGGTAATTTCTCGTTTTTCAAATTAGTTAATGCAATCCTATCATTAAAACACGCTTCTTATGACGCTATAAATCGTGCACAATTAGCCTAATTCTGGAAATGGTGTCAAAAAAGGTTACCTAGCAACCTTTTCGTCACCGCTTTCACAACACAATTTCAAACAACGTACCTGTAAGAAAAACCTAAATAGTCGCCCTAACAAGCATACCAACGTTCAAACACAAGAATCGTTTTATTAAACAAATGCTTTGAAACTACAACAACAATGTAAGTTATTAATCGTCATAAATTAACTTCCTTTATCTTGAAAACGTGAGAAATGGAATTAATCAATTACATTACAATTTCTTTCATTTCAAAGGGTCAATCTTGACCCATTAGTAATCTTTATTATACTAACAGAAAACCTCCTTAACCTTACTACGTTGATTTTACTTTCGAATACACACACCAGAGCGTCGAAGGCATACAAACGGTCGACTGGAAAAAATAAATAAATCTAAGAATTTTAAACGACTTATCATATTAAAATAATCAATAAACGTTAAATTATACATTTGTCAAATTTTCTACTTAAACTACAAACTATACAATACAATAATCTCTTACTTCCTTATTTTACAGGTTTTCCTAAAACTAGAGTAATACAATATAACAAAATAACAAAAAATTAATTAAATTAAACTAAAATATAAATGTACTAAACTTCCAATTTAATATTCCAAAAGCTAAAAAATTAACAAAATTACTGGAAGCCAGTAAGAATTACAGCTGGTAGCCAGCTATTCTATCCTAATTTATTACATTACCACTGGCCATTGATTACCAGCGGTATGTACTGGTATCCAGTACTTTTACGGGAATTTCTCTTAAATTTACACTCTTTATTTAAACATTACTCTTATTATTCTTTCAAATCTCTTTAACTCAATTAATCACCTTCTCTGTATCAACTTATTTCGCTTAAAGTTCATTTTTCTGTTAATCTTTCCTATGCGTTTCGTTATTTATCCTAATATTTTAACTCATTAAACATTATCACCTTGCTTGCACCATATCACTCTTCACCTTTTCTTTCTTCCAACAGTCACTTCCTCCATCTCTCTTGATCCTCCTGGATGGACCCCTGGTTACGCAATTCCTCGCGCTCTGCCGAAGATACAAAGACAGAACTAGGAAGTACCTACAATCCCTATTCCCATGATAAATTGTCAAGTTTTCACCCTCTGCGGACATTTACCTTGGTGCTGAAGCACCTTGTACTGGGGTTACTTTGTAATTCACAGAGTACAAAGCTCCACAATTTTCTTGGAATCAGAAAGAACGTAGCCGGGGGGGGGGGGGGCGCGAAGAAAGGGATTTTATTTGAGCCCAGTCTTTCTGTTCTTCGCTCACTTCTTCAACTTAGAACTTAGATAGTAGATTTGATTATGGATTTACTTTTTAAGTTTTCAAGTAATTGAACAAAGTACTCTTTTGTGAGCCAGGAAAAAAAAAAAAAACGCCGGGGTCTGTTACTGACCCGTAGGCCGCCTGTTAGACTGTACTAGTTTAAAGGATAGGCGATTACTCCATTCTCTGTCTATTGTATCTAATCAACAGTAACTTTACACCTGCGTACATTGTTGGCATATGAGGGGTGACAATGTGGGGAAACTAATATATATATATATTGTAACATTGTGATCGTTAATATTTAGAATTGACGGTTGGGGAATTGAACGTGGAGAAATTAGCTCTGTGCCTGCGCAGAAGAGGCAGTGCCTTTTTTTTTTTTTTTTTTTCTGGAGAGTCGAGAGCCGGAACTGGAAGAGAGTGGACTCTGTTCCGGGATGGCCGCTTTTACGACGGGCAGTTGAGTTCAGAACAACTTTACGAATAGTAATAAATTTAATAAAATTAATAGTAATAAAAACATGATTTAAAGTTAAGAAATGTTCATATTTGCATAGAATACCGTGATCCATTATTTCCTTGTTTTCATTTCATTTTGAGTAGGACTGGGTAAATGCTTCTAGATAAGTGATGCAGCTAAGTTCCTTATCTGGGCTAAGAATGACGTAATGACAAATGATATTTATACGGGTGGATCTACAGTGGGTCGCGACAATGCTATATGTTTATGACTTCTCAGTCTAATCGTTATTCTATCAATACCCTGTCATCATACATCATTTTGCTCAGCTTCTTTCTCAGCAACCACTGCACTGTCGTGGAATTCTTTGTCTCAGTATATCAGAGGTAGTAGAAGTCTGCCTAGCTTTAAATCTGTTATTCAGACATTTATTTAGTAAGCAGAATTAGGACCCTTGGTTTTATTTTGTTCGTGTTTATTGATATTTCATATCCATGCTTAAACAGCTAAATAACGATAACCGCCATAATTAGAGACGAAGCAATTCCGTCGGTAAAAAGATATCAGCAAAAGCATGACGCAAGTTAGAGTACAATGTCAGATGGAGGGGGTTAGAGCTTGTGGCTCCAATGTTATGCATTTTTAAGACGAAAAACTAGGAACAATTAAGGGTCAGCTATACAGTAGTTAAGTGTAGTTAGGTCAACTTCGCGTCCATGGTAGAAAATGTTCTATCACTAACAATATATTGCCGGTTTGTTTTATATATATTAGTGTTTTATTTATTGTTGCTTTGACTGCATTGATTTCTCGTGACGTCTGTAGGTTGTGGACTGAATACTATAGGTGCAAGTCTGTAGGGACGAATGAAATGAAATGAAATAAATTAATTAATTATGGCGCAAATGAACTCGGACACCTTGGCCTCTTAAAGCTATCTGGCATTTACCTACTCAGGGTACGGAAAATATTGATAGCTTGATTTGATCGGAATTCGAACCCGGGACCTCCGGCTAGCTAGTCTTAAGCGCTGCCACTAGACGGTCTATATTTGCTTTGTTCCTACTGAATGAATGTATGAATAGTGTTTAACGCCCGTTTTTGCTACAGAGGCACCACAGGCAATGGACACTGATGATACATGAGATGAAATGATAAATTGGGAAAGGATTTATTTTTAAGGAAGGAGTCGTTCTAGGTCTAAGTTTAGGGCACATCCCCGGTATTTACCATTTATGAGGACTGAGGAAAACCTGGAAAAAACCTCAGTCAGGGAGGGCGGTCCTGGCGGGATATGAACCCAGACCTCCCGCTCACGAGTCCACGCCTTAACGACCTCGGCCACCCGTGGCAGTGTTCCTACTGAGTATATTTAGATTATTATCACATAAAACGCGTATTGACATTTGTTTTTCACTATATTTCCTACCGTCTAATATTGTTATCTTTATTATCTTTCTCATAAATACATTAACGTATTATTCTTTACTCTTTACTTATGCATATATTCATTTATTGTGCATATATATTTGATGTTTTGAACGGTTAAGTGTAATAGAAGGCTTTATGACTTTAATTCTGTCAGGAAAAATGGCAAAATATTATTATTATTATTATTATTATTATTATTATTATTATTATTATTATTATTAATCACATTCCGTATTAAAGCAAAATTATAGCACTGGAGTGTTATAAAATGAAATTTCTAGTTTGAGTGACTTGTATTAAAAGAACTACTTTTAATATGAACTGTCTAAAATGGATAGTACTATAAATAAAAATTATCTATGATGTTTTCACTTTCATAATGACCTTGCAAACGTTATATTTTTTATAAAACTGAGAATTACATGCATTTGTTCAAAATGTACTAAATTTATTTAAGTTTAAATTGTGCAATAATCTTTGAAAAAGCTTGTTTTATCTTATTTAGGACGATTTAAAAGATTGACAAGCTTATGAAGCAAAGATTATGAAAGAAGGGTTAGATATAGCGTAAAATCTGTTCAAAAATATTTGTTATAATTTCTCAAACAACGAACTGTTGCTAAACACTGTAGCTAAAAGTGGAACAATTGCAGGTCGCGTAAGCTTGTACTGTGGCCTAACCAATGCATCTTACAGTAATATAGTTGATTCAAATTATTTCTGAGAACGAATTCCTCTTCGAAATCTGTCGAGATGTCATTAATAATGTTTTTAATCATAATCTAGGTCTATTATGTACAGAACGCTGAAATGTGACATTACCAAGTAGAGCCATTTCTAGCTCCGGCCAGAAAGTGCCAGGCTCACATGGCATTTTGCTTGCGCACGTTTGTCGACTGTTGCATATTACATGAAGAGGTGGAGGGTACTCCACAGATAAATAAATCTTTTGTTTTTACATATGTAAGGCAGGCTTTTGTTTCACTTCCTTTTTGCTGCATCCGTAAAGAAACCTCCGGTGCCGAAAGGCGGACAGGAATAATAACATGGTGACCGAATTGACACTGCTGAGACCAGATGATGCACTTGCTTTTGAGAAGGCGAGTTGCATCTATATCTAAAGTCGTATTTGGATTTTTATTTAATTTACGGGATCCACTAAGTTGAAGATCATAATTCACCAACTCTGTCTATTTCTTTTTTGAGCAGTCTCCCCAACTCTGGATACAAAGTTGTATCCTCCGCAATGAATCATGAAAGCTGTCACACTACGCTTATTTAAAGTTGGTACTAACCTCCTGTTCGTAGGATGCGACAGCTTCTTCCGGGCTTCCAAAATGATGGCTCCTCAGGTTTTTCTTGATAGTTGAAACAGGAAGTGTACCTGGATTCTGTTTCACGAAACAACTAGTTTACTACTTGTTACTAGCCATAATCCCACCAGTTCTAATAAAATCTGTTTCACAAACATTTATTCTACAATGGTAGAATCGTAAAAGTTTGTCGTTAGTCATTTGTCAAAATTACCAGTGTAGCGACTGTATTCAAGCGTCGCGAAGGCTGTTTCGAGAATATTTATGATGCGATTTTGTTTACGCGGCTTGTATTTTAAATCGTATATAGCTTTATGACTACCATGTCGAAAAGAATATCTAGTATTCAAAACAAAGTAACCGTGCTACATTTAATTAATGAGCATAAAGAAGTACTGTTCAGGCAATTCTCCGACAAAATTACGAAGAAAGATAAAGCCGAAATATGGAAAATAATAACGCAAACTGTGAGAGAGTTGGGGCTAATTATGTCGGAGGAAGATTACGCATATGTGAGGGACATATTTTGGTCAAACATCAAGAAAGCTACGATTGTAAGTGCTTTTATTTTACATTCATACTCGCAATTAATAATATTATCTACAAATAATGGTGTAAGTAGCTCAGTTTCTATAGTATATTTTCAAGTGAAAATAGATAATTCAAAAAGTACGGGAATGGGTGATGGATTTAAGACTATATATTATATTAATAATCTTTAATGAGCTTTATAATTAAAATACGTCGAGCTTAATTGACAGAAGCAATACCTCACCTACAATATATGCACTAATTCACCATTCGAGATTCACCGGTAGAAAACCACTAGTTAAACTCTATGCAATATTACAAGATCAAATGTTTCATGAAACGGAACACTGATAAAATAAAATATCATGCTGATAATACTAGAATGTAGACTAGTTTTACTACATCACAGGGTTCGTGAAACAGAGCCTTGGAGTCCATTGCAGTTCACCAGTGTCACTCTTGCAGATATTCCATTGTTTTCTAAGCAGTGTGCACAGAGGCATTATAGTGGTGAAGCATTAATCCTCGCAACCCAGACTTCGATCTCTTTCTGTCAACTGTTCTGAAGACTTGGAGGAAGCTAAATTGCAATGCACCAGTTGGCAGTGGCGATTTTCTGTTCATGGAGTGAAATGATTGCTGACAAGAAACTGACAACCATTTTCCGATCTTGACATCGCTTAACCTTCATTGGGAGGGTCATCATTTTGAAAGAACCACATCTCTGACTGCCTCTTAATTTCCGGTAAATCCAGCTTTTCTCAAATTTCTCAAGCTAATAAAGGTCCCAATAGCCTCTAACAAGTAGTTATCTAGTTAAGGGGCCTGTTTGCCTTTAACTCTACTGTCTAATAAACGTCCTTGCTTTCTTTCATCTTTATCTTGCTTACGAACTTTCCGGAGCCGTTTGGCTCTTACTTCTACTTCCTATGTATTCTCTCTTGATTTTACGCTCATAAACTCCCCCCCCCCCAATTTCTCTAGGGAAATTTCATTTCAAGTTCCTCTCTAAGAATTTTAATTTATTCACATTGGAACGATGTGCCAATTATTATCCATTCGGTTACAAAGTGGGCATTTTTCTATATTCCCCCTTACTCTTAATCCTTTCAATTTTATAACCCATGAAAAACTTTCCTTGGGGTTTATCACACAGTTCAACAGTTTTCTCCATACTGTTTTCAGATCTTTTATTGGCGAATGTGTCTTGCCTTTCAATATCTTCAATTATTAATGTAATTTCTTTCCTAAGACCACTAACTAATGATTCTCTAGCTCTCCAGATTTCTGCAAAAACATTTTTTTTAATTTACTCAATCTTATTGAAACCACTTTCTTCTTGATTTAACATTTTCTGAAATTTCAAACAACGTAAGCTGTTTTGCTCATCTAAATTTCTAATTCTAAACCAAAATTTCCACAATCTTTCCAAAATTTCTTCCTAAATCTACCTGTGCAACACCACTTGGTGAAGCTTTAGGCAAGCCCGAGATTGTTTACAAAAGCTTACATGGATCATATTCACATTTGTCCAAACCCCTCCTCTACACCCCAGATCTCCACTCTAAAACCATCCTAACCTCGACTATTGCCCGGTACATTACTCTCTCCAACCGTTTTATTTGCAGTCCTGTATTTTTTCTAAATATGCCTTTATGGCTTTCAAGTAGATATTTTCTCTAGCTATAGGTGTTCTATAATTATCGCATTTTAATAATTAAACGTTATTTGTTTTAAAAGTGCTAATAATTTTAATCAATATGAAGCACAAACACTGCCATTAAACATGAATTAAAACGTCAGGCAAATGTTCTCCAAAGCTTCGTTGGCAGGCCTTCACTCTGTTGGCAAAATTTTCAACGTCTTTAGAACAAAGTTCCGGCTGAATTTACGTCCAATGTCTGGCTCAGATCAGGGACGGTTCGTGAACTGTCTACATAAACACAAGATTTTACATACCGCCACAAAAAATAGTCCTATAGTGTCAATTCGCACGATCTCGGTAGCCAATTTTGATCACCGTTGCGAGAGAGGTAAATGTTCCACGCAAGATCTTAAAAGAATGCGTGTGCAGATTTTTTGTTAAAATTCCCTGCAAACTGCTTCTCGGAATGGTTAATTGATGAGAACGGCGGCGAATCGACTTCAATGAGCTGGTAGCGACGCTCTGTCTGAAGAGATTAACATTCTCTACCGATCGACGAGAACGTTCAGGTGATTTGATGTTCTCTGTCGATCCTGTATCTTCAAATTTCCTTTCCAGTCTCTACATTGTTAACACGTTAGGCGCATTTGATCTACCAAAAATTACACCAAGTCTTCGAACGGTCTCTGCATAACATTCGCCGTACTTAAAATGCACTTTCAGAATCTGAAAGCGTTGATCCTTCGTGTGTCGCACCATTTTAGCTGATAACAATACATACAAATGACAATCGTTAATCGCAATGCAAACAGATGACATTCTGTTAAATTTCAGTTCCAGCACCCTAACAAACCGACAGAGGCACTCAATTTAAAAATTGCGTTCATTATAGGAATAGTGTCCTTTTCATCTGTTCACTCTATCTCGCTCTCTCTCTCTCTCTCTCATAACTATTTAATCTTATTTCCAGGTAAGATACTTTATTAACACAAAAATTATAAATTATTAATTTTGTCACAAGTAGCACATTTTAAAGCGGTCGGAAATATGTCTCTCTTCATAAGCTTTTTAAAAGCAGTTGGCAGGTACCAAGGAATTGGATGCTATTTTAAGCCTGACCGACCCCATAATAAAAGCGACCCCCCTTCCCCTTACACTTCTGTAGGTTATCTTAGCTACAAATTTCTTTAAAATGCGTGTACCAGAGTCATAAAACGCTGAATTGTAGTCTAAAGCAATTGTTTTCGAACGTGGTGTTGCATTAATTTCTAGCGTGTTTTAATGTGGTAAAACCACGCTCCACCTATAAAATAACCTCCGTTCAAAGTTTGATCAATAATAAAAGGGATTTTAGCTAGTAAATATATCATGTGATCTGACAAACTATATAACTATAAGTAATTTATTGTAACAATAACGTACTTAGCGCCTTTAGCATGCAAGCGGTTCCCAAAATGTGGATCGGGACCACTAAGGAAGTCCATCTGGAGGGTTGCGGTGAATATGGGGAAAGTACCTTTATTTAAGAACTTGTCCATTCTTACTAAGAGTGTTTAACTTACTGTTGCATTATGATTATTTTGACCAGTTATAAGCAGCGCAACAATGACTATTGCGCTTGAGTAGATGCCACATTGTTGAAGCTTGCGCGCGAACTTGCAAATTAATAATTATTATTAAGCAGCAAAGTGAATGGAGGGGGTCGCCAATAATTTCATTCTTGAAAAGGGGTTCGTGCATGCAAGAAGTTTGAAAACCGCAGCTATGGCGAATTTTGATAACAAAACTGCTTCGGAACTGCTGCTGCATTCTATGAGTTATTTCGAGAACTTTTCAAATTACTCTCATATAACGGTAAGATTGGAAAGTAACTTTATGTTACTATAATAAGATAAGAAACTAAAAGAAACGTACGAAAGATATGAAAAAGCTGTATGATAGTACAACTAAAGCCCTCTCAGGTAAGAAAGGAAAGAAGAATTTTTACCCTAAGCATAAAAATAATACATTTCTAAATTTTTAAAAGTTTACATAATAAAGCACATCTATATAGGTTAAGAGAGAAGATGGGGAGATAACGGAATTGTATCTTTATTATTATTATTATTAAAATAAAATTATTATATTGCAAATTTACATAAACATTTAATTAAAAATTATTAAGAACGGATACACAAAGAAAAACATATTTGAAAAGTAACTATGTGTACCTATAAGAATTTGTGGGGCTGCTTTTGCAACATTAACTTAAGTGGAGTCATTTTGCAAGATGGAGAATGCAGGTACCTAAAACGTTCACGTTTGGCAACGGGCGGGGTACGCCAAATTGTAAAACTGCATTTCTTTCTAACGTGAAAGGAGAGTTGAAGCAGCTGAAGATACTGCGCCATATGCCTGGAAGCGGGAGCACAGAGCCTTCAGCTTAAATCATATTATTTGTCTGCGGTTTTGTAATGTGATCATTTGCTGCGTTGTGCAACGGGTCCACCACAGTTCAACGCCTCTCTTCTCATTAGCATACTCTGAGAGCCAACCCGACAATGTTAAATCCACATGGATGCCCACCAGGTGCTTGTGCATTGACGATTGCAGTCTTTTTAATTGATTTACGGACGCAGTTCAATAATTAAGGGGAAAGTACATTGTATTACACACATAACTATTAAAATGTTATACAATTTGATCAGCTAATCACCTTCCTTTTCAATGTACTCTTCTCATCTTTCGACAAGCTTCTGTATTCCCAGAGGAAAAAGTTTCAGATCGATTGAAATGCACCGCCTCCTTCACTTCTTCCTCGCTGTCTTATGAGGTGGAGTCCATAAGTTTTCGGCCTGTCATAGAAGACGATGCTCATGCTATCTGATACTCACATGTTTCAGGGATGTAAACACTGCACTTCCTTTCGGCCACGCCGAAGCTCATTTAAATCAACTGTTTCATAATACAACATCAACTTTTAAATAAAGCGAGACAGCTCAGATCGAAAGAGGTAGACAACCGGGAAGAGGGGGGAGGGAACATGAGTCACTAGATTTTTGGAATTGCTTGTACATACATGGTGGGAGTGTAAGCTATTTATTTTTGCACTGTTTTGTTCTGTTTATTTTATTTATGTTTTTCAAATTTTTTCTGTTATATAATTTTTTCATTCATTCACTTCCTTATTATTTACACTGATTTTCTTTCAAGAGTTAAACACTGGTTTGTGTAACTTCATATATTTCCTAGTGCAATGCGAGAGTACGTATGGTCCCAGGATCCATGCGACATGGATGAGTTAAATTTATAAAAACATATTTTGTTAATAAATACATACTAGTATTAATACAACGTGACATTCAAAATTGAATACAGAACAGTGATAAAATGTTTAACAAAAGAAGGACTATCACCCAGTGATATTAAACAATGCCTTGATGGTGTGTATTGGGAAACTTCCCCTTTACATTCCACTGTGAAGTAGTGGTTAAAATTAATTCGTTTGGCCAAAGAGCTTTGAAGATGATCCAAATACGGCAGGCAAAAATATCTCCCTTGTCGAGGAGGAAGCTCTGACTGATAGACATCTGAACACAAAAGAAATAGCTGCAGGATTGGGGCTTTCTAAAACAATTGTGATTTGCATCCTTTATCAACATTTGCATATGCACGAGGTCAGTGAAAGATGAGTGTCTCGAATTCATTTAGCAGTTTAAATACAAGTGTGCGTGGAATGTTTTGAGAAGCTTTTGAACCTTTGCCATGGTAACGAGAGGATAGTATTGGAACCCATCGTCAGAGATGACTCTTTTTCAAAAAGAGAATCAATGGAGTGGAGAAAAAGGGTCAAGCACTCCCTAAAAAGGCGAAAGTCACACAGTCTAAGTAGAAGATCGTCGCGACAATTTTCTTTCTTTCTTTCTTTCTTTCTTTTCTTTCTTTCTTTCTTTCTTTTTTGCTTTCTTTCTTTCCCCCCCTAAGTGCAGAGGAGTTCTGATAATGGGTTTTACAGAAAGGAACACAACGGTGGTTGGGAAGTACTATGCCGAGCTAAGCATCAATTGAGCAAAGAGGCGTGGAATGCTGAGTCAAGGAGTTCATCTGTTGCACAACAAAGAATCAGCCCACTCGATTGCTGTGAACAAATACGGTTTCCAGAATCTGAGTCATCCACCGTACAGCCCAGAACCTACTCCCCACAACTATTACTTTTTTCAAAATTTAAATCTGACCTTCGAGTATGGAGATTGACGAATGTTAATGGGTTGAATCTTGTTTTTCAGCATTTAGAAGACAAATATTCTAATTATTATTATTATTATTATTGTTGTTATTGTTATTATTATTATTATTAATTTTTTTTATAGAGGAACTGAAATTTTAATTCAGAGATGCAGGAAACCTAATATAGCCAAGTCGGAATCTTGTAGACAGCATTTCACAAAGTTCCCAAATGCACAATAGTCCAATGGAGAAAACTGTGGACTGTAACTGGGATGACTGAGAGATCCCACTTTTTAGTTTTTCAGTGATGGTAACTGCTGCAGTGGCAGTGTGAGGTCATGTATTGTCGGAGAAGAGGACGGAGGTTCGCGACGACCAGAGCGAATTGTGGACTTCAACTTCTCTTTCGACATAGTGCGTATTCTTAGAGCTTAACATCCTTATTTCTAGTTTGATTTTGCCCGCCATCACAGCCCCTATACTCTATCGTACTGCGTCAAGTAGACTGCGCAACTACACCTTCAACTAATAAATGAGAACAAAACACCAAGCAACACAAACCTAGTGGACAGTCCCAGAGACTAGGAGACACTAGTCAAAAAAAATATATGAATGGAAAATAAAAATACAATACAATATTAAAAAGCAGAACTCGCCTAGCATAAACCAGAAATGAGCCTGTAGGTGTTCAAATACTTTCCCAATAATGTTAGGACGAAATCCTGCATACATCTACGGAAGAATCCCCAGACCTTAAAAGAATTCCTTGCCCTCTTCGAACCAAACACCGGAGGTTGGGCGTTACCTATCCAACCTTCGGAATATAGAAAAGAAGACGGTATTTGGGAAGTTCGATTTTCCCTCTCAAGTTCCATCCTTGACAAGGAATCTTCATCTGTGACATCCATGACGAAAGCTTCGTCACCTTCCAGAACTACCGGGGTCGGTTTCAAGTACTGACCAGAAAAGTCCAGAAAGCTTTGCTCATGAAACATGTAACTGAAGGATTTGATTTTTAGCCTTCGTTATCATCGTATCAAGCTTCCTGTTCTGGCGGGCTTGATGCACACACACACACACACACACACACACACACACACACACACACACACACACACACACACACATATAAGCCAAGACTTGCTGTCTCCACCGTCGCACCGGAACGCAGACAGTTGGTCTTGGAGTTTGAGGTTATTCTTCCCTTTGACGACCATCCAGAGTGTGCCTCCGTGATGGGTTTGATATCGACGGTTTAAGTAACTACTTATTAGCATCGATCTGTGAGATGTATGAAGACGACTTGTGCTTCATAGTGGGAGTTTGTGCCCCTGGGGTACAGGCCAGCTCATCCTCAACGATTGAACCAGTCCTTGGAACCCAGATGTTAAGTATTCCTTACTGCAGAACTGCCACGACATTGCAGCTCTAAGCCTCTTCCTAACATGCAGGAATGTAAGAGAAACGAGTGTCGCCAATTTAGGCAGTCCCTTTCCACGTCTCTTCTACGGCTATAGAGCTTCCATTGCAGACAGGCTTGGGCAGGTGAAAGATGCATTTAATTATCAGAGATGGTCATCAACCATTGAAGAATCGCCACCATAGATGTAGCCAATTAACAATTCAACTCTCTACCATGGTTTTCATAGAGAT
Source organism: Metallyticus violacea (assembly GCA_030762175.1). Taxonomy (NCBI): domain Eukaryota; kingdom Metazoa; phylum Arthropoda; class Insecta; order Mantodea; family Metallyticidae; genus Metallyticus; species Metallyticus violacea. Next base: position 23,509,102 of record CM060834.1, read on the forward strand.
CGAGCACACCGTTCGGCAGAGATCCACACGCCTTCCCCAATCCCTGTCGCACCTTTATTGATTGCAAGGTTAAACTGGGAGGGATTACCATTGTCGTCAGTTTAGCTACAATGGAGTAGTCGCCAAATAAAATTATAGAGCGCAACAATAGGTATGCATTCCCAGAATACATGTAATCTTCCTTTTAAATTAAAAAAAATGATAAAATGATAGTATATTGTGATATTAGTTCATGATGCAATAATTATACATCGTTATATACGAGCTTCATACGCTATTTTTGTATACCAGAATTATAAACCCATATTAATTAAATAATATTAATATTAATGTCAACTTCCCAATTTGGCTGAAGTCAATGCCTTTTTATTATACTTATGGCGTCATTGTTATCGATGGAGATTATTTAGTTCATTTATCTATTGTGATTATTGCTAGCGAAGATGGATTTACCGAAAGAAATTTTATTCCAATATGAAAAGGCTGAATTGTCAATAACAAAGAATCGTACTCGCATATTTATCAGAAAGAACAGTTTCATTAATTAGATGAACGGTAAAATTATTCAAGATATTTAAAAAAAAATTAGCGTTGGCACAGTTCAGAATAAGCTAGTATTACCAGATTCTATTGTTCATCTGTTAGCTAATTTTAATTTACTAATTGTATTAGTTACTTAATTATATATTCTCCAATGGAGATGAATCATTGATGCTGTTTTCAGTAGTATATAATTGCTTCCTTATTATTATCGTGACATAATATTCAATCGATGACAGCTTATTAGCAATGAAAACAATTTAATTACGTAATTGCTGCCTTGGTAATTTTATGCAACTAGTATCATAGGTATAGCTTCCCTTCCAAAGGGAAATAAAGCCGTGGATCTCCGTGTCGTAGATTTACGGCACGTAAAACAACCTCAGGCCTGAAAGAAGAGGCCTATGAGCAGAATTTATCAGACGTTTTACATCCTGAACTGAATGGAACGCTGATAACCTGAGATGTTAAAGAGCGTCAGTAAATTAACCAAATAAATAAAATAATGTAGTATTTTATTGAGATTTACACAAAAAAATAAAGACTTTATACTTTTCGTATATAAAAACTTACAACTAGAAAGTTTTACCTCGCAGGGTTAATGTTTTTGCTCTCAGGTTGAAAGCGAGCCAGAAGTCTCTAAGCAGCACTGGAGTTTCTCCATTTCAATCAATAAGGACGAGAAATTCTATTTCTGCACTATAAGAAGGTAATCGGTTGGTCCTATTCACAGAAGAGAAAAGCTTTCGCAAACCCATTTCTCGAGGGGGAGAAAATCTTTGTTGCACTGTTGTCATAGTGACATAGATATTTATGAAATAAATAAATCAAACATATACAAATCTTTTCTAAAACTGTGAACACCAAAGCATCACACAAACTAATAAGCAGTATTTCTGCAGCGTGTCACAAATTTTTTTCATGAACGTGAAATTTGAAGTTTCAAGTAAAACACCCCGACACCTCATTCCTTAGTATATTTTGATAAGATTGTTTATGGCAGCATTACATTTTTATTATTATTATTATTATTATTATTATTATTAGAGTTATAACGTCATTTGTTTTTCATATTTTTTCTTTCCCTGTATCGCTGTGCAACGTTAATTTGTTTTATAGAAGCATATGTTACCATGAAAACAAAATTATTTCTTGATCAGTTTAAGCTTTCAGTTTATTGTAACTTCTGTTTTATCGCTAAAATCCACATAAAATAATGCTTTTAGCAGTGTGTAGACAAATATAACAATATTTCAAAAAATATTTACATCTTAACTATTTCCTGCTTGTAAATGGAAACATTTCGAACCTCTAATTAAATAAACTTAATATTTAAAATTAGAGAAATTGATATATTCGCTGAAATATTTGTTTTCTCGTATAGAAACTAGCAATAATTGTTGTTTAATATTATGTAATGTATCTTATTCCAGGTGAATTTCAGAGAAATTAAATAAATTTAAAGTAATGACATTTTTTGACCACTCCCGTTTTCTAGTGGTAGCTTTTTCGACTACCATTCTGGAGGTCCTGGGTTTGAATCCTGGTCAGATCAAGCTGTCTGGGTAAGGTTTTTTCGGAGTTTTTTGTTGTTCTGAGAAGATGAATGCCAGATAGTTTTAAGGAGCCAAGGACTCCGAGCTCTTTTGCGCCATCATTAATTCATTGCATTCATCCCTACATACATCTGTAAGAGAGTATTCAATCCACAATCTATAGACGTCGCGAGAAACATGAAACACTGTTTTTTTTTTTTCTCGCTAATTGAAATTGTTCATTATTCGCGCAAAACTGTGAAGAACAAATTTGCCACAAAACTTTAATTACAGCGGTTTTAAGTTTTGAAATGATTACGTACTAAAAAGTAATTTATCTGAGAAGTTCACCGAGCAGACCAGCCATTTTACATTCTGCTGAAACTGCAAATCCATACAGTGGCTGTGAGTGTGATTAAAGATTTTTGCTGAGCCTTCGGGTAAGTTCGATATTTTAGCCTTCAGCTACAAACTTTCTTCTTATCGTAACAGCAGGCTTTACTTGTATGCTGTGCTCAAGAACCGCTACATAGTATGACGGCAGAGGACTACAAGAATAGGACAATAAAATGCTTTAGGATAAGTCCAAATGTCTTTGATAAATAAGAAAAATAAATAAGAAAATCAAATAGCATATACTTTAGTGTAAAAGGCATGTAGTAAGCGGAAAAGAAAGCAAGTTTTAAAACACAAATAATTTTTATTCAATATGCTATGATATGAAACAAACACTATAGAGTGTTTCAGAAATACTTTTACAAACGTTGGAGGCGGGTTCCTTACACCAGAACAAATAAAAAAACAATCCCACACAAACATAGGTTCATAAATCCTCAGTTTTTGAGTTATTAATGAAAGTTTGCCAAAACAAGAGGGTAAAATATCCACATAAACATATGCTCATAAAGTATTGGTTTTATGAGTTATTAATGAAAGTTTACGAAAAGAAGAAAATATAAGTCCATATAAACATATACCCGAAAATCCTTAGTTTTATGAGTTATTGATGAAAGTTTGCCAAAACAAGAAAAAATATCCATATAAACATATGTCCGGAAATTGTTAGTTTTATGAGTTATTAATGAAAGTTTACGCCAGAGTTAAAATGACTATTTCTATCACATCTTTAACAGGGTTATTACCACATCTCATAAATGGCTAATTTCAACAGTGTTATTACTGCATTTTGCGAATAATATTTTGTCAGAAGTTTGCAATGTCAATCCTAATAATTTTGTTAATAATTATAACTGAAAGCTAAACTAAGCTATGAATGGCTGTCAAATAAACTCTGGTTACCGCATATAACTCAAGGAGTGAAAATGTTGATAACACTGCCATCTATGGGGACATAGTAAGAAAAACATAAAAACAGCCGTAATATAATTAAAAGCATAATGTTACTTTAGCCTGATAGCACAACTGGTACCGCTTGGGGCGTTATGCTTGGAAGGTACCGGGTTCAAATCTCTTGAAGCTGGACATCCTGGCTTGTGTTCTTTCGTCGTTTCCACTGGTCATTTACGCGAACGCTGGGATGGAACTTTTTTTCCTTTTCGCTCTCATTTCATTTTGTTGTTTTGGTGCTGTGTGCGGAGTGGCGGTGGGTTGCGCTTTAGAAAGCGTTTTGCCCTGAGGTCTGATCCGGAAGCGGTTCTTATGATGGGTTCGATATACTTAGATAGGGCGCTACGCCGACACCAGCGTTCAAAAGTTGTAAAATTATATTTTTGTCCCTACCAATACAATCTGACCCAATTAGGCATATATCATATGAATTATCAAGGCTCTAGAAAGTGTAAATTGTACAAGCATAATTTCAGATATAAAACACAAGGAAGGAACGGTTGGATATGTTGAACGAAGTAGAAACGTTCATTTACATCGCTGGAACGCATGGCTGAAGGCAGAGAAGTATCATAGCATCAGCAACAATGCAGTAAACTTGGATCCAATTAGGGAATAAAGAAGTAACTGCAGGGATAAAAAAAACACTTTAAACTGTTAAGTTAAGAATGAGAACTTCAACTTTAAACTACAGCTGAAGTCTCTAATGGATTTCATGAATAAATAAACGCTGATGATCTGAGATGTTAAAGAGCGTCCATAAATAAATCAATGAATAAATAAACATTTTGGAAACTATCAAGATCGATGAACATAAGTTTGGGTTCTTTTATCGTCTCTTATTCATGGCCTGATTTACAAATTCAGAGACCAGGAGTATAACTTTCTTCATTAGGCATTTGACAACCAATATAGTACTGGTGCTGCAATTGCTAACATCAATAAAAAAAAACACTCACCCAAATTGGTTCTGTCCTTGATTTGATTTTGCACTAATTTACACTCTTAAAGACCAATACCTTGTTCAGACATTTTCACTACACAGAAGACTTAGAGAGCTATTTTTTTGTCAGACGCCACTTGGAAGTTATTTTTTAATACCCATTTTAGGACTGAAAGTGACTTTTCACTCAAACGTGATAAAGTACAATTGTAGCACTGTATCTACATTTGGAAAGTAATGCCCAATCCCGTTTTATTCAAATAGAGCAGTTGAAATTATGAATTTTATATCAGTTTTAAATTTAAAGAATTATTACCATAGTATCAAAGTTTATCGATGTTTCTGTTGCAAATTCCTTCTTATTTCATGTAACACCAACGTTTTAGGCTACAGAGGTGGAAAGAAGACTCAGAGGAATTGACCTGAGTTCAATATGGCAACGAGATAATGAAAATAATAAAAATGTACAAAAGAAGGTTAGAACAAGACTAGAATATATATTAAATAAAAATCTACTGACTTTACGCGAGGCGACTTTATTCTCCCACCCTTCCTCAATAAGCAACCGCGCTCAGGCGGCCCATAACACAAATATCCTCATTGTACTATTGTGGAATTGGCAATAAAATAATATCTTACTGCAAGCAGCATCTTTTGAACCCATTTCACCTTATAACTCTTAGACACTTTTTTTTCCCTAGCTCCTTATATTCAGTGTTTGATAATAATAAGTAATCGTGAATTTGTTGAAAAATGAAATTCCACACAGTCAAACAATAGTAGCCAACTGTTACTTCAGGCATAAATAATAAATTGACATTTTGATATTTTTGCAAAAATAGTAATTAATTATATAATTATCTCTTAAAAATAATAATTTTCTACTTGTGGTGAATTATATTTACATAAACCGCTTTAAAAAAGTCTGTTCCTGAATAATTTTGAGGCACCATACGCCCCTGCTCAAATCCGGCCCATTTTATTAATTGCTCAAAATAAATTACACCAACATCTAAACATTTAGCATTTCTTTTTCGGAGATTTTCTCTGACATTTCCTACAGGCATGGGAGTGCTAGTAGCACAAGCTCCCCGTATTCGATGCTTTCAGTCGTCTTTGGTTGAAAGTGTTGTATGCATGACTTTCAGCTTAACGTGCCGCATAGAAAGTCATCCAAGGGTGTAAGGTCAGGTGACATACAACAGGCTCAGCAGTTCGATTCATTTATTGCGGAATTATAGTTTAATAATTCACGTGTGTGTCTTGCGAAATGTGGCGCTGCTCCATCTTACAGCTAACATATTTTTTTTTTTTTTTTCCATACGCTTAAAGGAACATTTTCCTTGAATGTAGGTAATTCATTCCTGAGAGTTACCAATATTTTCAAGCACATTGTAACTTCAAGATTTCGTTTTAGAAAACAATGTTTTGATCAAAAGTTAATTTGTTGAGAACTGTCTAAATATGTAAAAAGTAATAATAATAATAATAATAATAATAATAATAATAAGTACCTATACCATCGTTCTATTTAAAATTATGAATTATCCCCTTCGGAGTGCTATAAGGGGGCACACTTAAGTTTTGCTCATGGCGCTATTACAAAAGGGCCTTCCTAAAATAAATTTAAAAAAAAGTCAGCATTTGGTTCGTTTAAGAGGCATTGCCTTGTGATACTTTGTAGAGATTGTAGGTGAGGAAAGATGGGTACTTGCAAGGAAATACTTTTGGGATATCATGAGGGATCAAGATTATTTTAGAATATTGGATGATTTAACAAATAAAATATTGTGTAAAAAGGCAGAAGAGTGTATAAAGAATAAAAATCAAATAAGAGAGGAAAAAAAAAAGTTTTTGTTGATTTGTTTTATTTATGGACGCTTTTTAACATCTCAGGTCATCAGCGTCTCATTCAAGTCAGAGCGTGAAATGGATGATAAACTTTGCTCAGAGGCCTCTTCTTTCAGTCTTGAGGTTCTGTATCGTGCCGTAAATGTACGACACGGGACCCACGGCTTTACTTCCTTTCCGAAGGAAGCCATACTTAGTAGTATTACGCCCGAAAAAATCCATCGATCCTGGCCGGGTTTGAACCCGCGACCTTGAGCTTAGAAGCCAAGTATGGTTACCACTACACCACCAGGACCGACTAAAAAGACAAGAAAGGTGTATACAGAAAGAGTTAGTTCAAAAACAAATGAAGAAGATAACACCGAAATTGAATCAGAAGAAAGAAGCAGAATTAATAGAAGAAGAGAATAATGGTAGTCTTCGGACGGAAAGGAAGCAACTGAGAGAAAAGAAGTAGGCGAGAACATAAGGAGGAAAATATATGGAATATATGGAAAAGTAGAAGAGGAAGAATGAAGAAGCATAGAAGTAAAAAGTACCAACGATCAATCCATGTCTAGCAAGTTGAAAAGTAGAAGCAAATGAAGGAAAAAGAGAAGAACTGCACAGTCAACAAGCCATGGTCCAGCATAGCTGCTGCTTGAGACCGGCAGCAACCTTATCCATGTCCAGGTCCTGTTGCCTGAAATTCTGGTGGGGAGCAGCCGGGATACCGAGCGTTAGCAGAAATTAAGATTTTAGATAGTAAATCGCATAAAAAATTGTAAGTTAATTGTAAAAGTTAAGTACGTTGTTTGAAATATAAACACCGCCACGGTGGGTGGCCGAGGTAGTTAAGGCGCGTACCCGTGAGCGGGAGGACCGTCCTCCCTGATTGAGGTTTATTTCAGGTTTTCCTCAATCCTCATAACTGGCAAATGCCGGGGAGGTACCCTAAACTTAGGTCTGGGACGTTTCCTTCCTTAAAAAAATCCTTTTCCAAATTATCATTTCATTTCATGTATCATCAGTGTCTATCGCCTGTGGTGTCTCAGCAGTAAAAACGGGCGTTAAACACTAATCAAAAATAAATAAATAAATAAAGTCTGCAAATTTATTGTTGCTGGGTACCAAATTGTAGGTTTAATAATGCGTTGTAATCAAAATAACCGCAGTGCTGGCTTCCAGTACCGGTTTAGTTTTTTGAAGTTTTAGTTTTGTTTAGTTATAGTATTTGTACTATAGTTCATAAATGAAATAGGAATAAATAAAAATTAACCTGGAGTATTATGTCCTAATATAGCAAAAAGTTATTGGAACATGGGCATTGCAGAATAATTTTTTTAAAAAAAATTGAAATTAAAGACTTTGTAGGACCACCCTGCATGAAGAACAATGAACAATTGCTTTTGAACAAGGCAGAACCGTCTTAACTTAAAAAAGTTGGTCCCTATTTGAAAAATGTTGTGTGCAGCATTACTGGAAGAAATGCATCATCTCAAAGGAATGTTCAAAATGAGAAAAAAATAAAAGTTTTATATCAACTAGAAAGTGTCAAGGGTGGAGTAAAGGAATCAAATTTCGTAATAAAAATTTAAACACAGGTATGAAGTAGCTAGAGCAAAAACTTCTTTTAAGCCCTGAAAAGCGCTGTAGTTATGTGTTGCACAGAATCATCTTTATGTTTTGAAAGCATACTTAATTAATATATAATTTGTTTTGTTTATAATCAAGTAGTCGAAATGTCAAAAAGGGCTGACAGTGGCTGCTGAAATGAAACCACTGCGTGTGGTCTGTTGAGGTGAAACCAGCTGCGTCACAACTTTACGTTAGAAATTTCATCATGGAAATGCGTGTATAAACCAATTACCAGCGTTTAAATAGTTCCTGTCTGTCACATGCACTTGAAACTCCAGTTCTTCAGCTTCTCTTTACACCGCTTAATCTCTCTTGATTCACCAACTTCTCGATAAATTTAAATTAAAATACATCGCTACACCATTCAGAAACAACTTGTCAGATTACAGAATATTTTTCTTTCTTCGTTTCGTTTTCCTTCCTCTTTCTTTACAAAAGAATGAAGCTGCAACTTAAACGTGACCATGTACTCGTCCAAATGGAAATTAAATGTGAAATGTTCTTAGGAGCGTTTCTGAACAAAGAGAGGATTACGGGTTCAGACATGTAAGTATGTTGCAAGACTGTGTACTTAAAAGCGAATACTAACATGGGAATTATCGCTTGTGCAAGATTTATGGCAAATACATGGAAATGCGTACATAAAACACAGGCCTTTGATAACAAACACAAAAAATCCATTCCAGAATTTCTCGGAATGTAACATCTTCATGATAAATATTTCTCGCAGCATGTAGAACAGATAATCCTCTTGTAACAGCTGAATACCATCGGAAAGAATTCGACGTTTGGCTTAGGTAATTTATTACCCAGTTCTGCTTCAAGCGCCGACGACTTAATCAAGATTTGGGGAGCAGGGTCGAAGTTTTGCGCTTTAGTATGCATGTATACAGTATAACAGCGAATGGTGCATATTTTCAAAATAAAGGAGGCGATGTTACAACTGATACAGTAGTGAAATATCTCACGATTTAATTTCACGCTGCAGCTTATTACAATGATGGAAACATATAATTTATACATTTAAAAACAGTAGTTTTATGTTAAATACTAAATCACATTAAAAACATTAAACAATAAAGTAATTTCTATCCAATTATCGAAGTATTCAAGTGTGCACTTGAAAATTAGAAATAAAAAAGAGACACCTGCTTTGTTTAAAGCAAACTCACAATCTGTGAAATTAGAGCACACTTTAAGGTATCGATATCGAAAGATTCCTACACATGGGCTCGATACTTTATACTGTCGATATTGTCTCAAGTAACACATTTTTAAGTTGTAGCAAGAAACACTTCTAAATACTGGACTTCCAGAATATGTCCTCACCTCTTGCACGGGGGTTTGTGCCTCGGTAAAGGCCGGTTCCCCCTTTACACTCACAGCCGCCTGTCTACCTGTCCTTGGAACTTCGGAGCCACTAGTTTATAATCGTTCACGAAGATGGCAAAACAGCCAGTAACACATATTTCTGTGTAAATGCTATTATAAATAATTAATCAATTCGAGGAGTTTATTCGGAAGTACCCTAGGCAATTGTCTCCTTTCAGATTCGCTATCTTGTAAATAAATATGATACATCTGGTTCAGCGTAAAACAATAAACACGCGCGAAGACCTGCAGTTTTAACGGAAGACAAATTATACGAAATTAACGCAAAACTTTAACCGAAGTTAGCACAAGTTGGAGTTTCAGCGTCTTCTGCATATACAGAAACTCACACCTTGCAAGTGTACACATGCACATTGTATACGATAAGGTGATCCAGTAGCAGGTGTGCATTATTGTTAGTGGTTACCGCAAAACGCATAACTCCGGTTTTTTAATAGTAGACAGTAAATGAAGAGAGGTACCAAAATGATACTATGGCCCCATTTTTTAATCATCTGAAGGAAGAACAGCATTCATATGGGTGACTTCAACAAGATTCCGTCGCAGAGGAGTCCATAGGGAAAAACAGGAAGTGTTTGAAGAGAGTGATTAACGACGGTCTGTATTTATTATTTGTAGGAAGAACAAAGTGCATATGACAAGTCCTTACACATTGGAAGCATATAATGAAATCAGAACCGTTACAGTTGTCGTACTAAATCGTGTCAATCGGAATACGTTTACCCGCTACAATGCCGTTTAGCTGAGGAAGGACGAAATTTTTCAGCATTTGCTATAAGATCAAATCAGAGACCTCTTCTTTCAGGCTTGAGGTTCTTTTTCGTGCCGTAAATGTACAATGTACAATGTACGTTACAATGAAATCACGAGATTTAAGAATAACGTACGAACTCCGAAGTTCGAGTGTTGACGAATAAAAGAAAAATTAAATTGTAAAAATTCCTAATTATTTTGATATTAATTTCTTCATTTTAAAATATATTAGGAATTATGTAAATTTAAATATTTTTAATTTTTTTATTAAAGTATCTGCACGCACAAAATTTGAACTGTAGTAGTAGTAGTAGTAGTAGTAGTAGTAGTAGTAGTAGTAGTAGTAGTAGTAGTAGTTGTAGTAGTAGTAGTAGTAGTAGCAGTAGTAGTAGTAGTAGTAGTAGTAGTAGTTGTAGTAGTAGTAGTAGTAGTAGTAGTAGTAGTAGTAGTAGTAGTTGTAGTAGTAGTAGTAGTAGTAGTAGCAGTAGTAGTAGTAGTAGTAGTAGTAGTAGTAGTAGTTGTAGTAGTAGTAGTAGTAGTAGTAGTAGTAGTAGTAGTAGTAGTTGTAGTAGTTGTACCTTTATTTTTATTGTTATTACAAAGAGGAACAAATAATAATAGTAATAATAATAATAATAATAATAATAATAATAAATAAAACATTTTAAAAATGGGGAAAAAAGTATTTACAGATATATGAATGGAAATATATTACACATGTAATATATTATTACATATTACATATTATTGCTTCTAGATTCACGCACATTGGCAAGGAAAATGCACATATTCAACCAATTGGTGTGATTTGCTAACAAGTCCCAGTATGCCAATCGACCTCTAATTGCCTTTAAAAAGTTTTCTGGAAACAGCGTTTTACTCAGGTATTCCCAGTGGGCCAGAGTATACACCCATTCCTCCTCCCCTCCACGAAATGGGCAGATTCTCCTACCAGAACTATCAGTTATTTTTTGAGTCCTTCAACTTCTAAGCATAAACCAGGTCATTCCTGATCTTGCCTTTCTCCTTAGTACGAGCGTATACCTACCTATTCACCCCAGGTTAGTTAATTTTATTCGAAAGGCTCAAGGAGACTTTCGTGTTACATTCTGCCTCGATTTTCTGCCTACTGATATCCTCTAGCCTTCTTCCATACATTTTTATTATCATTTCTTCGTTTACATATTGTAAGCAGACCAATTTCTCTTTTCACTCCGCAGCCCAAATACAGGTGTTATATTTTCATCCGGTGTCTATAGCATTTAGCGCTAAGTGTGGACTACTCTCCCTCTAAGCTAATATTTCACCGTTCTTGTTTTACTATTAACCGTATCTTCATAGCAACTCACCTCCTGATGACCTCACAGTTTGATGTTCCTTTGGGGAGCTCTAGAACCTTTTTCCAAAAATCGACTTGAATTTTATTTACATATTCAGCTCTCCCTCAATCCCATTCACTTCCGTATATCAGAATAAACTCAATAATTGACCTCGTACCTTATAATTAATAAAAGATAATGCTTATTCCCATTTCCCTTTCATGTTAAAGGTTGCTTCTAAATAACAAACCTTTTTACTTTTTGTATTTCTTGTCCATTGCAGTACCGTTTTTCATCTCTGCCATATACGTAGCCATTTTTAAATGTCATTGTTATGGTCTAGGATGTGAAAGCCTTTTTGCAAACCATTTCTTGTTAGAGATAAAACAGTTAGACTGTCAGGATACAAAAGTATAAGAATGCATGTACCATCCACTTCAGGGCATTCATTTTCTTCGCTAACAGGGCACTAGAGATATCATCTATAAATAGATTAAACAATAACGGACGTAGAATACATCCCTGACGAACTCCTCTATTGCTGATCTACATTCCGATATTCTGTTCTGGTCTATCTTAATAACGAATTTCAAGGAACGCTAGAAGTGCGATGCAGATATAATAAAAATGACGGCAACTCAACTCAGATATTCTTAATAACCGCTGCAAGCTCCTATTGCCGATCGAAAGCAGTCTTTTTCTTGCTATGGTAACGGCATTATTGTAACCAGGAAATAATGAATTTACTGGAGTTATAATAATGTACAAGGTAAGGCAAAATCTATTCCAGCTAGCAGAAAAGCTATAAAATATGACAACATATAAGTTCGGTCCTGTCACATCACGTGACCTACAACGCAGTTTTCCACTGTACAAAAATATTTCAACTGACTGACAGCACAATGTTTTGTCAATAGATAAAAACGCTTGTAATTTGCTGTATGGTTCAAGTTAATCATGTAACATTTTAATGTATATAAATGAAAGTATATTAAATCTTAATTTTATTCTTTCAATTTGGATACATTTGTTTCCAGAACAATTTATATTTTAGTGATGTGGATTCAACATTTCGTCAGATAGTTCGTATGTTTTCGCTCTCTAATCAACTGTTAATGAGTAGGATGATAAGGTAATCTAAAAATTTCACAAAGTTGAAGAAACATATGAAGGTCTAGAAAACTTCAGTAGCAATCAAATGCAATAAAATTAATTAAAAGTAACATACATCATTTTATGCGAAGGTGTCGTCCTTCAACTGTTCTTTTTTCTGCTTACGGAACTGGATAGAAACATCTGCATATCGAGTCGATATATTGGAGAAATAATTGCAAGTCGAGGTGATAAAATTATAACAATTGCGTGCTGATGCATGAAATCTGAGGATAGACAACTTTGATTGCTTTAGTGTTGGATGAACAAAAATAGTTATAGACAAATGTGCATCTTTGTTCATGCCACAAAACTTAATCAGAGCTGTCTTTAGAAGTCAACAAGAAAGAACAAAAGATAAGCTTTCATTTTTGGTAGTAGTTGATGAAACCACAAGAGAATACAAATCAATCGAGGAACTTCAGTCATAATATTTGTTAAAAATCTTACTCAACTTGCACAAACCTTCCGTATAATATTAAGATATAAGCACCTGGTTACTCTACCTTGTTACGGCTGTAAGAAAGCCTCTCAAAGACATTAATTTCCGCTCACCAAATACCTGTTCTGAAAAGTTAAAACCTACAATTGGCGGCATAATATTTGTCAATCAGAAATCCTTGTAACATCAAAAATGAACTTTGGTTTCCTCTCAGCGTTATATACTGTCATATTACTCAGTTTTAGATAAGCATATCATAACCTAATTCTCTGCCTTTGTTTTCACATTTGCCTGCTAAGCATTTCTTGTCATGTGCCCATTAAACAAAGAAGAGAAATGCACTTCTTAGTGTCAACACATATAAATGAAAATGTCCAGTGACCGCTAATGACCAGAAGCACCTTAAAAGTTCGCTTTTACTTCGCTATAAAGAGGAAACATGTGTTTTAAACCATGATGCCACTTTTTAATAAATCTTATATAACATACCCCACTTTGCACTGTGTTTTCTGAAAATACTAAAGTTCAAAAAGTTCCTATAAAACTTCAAGTCTTATAGCTAATAATGATAAAAATGTCTTTGATGTTGCCTTAAAAAAACTGAGCAATAAATTGGAACAGTTATTAAAACTAGATGTGTTTTTAAAGGAAGTTGAAATTTTTTTATATTTTTTTAAAGTATTTCTATATTTAATTTTCATCAAAAAGTATCAGCAATTCCATTTTATTGATTCTCATTTCCGTATTGCTTTAGGCCGCTTGGAACCTAACAGAACCCAAGAAATCTTTAAAACAGCTCTCAATTGTTAACTTACCCTCCGGCGGGCACGTTCTGTAGGGCATTGTCGTCCATGCCATGGTAGTGGACGGCGCGAGTACCGGCCAGGAACACGATGAGGAGCAGGCTCCCTAAACCACCACACAACAATGTCATTGCGTCGGTTCACACAACAATTGTCCTATCTGTATTCCTTCAAACACCTGTCATAGTGCTGCTTGGCGAGAGGACCTTGCCACCGCCTCTCGCCGGATTCACTGACTAACTGTATGACTGTCTCCCGCTGTAGCCGACCGCCGACTGATCGCAGCATCCAGCCAACAGCGAGAGAGCAGCACCACCCCCGCCCATTCCAACACTTCCACCTGCACTTACTATCACCGTCATTAGTTTCCTCTTCTTTTATATTTAACTTGTCCAGCGCCCAACCTGGCGGGCTCTACTTTTCAGTTTCTTTCTGCGCCTTTTCTTCACATTATACACGGTATTCTTCTTTATTGCTGCTGTAACTACTTTGTAGTTAGGTGAAATATGCATTAAACATTTATCGCAGTGCGTATCTATCTTTAACAACAGAAAGAAACTTGGAGAACTTTAATATGAAAAAATCAGCCCTATATACGCCTTCAAATCGGGGGCTTAGAGTCATAACGATGTATCTACAACATTTATGTTCGAGAAAAATTCAAAACAAGTTTTGCAACAGCAGAAATACTATCTTAAGTAATTGGGAGTTATTTGAAGAAAAAGAGAGACAAAAAAAATATTTGAAGGGTATTAGAAGAAGTAGAATTGAGAATATTGAGATGCAAAAGTTGTTTAGTCATATAACAGAGAAGAGGTCACCAGTATTTTATGTTCCAATGAAAAACAATCAGGGAAAACAGAGGTGTAAAGATAACACTAATAAAGAAGAAAGAGAGGGAGGGGATAGAATGTTAAGAGCAGGAGTGTGGAGGCTAAAAGGGCAACGAAACATATAAGCAAGGTGAAAGTCCACTCTGTGGGAGAAAAGAAGATGTACAAGACACAATATTCTAATGCAGGGAAACAAAAATTTGAGCAAAAGAAAAGAAAAGACTATATTGAAAATAAATTTTTTTTTATCAATATTGTCTTCATTAATTTATGCTTTTTTCCCAGCTGTTACGTTCCCTAAACGACTTACAGAATTGATGATACTGCTCAGGAAATATCCTTACATAGCACACGTGCAGGAGAAGCTTAGGCATTTCTTTTTGAATAGAAACTGGAGAAGAATCCAAATGCTAGGGAATGAAAGGATATTGCAATTTGGTTTACGCTCTGCGGACAATTTGTATTCATTTAAATTCTTCAGAAGTGCTATTGTTGTAAATGTGATCTAAGTCTTCTTTTCGGTACTGAAATCAGGTCATCTTCAGCCAGGTGATATTAATCACTGTCATTTGTCTCTTCATCACTGGATCGGTCCTGGTGATTTTTAGGGCATAAAATTCTAAATAAAGCTTCCTTTGGAAGGGAAGTAAAGCTGTGGGTCCCGTGTCGTAAAATTACGCATGTAAAAAACCTCAAGCCTGAAAGGAGAGGCCTCTGAGCAAAATTTATCGACCGTTTCACGCCCTGATTTGAATGGGACACTGATGACCTGGGATGTTAAAGAGCGTTCGTAAATAAACCAAATGGGGAAAAAAATCATCATGTGAAATATATATATATAGCGATTTTAATGTGTCGATCTGACGAATTTCAATTACTTATTTGTCATTCTCACAGCACTGAATCATCCGGATGGATCAAATGTGTCAAACAATTATATTCTTTTCTCAACAAAATCATACTGTATTTGGGATTAATCTGACTCAGAGAATAAATGATTGATTACAAGAATATATTATGATGTTCAACAGCCTACAGAGACAGTAGACACAGTTGCATTATTTTTTTTGCCCACCACATGTGCCGGTAAAAAAAGTTCAGTCCCTACCATCTGCATGTTTTTTCTAAAAAAACTATGAGGCGACTTGCAGGTTCCATGTTTCACAGTTCTTTCCCTGCACATGTAACATGCAGCTTCTCTAGAGTTAGGTTGTACACCAGCGATCTTCTTCCATAAAATAGCAGCAGCAGCGGCAGCAACAGTAGTAGTAGTAGTAGTAGTAGTAGTAGTAGTAGTAGTAGTAGTAGTAGTATAGTAATAGTAGTAGTAGTAGTAGTAGTAGTAGTAGTAGTAGTAGTAGTAGTAGTAGTAGTAGTAGTAGTAGTAATTGACTTTTATTGTAACAGTTAAAGTATACACAACTAAGTATAACTGTCGAACGAACCTTAGCCGTACATGCTGATACCGTCCATGTAACAATCAAAATATACATACATATGTATAAATACTTCGATATACATACATAACACGTTTTATATGAGTAATTTTACATACATATATACAAAAGATAAATAGAACGCTTACCCCTGAGCCCCCCTTCCCTTTACTTCTGTCCCATTTTAACTCCCCTCTCTTTTCCATAGATATTAGACTTCTTTGTCGGGTCTTCGCTAGAAATATTCCGATTTGTGAGTAACTTCCCGGCATATGTTCAATTCTGTTATAATTAAAAAATTGTGGTGCTAAATGCTCATTTTTAAAATCTCTATTTCCCTGCATTCTGCCAGAATATGCCTCCAAGTATCGCTTTCTCTGCACAGTGGGCAAATTCTTTTCCCGAGAACATTAACTGTATTATTTCCTTTCCAAGCCCCTAATCTGAACCATGCGAGACCACTTCTTTCTTCTCTTCCGTAGGCATCTAGATGATCCCCCCTGTCCCATACCTGATTTATTTAAGCCTGCAGGTTAAGGCATACCTTTTCTGCACATTGAGTCTCATTATTTTGCCCACCTATATCTGGCAAAGTCTATTGACTATTTTTCAACTATTTCGCGTAAAATCCTCTGCTCTTAACCAAAAAACCTTAGTTCAATTTTGTCTAAGCCATTCTTCATTTTTTTGATGTCCAATCCGCATCCCATCCTTAGGCAAACTACTCGAAGAAGTGTTTGTTAACCCGTACCATTCTTAGCCAGTACTTAATTGTTTTTATTTTTAAATTTACACTTTCATTAAATGTACTAAACTCTAAGAACGGCACTTTCTATTTGTAGCGCCGTTTTAGAAACTGTGTTTGCACCTGCTTCAGTTCCTCGGTGTTTTTCCACCCCCAAATTTCGACCCTGCACGTCATCCGATAAAATAATGCTTTAGCGTTTGTATGGTACAGTACCAGACAGCTTCCAGACCAAATTCAGCTAAATGGGTTTCTCCAGCTGCTGATTCAATCTTTTCTAACTCTCTAACTAAACATTCCCATTCAATAAGAGCGCCCTGATCTTGATAGTGAATTTCTTTTTCTGTGGCACATATGAAAAAATGTAGCAAATGTCACACAAATCATTTTTAGGCTCATAGAAGAACAAGGCACATGTATTTGGATTAAAATCTTCTTCTTCAGTAGTGATCCATCATTTTCACTTTTTTCAACATAGACTTTAGCTCATGAGGCACGTACTATTTCTCTGAATCTTTTCTAGCATAGCATGAAAGTAATTTTAGAAAACATTAATGAAATCTATTTTTTTTCTTTACAATAACTGAATTAGCCACGACTAGTTTGTACCGTCTTCAACGATGTCTCGAAATTATGTTATGTTAATTATTTTAAACGGTACTTGACGTATGAATGAATGAGATAAATCGAACGTTGCAAGAAAGGATGCTTGACAAACTTGGACTTTTCTACGTTAGTTATTTATGAAATGTCTCCTAGATGATACTATAGAAGTACTTTTACTTTGTTTATCATCGTTTCCCAAAAGTTGCTTAGTTTGATTTGGTTTATTTATGGACGCTCTTTAACCTCTCAGGTCATCATGCCCCATTCAATTCAGAGCGTGAAACGGCCAATAAATTTTGCTCAGAGACCTCTTCTTTCAAGCTAATCTACGACACGGGATCCACGGCTTTACTTACCCTTCGAAGAAAGCCATACTTAGAATTTTTACGCCCGAAAAATCCATCGATCTTGGCAGGGATCTAATCCGCGATGTTAGGTCTACGAGGGAAGTATGTTACCATTAGACCACCAGAATGGACTTTACAAAAGTGAACATAAATGACTGCAGCAGTATCTGAGGTTTCTTGCCTTAAGGGTAAGTACTTGGTACGGTCCTGATCTGAATTATACCTCAAATATCACAATATTCCCATCTTCTAAAATTGCATTGTCAGTTTATTATGATGTATCTCTCAGTGATCGGCATGGAGGTAATACTTACAAATTTCTACATTTTGGTAGCATGACGATCTAAAAAGATGTTAATTCTATATTTACTGGTGGAATATAATATAGAAATGTAAATAAATCTGCTTCTATCTGAAAAAAGAGACATTCATATGTCAGATTTTTCAACTTTTCACAAGAAAGAGAAAACGTTGCAGATATAAATTAACTTGATGTTCACATTAGGAAAACTCTTTCTTCTTCTATAAAAATGTCTTCTGCTCAAAACCAATTCTTTGAATGATATTAGTTAATAATTGACAATATGTGTACAATTTCTTCTCCAGTGCAATAATGGATGTGCTAGAGATAAACATAATTGTTAATATCTTTTATTTCAATGTTGCACTAACAATGGTGAACATGAGAAGGCAGGCACTCTGCAGCTTGGTTTCGTACATAGTCCACATTTAAAAACAATACGACGGTCCTGCACATATGGCATGTAACACCATAGTGTAATACACGGAACCAAAAAGATGTAGAAGGTGATAATTTATTCTTACTTTGAATATCAAAGCACCTTTGTACATACGCTACACATTATTTCCATAACGATTAAATATAGACGTTCTGTTGTTTTGGCATTAACTTGATTATTTCTCAAGTCAGTAATATGTCAAATTGACCAGTTTTGTAGATACATCTTTATAACTCTAAATCCCCAAATTTATCCTGGGATTTGCAACTGAGCCAACTCGCTTGGTTGTTTAAATGTGTTGGTACCTGGCAATCGTGGACTAATTATAATAATCATCTACTACAGAAATGAGGTATAAGGTCCAGATGATTAAACTACACACATTGGCACGGGTGGCCGAGGTCGCTAAGTAGCGGGCTGGTGAATAGAAGGACCAGGTTCGATTACCACCAAGACCATTTTCCATTTACTCATTTTATCTCATGCATCATCAGTAGAGAGCAGATCTTCAGACAAATATCTATTTGTCTCCTTAATGGATACGATGAAGATGAGAATATTTGTGGCATTAAACGCATAAAAGTTTAATTTTATAGTGCATATAATGTAATATCTATTTTTGAAGTTAGAGTATATTTCTTAGCTTTGTGCTTAAAATTTGCATGTTTACATATAAAACTCCAAACGCAACGAAATCATTTTTTTCCTTCCCCTTTTTTTTTTAATAATTTTTATGTCAAGTCACTGAATATCGTCTGGATAAAACTAAAAACTCAGGTAAGACAATAAATATGCCACCCCACTTCAAAATTAGTCCCATTGCTTTTCCTCTAGCATTTGGTGTAATATTATCAACTGTGTAAATTTACTCCGCGAAGTTGGCAGGCCTACAGTAAATATATTTACCTTATGCATAAGGCACACTGCACTGTCTACAGTCCGCTTTTCTGAAACGAGGACAATAGTATGAGGAAAAAAATAAAAAAAAAAAAACGGTGTACGTTATTACGACAACTAACCGTTTTAATTATTGCACAATTTCTCGCAGACATTGTTTGGGATGGCGAAAAGCAAGCATATTATTGTAGCCTAACGCATGGAATTGAAAATGCTTTAAAAATTTTGATGGTGTGTATAAAATCTGTGTTCGCCCCTTATCTCTGGGAGTAGCCTTACTTTACTGTACATGTTGTGTTTCAGCAATAAAATACCAAAATTGTTTCAAAAGCGTTCTTATTAGTGAATGTATAAATGATTTCATATGTTGGAATGAAAATGAATGAATGAATATTGTTTAACGCCCGTTTTTGCTACACAGGCACCACAGGCGATGGACACTGATGATACATGAGATGAAATGAAATGATATATTGGGAAAGGATTTTATGGAAGGAATCGTTCCAGGCTTAAGTTTAGGGTACTTCCCCGGCATTTGCCATTTATGAGGATTGAGGAAAACCTGGAAAAAACCTCAGTCAGGAAGAACGGTCCTGGCGGTATTCGAACCCAGACCTCCCGCTCACGAGTCCGAGACTTAACGACCTCGGCCACCCGTGGCGGTATTCATATGTTGGGAAAATTATATTCTGTTAAGTGTGTAATTATGAGATAAGCGACATATGTATTTTAAAAAATATCCCTAAATATAGGTCTGCCAGACTGTAGAACAACATTTTAAACACAATGAAACAAATTCAGAAATAAACTTAACTTAAAAAGAAAGTTAACTATCAATAAAGCTTTAAATAATAACAATATAAATAAGAACGTTTATTAGAAACTTAATATGTAGGTAACAAATTGTCCTGTCATTTACACGAGTTCTTACATATTACCTATTTAAAACCTAAATTTTAAAATTGATGCAAATATATAATTATTACTGAAAAAAGTAAATATAATCGAATTATCTTTTGTTTGCCAGTTTTCTAGTGAAAAAATACTGTGTAATGCTTAGGGGAATTTGCAAACCGCAAATTAGGAACACAAGCAGAAAATGAAACAAACTCTTTTGACCTATATTCCCAACACAGTTGGCAAGCGAACCAGGTTTATAGGTATTACAATGGGAAATTTAACAATTTAAGTCCGTAATTAAGCAAACGTGAAAGTTAAAAAAGAGGATAATGAAGTATTTTAAAATATATTTGTAATATTATTTTGAGTTTTATAGTATTTTATCTTATTTTAAGCGCCAAAACACAATGTATTTAATGCCTAAAAGTATAATGGTCAGCGTCTGCCACCTGTTATGCCACAGCGGCTGTTAAACGCTATTAAAACACAGTGCGATAAGTTTTGTTTTCCTCCGGAGAGTTTTCCTATGGGCGAGCGCGCCGCTCGTTAATATAGGTTAATCGGCCAGCCGGGATTACCGAGAAAGTTTGATTTATTTATGGACGGTCTTTATTTATGGACTGCGAGAAGGAAAACAATAAAATAAACAAACCATACAACAATATACAAACTAATTTAAGAGACTCATTACTTACCAAATTATCAAATGAAGTGTCGAAACTGTTGGTATCTCTTTAGGAAATTATTCATCACTCGCTGTAGGTATTGCATTTCGAAAAAACTGGACGATTTTCTGGCGAAAGTTTTCTTTGAGTTCTTGTAGGGTGTACGGGTTTGTCTTGTACACGGCGTTTTTTAATTTACCCCAGAGATATAATTGCAGGCTGTTAAATTTCGTAGCCTTCTATGAAATTTAACCATCTGAAATTCACACTTGTTGTGCAAGACGACGAAGAATTTTTCTAGGGGAATTTTCTAAACGATTACCAATGTCTAATCTTTCTTCGGTGAGAACCCTACCCTGTTATTTTGATTTCTTAGGCTGGACACTTACATTTTCCTGAAATTTATTATACAGATTACGGGCTGTTTTACGACCTGCGCATGTACACCCGGGAATCTTGCTTGAAACAATCTTCGAACTGACTGAGTTAACATATGTGAATCTTATACGTTAAGACAAGTTGTGCTGTTGTAAACGCACGAGGCATAATACACTTTATGCATACTGTCGAATTAGAAGCGAACAACACAACACACACCCGGGAACAGCTGCCCTACCACTGCGTCAGTAAGCAAGGCCAACAAGTAAGCAAGACGCTTGCTACCCCATCCACGGTGCGGCGCGCCCTGCAGTGGAAAGCATCACTGATCGCACTACATATGGGTGTAAAACAAGTATGGTTAGCATTGTCCCGGTCACCTCCTATTAGACAACACAAGACAATTCACAGAAAACGTAGAAATACGTTAAAAATTCTCCTATGCCCATAGGAACTCGATCCTGCGACCATCAGGTCACCACTACTCAGCGCAACCTGCATTGCTATCGGGGTTATAATAATAATAATAATAATAATAATAATAATAATAATAATAATAATAATAATAATAATAATAATGGAAAAGGAAATTAATTGCCAAATACTTGTTAACAGACTGAATAAAACTATAAACCCGCTTAATATGGTAATATCTACAGATAAAGCCAATAGCATGGAAATTGTTGGAAAAAACTATCTGCGCTATGAATTTGTTTTAAGAGGTAAAAATGCGGAACAAATATATAATTTTATTTATTTAGGCTTTATTACATTCTACTGTTAAAAAAAAGGTAAAAATCTTAAGTTAAATAAATTTTACAGAATGTCCGAAATTGCACATCGCACATTAAAAGAAAACATTAAACAACGCAATTGAAAAGCATTAGATGATTGTGCAGACTTATACCTGAAAGAACTTGGATATTTAATAGGAAAGATAGAAGAAAGCGGGAGCTGCAGCAGAAATGAAATACTTACATTCTGTAACGGATCTGACACTTTAAGATAAAAGAAGAAATGACGATATCAAAAATGAGTTAAAGATCTATAGCACACTAATCTACGGAATGTAAAAATAAGAGAATATCGCATAAAATGTTAAACAAAAATCCTAACGGTTACAGGAGTGTCCTATGCCCCTTCGCCAGATGGAGCTATCAGCGCTCTTGATGTGAAAACACGGCTATAGGCCTAAGATCAGGAATCTGACAACAACCAGAAAAGAAAACTAAAAACAGAAGAAAACGGTTAATATGGGGGAGCACAGAAAAATGTGGCATTAAAAAAACACTATGATAGTAAATTAAAGCTAAAATTGTAAATAAAAGACAACAAAAAGAGATCGTGAAAGAAAAAAATTCTGCCGAAATTTTGAAGAAAAAATGGGACAAGGGGGAGACAAAGAAAATAGAAAGGGCAAAAGGAAAGTATAAGAAAAAAGAAAAATGGAAATAAGAGGGGGAAATAAAGAACTATATTAAAGCTATATATTAGGAAGAAAAGGGGAAACGGAGGAAAAGAAAGGAAAGGAACAAGAAAGAGACATAAAGGAAACAGAAAATAAACAGACAATGAAAAGAAAACTATAAAATAGAAAAAATGGTTAACATGCGGGATAACAGGAAAATGTGAAATAAAGAAAACGGCATGATAGAAAATAAAACCTACAATTATAGTCAAAAAACAACGAAGAGAGGTCATGAAAGAAAAGAATAGCGTAGAAATTTAGAAGAAGAAAAAAACAGAGAGAAAATAGGAAGGGCAAAAGGAAAGCATAAGGTAAAGAAAAATAGACAAAAAGAGAGGGAAATAAACAAAACTATATTAAAAGTAGATATTACGAATAAACAGAAAAAACAGAGGGGAAAAAGGAGAGAAACAAGAAACAAACAACAGAAAGGAACACGAACGAAAGAGAAAAAAATTACAGAGAAAGGAAAATGAAATAAAGAAAGATGAATAGAAAATCAATTGAAGAGTAAAGAAAAAGAGACAGAAAAGAAAGAAGGGACAAACAAGAAAGGAAGGAAAGCATGAATGAAAAGAAAAACAAGAGAGACAGAACGAAAAATAAAAATGAAAGTAATAAAGAAGGCTGAATGCTTTGATGAGCGATATTTCGCTGATGACCATGCATAAACTTGTGAAAAACTTGCCATGCAGGACTTCATCCAGCTAGGGGAGAAAAAAACGGGCAGCTAGGATGGGTCGTAAATTACAACAGACCACATATCTAAGACAACATCTCTCACAAATAGCAGCTATAAATGTTAAATTGTTTTAAGTCCACAGTTATGACTCGCAACAAATAGCATTTCTTACATAGTAGTTAACGATCTCATTAGTTCTAAACATGTATTAGCATAGAATAAAAACTGCAGCCACTTGTGCAGCTCGAAGCCAATAGTAAAGGCACACGGCGCAGGATCGCATCCTGCTTGGTTAAAGCTGCCCCGCTTAGGTTTAACCGGCAAATGTCACATAGCATATGGTTTCTTAACACATAAATCGTCCCCGGATTCTATGTGTCGATCGGAGAATGTTGGGGACGCTCGTAAAAGCTACTTTTACAGCGCGCATGCAGCGACTGCACACTGTAGTGAGCGCTTTGCCTTTACACATAATAATCGCAATCATAAGCATCTGGAAATAAATCATTAAGCCTAGTAGCAGTGGCCGAGAGATTTAGAAGGCATTTCTCCTCTGCCAAAGCTTCTGGGTTCAAATCTCACACAATTGCTTTATTACTTTTTACTGATTTTATAAGCGTACATGTATAACATCATGTTGCTTTATATCATATTATG
The DNA here is from genome assembly GCA_030762175.1 of Metallyticus violacea. NCBI lineage: Eukaryota > Metazoa > Arthropoda > Insecta > Mantodea > Metallyticidae > Metallyticus > Metallyticus violacea. The sequence continues at coordinate 23,533,150 of CM060834.1, forward strand.
TTTTAACGTTTCATGAGTTTTATGACATTACCTATGCACACACAAAAAAGTAATCACAAACTATCGTACTCGTTGCAAATAGTATCTTTTAAAGTGAAATCACAAATTGATATCGGGTTTATGAACCCTCAGCATGTATAATTGCCCCCCATCTTCGGGGTATAGATGATGTCAGATTTCTACAGTAAGGTGGACGAGAGACTACAACATCCCAGGTTCTTTGAATTTGTATCCATAAGCCATCTTTTGTTCTTCGTGCGTGTGCTGGGAATGCTTGTGCAGCATATTGCATTTAGATAGAATAAATTTCGAAGGAGATATTAATATATATAATATGTTAAGTTAAAGCTTATTGTACATGGGAAACAATATGAAGAAACTAATTTGCCATAATATGTTACAAATGTTTTATTTAAAAAAAAAGTGTTTCATACCAGTAGGCGAACCTGCGCTCTTAATGACATCACTGCACACCGCAGTCTTTAGTGCATGTCATATAACACAGATGCTGTAGTGGCCACACAGACGTTACGCGCAGAGTAAATACTTTCCGAGCAAATGCTGCTGCTGGCTGCGGTCCCAAGCGACAGCGGAGAAAGCGTTTGCGTGGCCGCTTGTAACAGTGTAAATGTTACATGTATTATTTTTTTTAATATAATATAACCTCCGCGTTGTCCTCCGTAACCTCCTTTAAATATAAATTGATAGGGTATGTTAGGCGGGTAAAGCATTGTAACGGTGGCAAATCTTCTCTTAATGCAATACGCAATTAATTCATATATATATACACACACCAACCGTAACGCCTTGGGTAAATCCTAGAAGCCGGTGGACCCAGTGGTTTGCTGAGGCTCGCCTCCTTTTCGTAAATATAAATTGATAGGGGCGGGTACACCACTATCATGGTAGAAAATTTCCTTTGATTGCAACAGAAAAACAAAAAGCATATAGACGTGAGGATTAGAAACCACTATCTTCACAACTATAGCATGACTCTAACCGTCTGAGCTATCATGCCGTTGTGCATGAAAGTCTTATTTTCTAGCTATATCTGTGTAAGTCACTACCTTTGGCTCTCTCCGCTGAGGCTCGAGTGTCGCTCGAGACTGCAGCCAGCAGCGTTGGGTTGCTCAGAGAACAAACGTTCTCCGTGTAAGGCTAATTCACAGACGTGCTGAATATCTTGTAAACCGCGCGCTGTATCGAATTTGAAGAATTTTGCGTTCAAGAGAAAACTTTTTTTTTTCCCCCCACGAGGGGTACCAAGATTTACGAGTGTTTCGAGAGAAAATGTTTTCAAACTTTCAACGTAGAACCACAGGCATATATATGAAGAATCAATGTCTTAGTTATGTTGAAATGTGAAATGAGTTCATAGCCAGTCAAATATATACAATGTCATTGGCGGAGGAGCAGACATAAGCAGATCTAGGATTTATATGCAAACACACAATTTTATTTCATTAGTTACAATTAAATTTTTTCATGCGTCTATGAATAAGGAGATTTGAAGTGATTTAAATATATTTTACTCCCATTTTTTTAGTATAGCACATATTTTTATATATTGAAGACTGGTATATATTTACATAATTCAACATTTTATTTTACACTTTTTCCCTGTTAAGAATGTGTTTAATGTTTTAGATTCTGACAGCTCTGCTTCCATTGATCCACAAAATCCTTTTTTATACATCTGTAAAAAGTATATAGTATACATACAAGCAAATGTCTCAAATGCCACAACTGTGTTAACCCTCTGCAAAAGCAACACACCCTTCTAAACTCGGAAGAGAGAAAAGTGTAAACCACTCCATTTGCAAAGCCAGGCTTAAAACTTAGTCAATTAGACTTACCGTGCAATTACGCAAATGGTCACATCATAATATCTAATTATGACGCGACTATGATGAAAGAACGACGCTTTTATAATTCCCCAAATCTTTCAAATGTATCCAGGCATCTCTTTCTCTCTCGTGTAGCCAGCACAGCATAACAACGGATAATTTCCATTGTTTCGTAACCTGCCCCTGACATTATATTGAATTTTGCAAGTTCTGTTAATACATGTTACCATTTTTATAAATTCATATGTCACTGTAAATATGGCGTTTACCGTCATGTTTAAAATGATATGGTAACTTCAGCTGGTATAAGCCTACGTTCTTCGCTTTTCTACTAAGTGTTACTTTTGACCTGGGCCAAGGTCGCTTGTCATAACAACATATAGTTGCCGCTACATGTGGACAGTCGCAGTTTGCTGTTACGAGAGTAATCGTTATACATTATCCATACAGGCTAGAAGGAACTGACAAGTATCTTTGGCTACTTGAACAATTCTTGCTGCTACAGAGATGAAAAGAGGACTCGGAGAAATTGGTCTGGGTTCAATATGGAAACGAGGCAATGCAAATAATAAAAGCGCAGGAAAGAAGGTTAGAACAAGACTAGAGGTAATCAGCAGGCAGGAAGTCGGGGCAGAATGTAACATGAATGTAACATGTCTCCTTGAGTCTATCAAATGAAATGTAATTAACCTGGGGTAAAGAGGTATATACGCTCGTTCTAAGGAGAAAGGCTCAAAAAATAAGGATAGTTCTGATAGGGGAATCTGTCCATTTTTATGGGGGGTGAGGAAAGTACATATTCTGGCAGAATGTACCCATTGACAACCCTGAGAAAAACGCTGTTTCATGAAACCTTTTTAAGGCAATTAGAAGACGATTAGCATGTTGGAACCTATTTGCGAACCACAGTAATTGGTTGAAAATGGGCATTTTCGTAGCCAAAGTGAGCGAAACTAGAAGCAAGTTTTTTTCTGATTAGAACGCAAAAACTAATGCAATTATAAATAACTTAAAATGGTTTAATTTATATGTGTAAATATCGTTCTTCCTATTTTAATGTTTATTTATTATTTTAATGTTGTTATTTTTGTATTATTATTTTTTCCTCTTTCTAGTTGTGTATCATACTTAAGCACGCACGAGCTACGACCAGTGCATAAAATAGTTTTGTAATATGTATATAGAATTTTATAATAATATACACCTACTATTTCGATTTTTACGCCCGAAAAAATTCATCGACCCTGGCCGGGATTGAACCCACCACCCTGGGTCTACGAGGCCAAATTGGTTATTACTAGACCCCCGGGACCGAATATTTGAAACGTGTTCTGACAAGAAGTTTAGCTAATCTTCAAAGTAAAGCCCATTAGATTGTATAGCGTTGAGCCAACTTTAAGCAGCTTCTGGATTTTGACGAGAAGAATTCAGCGATACAGCTTCAAAGTGCTCGACATTTGTTCCATATGGGCCATGGATCAAAACAAATGATAGACTGAAGGCGCAAGATCAGGGTTATATGCTGAGTGCTGGCAGCTCGATCCCTTCCAATTCCCCTATATTTTCCATGGCTGTTCCAGCAATATGGGAGTCTCGCATTGTCCTACTGCAAGAGAACTATTTTGATTGAACTAATTCTGGGCATTTCTGTCTCAAAATTCCCTTATCTGTTCCAGCAATATGGGAGTCTCGCATTGTCCTACTGCAAGAGAACTATTTTGATTGAACTAATTCTGGGCATTTCTGTCTCAAAACTCCCTTATCTGTCCAAATTCTCAAGTAGATTCACATCGACTGACGCCCGTTTGGAACAAATACCTATTGAATCACACCTTCAAAATTCTACTACACACTTAATATTGGGGCCGAACAGATTTTGCTCAGCGATGACATTGGTAGGCTGAAGAGGATTGAGCCACTGTTTTGAGGTATCAGGGTTGCAGTAATAAATACATCACACATGACAACTTTTCTAATATATCTTTCATCCATGAGATTTGCGATAAGCTAACGACAGATATCTGCTCTGCGTCGGCCTGTTCAGCTCTCAATACATAAGGTACATATCTACTATTTTTCAGTGTTGACGTGACACTGTATGGTGACTTTTGATGGAACAAGATTTTCTAAGGCCTAGAGTACTCTTTTGCGGATTTTTTTTCTTCAAAATTCGGCGTGTATTGTCAATATTTCATGGCTTAGATCTTCCATGACGTAGCAAAATTTAATGTTTTCTTTTCCTTTATTGAAACGCTGGAACCATCGTTGTGTTACACGCTCACTAACGACACCTTCTCCCCCCACTTCACATATTCTTGAGCTGCCGCAGCAGCTTTATAATCTTATTTCCAGTAGTGCTTTAGAAGGACCCTAATCTCAAACTTTGTTACCTTCACTTTATGATTGTGTAGTAACAACTGACGGCTGACACATGCTCATAGCATACAAAATAGTAACCATGGCAACCTGTAAATAGCATTGTCAGACAAAAGGAACATCATTAAATTCTTACAGAACACCAAACAGACATTTCTTATGGAACAAACTAATACTATATAGTTGTAGAATTCGTGCTTCCTATAAGGCGGGCCCAATTTCGATTCCCGATTGTGTGAATTTTCTGCCTGATTTTTTTTTAAGGATTATTCATCTGGTTATGGACTGAGAACTTACGCCATAATATCCCTTAAGCATATTCGCCCTCCCCACGGCAGCTATCCTTGGGATAATATAGGTGCAACTTCCAGGCACCCCAACCTGAGTGGTCAGCTATACTCTTAGGGCTAGGGGAGCAACTATGAAGTGCTTGCTTCATTTTTTTTTTTTTTTTGATTGATTTATTTATGGATGCTCTTTAACAGCTCAGGTCATCAGCTTCCCATTCAACTCAGGGCGTGAAACGGCCGACAAATTTTGCTCAGAGGCCTCTCTTTCAGGCTCGAGGTTCTTTTTCGTGCCGTAAATGTACAACAAGGAACCCATGACTTTAATTCCTTTCCGAAGGAAGCCATACTTAGGGTTTTTATGGGTTTAGAGGGCAAGTATGGTTACCACTACACCACCAGAACCGACACCCACCGGTATAGTAAACTGAAACGAGTAATACTTGCACCTCAACCTGTAACATCCACCCCAACATGTTACCAGAGGTCAGTCGCAGAAGAATGCACTCTGGCTAGGTGCTGCCAACCACCCGGCTCGACAACTGAGGGAACGATACTCCTCCCTTGGGGACTCACCTGAGTAATGATTCCACTTCGCGCTGGCAGGGGTCAAAAAGGTCTAATAGACCAGTTGGTGGGCGTAAGAGAGCAACAGAGATCAACTGACATAATTAGGGGGAAAGCACAACTATAATTCCCTTAAGTATACGAAACCTCTACCACGTTTCAATGTAACAATCCTAGCAGATCCGTGCTTGGGTAGGAAAAAGTTTTAGTTTACATTCAAACAAACAACAAAACCACTTCAAATACCGTTCCAGTATTAATGGAACACTGGAATGCCAAAGGGTTGGAATCTCGCAGTAGTACATGCTGTAGAGAACGTTTTCCCGTTTTACTGATTCCATCCTACCAAACCTCTTCGTGTTTATTTTATCTTAAGGTAATCAGGAAGTAATGTAGCAGTATAGAATTTGCACTGTATCTCAGAAAGTTTTTAATCTATCAATGTGAATTTTTTATTTAATATTAAGAATACTAACTAAGATGCTCTGTAAATTTTGATTCTCTAATGCAGATAAAACATTTTAGACAACAATCTTATTTCTCGATAACTTTAAATGTTAACATAAATGCGCATTTTTCTCAGGGTTGGCTGGACCAATCTTGTTGAAAATTTGCACACACATAATGTATGCAAATGTGGTAACTAGAAGTATTTAAATGTCACTATTGGTTGATAAAATTCAATACCAATAAGAAATTAAAAATATTTATATATTTTTTTTTTCAAAATTTGAAAAATAATTTCTTTTCAAGCAACTAGCATAGATATATTATTCTAGTTCCCAGGATAGCTTGTTCTCTACAGTTTAAGTAAAAAAAATAATTCCAAATCCACCAATAGTTTATAAGAAAAAAGATGATTATGTCACAGTGTTTTCAGTTTTTAACAAGATTTTATTTTGTTTTAAATTTTTTGTATGCATTAGAGAATTATAATTTACAAAACATCTTTAGTTAAGTTTGCTTAATATCTCTCAAAATGTCATGTTGATTGCATTAAAACTTACTGAGATACACATTATTGCTAGATTTACACTTTCTGGTGACACCCTGGGAGTGCAAGTTTTTAAGCTATTGAGTTAAAACTTGGTACACAATACCAGGTGTAACAATAAGATACGAACTAATTCTCAGGACACATTCCTCACACGTAGAAAAAGAAATTTTGTTACATGGACATGGGTCCGGAAACGCTTTAATTCCATGTTAGAACTCATTTTCTACAACTCTTTATAGTACATTACCCATGGGGAACACACGGGAATAAAACGTACCAGCATACCGCATGAAACTGTTTCTTATATGAAATGTTCAAAATGCCTTCCGCTAGCATTGATAGATGCATGTATGCTGTTCTTGCGTGTTTCCCATGATTAATGTACTATAAAGAATCGTATAAAAAAAGAGTTCTAACGTGGAAATAAAGCGTTTCCCCACCCATACCCATATAACATATTTTATTCTTCTGCGTGTGAGGGAAGTATCCTGAAAGTTTGGCCTATCTTATTGTTATACCCGATATAATTATTGTGTTAGTATGTACTGTAAAAAATTTCATTTCTTTATAACTACTTTAAAAGATATGCTTTTTATACAATTGTTTTACAATTACCAAAACTTTGCTTGCGTCAGTAATATTGACGCAAGTAAATAACTTTATTTTATTATAATCTCTTATTGTTAGAATTATTATACCACTTATTAATGTTGTGATTATAACATTACTTGCAAGTACATAATCTTGTTTCCTCTAAATAACTGTTTCGTAAAAAACTAGTTTTTCAGATTAAAAAGCAAAATCTAATAAGTATAAATAAAAAACATCTACATTTGTAAAATATTTGCAAAGCATGCACTGAAGTTGATCAAAACTGATGCACAGGTGACATTTTCTGAATTGAAAGGTGTGTAGTAATTAAGAAAAGTTGAAGTTTCTGCAAAAATGCATTAATACATTCTACAGCTTACCTCTGTTCTCAACACTGCACGTTATTCACTAAAATATTGTGAAATAACAAGAATAAATGCAACAACTGACAGTCAACACGAATTAAATACGTTAACCGTACAACAAAAATAATATAGGAACAAAACTGCACAATATTAATTTTTTGGAAATATGTATTGAAAATGCAGTATATAACTATGTGAATGACTAAGATATCTACAACATATGAAACAGACGTTTGTAACACAATATGCAGAAAGAAAGACATAAAAATGAAAATTTGATGAAATTATGACCTTAGATATATTAAATAAAGCAGTAGGGGTGGTCGTCATAGTGACCATTTAAAGCACTGCGCAGGTAGTAGCATTTAGGTTGGTTCTGGTGTTCTGGTGGTAACCATATTTGCCTGCAGACCCAAGATTGTGGGTTCAATCCCGACCAGAGCGGATGGACTTTTGTAAAGCCGTAGATTTACGGCACGTAAAAGAATTTCAACCCTGAAAGAAGAGGCCTCTGAGAAAAATTTATAGAGCGTTTCACGCCCTGAATTGAATGGAGTGTATGCCCTGAGAAGTTACACAGCGTCTGTAGTTTAAAAAACGACAAACAAAAGTAGCATTTAAATGTTTCGCTGGAGCTTCAAAAATGCGGCGGAAAAAAAGTTATTCCTAAGTACATTTACAGTTTGTCCTTGAGGCTGGAATGCGGTATGCCTTCTTGATCCCAGACAACTGTGGGTATCACTTTGTCGGCATTGGTGTCACTTTAAACTTTCCTACTTTGAAAAAAAAAAAAGTGTAGTGCCAGTCCTTTTTGAACGCGGTATTATACAGTAATTTCTATCTCCTGAAAAATTAATGCATTGAATTATTATTTTCTCGTCTGGGATCGAACCAGTGCAACTTATTCCAGAAACAACAAGATAAAGACATCCTAAACGATTTGCATACCTGTCAAAGACTCTTGGCCTGCTCTATTTCTTCTTCGAGTTTACACCATATTATCTAACTAGGTTATATGCTGTTTGTAACTCAATTTTCATTCATTTTGAAATACTTTCCTTTATTTACCTGATCCAGCCGCTGTCTCATAAAACTTCGCTTATGTATCTTTTCCCACCTCTTAATGTATTGCTATCTTTATGCTGGTATCTAAGAGTTTTCTTTTCCAATCGCCGACATTAAAGAATATCTCGAATACAGAGTATGCAATGCTAGGAGCAATATTTCACTTTTAATGACTTGTTTTTTTTAAAAAGGTTACATTAGATAAATGAATGGAAACCAGCAATAAATGTTGCGATCGATAATTGAGAGTTGTTGAAGAGCCAGACATGGCGCCACCTCAAGGAGACTTTCATTCATTCATTTATTTATTTTGCCGTAAGTGTAAAGTCCAATTAGAAGAGCTGTTTGTAGCGCAGAACCCGTTCACCTTGTAGCCACATTAATTGCCTGCAGTAAACAGTTTGCTATTCTACGTACTTTGTTGTGTACGTAAAACTCTGGTGTAATTTAATCGAATTAGCATTCAAATTGCACATCGTCAAAGAATACAGCTGCGCTCAATTTCACCCGGTTTGAGCTCACTAACAGATATTTTGTTTCGGTGTTAAGCAAAGAGAAGTTACCGTATTAGATAATTGAACTGAACTTAGCGCTAATGCATATACAAAGGTAGGTCCATAAGTTTCCGGACTAACCGTTTTCTAGATATGATAAACACAAACACTATATTTCACTTTTCAATATAGTTACCCTTTATTGCAATACATTTCTCATATTTTTTAATTAACATTTCAATCCCCCCCCTCCAAAATAGTCAGAAGTCTTGTCTGCAAAATGGGTATAAACCGTATCCATCACTTCTTCGTCACACTTAAATTTCCTTCCTCGAAGGTCCTTCTTCAGTTTTGAGAAAAGGAAATAGTCACTGGGAGCTAGATCTGGGCTATAGGGTGGATAGTCGATCTCTTTGAAGTCACAATTCTTCACAGCTTCCTTTGCAACAAGAGCTGTGTGCACAGGTGCGTTGTCGTGAAGAAGGCGCACACCTTCTTCTACACACGAACTACTTTATCACAGCTCGCATTTCACTTTTTATCCATTTTGCAGAAAATATTAATACTATTTTGCTTATGCGATTGTCACAAACAAGTGACTGCACTTATGCATCTGAAACTTTACAGCGCGCCATATAAAGAATGATCTTAACAACTAGCATAAGTAATATCACGAGAGGGTCTGACACTACAGATAAATTCACGAACGTAGTGAACACCTTTATCTGGAAATCTCAGAGCCTCGAGTGATATTTATTAGGACTATTTCACGAATAAAATAAGAATTTAAACATAATTCCTCTAAACTTGGCTTGCAAAATTGTAACAATGGTATACTGTTACAATTTCTTAACCTTTTCAAGCAATCTTGCAACAGAAAAAAGTCGATTGTCAGTACTAGAGAAGAGCAAAATACTGGTTTAGGACTATTTATCTATTCATAAACTGTGAGAATGAAATGGACAAAAGTCGACTATTACAATCGCTACGTTCAATTTTTTTAATACCAACTGAGAAAAAAAAGATACCGTACAGTATCTTTATTTTTCTTTGTATTCTGTGGTTTGGAACTCCTAATGATAAAATCAATTTGCACATTTGACGATGCGTATTCAGGAATTATATAGTGGAGGTATAGAGTTGGCTACATTGACCACAAGATAAATGCACATCACGATAAAACGTATTTGATAATTTTTTTCTCGATAATTTTACTCCGTAATCCGGCTGTGATTGGTCAAATTTCAAAATTTTGTTTCGTTTCATTCGTCGATTTTAAGATGAAGACACATGAGTGAAATGGTCATAGTAATTTGGTCAATTTCACAACTCTTGAGAACTTTTAGAACATTTGCCTCATAACTGGTCGATGTTTGCTGAACAACACTAGTAATCATGCGACCGTGGGAGCAAATGCCATGTAAGTGGTAGATACTTCATAAAACTCACCCAGTATTAGAAGCGGAAGGTCAAGAATAACATGGGGTTGCGGTATGAAAAAGGAATGATAAAAAAAAAAAAAAACTTAGGAAAAGAAAGTGTTAAATGTTTCCCGCAGTTAAAATTATTTTATTGATGTTTTACGTCACTCTCAATACAATCATTTAAATTTAACAGGAAATTATATAATCAAGAAAAGGGTGTGAGAGTTCACAAAACTCACTCAGCGGGTGTTGGTGCGGTCCTTCAGATTGCATCTATTGTCCAGTATCATAAAGAAAGAGCGGCGAGGTCTTTGGACCACCTGCAGTGGCATTTTCATGAATACATTTTAATTTATTGTACATGTTTAAACATTAAAGGCCTGAGCGCAGAAACGGCCTTCGATTTCCATGCAAAGTGGCTCTTATATAGTGTATGTATGCAGAATGGGTCCCCGTCTAAAGTTACAGAACGTTTTACGTAAGTTATGACAGCTTGCTCTAGAGGTTTAGAAGAGTCCATTAATGTCTGAGTGATGCCACCGGTCATCAACCTGTGACTTCCTGACAGTGTGCATGACATCTCACCTAACAACTGCCCCAAGTTCCATTTCTCTTCTTTCAAATCAGTAAAAAAAATAAATAAATAAAAAATAATAAAAAATAAAAAAAATACATTTGAGATGCCCACACCCAGTAGCCTCAGTTAAATAAATCGCCAAAGTGGCCAGTTTGTGGGTGTTTTTTTTTTTTTTTTTTTTTTTTTTTTGCTTAAATTGTGAAAACTGGAGAAAAAGAGTTAACACGTGCACTTTAAATGCTTTTGGAGTTCAGTATTTGAAAATATTCCATTTTACTTGCTAATATTCATAGTGGTTTTCTTATTACACATTGCTTTGTATTTCATAGTGCTGTCGCCCGTTTCACGGCAGCGGGCAAGTCGGCAGTCAGACTGTTAAATTCCGGCGAAACGAATGTAATATCCTCGCAATTGATCCAAATTCTCACAATTACAATGCTTTATGATAGGAGGTGTTGCAAATGTTTTCCTGTTACACCCACACATTTCTAGCATATTTTTAGAAAATTGTTGCATAGCATCAATTCATCTTCAGTAATAGGATAAATTTTTCGCCCGATATTGTCTTTCAGTTCTTCTAATTTGAATTCAACTTGTCGGCCCTGATGGTCTACTGGTAAACATATTTGCCAAGCTCAATTCCGGCCAGGGTAAATGTTTTTTTTTTTTTTTTTTTTTTTTTTTTTTTTTTTTTTTTCCCCTCCCCGGGAGTAAAATCCTTGGCATGGCTTCCTTCGGAAGAGAAGTAAAGCCGTGGGCCCCGTGTCGTAGATTTACAGCTGCTGCGGTCGGGTTTACCAAACCCTGGGTCCAAGGGTATACACAGAGGTCTGTGCTACCCAGTGGTTTTTTGCATTAGGACGGTACCTTGTTTCCTCAACCGACCCGCCTTTCGGCTGCAGACGATTGCGTCGCCCAGGCGCGCTAAGTTCCCTTAGCTTCCAGATTCTCACTGGTGGATAGGTCGTATTAGCTTAGACCTACTCGTATTTAAGAGGTGAGTCACCCCAGCATTAAGGTAGCCACCACCCTCCCTACAAATAACGGCGATTCCGGCGCACCGGCCCCCAGGGTACACGCCTTAGGCACTCCCCTGGGATACACCGCCATCGTACCCAAGATCGCAAGTTCAATTCCGGCCAGGGTAAATGGGTTTTGTTTTTCCGGGAGTAAAATCCTTGGCATGGCTTCCTTCGGAAGAGAAGTAAGGCCGTGGGCCCCGTGTCGTAGATTTACGGCACGAAAAAGAACCTGAAGTCTGAAAGAAGAGGCCTCTGAGCAAAAATTAGGACGCTGGTGACCTGAGATGGTAAAGAGCGTCCGTAAATAAACTAAATAAATGTTTCAACTTCCCCGTAAATAAAATGCATTTCTGCTAGATCACGAGACCGCCCGGACTGTAATCCCCTACCAGTTACCTACCCTGTCTTCAAAAATGTCTTGGGTGAAAATTTAAGTCTCGTTAGGTGTATGGGTCGTGGCAGCGTCTTGCTGGAAATACCCAGATTGATGTTTAACATCAGTCACTTGTTGAACAAGCGGTATGAATAAGTAATTTCTGCATCTTACTGCATTTATGGTATTCCAAAAAATAATCAGAATTGTTTCGGAAGTTAAAGCTTATATGTTTTTAGGAGGCATGCAGTCTAAAGGTTGTGTAGAAAGAGCATTTTGTCTATACTATCCTGCCATTAAATGTATCTCATGCTATAGCAGCTAAATAAAAATGTAATAATGGTAATGGAATCTTCAGACAAACTACCGCGAGAGCAGGTTTAGGACAGATCACTAATCTTAGTGCGAGTTGCAGTTGACGTCTACAGAATATCTACGGTCCCAAAGAGAAGCATTATCTCTGCATGGGCTATGTAACCTATAGTTAGGTGATCACATGCTTGGTTACTGTCATCTATCTGTAAATACATTTATATTTTAAATTTAAAAATTGCCATTTCCTCTACTCGCCTGTTTCAGTATAAAAAAACCTCCCTTTATGAAAATCCTTGCTTTTAGAGCTATGAAAAGTTTCTTCGTTCTGGCCACTTTTGCCTCCTGGTTGAATTGAGCAATGCCCTGTCTCTTAAATATTTTCTTTGTCTTTGAGTGTAAAATAATCCATAAAATTAACATTTAAAAAGTTCTTCTTGAACTTTTAAATTACTAGGAAAGTTGATAGCTTATAACTGTTTGAAATTTTTAAAAAAGTTCATAACATACTCGTTTTGGGGGATATCCAACCGAATTTTACAATGGCTAAACTTAGAAATGCCAGATTTTGCATAGATATTGTTCAACCTTAGCGCATATGTACAAACTTTCGGTTTAATTGGTAAATATTTCATTATTTTTAAACATTTATTCTTCTTTCTTTTTATATTTAAAGCTAATGTACAGCTTTGTAAGTGTTCGAAACATTGCCTAGTACAACAGTGTTGCTTTGACTGCATTGGTCCCCTCGCGACGTCTGTAGGTTGTGTACTGAATACTGTAAGTGTAAGTCTATAAGGATGAATGAAATGTATTAATTAATGATGAAGCAAATGAACTCCGGTCCTTGGTGCCTTAAAGCTTATATTCTCAGGGTACCAAAAAAACTCCGAAAAAAAAAATAATCCAAGCTTGACCTGACTGGGATTCAAACCCATGAACCTCCGGATTAGTAATTATCTAACGTTATCCCTAAACCACGGAAACTGTCATTATGGGTTTTTATTACGTCTGTTGGTTAATTTTTTAAAAATAAAATATGAACTTAGAACACCTTCTTGGTGTGGCGGTTAGCGTTACGTAATGGCGACCGGCGGAATGTCTCAAGACGGAGGTCGAGAACGCAGCTGTTGCTACAGTATATTAAAGTTCGTGTCGGCTAATAAAGTCTACGTGAAGGAAATATATTGTAAAGTTAGTATTTATTGTACTATTACATTTTATAAAGTAACTATTTTGGGCTTCACCAAAAAAAATACAAACTTTATACAAGGTCTGTAGAATGCCCCCAAAAGGTTTCATAGATGTACACTCTTTGTTTGACACAGAGATAGAGAGAGAGAGAGAGAGAGAGAGAGAGGGTCATCACCATATTCTACTTGTGGTACGGAAAAATTCGGGGCCGCTCCTAACTCTGTATTCGGAAGCGCATGCAGCGACTGCACACTGCAGTGGGCTCTTTGCCTGTAAACGTTAACGGTCACAATTATAAGCATCTGGAAATGGAAATTTGAGTAGAGTAGCGATGGCCGAGCGGTTTAGAAGGCATTGTTCTTTGTAAGCTCCTGAGTTAAAATCCCACACAACATTTTTGTTTTATTTTTGTTTTACAAGTGTATATGTAGAACATTATGCTGCCTTAATAACATATTATATTTTAACATAACATTTGAGATTTATAGCATTGTCTATGCACACACAAAAACTTAATCACAAACTAAAATATTCTTTACAATAACCAAATAAATACATGAATAGAAACATTTATCTTCTAAGGTAAAAACTCAAATAAATATCGGATGTATGAGCACTTGGAATGTGCAGGGAATGCGTGTGCGGCACATTGCATTTAGATAGAATAATTACTGAAGAAAATATTATAATATCCATTATAATGTACATAATATGTTAACGTTAAAGTTTGCTGTATATGGGAAACAATATTATGAAACTAATTTGTCAAAATATGTTACAAAGTTTATTCTAAAAAATGCTTCATGCAGGGAGGCGAACATGTGCTCTTAACCACGGCATCCCTGCACACTGTGCCACAGAGCTAACGGAACACACACACTACACAGCTTTGTTGATTATCCTGCGAACCATGCGCAGTAACGAGCAGGACTTAGAAGAATTTTGCGTTCAAGAGATGACTTTTTTTTTTTTTTGTCACCAGGGGTATGTTAAAACTTTGCTTGTGGATAAATTTTGAATGTTGACAAAAGTACTATAAGTTAAAGCAGAAAAAAAAAAAAGTTTGAATATTTAGTTACCTAAAAAGCTAAGGCCGAGAAACAAGAGTTTAAAGAACGTAGGTATATTAAAACTGCTGTTTCAAAAGACACTAGTCTGAACATTCTCATGAAGGTTCCGTAGGATTCAAAGTAATTTTTAAGAACAAAAACTAAAAATTGGTTTTTAACGGAAAATTGCATTTATTTTCATTTCAGTGTGCTTTTAATGGCCTTATTCAATCACACTGGTAGATCTATTTAAAGGAATAAAACAACTTATAAAGTGACATAGGATATAAACAGAATTTTACAAGAAAATCCTCTGTTTCCTACAAAAAAGGGGGGGGAACATTTATAGACTATTTACTTACCTCTGAATTCAATGGTGAGCAACGCCGCAGAAGCCCGCTAGAGGACCCCGTTGAGTTAAAAGAGAGAAACGTATATCACCATTGAATTTAGTGTTAAGTAAATTTTTATTGGTTTATTTACGGACGCCCTTTAACATCTCAGGTCATAAGCGTCCCATTTAATTCAGGGCGTGAAACGGCCGATAATTTTTTCTCAGAGGCCTCTTTTTTCAGTCTTGAGGTTCTTCATTGTGCCGTAAATCTACGACACGGGACACACGGTTTTACTTCCCTTCCAAAGGAAGCCAAACTTAAGGTTTTTACGCCCGAAAAAACTCATCGGTCCTGGCAGGGATCGAACCTGCGATCTTGGGTTTAGGAGGCAAGTATGGTAATCACTACACCACCAGGTTGTGTAAAGAAAAGAGAACATTGATAATAATATTCATTGGAGAGCGAAACAGTAAACTGTTTTAAAATTTAAGGCAAAAAGGCCGTAAAACCATTATAAATATAGAAGTACAAACGTCAAATAATAAACAAGGCATGCCCGTGGCAAATGGCAATAAATTACATTAATTAGTTTGAAAGTTATAAGTGAAAATCAGGGGCCGAGAGTGAATGAAGCACCTCACATTTGTCACTAAATGTTCTGTACAATAGCACTGAAAGTAATTTCAAAATTATTAACGACACCAAGAATTCTATTGACAATCTTCAAGTTTCATAAGCCAGTTATGGAAAATCTAACAAATGTAAAAAAATGTTCTTTAAGTTATCGACCAAGTTGCATTATTTTGGCAAAAATTCTTGGTATAAAAATGAATGATGTTTATGACCCATCCTTAAATTTACAAAATGAAACTTATCATATGCATACTGTAACGTTACTTTCGTGGAGAAATAAAAGTCAATATATTCTGGAAGCTTAAAGGTATCTCTTTAATAAAATCATACTTAACCAGGCATGTTTGTTAAGCATATCCACAAATTTAGGAAGAAAATCGATTATGTACGAGTGATTGCTGAGTTGATGATAAATTATATTGAAATTATTAAAATAAGAGGATTGTAATGCCCTTTCCAAATTGAAAACCTACAAAAATGTAGTTCTTTGTGGTTGCATCTTCATAAGATAGATTCTTCACCATATTCAGTTAGTAAACCGAGGACATAGAACACGTGAAAAATAATAAATATAGTTAATCTTATTGATGTCGCTAGTTAATTTTAAAATAATTTTAAAGATCTGAGAGTCAGTAAAATTGAAATGTAGAATATTGGATAGCATTCTCTGTTAAAAGTATCATGTATCCACAAACATTATTTTAAAATAATTATATTAATAAATTGTTAATTTTTATAATAAAATGTCTTATTCGCATGGCTTGTAGCCTTTAATCATTTATCAAGTTCCTCATGGCGAAGGTCGAATGCTTTGACCACCTCTGCGGTGGCCCCTATCATCAACTTTAAAGGAAGTCTCTATCAGTAAATCAGCCACCTGTGGGTGCGGCGGCCTCACGGTTTCGACCATAAATCTTTGAGCGTTCTTATGCAAACTTCTTTGGAATTACACGCGAAATAAAGAGTATCCTCTCTTGTGAACATTTTCTCTGCAGATTATCACGTTCTATTTGTGTGGCTAAACATAATCCAAACTACAAGATTCACTTACTTATTTTGAGACGCAAGGAATGCAAAGGACTATGCATTTTCATTCTGTGCATATTAAATAAAGGCCAGAGGTGACGGTCACTGTGTTAAAAAAAAAAGAACGTGTTTGTGTATGTCAAAGAAGAAAGTTTGTATAAATTAACCTTAAGGCTGGTAAATAAAAACTGACCGGTAATAATACGTAAAAGAAAAATACAGGGTGATCCGTTTGGGTATGGATAAAATGAAAACACTGTAACACATTTACCACTGAACTTTATATTTTGAAACTTGGTGTATACAACATTAAAAGATGGGAGATTTCTCAGAACGCTACATGATCCCCATTGCATACTCTGCTCAACTCATAATGGTGATGCAATTCATCCCATGTCCGTTGTAACATCAGAGGGACGATGTTTTGAAAATCTTGAGTAATTTTTAATATGATATCATTAATGATCCTGGGTTTCTATGAATAGACAGTGTCTTTAACAAAATCCCACACGAAGAAGTCAAAGGGATTTGATCTTGGAGGCCAAAACATTGATCCGTTACGACCACAAGATAGGATTGAAAGCGGTATTAGAAAATGAAAACCTCCAATAACCAGTGAAGGGTGCACCATCTTCCTGGAATACAATGTTCATATTGTTGTCTTCCTTAATTTGTGGCAACAGAAAAAACTGCAACATATCCAAATAAGATCCATAGTGTACAATCTTGGATTTGATCTTTCAGGCTCATAAGAGACGTGTGGATTTTCCCTTGTTCAAATGCTGCAGTTGTGTTTACTCTCCCGCTGACATTAAGAGTCACTTCTTCTGTAAATAGTCATTTGTTTAAGAAGCAGTCATCGTTGATGATCTTCATTCCGTAAGGCTTGTAGACGTTGTAAGTGACATGGGTACAGTTTCAGGTACTTTGGAACATTACGCTGACAGGACGTATATGGTACATTCATCTATGCTGACAATCGTCTGGTCGGGTTTGAACCCGCGATCTTGGGTTCACGTGGTTGCTACTACACCACCAGAACCGACAAATCTGAGGTGTGAGAGAATTTTCTGTCTCCCGTTAAAACTAATTCAGTCATATCTTGGTATTTTGGCAGCGTGAGAAGCAAAAACACTTGACAAAAATACGAAGTATTTGTTCCTGACATTTCGTCTAAAATTTCAAAATATGTCTTTATAATGCTGTGCACTGAAGTTCGAAGTTCAAATACCAATAGGCCACAATAATTGAACAAACGGATAAATCACTTGACCTGCATATTCCAGATACTAGAAAATTTTTAGTTCCATGAATTTCCACCCCATGCTTGACAGACGAGAATGTCATCCAAAACGATGGCATCAATTTCTGTTGACTAGTTTGTGTGGATATTTCCATGACTGATACCCTATTGCAAATCAAGTTTGTTAGTCCCTGTTCCATTATTATCCCGGACAATAGTATCAACACAAGTAATTGTGTTTTGTGTGATGGCTCTATTCGTTCCCATATCCTCTAGAGACACTCAACCGAGCCGAAACTGTGCACACCAATCACCAACTTGATTTCTTTAAACAGTTCTAACCATATAGTCAAACCATTTTATCAAATTTCAGTAGACTGACTTACAGCGTGTTGTTCATGTTTCGATGCTTTCATCTTGCACAGTGTGGGTTTCTGTTTTCATTTCTTGAAATCAACAGATGTCAACCGCCAGCTATAAAAAGGAACACCATAAACAGTGTTGCCAATACCCCCAAGGAGAAATCCAAATGATACTTCTGCAGCATATGCAAGATCGAAGTCATTTTATGTTTGACTGTTTCATATAAAATTGGTGGTTTTTAAACACTTTATATTTCTGTTTGATGGCATTTGCAATATGCGCTGGTCAGTACAGTTAATTTTAGTGGTGTCGTTTAAGATAATGCCATAAGAAGTAATCTGGTTACGATAGGTTGGGTGATCTGGCCACAAATCCTTAGAAACGACTCTCCTGTTTAGCGCATGAGGTTCAGCTGACATGTACTCGTAGCTTTGAGCTTGTGTCACTCTACTGCTCAACAAATTCCTCAAAACGTCCTGTGTTCAATGAAAAAACTCGATTTGTCAAAACTACCACCAAACTCCCCTTCTTCTGGTGCAGGAGTTATGTGAGAGTCAAATGTGGAAATATATCAGACAGTGGGGGATCATCAGTGCTCAACTATGTTTAGAATGTCAGGTAGCTCCACGACGAAAGCCCAGGAACCATGTGCAGTAACAAACTCGTTTCACCTTATCTGGCCACAACAACTCTTGCAGAGTAGTAGCCCTATTCGGGTTGCTCTTTGACAAAATAAGTACCCTGATTTTTAGGAAAATGCTATGGATGGGCCTCAATATCATCTGCAACATTTGCCGAACAATAATTTTTGTGTTTATTAGTCTCATTTGATAAATATTCTGTTGTTTCCAACTTACTCTCTAAAGGAGAATTTTATGTATGGTACCTTTATCAGTAGACAATACAAAATAAGTAAAAGGGAAAGAACAGAAACACCCCTAATGGAGGCTGCATCACTGGGAGACCTTACAAAACTTCTACAGTCCCCACGTGTAAATGAACCAGCCCGAAATGATGAAATGTGCACGATATAAAAAAAACCGTTTAGTATGAATCGCACTTCAGAAGAAAAGGTTAAAAGTAGGAGTATTTGGGGAAATTATCCAACTATTTTACATTTCTGAAGCAGTTGAATAAAATAGTATAGGTTACGGTGAAAGTGGGAAACAGGTTATTGTGAACAATTGCTGGTAAATGCGAACATTGTGCAAACATATAGGTAAATGTTGGAAATACTTTTAGATCACAACTTTTTGAGAAAACTGTTAACAAGTACCATTCAATTTTGGTGAAAGTTGGAAATGTACATGTTTTGCCGCTCAGAGGTGCTATTGTTCTATTCTCTTTACAAGACAAAAGCTAATTAGAAAATGTATTTATTCATTTTTATTTTGGTTAAGTTTGCAGAACTTATAAATGCCAGTTAGTTGTGCTCATAGTGATATACACTTTTTAGGTGTCTGCTCAATGGCAGTCTGGTTACGCTCATACGAGTACACCAGACTCTGTATATGACAAGGAACCTTCTTAAATAATTAATATGATCTTTGTCTCGACTGGAATCGAACCAGGAGTCCTGCCACGGAACGCACCGGCTCCACTACTAGATCAATCCAACAATTTATTATCTCCTTTTAGTTAGATGTGAATTAGTGCAATTGATTGTTTTAATTGCTCGTCAATGAGGGTCTCAAAGAATTTGACGCCTTACTTATTAACTTAAGGCTGTGTTTCTTTCCTTGGAAAACTTATTTGAATGATAAAAAAACATGATTCTCCGTTAAAGCTACGAAACCTTTTGAATATCCTCTTGTGAATTTCATTTTGTTTTAGTAATTATATCTTGATGTTTAAAAAAAGAAATAAACTGACAGTCGCCTTGATTAATTTGTAATTTTGTATTATTATATGGTACAGTACTGCCATAATCTAAAATGTATAAGCCATAGCACATGCTAATTAAATATGCTGTCAGTTCCCACAAAAATGTAAATGTTTGGACGTTTCAATAATTCCAAAGCACTTTACACAAATACAGAAGTTATGCAACTATAAACAAGCATCTGGAGGAAAAAACTGATTTAATTGGGTTATCAACATTTACCACACTGCCTCGGCAAATGTGCACACTTTCCAGAAAATGTGAAAATTTATTGCAAATGTGAGGAAATATACAACGATTTATTCTCTTTTGCCTTTGTTTCCTAAACTAAAGGCAAATGCTTACAATAACCACTAAATGTTAATATTTATAGATTTATATATCGACATAACGTAATAAGTAAAAATGTTTATATTTAATTATGGACTTTTACTGCAGCTTATACAAACAAAATTCGTAAAAAGACGAAGGAAAATTCTATGTTGTTCTAAATACTATATTTTTATTTATATACATCTCTCAGAAAGGACTCTGAACTAAGCAACTTTTCAAAAATGCATAGTAAAATACACCTACTCATCGCAAGAGAAGATAAGTTGACACAACAGCATTTGATGATATAGCTTTATTTATGCTGAGTTACCACATGCATTACAGTAATTGCATTAGTGCATGACATGTTACAGTACAACAGAAACAAGTTTATTCAAACCTAGCCAATGCACACTACAGTAAATCCTGACTATCTGTAAGATAAATTGAGTTGCCCTGACGCAACCTATGTTCCACTACAAACTGTACCAGAAATATTTTCACGCATCCCGATTGAATGCAAGCGGTCTTGTTATTCCGTGGTTTTTGAGTACAGCGATACGGTTTAGTTGTTCAGTTGCTAATACCAACAGGTGAAGAACTTTAAATTATAATTTTAATACATTCCGAATTAGGGTAATTATATTCAGGTAAATTTGTAATTTTGAAACGCTTTACAGGAAATTTTTAACTTTTGAATCACTGTTAAATTTGCTAAAAGTGCGGCACAGAAGAGAAACAAAACATAATCTAGCAGAAATATTTTTAAAACTTGGCCTTTCGCCATGTAATAGACTCAACTCAAAGAAATCCATACTAATATTATTAATATAAACATTATTATGGATTAATATTAAATCCTGAAATGTGTTTCATGCGGAATTTATGTTACGAAAGAGAGATATTATTAATTTTTTACTGAATGAAGTTTGTACATTGAAAACCACAATTCTTTTTCCGTGTTTAACTGAATAGCAATGCATAATAGTAGATTGTAAAGATTATTAAAATAAGGCACGGATTGCGCATCATAGCGTCGCAATGAGCCTATCTATCTTACACACTATTTTTATACCACCATTTCGTAATGTAATTTATTTTTAATTTATTATAATTAATTTTGATTTCGACAGTTAAAAATAACGAGAACTAGAAATATCGATTAGATTAAACTCATATGTTTGTATAGTTACGCGTTAGTGTTTTGTTAGTCATTGTTGATTTTATTGAAACATTTTGTAACTCGATGATATGAAGTTTAAATGAAAATTATACTGAAATTTGACGAAAGTGATTTTTGAAGGAACTCCACCCGAGGTGATTGAAGCGACGACTAGTGTAAGGATGTGCTGCCTGAGAAATCTAAAAAACATTATGAATAATGCTGCTATTTCTTATCCTGTTATCACTAATAAAAGTGTTCCTCGTGTACCATAACTATTCATATTAACGGCAAGTAATTTACTTGCCTGGGTAATTTCATAAATTTGTTGTATTAAATTGTGTGTTATAGCAAGACTGCTACTTTCAGTTGCAATTAATAAAATAGCGGTGCAAAAGTTACTTTGCAGCGCTAATCTTCAAATGTTTTATCTCAGTGCCGCTAGACTGCTATTATCAGTTCTAAAATTAGGTAACCGTTAGTTATACTACGACACGATAGTATAAAAAGTAATTCATTTCTTTAAGCACAAACAATTTGGCGAATTCAACTTTACGTACTGTTGTGGGAAAATAAAGGTTTATGTATTGACATTTCAGCAATATCAAATCAAGTTAAACAGAAACGTAGAAGCAACACAATTCTAAAGAGTGAAAAATTGATTCAATAAAGTTTACCAGCATTTACGATACTGCATTGTAAAATGTATACACTCCTCTGTAAATGTGAACAGATTATGGTAAAGGTGAGAAAATATATAATGATTTCCTTCTGTTGTCTACAGAAAAGAATAAAATAATAAAGAATAAAAATAAAAAAAGTTTTGTCTTTAGTTACTTTTTCCTTATAGTTTTGTAGTTTCTGTCTAACCACATCAATTGCAGAAAATGCTTAAGTCTTATGACGAATGCCTTTTAAATCAAAACTTGTGGGAAAAAGAAGAAGAATACAAGAATGTATACCAATCATAAACCGAACTTTGAAAGACTCCTAACTTTCTCTCTAATCTAATCATTTCTTCTTTTTATTTTGTTTGGAGTTCTCTATTCGTTCTTACTTGCTTGCAGAATTAAACTGCCCACTCGTTCCTGTAGAGCTGTGTACATTTTATAAGTGAAAACCATCATCTCTGATAGCGCTATTAAAGCTGGAGGCCTTGAATGTTTGGATGACGCAGTTCTTTCCCAATTCCCAGAGTCGAAAAGTATAAACAATGTCAGTTCGGAATTTGGGTCAGGCAGAAGCACGTGCATTGTAATGGGGTCTTAAAGCATCAAGTCACTCTGTTGGACTGGAAAGTCGAGCGTTCACTAACATGTCATTTAGTGCTGCACTCATGTACTTTAAAAAATTACATACCAAACGACGGAAAAAAATATTAAAAGCTTAAGAAAACGTCCTGTATAATAAATTACCTCGATTACTACAGCTGGACCTTCACAGATGATGGTTGAGGTTGACAAGTAGTAACAGCCACACATTTTTTTTCCTTTTTCAGGTTATGAAGGCACATGAACTTCAGGACGCTGGTTTAGGTTATCGTGGTTATCTACAGGCTGTGTCATAATTAAGTTTATGAATATTGCACCAATACCCTCAGTAAAATTCTACAAGATTTGTTTAAATTGTCCGTTTTTACTTTTATAACATTCGGGTTGATTTTATTTCATATATAAGGGGTAGACAATTATCTAATATTTTTAGTGTGTTAGATTCCCAAAAATATAAGTAAGTTAAATGTCTTTGTTGTCTACCTACTAATCGTGCACTCGTAACAATTAAAAAAACCTGACACCTGTTTGTTAAGGGTCAGTTAATAGGTTTCTCAGCTTAAAAGGGACTTTTTTTTTCAAATAAAGAAAGCGACTGGAAACAATATGACTGGACTTTATTTGGATGGCGGGTCAGGGGAATAGAAAGAGCGCATGGAGGAAGGTTAAGAGGGATATGGATTGGTAGCAGATGGTTATGCAATGCATAGAGATGATCTCGCTGGAAGTACAATCGTGGCTAAAATCTGAAGCAGTACAACAAAAAAGAACCAAAATTACTAGACAGCGGCTCCAGTGGCTCAAGACTTGGAACATGGAGAATCATCTAAAATCAACGACGACTTTGAGCGAGAATTTTCCCCATTTGTGAGGAGGGGGAAGCATGCCCACATATACTGGTTGAATGTAAAAGTATGAAAGAATGGAGGGAAAAGTAACTATCATATTCTTTTACGAGATGGAACAGAGGAAGATGGTCATGCTGTGCTCTGCTGGCAGGCAAAAGGGGAGGAGAGGTGGGGTAAATTTATTATACAAGTGAGGCAGCTCAGGTCTGAAAAGTCTGATAATTGGGAGTGAATGAGAGGAAACAAATTGACTGAATCCAGATGTGTGTATGTCATTCCTAACATGATTTCTTTATATTTTATATATATTTTTTAATTTTTATTTTATTGTATTTTATCTTATTATTGAGTGTAATAGTTTTACAGTTTATTGTGAAATATCTAAACTAACACCCAATATCTAATCAAATAGATGTAGTGTTGTACGTATTATAAAAGTACGTACGGTGCGTTGGACCCCTGCTCTTGTTGAAGTTATAGTTACGATGCGATGGGGAAGGCGTTTTTACAAGAATTGAGTGATTGGGTTTCGTTCAATTTTGACTGAAAGATCAAGATTGAGTTATAGGAGCAAAATGAATAGGTTTCGTTGCGATTGCCTCGCCAATGCACACAATTGCGAGGCAGAGGTGCATGAAGGACTCGGGGCGAGTAAATAATTCGGTAACAACGAGGAAATTCAGGCAGTACTCCGAAACAATGATTTCGCTACGCCATAATGAAGTTACCAGGAAAATGGCAACGGTCATTGACATTGGCGGGGAGTATATAAGTGTATTGAACCATGTTGCATAATAAATTAGGGAGAAAACTATTATTGTAAATCATTTTGGAATATCCCCCGTACCAGTACTGTTTTTATGATAATACTACCAATGCTGTTTGCTTGAATTTACAATTCATGGGGGGAAAAAAAATATATGTGTTAACATATTACATTAATTCCGGGTTAAAGTGTTTATAAACTTTTAATTTGATTAAACAGAAAGCATTTGTCGATTGGCACATATACTTAACTGACGGCCTACTGTGAGCCTGATAGCAGAAATTCCCCCTGGGGAGGGGGTCAAAATGGCAGGAAACTTGAGGATTCGAATTTTGCTGTTGACTCCGAGCAGATTCTGTAACCAACCACGGATAACACAAACGTGTTATTTTGGGGAAGGGGTCATTTACTTATCTGTGATGACTGGCTTTGGTTGCAAGATGTCAAGGACGAATGGAAATTAGTTCAAGGATAGTTCGAAATGTCATACTGATTTCCTCAACCTCCTGCTACATTGACTGGTTATATTTACATATTTAATCAAACTCTAGGCCTATTTTTAAGGTTGTCAGCACTTTATAGCTTTACTATCCATTTTTACTTCCTCTTGATTATACTTTCTTTGTGATTATATTATCTTTTGTTCTCTAAATACATGAAAAGCATTAATTTTCCATTGTGTTTATTAGTCGTGTTTAAAAACTGTTTACTTTTAATCTTTTTCTGACATTTTCTCATTTAACTTTCTCAATCAAATGTTTTTATGGTAAATTGTAAAAGATATTGACTGTCTCAGTTGTTTGTGTACATTTTTTCAATAACACACATCAGGGGGAATATCATTTACATGTAGACTGGCTTTTTATATAAAATCTAATTAATATAAAGTCTCTCTTCAGTTTTCAAACAGTTGTTTTCCTTTTGCCCATTATTTTAATTGCAATTGCTTTATGCTATGGTCTTTCACTTTGGTGTTCGCTAATGCTGTGGAGGTCTTTCTTCTGCGTTAAGTGACAAGAGAGGCAAAAAAATTAAATTTAGTTTCATTCCTTCTTTCCTTTTTCGTTCTCTCCCTCACTTTTTATTTTTTCTATATTTCCATTCTTCCTTCCTTTCTGTCAATTTTTCTCTTTCTCTTTCCATATGTTTTCTTTCGATTTGTTGTTCCTCTAGTTTTTTTTTTCTTTCTCCTTTCCTGCTTCATTATCTCGCTTTCGCTCTCTTAGCCTCTGACTCTTTATCTCTAAATACTTTTCTGTCTTACGTTCCTTTTTCCCGCCTCTCTACTTCTTTCACTTTTACCCTCTCTTTCTCTTTTCTTCACTTTCTATTTCTTTCCCCGTGTCTTTTTATACTCAAATTCTCTTTTTTTTTTCTCTCTCTCTTTCTTCCTTTCTTTCCCACTCTTTTTTCACTCAAGGAATATCAGCTATGAAGAGACTGAACATGCGCCAAATTCCAAGAAGCCCAAAATCAAATGTTGTCTAGCTGATAGGATGGTATCATATGAAAAGTTTCGGCTTAATCTCATATGATGTCAATGTTCATTATGATATAAACAATTACATAGCAAAACGTATGCTTGCAAGACTCAACATTTATGTAGTTAAGATGTCGGTCACAACTAGGAAATAATTATATTGCTAAGTTCAATCATTCGAGATAAATATTCATAGCTTATTATACATAATATTTTAAATAATATTTAACTCATTTTTACTTCTGAGACATCACTAGCAGTGGGCACTGGTGATACATGAGATGAAATGAAAAATTGAGAAAGAACTTTTTTAAAAAGATAGCGGCGTTCCAGGCCTAAGTTTAGGGTACTTCCCCGGCATTTGCCATTAGGAGGACTGAGGAAAACCTGGAAAATACCTCCATTAGTGAGGACGGTTCTAGCGGGAATCAAACTCCAGACTTCCAGCTCACCAGTCTATACCGTAACGGCCTCTGCCACTCGTAACTATGAAAATGGCATTCATCAAGTTATGAAAAAAAATATAAAGTATTTTAATGCAAATTCTAATCAACCACAGAGATTACTCCAAAGGTCTGTTGTGAATGTCCACGGCTGGGTCACCGCCTATTGGACACACAGGACAATATACAGACAAGGAAATACTAAAAATTCCGTCACGCAGGAGCTGCATATACCATGAGAATTCCTCAGCAAATATCTAACTATTAACAAGAATATAAAATTCAAATTAGGTATGGATTGCTGTATGCCTGTTCGACAAACTCAAAGCTAATTAATTAAACTAACTAATTAAAAACAAATAAATTTGTGGTGAAACTACTCTTCTTTTCTAAATAAAGAGGAACAAAATTAGAATTCTTGCATTTTATAAGTATTACAAAAGAGAAACCACATTTTTAGAAGTATTATTATTGAGATTTAACCACAAAAAGTAAGTTATGCTATTAATTGAATTAAATATATGCTCTCTGATACATAAAGTTATATTGTGAGGGCATTTTTAAACATTTTTAAGTATAACCATGTTTATGAACTGAGCCCTTGTTTTCTCTTTACATTCACTAAAGTCTGTGGTGCCTCAGTAGTAAAAACAGGCGTTAAACACTATTCAAAAATATTCACTAAAATAAAGAGAAACAACAGAAAGTTTCGAGTTACATTGTGTATTTAGATGATGTTCATATGTTTCAATAAAACAAAAACATGTTTCTATTTAAAAACAATTGCAGTGTAGTAAGAAAATTTACATAATCAACAATAAACAACCGAAAGCGGCTTTAAAATTTCATTTAAATTTTATTGCAGTAAAATAGTAGTTATTTAGACTGACATATTCTGAAATGAAAAAAATATTAAATGTTGACCATGTGTTTTAAAAATATAAAAATAAAATAGGATTTTGTAGTAATAAACACATTTCTGTCATTTTAGTTTCAGTATTCCAGAACTATAAATTGGGGAGGTTTTTCTTTCTTTTTCTATCCCTCTCTTTTTAATATGAACTTGTCTTTTGTTTTTAAAACCAGATATATGATAAAGTTAGGAGCTCTAGAATAAAATCGGCTGTATGATAGAAATGAAATAACATATAATGTTTCCAAAGTTGATTTCGACTATACACTAAGCTGTAATGTCCATGTGGTGGGCTGCTAAATGTTCTTTCAAATGCTGCTCAGTTCTCAGAGCTTGATTGGAATGAAAACTCTTTGATGAAGGTTTTCATTCTGGGTGAGCCTAGAATGGAATGCGATGCGATCCAAATAGCAGGAAATTTTAGAAAATTCACAAAATTGAGAAGTTAACTTCTTCATTACCACATTCACCTAGCAATCCACTGGAATGTTTAATTTCTTATATGGTTTAGTTGCGGAGGCTTTTTAATCTCTCTGGTCATCAGCGTCCCATTAAATTCTGGGAGTGAAACGGTCGGTAAATGCTCAAAAGCCTCTTCTTTCTATCTTGAAGTTCTTTTACAGGCCGTAAATTTACGACTCTGGAACCGCGACTTTACTTCCCTTCCAAAGGGAGCCATACTTAGGATTTTTACGCCCGAAAAATCCATCGATCCTGACCGGGATTTCCACGGGAAGAGATTGTACGCTGAAGCACTTCAGTGCCTTCCGTTGCACGTATTGAAAATGTACACCTTGCAATGAAAATGTACACAAATGGGACTTCATATTAATTCTTATTTAATCTAACCTCCGTTTCGAACTTAAAAATTTGACTGTGGGAAGAAAATTGGAACGAATTAGGCTGTGATCGAAGCCATTAATGACTATTTTGCACAGTTTAAGAAAACCTGGAGGAAACAAATTGGAAACTCGATGGAGATTGTTGAACATAATGTTGGTATTTATAAAAAATTGTTTAATTTGTTTATTTTTAATTAATGAATTATTTTTTACAAATATTTAAAGACCCTTGAATTACAGTTACAGGAACTTTGCCATATTGCTTTCAATATGATATTAGTATAAAAGATATGAACATAATCAAATTTAGGAAATGAAAGTAGTAGTAAGCAGTAACTATTCAGTGATCTTACCTGTAACTACTAGGATGGGATATGAAGTTTAGGTTTTAAAAATGCGTTTTTTGTTTGTTTGTTCCCCCCCCCCATCTGCTTACAGACCACGCATCAATTATTGGAAACCAACTCCTATGCTGTGCTCCTTTTCATTGCAAAATTGCTTAGTGTTCTCAATAGTCTGAATCGTTGATTAAAGCTATCGTAAGCTTCCTTTTTCAAATAGCTCGTGTTTATACAGAAAGACATTCATGCATTCTTCCCATTTAAAAAAAAAACACTCCAGTTCAGCACCATCAAAACAATTTTAGCTCTTCTTTCAGCATTCTTTTGTTTACTAAACATTCTTTCAGTTTCCATAGATACTTTGATGACTTTCAGATGCTCAATTAGTCTTTCTAAAGCCGTTAATAAACAAATGAAATGCGTTATTTTATAGCCCACTCGAGGATATTTGAAAAACACTCGGAATGAAGCACAAAATAAAAGCTGATTCTTTTAAAACGGTTCTTATTTCTCAACATAGTCTTCCTCAACTAATGAATTTTGTCCCGTGATGTTCTAAAGCCAAATCCCTTCAAGGAAGTTAGATTTCTCCAGACCTGCAACATACTCTTCAATTGATAAATTAAGTTCTTCATTGGATTAAATATAATTTTGCACCAATAAATTTTCTTTTGAGAAGATATGAAGTCCGATGAAACCAAAACTGGTGATCTAGGAGGATGCGGCACCAATAATAGCTCAGATCACTGGTTTTGTGCCATTGCAAAGATACGTTTTGAGGACGAATTGTCTTTATGCAATCACTTTGATAATTCCGATGTTTTCTGGCATATGTGTCATGACAGTGTCATGTCAAGGCCAAATTGATTTTTTCAAATAGAATGGTGTACTTTTTCTGGGAATGAAAACATATTTAATTATCAGTGTAAAAATTCTACTACATCTCTCAGCTATGGGTGATATGTTATGTGACATTGGACAAATAAGACAGTAAATGCTTTTCACTCACTTTCACTTATCTTTTGTTTTGTTGTTGCTATGAAGGAAACTCATTTGTTTATATGCAGATGCTCGTTTGTTGACATCGGTACACAAACAAGAGCTCATCATTGCCAATTCAAACCTGAAAGGAATTTATTCTTAGCCAGTTCCACTTCGTTTTTCAATCATGAATGTTCGATACACGATCAACGAGAGGATCGATATGATTTACATTTATGGCAAAGCTCATAAGAACGCTAGAGCAGCTTGCAACTAACACGGAGACAAGATATCCTGAAAGGAGGCAGTCATCTGTTAGAAATTTTCAAAGACTTACGAACTTACTCTCCGAAACGGGAGAGTACCAAGAAAACACCATCGAATGAGATGTTCTACTGGGGAACATTTTTAAGTTACTGTTTTAGCTGCAGTTGCCGCTAATATTCACCATGAAGCCCTTTATGGGGATGATTTTCCGAAGCGTGTTGAATTTTGCCAACAGTCTACTTCAAATTCAAAGCTGTAACTTTTCCAACACGTAAATTGATGGCAGTAAAGTGAAAGTGAGTGAAAAACATTTGCTGTCTCATTTGTCCAAGATCGCCCCTAACTGATAGATGTACTAAAACTTTTATGCTGAAAATTGAATGTTCTTTCCAATCCCGGAAAAGTAAATATACCATTTCATTTGTTTAAAAAAAAAATCAATTTGACCTTCAAATGACAATGAGAATGGGGTTTCAAGGACGAGTTGAGGCCGCTATCTATGTCCCCCTAGGAGCACTTCAGATTTTGTCTGAAGCATTCTTTGACTTTGCCCTTCGTTTTGGAGGAAAATGGCCACGACACTATAAATGCTGCACCCTGTGTATTCTCCATATATGACGAGTTTCATCAGTTAGTTTTATAATTTTCAACGCTTGACATGAACTTTTGTGTAAGATAATGCAACATACTTTAGTGATATATGAGTATATGTGGCATTATGAACTCGTTGCAGACATTGATTAATCATAAAACAATAAAGGGAAGAAGAGGATTCTAATCGATAAATAACGCGCTGACAAAATGATAGCATTAAACTATAATCATAAAGAAAGATGTTGATAGGTTGACAGCTACGTGCGCTATCAGAACCACGTCCGGTTTCTTTACTTCTAGGGTACAGACGTCAGTATAGGTTAATTAAAGGATAGCTACGCAATTTGTCATCCTAATCACCACTTAGACTGCCTACGCATGTGCCAACCTGCTGTTTAAACCTTGAGGGCGATCCCTCAATTGATTCTGAGGAGATGGCCATGAATAAACATCGGCATTGTTGGTTAACGCAAGGCGGTTCCTTCGGAACGTGGGTATAAAATGTGGAATGCGGCGATATTTTTGTTCAGAGCGCGTTACAGTCGCTGTACAAGTAGATACTATTGAGTCGCTTGTTCCGAAAACACTTTCAGTTAAATGATTGAATATCCTGGATTGAACAAAGGTTAATAATTAATATGAAGAACTTCATAGTTCTTAGAGTTCATCATTTTAAGCGCAGAAAGGCTCAATTAATCCAGGGGTGACCAAAGTCGAGGTCAGCTAGTGTTTGCACCCGGAAATGTTTCATTTCTACGTCGCGGACTGTAATTCTTAATCGTAATAAAATTATGCCTTCGATCAATAATGTACTGAAATCCTTTGTTTGATTTTCAACATCTCAGGTCATGAGCGTCCCATTCAATTCAGGGCGTGAAACGGTCGGTAAATTTTCCTCAGAGGCCTCTTCTTTTAGGTTTGAGGTTCTTTGTAAATCTACGACATGGGATCCGTGACTTTCTTCCCTTCCGAAGGAAGTCACCCATACTTGGGATTTTTATGCCCGAAAAAAAAATCCATCGACCCTGGACTGAGTCCACGATCTTGGGTTTACGAGGCAAGTATGGTTACCTCTAGACCACCAGGACCGACTGAGATCCTTCGCTGCTGTGCTTTGCAGGCATAGTATAACTCCGAGATAAATGCAAAAGGCATGGAGAATTTCGTTTCAAAGTAAAATACATTCTTTCAAGAGCGTTCATTTCATAAACACTTTAATACGTAAAAAAACTCATCACGCAGGAGATGCATAAATTGCGCGAATTCATCGGCAAGTCGAATTTGTGAAGGTTATTAAAGAGCACTAGAGCAGAGAAATTACATATTGAGTTTACAGAAATTGGGAGGAAGCAGTGACTTGTGTGTCTATATCAGGAAATAATTATAATTGTTGATGCCGTTAGAGCCCTTTTTAAATTTTGGTTTTCAGTTATAACCCCATCCTAATGATCCCATTTCTTTGACTTTCAGAAAATATTTTTATTTTTTTATTTAAATTATATATAGAGTTTCGTTGCAAAAAACAAATATTTGTGCCGCATGAGCCATTTTTATCGTTATTTTCATAAACTACTTTTATTGTTTTATTTTTAATTCATCATATCGAGTTTCGTTTGAGAGAGAAAAAAAAACTAAAATTGCGACCACTACAGCAATATTTATATTTTCGCTTAGGTTAACCTCCACTCCCAATGGTCAGTTTTGCTGGTTAACGAATCGCTTGTTCATTGATCGTTGTATGCCGAGTATCGTTAAGAAAAAATAAAATTTGCGGCTGCTTGAGTGCTAACGGACGAAATGAAATCATAAATGACGAGAAGCAGGAATACAGGTTGCGTTTCTTTTACATTGAATGCAACTTTTTCAAATTTTATTCTAAAATGAAAGAAAAACATACGGGTTAAAGTTCAGTAAGGAACTTCAAGGACACACTTTCACTTAGTGACACAAACAAGGAGTGGCACTGATCCTCCGAAAGCCAGAGCCTACAATGCCAAGATGAACAATAACACTACTTAAGTGAAAGAATTCGGGAAGAAATCTGCGAGGGGATCATCTTTTTATTTAAACGTTATCAGGGGCCCTATGTTTTGTTTGCTGAATATTTCTTTCATAAATAAAATTGTAAACCTTCTGTACCCAATGTTCTATCTATTCTGAAGACTGGAATTTAATTTTCTGTCTTAAATAAACTCTCATTACTATAATATTGTAACGTTAATAACAAAATAAATTGAACAGGCAAAAATTATACACAGTTTCAAATATGTTTATTTTATACATAATCAATAAATCAATAAAACTACTTTGATTGTGTTTTCTTTATAAAAAGAGTGTAAGTGGAAAGGATCATGGTATCTCAAAGTGCAGGAAATTTTGCAACAGATAGGTATAGGAAACTTGTGGATAAATAAGGAATGTCAAAACAGAGAATTCTGGGGAAAATAAGCCTAAGATTGAAAGATATATAAAGACAAGAGATATTTGGCAGTATGAGAGAAAAGAGTTCATTGAGACTTTATAGAGAAATGAAAATAATATGGGGTATGGGAAAATATATAGAACAATGTAACAAGGCAGATCGAGAAGGTTTTGCATGTGGAGTTAAGAATTTAAACGGGATAAGATATGATAAAGATGTATAAAAATGTCGTGTGTGTGGAGAAATGAATACAGAGTTTCATTGTTTATTATACTGTTATATTGTTTATTATGGAGAGAGAACAGGCATAGCAACCAAAATGGAAGAATTTAGATGGGAAAATATTAATTATAAACTGTAAAAAGAGAGAGAATATAAAAATGATAGGGAAACTATTTGGGCAAAGTTAGAGAGAAATGGATTTGAATGATTAAAAGCAAGAGAGGGAAATGTAACGTTAAAAGTGCAACAGGTCAGATAAGTATAAACAAGGATAGAATAATACAGCAATGTGGGTCACCAATACACTAACAACCGGACTTGGGTGTATTGGGATCATAATGTAAGCAAATAACTAGAAAAAATTATCTAGAGGAAATAAGTAATATTAGTATTTTATTTTTAGATTTTATTTTGTAATGAATTGATAAAGCATTTATGTAGTTTGTTGGGATATATTTTCCATAAATCTCATAAGAAGGTTAAATATTTAACTATGTTAGAGAGCAAAATTATAAGGAACTATAATATTGAATCCAAATATCAGTTTTTTTCGTTTCCCTGTAAAATTTGGAAATAATAATATATACTATTTCTGCATAGTATGCTTCACATGAAGTAAAGATAGATACTCGTACAGTAGACAATTTAAGGTGAATTTCCGCATACAGTAATTGTCTATTGAGAGTAACTGACCCTATTTACTAGACGCTCTGTCCACAGTGGGAGTAAATGCCGCGCGAGTGGTCGATACTTGTATGGCTCGCATTTATTTTAAATATGTCTAACGGACTGTACATTGGGAAAAGAACTTCCTCACGCTCTCAATGAGGCTTGTGCAACAAGCTATTGAATTGCTGGTACATAAAGAAGCACGCAGATGTGATTACAACGGAAGAATCAACTGCACTGTGAAAACTTAGATGCAGTTGTCTGTTGTATAAAAGGTAAACTTGTTAGCTAATTAGACAAGGAAACATACCAACACAAGAGACAAAGTGCGGTGCATAAAAACAACTTGCTAACACTATGCAGCACGTGAAACCATTTTAATTGGTTTGAGAGCTGAGTAAGCTGTTAGGACGGGAATCGGGTCGAGAGGCTTGGTCAAATGGACTTGGGTCGTAAATGTCACGTTGCTCTGGACAGGCAATGTGTCACTTCACCGGGTGGCCCACCGAAGGATGGTGTGCGCCAAGATTCACTACGGGGATCTTTCGCAAACGAAAATATCTGCAGACGTCTTGAGATAACTGATCCAGAAGGAGCAGATTACAGTTGTTTACAACTTGGGGTATTTTTTCCAGTCTTTCAGAATTAAATTGCATTATAAAATTGTTAAAGATTAAATAATTGAGTAGGCAGGAGCTTAAATTTGTGTCAAAGGTAATTTTTATTTATTTTTCCACAGTTTGATATTTAAAACTGGGCTACATCAAATGCTGAGAAAATAAATTCGTCTCTTGAATTAAGTCAGGGGTGACCACAACGAGCCACCGCCTTTTGATGACCCAGTAGCTAAAACGGGCGTTAAACACTATTAAAAAAATACACCGAGCCAAATCCGAGTAGTACTATGCCCGCAAAAGCACAGCAGCGAAGGATCTCAATGCATAATCGATCTATGATGTTAAGTTATAACGACTCTGAATTGCTGTCCACCATTAAGGGCCAGTTGCATAAAAATCGCTAACTGTGGTTCAGTTTTAGTCGAAGTTGTAAGCCCGTTCTTGAGAGGTTTCTTGATGCACGTAAGGGTTAGCAGGTAATGGCAACAGTATGCCAATAACACGCCTTGTAGACATTCTTCTGCTTCAAACTAGACATGAATTTACAAAAACGTTATTGCCATGTGCCGATCCAGGCATCTGGCGACAATATTTTGAAAACGAGTTTTGAATTGTGGATAACTTGGACATTTAGCGAAAACCAACCATGTCGGTTTCAGCTTTACTACCAGCAGGAATGTGTGCACAATCTATTCACCTAGAACTCAGGAAAAATTCCATATATCACAAAATCCTCGCATTACTCGATTTATTTCATCCTCGTGAGTAGCCATCTTGATGAACTGGGTTCTTAAACTTGCAATATCTCTTACTACTCTGTGTATGGTTCTTCTTGCAGATCCTTTATTCACTTTAAATATACCCCCCCTGTAAACTACCGCTTGCAAACGCAGTGTGAGTAGAAAGCATGATTTCGTTTAGTTCGTGTTCTTAGCTGTGGTTGTAGTTCCTCCATATTCGAAATGTCGTGTTTTTCGTCGAGCTCAATGATGGGATTCCTTCTGTGCTGAAATACACGAGGCGCCCGTTGAAATTCAAAATCTTCGTTTTCGGATGAACCATCAAAGTAATCTGAACTCTTAAAGTAACATAACCTACAAACACATCCTCACGAGTAGCTTATAACTCACAGCAATACATTTAGCGAAACATTCATACATATTCTTCTATAATTAAAAATACTAACTCGTAATTTCACTTTCCTTTCTTTTAAAGATCAATATAATTAATTGTGTAACTTCGCTAATCAAGGTCCGCCTAGATTAACCTTAAAAAATTTGCTGATTAAGTTTAATCTTAGATCAAAGTGAATGATCCAGCATTAACTTTTATGCAACCAAAATATTAAATTCAGCTTGTTAACTAAACTTTAGTTTTAGCACTTAACTCCGATTAACTATTTATGCAACCTGCCCTTAAAAATGAAGCCACGTGGGTTGCAAACTTTTAGTTTAGCTCGGCGTTGCCCATGCATGTATTAAGTCATCTGTACCAGTTCACGAGCAAGCACAAAGGCATTCTTGGCAAACGAGTGTTGAAACTTCGACGTGATCTCATTGTCATCAAGCGGTTTAATGGGTAAAAATTTGGGGAAGAAACCAAGTGCATAGATTGTGGGTGGTTTTTATATGCTTGATTTTAAATACAAAGAATGTATGGAAGAGAATGTCAAGCACTAAGAATGGTATTTCATATATTAATAGAAATTACCAATCAAAATAATGTATTCTTAATTTAAACTCAAAATGCACAAATCGTTAATTTTATTTTTGCACATTACAGCTGATATAAATAGCTCAAAATAATCACTGTCTTATCAAAAAGTGTTTATTCTACAAAACTCTTACCTTTCCTTGCATAAACCCCGATGGAAGAATTCGTTAAAAAAAAATAAAACAAAACAGCTGCAATAACAAGAGTACATCAGGTCAAAAGCCTACACACAACTAAATTCAAAACTATGGTGCAAGACAATGAAAAGATAAATGCAAAGAAAAGTGTATATACAACACCTAGTTAATCAGTTACCTAGATCACTGACCTCAATCAGAGAAAATGAATCTGACTCCAAATTACCAAATTTCTAAGAATAAATTTGTGGGTAAGCCTTACTGGAGGATATCGTCGCAGAACGATGGTACACGAATTCCCAACCAGCCAGAACAAGCCTGAACAAGGACAAGTCCGGAGTCCAAACGTAGTTACTTATATCAAAGACGAGAGACGAACCACGTGTTGACAAGTAGAGCGATAAGAAGTAGGAAAGCAAGCGGTAAGAGAAGGCTGGAAGATCTTGAAAATTTGAGAGGAAGGCAAGATTCCTAGCGGAGCAAGAGGGTACACAAACTTAAACAATCGACGAATGCCTACATCTGCTACAATCCTGAGCGCTTTTTGAAAGAGATTGAGTTAGAAACACATAACCTTAAAAGTATATTGAAGTGAATTTATTAATAACATCCTTCGTGTAATCCCTGACAATTGAGCGTTAATCAGGCAGATAACTTTAGGAAACTACTTCATATGCTTGGCTTGGCGTGAAGTGGATCATTTCTCTAGTTGGAGCAAACGAAAATGTCTAAAATAATGTGTACAGTGCGCTGTGACCCATAACAAAATGGAAGCACTGGAAAGCACAGAATTTCTTTCACAATCCAAATGTTTGTACCGTACCATGCAATTGTAACCATGACAAGGCGATGTGAAGGTCATTGGGTTTTTATATTTTAAAGAGAATTTATCGAATTACATGGGCTGCTCTTTAGTTCATATTTCTCTTTTCGCGACGGTAGATCTTCATTGTTTTCTTTTCATCAACTGCAGCCTTGAGCTTTATTTGTCCAACGTATTAATGCAGCATTTACAACCATACATTTCAGTCCTTTAACAATACAAAAAAAAAGTCAGTCAAGCAGGAGCTGCGTAAACTAAGTGAATTCCACAGCAAGTTGAACTAGTAAAGGTATTATAGAGCGCTGGAGCAGAAAAATTGCTGCCCCTAGACCGTTTTTTTTTTTTTTTTAATTTTAATTTCGGTTTTTATTCCATTCACAATGATACGATTTTCTTGATTTTCAGAAACTATTTTTCATATTTTATTTAAATGGAATATACCCAGTTTAGTTGCGAAAAAACAAAAATTTGTCCCGCTAACGATATTTAAATGCTTGATTTCAGGTAAACTCTAATAGTCCGATTTCACTGATTATGAAAAACATTTTTTTTTTATTTTATTTCAATAACAAGTTTCGTTGAGAAAAAATTAAAAAGTATGGGCGCTAGCAGTTTTTAAATTTTCGTTTTAGGTTAATCCCTGCTCTTTAAATTTTGGTTTTCCGGTATACCTCCACCCATAATATTCCGATTTATCCAATTTTCATAAAGTATTTTTTTTTATTTTATTTAAATCGTATATACAGAGTTCGTTTCGAAAAAAAAACTAATATTGATGCCGCTAGATCGGTTTTTTTAAATGTTGGGTTTCCGATAAATCCTCACCCCTAATAGTCTAATTTTGCTCATTTTCGGAATCTATTTTACTTACTTTGTTTCAGTAGCATAAACCGATTTTGGCTGGAAAAAAATTGCGGCCGCTAGAGCGATTTTAACATTTTCGCAGGTTAACCCCCATCACCCATAGCCCAATTTGCTGGTTAACGAAATCGATGAATCATTTGTTAACTGATCTTTATATGCTGAGCTTCATTGAAAAAAATAAAAAACTGCGATCATTAGAGCCTTAACAGACACACACATATATATAAAAATCCTTCTCCTTTTATCATTTCATCTCATGTATTATCAGTCTACCGACTGCAGGGCCTCAGTAGTAAAAACGGACTATTCAAAATACACATACACACACTCGTGAGTGTGAAAATCGCTTTGGATTAACCATCATTCCTAATGGACCAATTTTTCTGTTTTTGAACTAGATAAATTGTTCGTTAATTAACCGTTAAATGCCGAGCTTCGCTGAGAAAAACAAAAATTGCGGCCGTTACAGCGTTAACAGACACACATTTATATAAATATGTGCATCGCTTTTCCCACTCCTGTTGGTCCAATTGTGCTGGTTTTTAACTCGATGAATTGTTTCTTAATTAATAGCTATATGCCGAGTTTCGTTGACCCTTACTTACAGCCTTAAGGGCATTCTGTAGGCCAAAAATCGGGGGGGGGGCAATCAGGTTGCTTTTATTTTAGTCATTTATAATAATTCTGACTTTCATCTTTAAAAATGATTCGTCATATATGTCTCTATGTCATTTCTAAGTGTGTTTAATTATTTATTTTAATATAATAATTAAATATATTGTTGGTGAGCGTGTCCCTCTTGCAGCTGTCAATATCAAATGTTTATTTCATTTCCAAATCCTGCGTTTGAAACAAGGAATTATTGTTGTGTGCATTATTTAACTGTTGTGGTTAGCCTGGATATGTGGATATCGTTTGTTTTTTGTTAATAAGCGTGGGAAATCGCATGTTTAAGGGGACCCGGTATGCCCTGTAGTAGCAATATTAAATGTTTAAAATATAGTTTTCTTTTCTTTTTTTAGTACCTATTGTAAGTAGAACATTAACTTATGACACAGTTGTGTATATTGGTTTCACTTTAACATGGGCCTTTTTGATAAACCAATTTTTAATTTTTCAAAAAAAAAATCTTTGTATCCATATATTTTGTTCACATATTTTTGTGAAATTATTATTATTATTATTATTATTATTATTATTATTATTATTATTATTATTATTATTATTATTACTGTTTTTGGTACCAGAAGAACAATACCTGTAATTTTGAAAGTTCTAGGTTAAGTAGAAACTGAGGAAAAGAAAAGTTTGTAAGGGAGAAGAACAAACAGAAAGGTACTGAAAAGAGACTTCTAACTTCGCATCCATTTTATTGTAAAGTGACAATTTTTTTCTTAAAATGTTTTCTTTTCCTCAGCTTCTACTTGACCTTCAGCTTTCAA
This sequence comes from Metallyticus violacea, assembly GCA_030762175.1. Lineage (NCBI taxonomy): Eukaryota > Metazoa > Arthropoda > Insecta > Mantodea > Metallyticidae > Metallyticus > Metallyticus violacea. The sequence goes on from CM060834.1 coordinate 23,572,301, forward strand.
ATTTTCAGGAATTTTCTTCTGGTACCTCTGCATAGCTTAATATAGTTATTTAAAAAAAAACATTAAAATATGGGTTATTATGTATGTACAAAAATATTAAAAACATGAAAACTCTACTCCCAATAGATTCTAATAAAAAGAAAACTAAATTTTTAATAATTTAACATTACTAGGATAGGGCATACTGGATCCCCTTCAGGTCACCATGAAGTGTAAATCAAGCAGGATACATTTTACACTGCATCTCTGAACGTTTTAAAGCTATCAATGTGAATTTTGTTATTAAGATATTAAGAAATCTTAAAGACGTTCTGTAAAGTTTAATTTTCTAATGCACATAAAAAGTTTTTCAAAGATTTTAAACTAAATAAAATATTGTTAAAAAACTGAAAACACTGTGACATAATCATGCATTTTTGTTATAAACTATTTATTAGTGGAATTGGAATGAATTTTACTTAAACTGCTATAATATATCTAAGCTAGTTGCTTGAAAAGTAATTAATTTGCAAATTTTGAAAAAAAATACAATTATTTTTAATTTTTATTGGTATTGATTTTTATCAAATAATGGTGATATTTAAATATTTCTAGTTACCAGGCATTTGCATGCATTATGTCTGTGCAAATTTTCAACAATACTGGTGCAGTCAATCCTGAGAAAAATGCACATTTATGTCAAAAAATTTAAGTTATTGAGAAATAAGATTTGTTTTTGTTTAAAAAAACTTTTTAAGTGCATTAGAAAATTAAAATTTACAGATCATATATATATATATAAATTTCTGAGATACAGTGCAAAATTTACCAGATTTATACTACCTGGTTACGTTAATGGACCCTTCGCCTTTGCTAATTGCATTATGGCCTGATTTAACCGCCATGAAGAATGTAAAATGTTTAAAAAGTATGTAATACATATAAAATGTGTATCCGCTTAAATAGATTAATAATCACCACGTTCGGTATGAAATTTAAATCTAACAATTGTTATAAAAGCCTATCGCACTTTACAAATCTAATGAGCCGCCACTGAATCAAAACCTCATGATTGTAAACTGTAGATACTCAAGACGTTTCGAAAACAGTTCAGTAGCAACGTAAGGTTCGGAAACCGCTAAAGCGCTTGACAAAAAAGAGAAGGAAGATAAGGCCGGTAGACACGTGATGTCTATTGCCGACCGTCATCTGACACTGGCCGCTCAGCTTATGTATCATCATCTTGTGTTAATGTTAGGTATTCTCTTTCCGCTGTCATTTTCAGCCCACTTCGCTCCAGGCCCTGCTGCATCCAGCTTCACATTTATAATTGGGATAAGATGATCTTAGGACATCGCCTTAGCAAAATTATTTCTCATTTTATCGTTGTTAGGTGTTCTTTTCGGTCACTGGCTTCTAGTTCAACGCATAAATTTAGTTTACTCCAAAAAGTTTAAAAATTGTATATGCTTTATTGTGATACAGAGTGATTTATATAGAACTAACATGTTTCTTTATTTATTCGGCTAGAAATTCACCCAATGTCCAGAGTTTAACGTCAAATTAAGCGAAATAGTCGGGAGTTATGATTCCCTGTCATGAGATGTGCAGATGTTTACTACTTACTTTTTATTGTTGGCTTTTATGTTTGGCACCCGTTTTCGATATTTTGTTCTATGATCGAGAACACATCATCAATGACAGTTCGCTGTAATTTATAACGTAAAAACGAGTGGAACGGTGCTCAAGAAATGAGCAAAGAAATGCGTTCCTGCTACGCTGGAAAGAATATTTATAAATGCAGCTCTTTTGTTATCAAAAGAACGGCAAAGCTACCCCTTGAATCTGCGATAATGCACATACTGGACAATAGAGAGCTTACAATGCCTATACATGCGGTAGAAACGATGCGGGCTGCCGGGAGAACACCAGAAAAAGGAATTGGAGTGGGTTCCTCAGCACGATCCAGGGAGTTTCTAATATGAAGCCAGAATGTAGTGACGAAGCAAGTTATGATGGAGGTGTTAGCACAAGCCGTTCTTTTCAAACCTGTTTGCTGCCGTGACGCAAGCATTGGGCCTAAAGCACATAGTGCATTTTGAACCAGATTAACACGCAAGATGTTGTAATGACATGGTCATCAACTAGTAACTTCCCAGAGCCTACAACAGTGGGTTCCTCGTTCCTGAATAATTGGTCACCATCTAACCAATTTTACCTCAAACGTTTCGAAGGGACGAATTAGCTTAAGAGTTTTGCAGGTAGCATTCAGAAAACCATTAGATCCATGGTTATATCGGCTGGTATTTTATTTCACTGTTTCCTGGTTCTAGATAGGCCTTCTTCGAAAATGATCACTGTAAGGTACTAGGATAATTCCGCAATATTTAGCGGCAGCATTTTACAAAGGCTCATAATTGCAGCACGTGCACAGATGTTAATAATTATTAAAATATCTTTCTTGAATAAAAAAATAAATAAAATCAAGAGGAAATTAGAACGTCGAAGTTACAAATTGATATGCTACAACTCCCAAGATGCAGCTCGCCTGACTCACGGTTGTTTAAACAAGGCAAGGCGCAAGCAGTTTGCGCTTGTTATCATGGTTGACACTAATGAATGTCGCTGTTTCTACGAGATATATTATGTAAAGCATAAACCGAGCAAGCCTTAACTAGAGGCGATTGATTTTTTTTTTTTATTTAAGGACGCTCTTTAACATCTCAGGTCATCAGCGTCCCATTCAACTCAGGGCGTGAAACGGCCGACAAATTTTGCTCAGAGGCCTCTCTTTCAGGCTTGAGGTTCTTTTTCGTGCCGTAAATGTACGACACGGGACCCACGGCTTTACTTCCCTTCCGAAGGAAGCCATACTTAGGATGTTTACGCCCGAAAAAATCCATCGGTCCTGGCCGGGTTCGAACCCGCGATCTTGGGTGTAGGAGGCAAGTATGGTAACTACTACACCACCAGGACCGACAACTAGAGGCGAGAAAACAATTATTTTGAACGTGTTTTTCAAAGTTCTGCGAAAAGTATCGGGGATACGCAATATAGGAGGTAAACTAACCTCAGAAATTACCGGTCTCTTGTCATTACGTCGCTTGTATTTGCCACGTTTTTCTGACAATCAGAAGTGTTCTTGGCGCGAATTGCGGAAGGATACATTGTTTGTTTATTGACTTTAGCATCACTCTAAGAGTGAATGATAATAAATAACTAGGATACGATGTTCTTATGTTTGTTTTCATTTTGTTTAGTTTTACATGATCGCGTTTATTGGAATATTTTTTATAAATTAAACATTTATCAGGCAAAGGTATGCCATCGAAACCCTAATATTAATTATTGCAGAATCTAAGCACTCGGAAATATTTAAGTGGGCTAAAGTTAACTAAATCACTAATTGGTGATGGTTGGCGATTATATTGGCACTACCCTTCTTGTGAATTAAAGCCTGCGATAGTTTTCTGATTGTGGCAATAATATAAATTCTGGTATTGAATCGAATTGCTTTGAATAATTCAAATCAAATAACCGCAGAAGTCCCCTGATCATAATTTTTAAGCACTAAAAAAGCTTAAAGATTACTGAAAAGTGTTCTACCAAATAACAATTAATAGTTCATTTATTATTATTATTATTATTATTATTATTATTATTATTTCGCGTTATATTAGGTACGAAATTAAATTAAGAGTGGTATCAAAAATATTACTATTGTAAGGAAGTTAAGTAGACAAAGTAAACGTGATAGTTGAAAGATGTTAAACAAATTGAAAGGGATATCACAGGAACGCAAATGTTTGGATACAACACTTTCAAAAGTTTCAAATCAGATAAGAGATGTAACGTACAAATAAATCCAATATCAATGGAAAAGTGCAAGAATATTATAAGGAACTATTAAACACAGAAGATGAGGAAAAGATAAATATAGAGAATACTATTGTGAACAATGCAATTAAGTTAATGGAAATTGAAGAAGATTAATAAAATAAAGAAATGGGAAAAGTGAGGGAATCAATAACGTCAATATGGAGGTAATAAACTAAAGAATAGAATTCTTAAACTTTTCAATAAATTCTTAATATGCCAGAAGAATGGAAAATCGTCATTATAATAAATATACATAAAAAGGAACACAAGAAAAATGTAAAAACTATAGAGGAATAGCATTGTTATGTACAGCATCAAAATTATTCGCAAATATTATGCGCAACAGATTAAATAAATATATTGAGCCCCTACTATAGGAAGAACAATGTGGGTTCTGATGCAGTTTTCACTATAAAACAAATTATTGACAAAAGAGTAGAATTTAATCTGCCCACATATATATTATTTACTGACTATGACAGAGTAGACAGGAATAAATTGATTCAAATTTTAGAAATTAAACAAATTGATAAAAGTATAATCAACGTATAAAAGCAATTTATAACAATGTGTGGGGGGGTTGAAACAAATAAGAATATCACTCTTATTATTTAGATCCAAATAAATCACTTTATACAGAAACACATATTATTTATTAGTTAAAACAAATACTTTACAAACAAATAAAATACAAACGAATCTAGGGCTAAGACAAGGATGCGGTTTATCGTATTATTTAACATATATTCAGAGCAAATAGTGAAACAATGGAAAATGAGGAACCAAAAAGAAGCAAAAATTAGCAATGAACAATTAAGATGATGAACTTAAAAAATTTTTCCAAAATATATTAGTCGTTGAAGAACAGCACAATATGCAAATCTCCACAGATAAAACTAAAACAGTAGCTTTTGAGGAAAATATATGAAAACAACAAAAATCAGTTATACGGAGGAAGATTATAGAACAAGTGAGACCCTTTAAACATTTAGGCTGTGAAAAAAAAATAACTTAAAGAAAGAGGACTTTGATAAACACGTTCAAAGATATTAATTACATTAACTGAGTGTTAAACAGAAATTTCAGAAAACCAACGAGAAAAGAAGTGATATTACAATTCTAATACTATGAGTATAATCTGGTCAATGTATGGCAGTGACTCATGCATACATAGGTCTTGCAAAGAATTGAAGAACCTCCGCCAAGGGACTCATTCAAGTTTCAAGCTCCGCTCAATTAGTAAACTTAACTCTCAGTTTTCAGTTTGGCAGTGCAAAGCATTAGTTCATCAGAGTCAACTTTAAGCGTCAGTGTTCAAGTTTAATTTCTTCGGCGATACAGTTATACGACGTCAAGTTTCAATCCCTTATTCCCGCGTGTGCGAGATGTCTTCAACGTTCATTCAGAATCTTCTAGTTTACGAACATTCGCAATTTTACTCCGATTCACTTCCTCGGCGAGCAGTCACGTGCTTTACTCATTAAGTAAGCTTAGTCGGCTAAGGCAGTGCACCAGGAGACAAGCTATCCATTTTCGTTACAATGAATTCAGGAACGATCAAATCCAGCAATGCATGATAATTTGCATCATCTCCCTTCCTATCCTTTGTCCCGTAACTACGCGTGCACAAAACAGCGAAATCGGGACCCTGAGATGCTCGGGATTACGAGGTGATCGCGGCAGGCATTTGCAAATCGACGTTCAATCTTTGGACGTTGCGGCCCCCGCGAATTTTCAACTACATTCGCCTTAACAGTAGAGAAACTTATCAAGTTAGAAAATTTAAGAATCACAGAAGCAGAAGCTGTTGTGGGTGAATACAAGTTGAATTAAAGGATGTTAGAAATTTGTGACGCAAACAGAGACAATTTCGAAAAGCTATAACACAGATTAGTGCTCATTATGAAATAAAACTAATACCGTGTGAATCGCATTATTGATAAAAGTAGTGCCAGTAGAAAAGCGACGAAGGCTCAAAAATTGCTGTCTATAGTTGAAAGACATTTGAGACATACTCAGGTACAGTAACTAAACCGATATCACATTTATTCATAATCTCCCTTTTTCCATGTTCTACTGAAGTATGCAGATCTCTCAGTGATATATTGGGTGATTTTTTTTTCCTGCGCGGCACCGCTCCACGCGCAGTTGGTCGCAGGTGATCGATCTCTGCAATTCTCGCTTCGTTCCCACGGTTGAAAGCCGGCCGGGGAACCGGAGGGGAGCTCAGTACGAGACTAACTCTTGGAAAGTGGGTTTGTTCTTGTGTGTTGTATTCGTCAAGCGGCGTAACATAGATCGTTAATTACGTTAATATGGCTCAATTTCAGTATTCTTATTCCCAAAGAATGTTTATTTACGATTCGTACGTGCGTACAGAATCGTCTAATGGTGTGCAGAGATTGTTTCAGGAAAGATTCACTAATATTCAACCTTTAAGTTGAAGTTTGATTCACAGATTAGTAAATAATGTTCATGAAATGGGAAGTTTCTTGATAAAAAGCGTACATACATACAGTACTCACAGAAGAAAGATTTGAGGTTTAATAACATTGGACGTGCTCTGGAACGTTCCCCTTAAAAAAATCGCTTCGTAACTTCATAAGCAAAGCGGGAATCTCTTATTCCTCTGTTCAAATGGTTACAAATCTACTTAAGCTTTAAGTTTATAGAGTTTTATCCTATAAAAGAACTTTAGTACAAGAATTTAAACTGGTGATCCTGCATCCAGGAGTAGATTTTGCGAACAGATTTTGAATAGTATGCATAACGGAGAAATTGACTTTTTTTTTTTGTGAAGTAATTGTCAGGAATAGGTAGGTTCGTGATTTTCCAATGGGACTATGTAGCCGCAATACAGCCCTACTTGCAATTCATGAAATATTCGACAATAGAATCATCACTAACACATGGTCCCCCGATTAAACGCCCTGAGAAGTTTACATCTGAGGGGGACATTAAGGAAGATGTGTACAAGGCAAATCAACACACATTATATGATCTGAAAAATAGCATTCGTAAAGAAAGTTCTTCCATTTCTCAAGAATGAACTGCAGATGTCATTTTATAAACCTAAGCCAGAAATGTATGAAAAATGAAGGGAGGCAGTTTCAACATTTTTCTTGCTTGATAATGGTGAGTAAATGTACCTTTTAAGTGTTTAAGTGTTAGTAATAACTTACGGGACGATTATAGGTGTGGAATTTCTGACTCCCGTTCGCCGGGTATCACCTTGAACCGTCGTTACGTGTGGAGCAGTCCAGTGAAGGAAAAATCACCCTTCCGTTTTCAAGCAACGGAACTGAGCAATCGTTCTGGGGAAACAATCGCATTATTTATCAGTACAGAAATTGCCTACCTGATTCGGTTTAAGCTGAGAAAAATGAGAAATACAATCTTGTTTTGAAATTACATCGATTTTTTTTTTTTTTTTTTTTTTTTGTCAAGTATAGTGCTTATATTTTTGGTGTCAGTTTTGGATTAAATGAAATCTACTAATTTCAAATTTATTTTATGTCCATAGACAAGAAACTGTCGAAAGTATAGCATGTTCAAAAGCATAAATAAAACAGCCGATTGTGTTTCAAAGTAGAAATAAATGCCTTATGTTGGTACAAGATATGAATCGAAAATAATTAATAATTAACTAATTAATTAATCTAGTGCAGAGCTTAAAGTAATCTTTAAACGTTTCATTAAGTACAAGATATCACTTTGATAAATGCCAATAATAAAAAATAATATTTAAAATGCTACTTCACTGCCATTTCTATTTGACAAAACTAAATGGATTTCGAATTAGTTTAAAGTCTTGTTAGTTAAAGTTAAACTTCTGTATTACCGTTTCGGAGTGTTTTCCAGGATCTCTCATGAATGTCTTCTAGTAGCTCTCTCTTTGATTGTGTTGCTGATGCACTTTCTGTTGCGCAGTTGGGTGTGTTTACACTTCACTGTAACAAAATGACTTGGTTACTCTTAATTACCTACATGTTGATTACAATTCTCGCGTCACTAATGAAAACAAAATTTAAAGCTGCTGAGAACTAAAGGGTCCTCATTGGACTCCGCAGTGGGAAATTGCCGATAGGAAGTTGTTGCACAACGGCCTGCCATCTGCCAAGAGAAATTATGCGGCACGGTGGCGACTCACAATGTCATTTTAATGTATTTTTTTACTAGTAGTAAACAGTAATTAATATAGCACAGTGCGATTCATGACACATTCCCCTCATAGCGGAATTTTTCCTATGAGCGAGCCCTTACTCGTTTGCTGCGCCGTGGAGAGGGTAGCAACTCTGCTTGCTTATTTGTTGACCTTACAAACTATCGGGTCATAGCTTAGTTGTTCCCGTGTGTGTGTTGTGTTGTTCGTTTCTCTCACTGTAAATAGTTCCATTAGAGCAATTCACAATGTGTTTCGTCGGTCCTGGTGGTGTAGTGGTTACCATACTTGCTTCCTAAACCCAAGATCGCGGGTTCGATGGATTTTTTTGGGGCGTAAAAATCCTAAGTATGACTTCCTTCGGAAGGGAAGTAAAGCCGTGGGTCCCGTGTCGTACATTTACGGCACGAAAAAGAACCTCAAGCCTGAAAGAGAGGCCTCTGAGCAAAATTTGTCGGCCGTATTGCTAGCTGCACTAGCAATAGGAATTGCACATGATTCCGATTCCCGTTGTCCTGTTCGCACCGTACGGAAAAATTACGTGGACAGTAATTTCATTAAGGTATGCCAGAAATGTGTGACATACAGATGCCACTTCGGTCAACCCCTATAACACAGGCTAGTATTCATCATGAAATAAAATTAATATTGTGTGTATACATATTATTGATCAATTATGTACAAGTAGAAACTAGAGAAGAATTCATTCATCAATGGAAAAGGCAACTTGCCTCTTATGTTATCTATGCCCTTATGAAAAAAGCAATGTTTGTAATAATAAAAAGAAAATATAATTTTGAAGAATAATTTTAAAACTTTGTTCACCAGATAATGTATATGTTGTAAAAGTTCAACTTAACTCTATGTATTTTGCAATAAATAATATAGTTTATGCATTTGTTTTATTTTCCGTAATAAAAACATAAAAATGAACAGTGAAGTAATTTCGAAACTTCCATAATTGTTAAAATGGCATAAATTCCGAACTAACGAAAGTCTTAATGGACACTTTTCGTTAATAATTCCCAAACACTTTAAGAGAAGCAAAGATTAATTTGAACATTCTTCGTTTAAAAAGTACATTAATGAAATATCACATTTTTAACAAACAGCCTATTTAAAACAAATGTGAGCATTGTAAATATATTAAATCTGCCCGGAAAGTATCGAGCAGCACTGAAAAAAAAAAAAAAAAACTTATTAGCGCAATGGGTGTCTTGACATTCTTCAAGATGCTTTCCTGCAAACCTCCTACAATTATTCCGCTTTCACGGTTCAAAACAGTCTGCATAGTTCTCTTTCTGAATTATCATAGCGCGTTTTTCTTTTCTTTCTTTATTTTGAAATCCCCTCTTTTGGAACGACAAAAAAAAAAAATGTAAAAAAAACAGAAGCCTCAAGTAGTCAAATCGACAGTTACACTGAATTAGTTTACTCAACAGTGGCTTATTGCCGGCTGAATAACCCTATAAAATCGTTGTTTTCTTCCTTAACAATTGAAAAATAGTTGATTGTTATCAAATAAATATTTGCCTAGCATAGATACTTGGGAAGAACGATTAATTATTACGTTTATGTATGTGGACTCAAATCGATCTGATTACGCTTACTGGATTGAAAATATGCATATAAACGGGAATTCAAGAGCCAGTTCGACCTCGCTAAAATCTGGACGAAATGGGTTCAATTTTGGTTGAGATGATGTAAATCGGGGTCGTATTGATATCGAATTGGGCATGTATGTTAATGCGCGCTAACGCTAGTCATTTTTATCACAAAAAGTCGATCGTCATTTCATATTTACCCACGAAATACGCATGCATATAGTTTTATTCCTAAGCTTCTGTATCTGTTTTATCTTTCCAAAAATTACTTTTGAAGCAATCATTAATTCTTTGTTTAAATAGGTTATCGGATAAGTACTCCAACATAAAAATAAGGTAAGGCGGATTAACTAACATGAAAATTTACATAGAAATCTTTAACGGGTTTCAAAATACGGACTGGAAAGCATTATGTAAACGGAGATCGTATTGAGTTCGAATTCAATTTAGAAAGTGAATTCAAATCAATTAGAATCCGATATGTAAACGTGGTGAATGTTTTAGCTTCAGCCGATAGTAGTCTAGAGTTAAACAGCAGAGAAACCCTAAGGTCAGATTCCATAAATAGTTAATCGGAGTTTATGCGCTAAAACTATACTTTATTCAAGGTGAACTAGGAAATTCGGTTCTATAAAAGTTAATCCGAGATCATTTCACCTTGATCTAAGATTAAACTTAACTAGCAAATTTTCTAACGTTAATATGGGTACACCTTGATTAGTGAAGTTACACAATTAATTATATTGATCTTTAAAAGAAAAGAAAGTGAAATTATGAGTTAGTATTTTTAATTATAGAAGAATAAGAATGAATATTTCGCTGAATGAATTGCTGTAAGTCATAAGGCCCAGTTCATCAAGATGACTACTCACGAGGATGAAATAAATCGCTAATGAGAGTTTTATGATATATGAAATTTCCCCGGAGTTCTAGGTGGGACTGAGTGTACACGCATCCTTTCTGGTGGTAAAGCAGAAGTTTACAGAAACCGCCATGATTGGTTTTCTCTAAATGTCCAATCCGCAATCCAAAACTCGTTTTCAAAATATTGTCACCAGGTGGCCAGGATCGGCACCTGACAATGATGTTTTTGTGAATTCTAGTTTGAAGCAAGAAAGTTTCTACAAGGCGTGCTATTGGGAAAGAGCGTATATTACTGTTGCTATTGCCTGTTAACATTACGATGCAACAAGAATCCACTCAAGAACATGCTTACAATAGGACCCACAAAACGATAAGATTGTTTTAAAGTTTTGCTGTTCGAGATTTCTATTTTTTTTTTTTTTTTCCATAGTCCATTTTGTTTATATAGTACGTAACAGTAACCGAAACAAAAGAAAATCTAATAGCATAAACAATTTACATTTGATGCAATATTATTATGTTTTTCCCTCAAATTTCCCTCATACTTGGCACTGTCGTCAAACGTATTTCGATGATGTTCAATTAGCACCAAATCATATTCGCATGATATACGATTAGCATTGTACAACATGAACAGGGAACTAACAGGAACTTCAATTAAAACTGAACTGCAGTTAACGATTTTTATGCAACGGCCCCAAGACAGATTTCTTGCAGCTGCGGAAGGGTTTATCAGTGTTACTATTGGACCTTTTTTGACCTGCCGATTATTAATGAGGATATCGTGGCAGTAAAATAGCAAAGTGACGGCTTCGCATGCACTTTGTCTGACTTGAGTTACATTACGTATTAAAAATAACTCCACCTCAGCTTAAAATATTATCAGATGCTTGCGTTTCGTCTAGATGTTCAATAATAATGGTGAGCGTTCAAGTAGCATTAGTATTTTTATTGTGCAAATAAAATACGCTATTATTGTTTTAAAAATAGTTTTAAATGATAGCTTCCAGCAATTAAAACTTATCTTCAAAAACAAAGACTTACATCATCAAATTTTGCAGCATATTAAATGAAGTTCAACGTTTCACTTTAGCCAATCTTTGCTAAAAATTATTTTAAAAAATAAGGCATGATTTTTTTATTATACACTTTAAAAACTTAAATTGTTCCAGCCTAAATGGAAACAAAGCATTATCTAGGAATTAAAGAGTCGAATAGATACAGTTATTTTTCAAATAGACATCTGTAAAAATAAAATATATATGTATATTCTCTTAATTTGCGCACTATAAATTGTCTTCGGGGGCTAATTCTTGCAAAATGCGGAAATGTACAACGATTTCCGTGACGCAACTAAAGTAGGCAACATGAGCTCTTTTCGGCATTTCACAACTGCTTTCAGTTTTTTATTTGCTTCTTAAAAGTAGAAGATTACATGTTACATTCGGTCTGTGTGAGTGTCTGAAGTCAAAATGACGTGAGAGAGATTTCGAAACCTCAAACGAAATAAAAGAAAAGTAAAAATCATGAATGAGAAATAGTGTTGGAGTTTCTATTTCCAATGACAACTTGCTCTTTGCATTCCGCCGTTGCCGACTGTGTTTTTCCTTCCATTTTCTCCATTACACAGCACATATATGGAATCCAACTTCTCCCACGCACGTTTAAGTACAGTCGTGTCACATAAATATGATAACGGTCTCCAAGTGGTTTTTACTTGGAGAACAAGTCAGTAGCAAGACGCGTGCCAAGTTTCACATGCTAAGCTCCAGTGGCGATTTACGTTTCTCTTACACAGTTTCCATTCCTGGCTCATGAAGTTTTCCTGTGGCTTTTTCCTTCCACACAAAAAAAGGGGGGGAAAAAAAGAGGGATGGGTAATTTCAAGCGCTTCTCTCGTTGCATAACTACCATAAGATTTGTTAAAAATATCGCATTGTTTAAATTGAATTATACATTTTATTATAATAGACAATTTTTACTATCACAGATGTATAAATTAATTTGATATTTTTTAAATTGTGTTTACTTTTTGAAAAAAAAGTCATTCATTACAATAATAGCACATATAGCACTTTATTATTCAACACATTTTAGAATTCTAAATTCATAATTTACAGTATTAAATTTGCCGTTTTTAAAAATGTGTCTACTTTCTGAAAAAAATCATACATTATAATTATGGCAAATATAACATTTTATTACACAACACTGGACATTTTGCAATTCTAACTTCATAATTTATAATATTAGAAAATATATTTTATACGTGTGGAAAATTTGCAAATTATTAAGATAAATAGTTTTCATATTTTATTTGTGTTTTTACTATTATGGTTTCACAGTACTACTGTGGACACTGATGAAATGATAAATTGCGAAATTGTTTTATTAAAGAATGATATACCTCTAGGCATTTGCAATTTTTTATTACTGAGGAAAACCAGGTTGGCGATGATGATTTGGTTTATTTACGGGCGCTCTTTAACGTCTCAGGTCATTAGCGTCCCATTCAATTCAGGGAGTGAAATGGACGATAAATTTCGCTCAGAGGTCTCTTCTTTCAGGTTTGAAGGTTCTTTTACGCGCCGTAAATGTACGACACGGGACCCACGGCTTTATGGAAGCCATATTTTCGATTTTAACGCCCGAAAAATGCCGGATTTGAATCCGGGATCTTGGGTTTAGGAGGCAAGTATAGCTACCATTAGACCACCAGGAACGACAGGAAAACCTGGGATAAACCTCAGTCAGCGAGGAAGATTCTGGCGGGAATCGAACTCCAGACCTCGGCCACCCGTTTTTCTTATTCTTCTTCTAGGAAACAACCCCTACTGGGAAGTCCCCAAGCAAAATTGAGAAATTCTATGAATTCATTTATGAATATTTCGTCACTTTGTATTAAATGCGCTATGCCGAATATTAAGCCGCAAATTTAAATATTAATAATGGTTGTCTTTCACAGATTAACGTTATACTAATGTCGAATAACTGCATACATTGTCTTGGCGAGTTGAATTACCCAAGTAATTCTGCTATAAAGAAAGGTGTACGCGTTTCGGCTATAAAGATATACAAAACGTTAAACCACACATTATAACAAAGTCCGTAACACAGGAGCTGCGTAAATTGAGCCAATTCGTCAGCAAGTTGAATAACTTTCCTAATGAATATAAAATACAAATTAGGCCCTAAGTAATTAATGAAATGAAATGAGTTGTGGCATTATTGTGTGGTATTAGGGGAACACAATTAGAATTCTTGCAATCTACAAATACTACAAAAGATATCACTGTTATAGAATTATTATAATTATTCTTGATATTAAACAGAAAACTTAATGGTATACTATTAATTAAATGAAATATATGACCGCTGATAGACAAAGCTATACTGTGTGGGTGTTTTTAAATGTAACCATCTGAGAATTTTATTGGTGTTTAACTCCCCCTTTTTACTGTTGAGGCACCGCAGGCAGGAACTCAGCATGATGTCATTTTTACATTCATTAAAATAGAAAAAAATAACAGAAAGTTTCGACTTATCTTGTGTATTTAAGATGTTCATATATTTCAATAAAATAAAAACATGTTATTATTTAAAAATAATTACAATGTACTAATCAAATATGCAGAATCAACAATATACAATCGAAAGTTACTTAGATTATCATTGGCTTTGAAATTTAATTTAAATGTTATTGTAATAAAAACGTGTAAACATTTTTCGAAGGTTATTACAGAGCGCTCTTATAAACAAATATAATTCTAAATGTAAACCTCCGGTCCTAACAATTGTTTTCACTGATTTTAAGAAACAAATTTTTCTTATTTATTACAAATGCACATATCGAGTAACATTGAGAAAAAACAAACATTGCGACAGCTAGAGCGATATTTAAATTATCGCTTTAGATTAACCCCCACCCCCATTGCCCAATTTTGGTGGTTAATGAATTTGACCAATCGTTTGCTAATTAATGGATATATGCCGAGTTTCGTTGAGAAAAAATGAAAATTTATATATAAATTTTTGTCATTGTTATTTTCAGTGCCTAGTAGGTAGGATCGATGGAAATTTGAAGAAATTTTTCAAAAATATTTTCATGAGTACAATCGCAATGCAGCAGTAACCTGATATATCAAGCATATCTCTGTTCACGTTACAAGGATTTCAAAAGGATTAATTGAAAATTTAACTTTTCAACTTTGCATTCATTTTGTTTTGTGGTCCAAGGTAAAATAATACAGAAAAATTACTTTATAGCTTGAATTGGAGCCCTGACATTTGTACAACCATATGTGGACGTAATACTCGCGTGCTTCATATATAATTTAACGAAATTATTTTTATGATAGATGGAATATAAAAAAATGTTTACATTTCTGTGAAAGAAGAGTGAGAGAGCGCAACCCCCCCCCCCGAATGATCGTTTTTCGTGCTGAAGTTATCAAATATATGTTAATCGACCGCGGTGGTCTAGTGCTAACCATACTTGCTTCGTAGACCCCAGGTCGCGGGTTCATACTTGGCCAGAATAAGGACGTAAAAATCCTAATATGTCCTCCTTCAGAAGGGAAGTAAAGCCGTTCACCATGTTGTAGATTTATTTCAACCCTGAAAGAATAGGCCTCCGAGCAAAATTTATCGACCGTTTCACTCCCAATTGAATGGAAAGCTAATGACCAGTTGTTAAGAACGTCCTTAAATAAACCAAACTAAAACATAAATTAATGTTGAAATTTTATATTAAACATATTTATAAAATGTATGGAATCAGCTTTAATATCAACTTGTTTGAAATGTCTAGTATTCATCATTTTGAGTTTATCACCTGCAAAATGATAAAAGGTTGCTTTCTCACAATCATATATCTCTGTTCAAGGCAATACTAATGATGAAGGTCCCCCACACAGTCAACAAACTGTGTAGCTAAGGAATTTCTCCTTACTCCTCGAGGGGACCCAGATTCGCGTTACTTGTGACGGCACTTCCAATAATCTCTGACGTGTTTCTCCAAACGTTGTGGCGTCTGGTCGGCAATTGTTCAATTGCTGGGTGGCCCGTGTAAGGAGGGCAATGTTTTTGTAGCATCGGAATTTCCTGCATTAGATCGTCCATTATCGCCAGATGCAGGCTCACATTCCATGTGTGTTAGTGCATTACGATATCGTTGCTGCTCTGGAATTGAGTCGACAGTGGCGTAGAGCTCCAACCTATCATGGCGCCCTCTTTCAGAATGCTTTGTTGAAGTAGCACGTGCAACATGGCCTTGGAGAATTAAAATAATTTTTTGCCTTCCGTCAGTAATTTATTGCAATATACCAATGTCATTATCATAGTTTTTGATAAGAGACATTTTGTACCAGTTGTGCAGTCTGTCTTTCATCGTTCTCGGTTACTGCGAGGTTTCTTCTGAATCAAACTCCTCTGTTGGTCGCTTCAGTTTACTTATGCTGTCCTCTCGAAACATGCCGTGAACAAATTAGAACGGATAAGCCTATCTCCAGCATCACTCTAGAAATTCTTCTATGCATGTCCTCAATATGTTAATGGTATCTCTGACTTAGTGCAACCAAATGAAAATTCATGCATTCCCCTTTGAATCGCGTTACGAAAAAAACAGAGCGAAAATAGTAAATATGGAATTAATTAGTTTTGGGGTTAGAAATGGAACTTAAATGTTGGGATAGTAAATATTAATAAGCAAATTCATTTGCCTGTACCTGCGTAACTTTTAACTCCAGTCTTGCCGGTAACCACGCGTCCACCGAAGGTCAATCGATTTCCATTAGTGTATACAAACTCCGAGAGTATCGGATATACATATACAGGGAGTAATAAAAAGGTATGTGAAAACTTTGAGAATTCCTCATATTTACAGGATACAAAAATATAATTTGAACATGGGTCAGGAATTGTTTTATTTTCTTGTTAGAGCCTTGTACCACATAGCAGAATATTAAAACAATAGAATATTGGGAAATGAAAAATCATATGAAATGTTCAAAATGTCCTCCGTTAGCACGATTCGCTCTTTAACATCTCAGGTCATCAGCGTCCCATTCAATTCAGGGCGTGAAACGACCAGTAAATTTTACTCAGCGGCCTGTTCTTTCAGACTTAAGGTTCTTTTTCGTGCCGTAAATGTACGACACGGGACCCAGGCTTTACTTCCCTTCCGAAGGAAGCCATACCTAGGATTTTCACGCCCGAAAAAAAAAACATCGACCCTAGCCGGGAATGAACCCAACGATCTTAGGTTTACGACACTACCAGGATCGATTCCCGTTAGTACAGATACATCCATCAAGCCGTCGCTTGATCAAAGATCATATGAACATCTGCCAACTTCACATTTGAATGATTCATTTTATTGTACTTGAAGCGAGATCCGTAAACATACAGAACTGACACTACGTGCTAGGCGCTACGTCAAGCAATGACGTGGGTAGCATAACAATGGACTTCGTGGCACAGAATGACCACAACAATGGTGAATCTAGGAACTAAGAGCAGTTACAACCCCACTCCATAGGTAAAAGCGAATGTTTACCTATTGTACGTATTAAGCAACTGTTCTGTTGTGGGGTTATTGTCTCAGGGCAGCTATGCTGTAGCTTGTATATCACACCGTGTAAGCGGAATTGTAAACAAATGGCTCTAACAAGGAAATAAAGCATTTCCGTACCCATGTCCATATAACATATTTGCACCTTCTATATACAAGGAATGTTTCCCCAAAGTTTTGACATACCTTTTTATTACGTCCTATATAATATAAAACAAATTATATGGGACTCTGAAACTGCAATGCTGTTGTTTACTTTAATTATATACAGCAAAATAATAAAGTAACGAGGGAAAAAAATGAATATTTAAATGTTGCTACCCAACCTAACAGTTATGTGTCCAGGTAATTAATTGTCAGCTTATGTTGTACTAGTGACACAAAATTGTGTGCCTATATTTTAACAAGGTTGCGCTTTTTTATGCATAAAATTAGCGCGAGGCTTATCGCCGGCTCGAACCTTCCTTCATTCGACGTCTAAGCGATGTTGATAATAATTTGTTAATTAGGAATCTGTGAAGATAGAAACTAATCCCACGTTTACTACCAGTTCGTAATTTTATGCAAATGTTAAAACAGTTTCGGTTTTTTGAAGTATTACTTCAAGGTTTAATCCCGAAATGTCATTCATTGCTCCTTCCATCACTAGATATACCATACCAAATGACAGCTGTTCAAAAGTAGGAAATATAGAACTTGCTGATGCATAAAGCCACACCTGTTGAGTAGATTTCAACATTAGCTAGTCTTAAAAACAAATGCTTAGAATATAGATCTGATTTCTAACAATCTGTGATATGATACGTCAAATAGTACAGTGGCGGATTGGAAAATAAAGGAGACAAACATTAGTTTGAATCCACGTTACGAAGGTATATCTTTAATATAATTAATATATAATTAATATATTCTCTTTTGGACAGAGCTCCAAAAATGCCTGACAACAGATGACTCGTTGCTGCTTTTGAACTAAGGAAAGAAGTCTAGGCATCATCTTGCACTAACCTTATCCACATTTAAATGTTCATAAATAATTCGAAGGACTGTTGTTTTAGATAGGCTCAACATTTCTGTAACTTTGAGCAGCCGATCTTTCATAATTTCTTCTTCCACAAGAGCGATGTTTACAGTAGTGAGCACCTCCAAGAGCCGACCTGCACGCTCTTCCCTACAATGATTTTCCGACCCTTTCGAAAAAATTTGCCCATTCTTTTAGGGTAGAATATGAGGAGGATTCTTCCCCAAAAACACCGTCTAATCCTGTTTAATTTAATTTCGAATAAGTTGTTCTTTTGTGAAGAACATAATAAAAGCTCCATACTCCATTTTGAATATGGCACAATCTTCTACACATAGCCTTCTTTGTGCAACTATATGTGAACAAGTGAACACAGCGGAGCGTAAGTTACAGCTGCAATTATTTACTCCAGTTATGGATTTTGCGAAAGCGATAATTCTTATTGGCCAGGCTGGAAACTTATGGACCTACCCTTAAATTTTTCCTATTTAATCGGAGTGTTTACTCTCTAAAGTATGTCATACTTTTGCCAATTCATGTATAAATAAAGGTTTGTTTTCTAAATTTAAATCCTGTGTTGTTATTTTTGAGACACCCTATATAATAATAAAAAGAGGTTAACAGAGATAGTTCCCCCCCCCCTCGTTTCTTTTGTGTATGTATTTGTGTTGATTGAAGAATGACATAATTGGTGAATACACACACACATATGTATATGCATACCCAATGTAGGATTCCGAATTCTCTTAAAGGACAGTAAAAATAATTTATTCTGTATATATTTTATGAAAATTATACATGTTGCAGTCATGCTAATCGTGTTTATTTTTACTCCTCAAATAATACCTTTAAGATAATTTTATTCGTTTATTTTTCATTTAAACTTACTGTTACTAGTGCTTTCCTCAATTTCTTCCTTTAGAAAACATCTGACTATAATGGATTACCTGACTAGAAGTGTAATGGCGTGTATTGTTTGTTTTCCCCTCCGTTTCATGGCAGGATTTTTCTTCGCCCTATTGCGTTATGCCTCTTCCATGTTTTCCAGTTGGAATGGAACACTGCAATTATATGTTTGTTTTTAGGAGTTACGCAGGACGAGTTGTTTTCGTTGTTCCATATATTTCCCGAGGGTTGGTTCGTTGTGATTTCATATTTGTATGCAAACTGAAATACGGTGCTGTGCGAATTGCTTACTTTGCAGTGTGCACCATCTTACAGCCTGTCGTCGGTGCTGTAACAGTGACATACCTGTGCACTGGGTGTATGTAACAGCCCCCCCCCCCCCCCACGCCGCCCAATGTGTCGCAATACCGAAGCCGCCAGCTCAGGTACCGGAATTCGCAATGAGTCACCGTCCATACACCGCAACACGCTGACCACAAACTGTAAACAATCTACCTTATCAATCAAACTGACACAAAGGCGATCACCGTGACCAGGGGCGTGCACCCCCGCACCAGCGTCCATTATTTACAAAGGCATATCATCTTCTACTGTTATTCTTCTCATTCTCATTCGTTTTTTTTTTTTTCTTTTTTTTTTTTTTTTGTTGGTCTGCCGTTTCGTCTTCCTGCTTTTAACATCATTCTTCATGCATCATTTTTCCATATGTGCAAGGTGATCAATACACAAAGCAACGCCACATAATTCTCGCGTTTTCGGCAACTGCGCTGACAATTACCGGCACGAGTGTCCCTTATTCGCGGAACAACATTTTTCAAAAGTGATTTTATCATGAATTAAAGCGTACATGTTAATAAATGAGATTTGAGATGTTGATAATGACAGAATATGGGGAAAGGAAGTGTGCACAACATGAGTGTATATTGAACAGTAACTGAAAATAATCAAAACCGGGTTATGCTGCGTTTATATATATATATATATATATATATATATATATATATATATACACATATCTTTTCATTTAACACTTAATTGATGCGTTACCTACACAATGCTCTGAAAGTTTACTCAGAGATAGAGAAATGGCAGCTATATTTTTACATAAAGCGCGTATACCACCTGGTTTAAATCTTACATATTGATTGTTTCCCTCCACATTCTCATGTCTAGTTTCATCTGTTTCCATGCATAACGTTACCTTTGATACTTAATATTTATTTTTATCACTTTCACTTGTCTTCTTGCCATAGAAGAACTCTAGTAGTTCGAAATATATCGATTTCAAGTGAGACTTTTTCTCAGTGTTTTATCCTTATCTACTTTTATTATTACTGCTAATTTGTTACATTGTTAATAGTGTTACTTTATTTTTATTTTTCATTTATATATTATATATATATGTGTGTGTGTGTGTGTGTGTGTGTGTGTGTGTGTGTGTGTGTGTGTGTGTGTGTGTGTGTGTGTGTGTGTGTGTTTAACGCCCGTTTTAACTTCTGAGGAACCACACTGATGATACAAAAGATGAAATGAAAAATTGGGAAACAAAAATTTAAGCAAGGAAAGCTTCCAGGCCTAAGTTTAGGGGCACTTCCCCGGCATTTTTCATGAGGACTGAGGGAAACCTTAAGGGGATATAATAATGAGTTAAATTTCCAAGGCCAGAAAAACTTTATGAAAAAGGAACTATAATATTTTTGAAATGTTTAAAGGTAGATTCTATCGAGTCATTATTTAACAGTATTTATACCAATTAAGTAGTTTATCTTACTCTATTATAATCTTTTATATACTTTCTATACAGCTTTCTAATTTTTTACGTATTTCCAAAAATATTCATTTAATTTTTCAATTTAACCTTCGTCATTATGAGAAATACAATCGCCAATACACAAAATTACTCGACATACATTTTTTGTTTTATTAATATATCCATTAATTTATGTTGATGTTTGTTTTTCGTTTTCGTGCATGTCAGTGTTGGTGTTTGTGGTTATAAATTATGTTCGTGTTGATATGCTTGTTTGTGTTGACGTGCATGTCGAGTTAATTTTCATGTTCGAGTTCTGTTAATTTCATGTTCTAATACTGGTGTGACGGAGTAACGTTATTGTTGACATGATGTGCATTTTACGTTTACATTGATATTGACGTTCATGTTTGTGTTGTATTGGCATTGTTTTTATTGTTACGGCCGTCTTCATTTTGTGTTTACGTAATGTTAATGTTTTTTTTTCTCGTTTATATACCGCCGCTGCAAGATTTTTTAATGGTTAAAAACCTTTGTTTTGGTTTCATATGTCGAGAGATAATTGTTGCAACCAGCATTGCCAAGTCATTTTCTCTCTGCTATTCAAATAGACAATTAGAATTGTGTTCAATGATCAAAAACACCAACCAACATTTAAAAATCACTGGACGAATTCCTTTATTTTTAAAACTGACAATGTTGAATATTGACATAGAATCGTGATTTTAATGGTTTATCTGTCAACAAAAATGATAGGAGTATTCAGAAGCTTTTACGTGATTAGTTCAGCATATTACCGCAGTTCTCGTACGTTTAATATACTTCGACAAAAATACTACATTTAATGATAACCAGAGCCCGAAAGTCCAAGCATTTATTTTTTTTTTAATAGGCAGACAAAAGGCACTTTAAATACCGAATATAGGCAGTAATATAATTAAAGTAGACATTTATTAAAAGTGAAAACAGAGTAAATCATTCATGAATGAAAATAGATATTTAAGATGCTTAATAATTTCTTTATCACATAATTAAAGTATTCAAGATTACTTTCTTGGTTACAAGCAACAAGAAGACATTTTTTTCAAGATATCAGCTGTCACAGTCTGTCGCTTGTCAGAGAGAGCATTTTTCTTCATGTAAAAGGAACGTTCTTCTTCCTTTGAAGTGATTGAAGCATATTTAAAACAAGCTATTTCGGAAGGATTCATACCAGTTTACAACAGAATATTCTTCTTTCAGGACATTATGGAAATGTTGATCAAGAAAAAGTAAATTAGTTTTGAATAGTGCTGGCGAATGAGCAAAAGATGCGCTTTGATTTCTGATCGAGTTCAGTTTATGCGTTTATAGGGGAATCGGGTTAGTATAGTTCTTACTTTCGTACTGAACATAGGGTAGGAACAGTTTATTGCACGTTGTACCGCTTTCATCTTTCTCGCTTGCAATTATTTGTTACATTTATGTAGCTACAAGCTACCCCAACCATAAATTTCCTAGAATTATCTCGCGCAGATTGATACAAGGTTATTCGACAGGACTATTCAAAACTACGTTTTACTTTTCTCATTTTCTCTATTTGCTGACATTAGTTTACTCGAGGTAACCATGCGTTCTTTTCACTAATGAAGATTTTGATATTTAAAGAGCTTAAGTGAATGGGTTGAAAAGAAATATCAAGTTTCTCAATAAATATTTTTGTGAGTTGAACAAGCAAATTAATTTATATATATATATAAAAATTAACACTAATAATAAAAGTAGATAAAGATAAAACACAGAGAAAGAGTAACACTTGAAATTGCTATATTTCGAACTACTGCGAGTTCTTCAATGGCAAATTTTCACTTCGATATATTGAAATTCTTTTTAAAGTGTGTAAATAACTGCATAAAAACATAACGATACAAAATAGGCAAAAAAAAAAAAAAAAAAAAAAAAAGATTTTAAACCTTAAAATAGGCAACAGACGCCAAAATAGCCCAAAAAGGGGCAAAATGAAAACCGGCCCTACCGATCCCAAATGTATGGAATATGTTCATTTCTATCTGACTCTTAACTATGTCCGTCCAGATAGAAAATGCATTTTGCCTAACTTCCGGACTCTAGTAATAACTAATTGTGACTTCAGGAAGTTTATTTTTCGAATAATTGTATTGTGATTTCACAAGCGTTGCTCTAGATATCATTTTATATGGTCAAGATATTTTTTCCCCTTTTAACATTTATTCACTGCTCAAAAAAAAAAAATAGAGGAACACGTGTTTTAATCAAAGCTTCAAAATTGATGCAATGTAATTTTTTACAGTCAGATGTTACGTTTTGAAGTACTGTTTAAAAATAGAATAAAGATAATCTAGGATTCGTTAGTTTTTTTCTGAATAAATTGGTAAATTTTCCAGAACTGTTGAAACCAAAGTGAGTGTTCTTTGGCTTGTTGTTGTGAAAACAGATTTTAACAGCAATCTATGGTAGGAAATCATTATTATGTGTTCTCTGAGGCTAATACAGAGCAATGAGACATCTGAATGAAAAATCAGTCGCATTGCAGATGGCCGTTCCATTCGCTTCGTCTCCAGGATTCTTCATGTCAGCCTTTTGGAGGCGATGTATAGAGACAGGAGCACACAAGAGGCTGCCGGACGAGGACGTAAGAAGGAGACAACAGAGCTACAGAATATATATCTTGTCCTACCAGCTTTGTGCGTACATAATTCTACAGCCAGAGGTCTACAAAATGATGTATGAACAACTGAAGTGGTGATTTCTGATCAGGCCGTAAGAAACAGACATGCAAGGTTGAGATCTAGAATCGCATTTCAAAGTTCCTCGTTTGACACGTCTGCACAAGAAAGCGCGACTGAGATTTGCTCTGAATCATTTCAACTGGCAGCTCCGCCAATGGAAGGCTCCTTCTTCATAGACGAGTCAAGATTTCGTTTGATGAGTTGTAATGGTTGTACACGTGTATGGAGCGTCCTGGTGAACGTCTTGCTCCAGCCACCATTATTGATAGATTTGGAGGGGTTCAATTATGGCTTGAGCCGGCATTACTATTGAGTCTCGGACAGAGCTTGTTGTTGTCCCACAGCGCATGAATGATGATGTTTACATTAATGATGTTATCCTTCAACATGTCGAAGTATGGACTCTAATTTTCTTTTAATGCATGATAATGTTAAATCTCATACAGCACGGAATACTAAAGATGTCCTGCAAGAATGCCGAATTCGGATGATGAACTGGCCTGCCTCAGTCCTGACCGCACTCCCATTGAGCATCTGTGAGATAAGCTGAATAACCTGTTCGCAAGAGTCCTGCTGTGCCACAGAACCTGGGAGAACTCGCAAATGCACTCACTGAAGAATGGGAGAGAACCCCACAAATGTTTATTAGGAGACTGGTGTGAAGCATGTCACGTACACAGCTCACGGAAGACATACTAGGTGCGAGTATTGAAATAACCATGGAAGCATTGATTACTAAACAATGTAATCTTGCATTTCCAAAAATTTGCTCATATTTCTAATCCTGTCAGTTGAAAGTTTGCTTGAATATTTATTATAATTTTATACACTTCTTCAGTTTATAAATAAAATCTATCAAAAATTAAATTGTATCAATATTTATTTTGGGACTTTGATTAAAAAATGTATTCCTCTTAATTTTTTTAGCAGTATACATAACTTACAAATAGTATTTAACTTTCCTTTTTAGTTAAAATATGAAACTGGTTGATTTCGTAGCAAACTATAAAATTCGTCTCTAAATAACTGTTAGTTTTTTTATTAATAAACTTTCTAATTTGTGGATAACCATCTAAATTATTTTAAAATCTCCTAGCGTAGCGACAACACATCTAAATTTCGTAACCGTAACCCTTTAAACTAGCTGTAGCCGTTTAATGAAAGTGTAGCCGGCAAATGGTGTTGTATGTAACTAATTCGCTAGCTGGCAATTTGAGATAGAGCTCGTCAAGGACTCTTGTGAATATATAATCTTAAAGAGTGCTTAAGTCGCACATGACCGCCTCACTAGGCTTGTGGTTAGCGTGCCTGCTTGCAAATTCGAAGGTCCCGAGTTCGATTCTCGCTAGGTCAATTGTATGAGTAAGATTTTTGCCAGGCTAACTTTAAACCAAGACCGACTCTACTCCTCAGATCATGATGCGAGTATCGGTAGTACACAACGTGGAGACTATCGAGGCCCAAGTATGTTTCTATTAAGCACGTGGAATTGTTTATTGGTTCCTTGCAGTTACGCGGTTTATAGTTGGAAGTAAATGAACAGTAGCTGGTTAGTTTTTTGTTTTTTTATTTTATTAATATTGCATTAATGAAATTATACCAGGAACTTGTTTAACAGAAAGTTTTAGCACGAAAAGGGTCGCTCTTGCTGTATGCCCTGTTGCACCTCTGATTATGACAGTGCACTATATGCTACCGTATTTATATTTCCTAAAGAGCAGTCATTAAAATTAACTTGGATAAAGAGTATATATCGTGCAAATTTGGAATAAAACTGTTGTTTGTATTAACGTTTAGAATCAAAATTTGTGGTTAGGGAGGACATTTTCTGTGCAAAATGGTGCACCAATTCATGTTCCTAGAAAAATTACGAAATTAACTAAAGATCCTTTATCACTACAATTTTCTTTCATTTACAATCCTATATTCCGATAGTAAGTCTTAGCAATGAAAGGAAAGCTCCAGAAGAATGTATGAAGTGGATTTTGGAGGGAGATGAACAGAGTTTTAATGAAGGATGTTCTAACATGTGTCTACTCCCTGCAATTGAGGTTAAGAAAAGACAGGTACACTGGAGCAAATTGGATAATTTGGTGAATTGCCATGCTAATAATAATAATAATAATAATAATAATAATAATAATATCGCTCATTGAAAGAGTGACCTCATTAATAAACATTGTCAAAGAAACTAATTCTTATCCTCTCAGATAGTCCAAGTGTATTAAAAGCACTTTCCTCTGACCAGATTTGATCTAAACGGGCATGGGAATGTCAAAAGGTGTCTGCCCTGGCATCCTGCAACAGGTTTCGACTGCGGTGGGTTCCTGGGCATCAGAGAGTTTATAAGAATGAGATGGTAATACACCCTTTTTGGCCCTGAGCCTGTTGTCGAGTTCAGTGCCTGTATTGCTAAGACCGCATGGATTGAGGGATAAACATCAATCAAGGTGACAAGCCTAACCTGGACAGATTCAAGCTAGGGAATTCATCCTAGGTCTTAGCAACGATCTCTACACATCCCTTTTCTGGATTGGATAGAAGAGGAATAAGGAAAGTAATTGCGTTTATCACTGAACAGTGTCATTTCAGGAAACACCTACGAAAGGTGGAATTAAAAAAATTTGACCAGACTGTAGACACCACAGATACCGCCAGGTTTTCATTTTGTTTAAGTTTGGACGATGTAGAGCTGAGTCGTGGTTATTTTCAACAAGATGGCGCTGCATGCCTTACATCAAATGAACCTATTGGTGCTAATTGACGACCGGATAATCCCCAAGAACCTGTGGCCACCGAAATCTCCTGAATTGACAACATCGGACTTCTTCCTACAGGCTACACGCCCCCAGACAATGGACTATCTGAAGCACTGAATTACACAGGAGATTAATTGTATTGACAACACAGTTTTCCAACGAGTGGCCAGTAATATAGAACGACATATTGTGTTATGCCTTATGCAGGAGGGAGGACATTTTCAACATTTTCTTTACAGGTTGATAATCTCCCAAAAGTTTCAGGTGTAATAAGTTGTGACTAGCATCATTCGTTTTGAAACTAATAAAGAAAAGAGTTAGTTCAATATAAATCATTCTGTATAACGTAGGTTTAAAACCTCTCACATGTACGGAGGGAAAAATTAAAAGTAAATTACAATAATTATTTAATGTGATTAGAAATAATAGATTACTTTTAGACTTATATTCCTTGTGTTGCAATACATATATTTTATTTGTTGCATTTTGATGCAGAATTTACTATCGTAGTATTTTCTTATTCGTATTATTACCATTACTTTTTCTATAACCTTCATAATAACTTTGGTACTTGATATGTTTTACTAGCACATTTATTACCACTCTCTTTCATGAATTAAATAGGTTTATATGTATGAGTAGTCACTATTATTGATTATATTATTATTGTTATTATTTTATGATTTTTGTGTTAATATTTTCATTATTCATTTATTAGAACTTATTTATTTACAGTCTTGTGTTTTACATAGGTTTATATGTGCATGAGTATTGTCCTTCTTATTGCATATGTCTTGTTGTATTGTCAACCAACGTGGTGTAATAATTATTAGATTGCTAGAGCGGAAGAGAAAGTCAAATAGCCTTAGTTTGCCAAAATAAATAAAAGTAATGAAATGTGGTGTTTGATTTAAGGACATAACTGCAACAAGGGCCCACATTACAAAATGCTCTTGAGAGATTAAAGGTTTTCATAGAAGTACATCAATTATACTAACCAATAACCAGAAACTGAAAAAAAGTTATATATTTAATATATGAAAATAATAAGAGCGTTTTGATCTGTTGTGCATGTTATGGATCTCTTTAATATTTTTAAATAAGAATAATACTGCGTGATGTTCCTAAAATTACCATTTATTTTTATTTTTAGATAAATAGATATAGTTATGATAATATTAGCTTTTTGAGGAATGAAAGTATTTTCCACACAATGTAAAAATCAAAACATTGAAAAATATGAATTCTTCCCAACAAATACTTTTTATTAGGTATATTTTCCAAACAAAATAATATTTCGTGTGCATTTTGAAATTTGAAATAGGTTTAGTCAGTGTTTTTTAATTTCTATCCGTTGGGTTGTTCAAAATACATTAAAAAGGTATTGTAGAGCTCCTTCACAGTAAAATTAGGATTTTCAAAACATAGCCTATTGGTCTGAGGTGGTTCTGAGAAATGCTTTTGAAATGCGTTGTTAGGTTCCAAATTCCATCTTCAAAATTAGTGGGATGAATTTTTTAAAAAGTCCTCAAGGATTTTTTTCTTGATTACTCTAATTCTCTTGGCAGAAATTTGAAGCATATTGATCATGAAGGTCTTATATACCATTATAAAGTGATTCAAAATAACACTGAAATCACTTTAACATTTTTTAAAAGGGGACTCAAATGTGGAAATGAATGGTTTGAACGCTGTGGAACTTCAAAGTACAACAACGCTTTGGATATGGTGATGGGTTTGCGTTTCACATTTTTTCAAGAAACCTCCGCCAATCCAACGAGAGCATCATATCGTGCATTGAACTACTAAGGGTTTGGGATTGTCGGCCTTCCACGTGATTAAAGAGCGTACATCGGAGATCCAAAGATTGACGCACATGGTCAAAGACTTATGGTATTTTACACACTGCATGGATCCGTGCGATAAATCCTCCCCTGACGTTACAGGAGATGGCATCGTGAACTTGCACAACATGCATGTACGGGAGGAAGAAAACCCTAAAGAGCAAGTGATTGATACTAATCAACATTCAGTGTTAATGTATGGCCTGACCGTCTTTGACCGTGGCAATCTCTGAAACACCGCTATGCACTCTGTAATCACGTTGGAGGTCGACAATTCAAACCCCTTTTGTAGTTAAATGCACAATGTGATGCTCTTGTATTGGTAAGGGGTTTCTTGACAAAATATGGAACGTAGGCCCATCACCATATTAAAAGCGTTGCCCTACCAGGTGCCCCATTTATCTCGTTCATCCCAAATAACTTTTTTCTCGAGCGTCAAATGATAAATTGTTTCAAAAATAAGTTTTTTTAACGTCATGGGAGAGTTCTTGCTTAGGGTATATTTTTTGTATCTCCATTAATGTAGAGATACAGGGTATAATTTTTTTTAATATTCAAGAATACACTTGCCTTTTCCAAGAGCTATTCAGAAATATATCACATTGTACCATTTTAGTCAATTAATGGATTTGGTTTATTTACAGACGCTCCTTAACATCCCAGGTCATTCAATTCAGGGCGTGAAACGACCGTTTAAATTTGCTCAGGTGCCTCTTCATTCAGGCTTGAGGTTCTTTTTCTTGCCGTAAATCTACGACACGGGATTCACGTTTTACTTCCATTCCGAAGAAAGTCATCGATCCTGGCCGGGATTGAACCCGCGATCTTGGGTTTAAGAGGCAAGTATGGGTAACCACTAGATCACCAGAACCTACACAATTTTAGTCAAGAATAACGGTAAGAATGGAAATGATAAATACATTGTTTCTTTTATTTAGTAGCACTACAGTGCAGTTGTGTAACTAAATCTTTTAATTTCTTCAATAATTAAATCGAATAAATCATCTACCAACTTACATTCTCGTATATCAACAGCGTTTCTACTTTCTTTTCATGCGTGTACATGTAGTCACAATAGCTCAGTGCAGTACTAACTTACTCTGCTGAATGACTACAGTACATTAGTATTAAGTAACGACAATTTGAGGGGTGAAGGAGATGGATTGCGTACTCCCACCTGTGTTTACATGAATCGGAAATCATAAATAAAACCCAGAACTCTACTGCAGTACTACATTGAGTTAGTTATTTGTACAACCAATGTGGTTTCTTCAATAACTGTGCTCTTTGCCGTTTGCTGTTTTTTTTTTTTTGACAAAAATGATACAGTGTGATAGATTTTTGAATAGCTGTTTTTTTTTAATAGTGTTTAACGCCTGTTTTTACTACTGAGGCACTACAGGCGGCGGACACTAAAGATACATGAGATGAAATGATATATTGGGAAAGGTTTTTTTTAAGGAAGGAAACGTTCCAGGCCTAAGTTTAGGGTGCCTCCCCGGCATTTGCCAGATATGAGGACTGAGGAAAACATGGAAAAAACCCAGTCAGGGAGGACGGTCCTGGTGGGATTCGAACCCCAGACCTCCCGCTCAAGAGTCCGCGCAGCAAGTACATCCCATAATTTAAAAAAACTTTTGTTTGAAACATTTTTTCATTAGACGCACCAGAAAAAAGTTATTTTGGGTGAGCAAGATAAATGGGGATATCTTGTATATTGATCCCCCACAGATCCTGGACATGAAAAATTATCAGTTTGCCCTCCCATGTAACATACTAAGCTTTATCAGTGCTATTTTGTATACATTGCTACACCACTTTTTAAAATGTGCTACTAGTGATGTTCTCTTTGAACTTTAGGGAGAGCAAATTTCCCATGTGCTCTGCTCCCTCTCTATTTCTGCCCACTTCAAAGAGAACAAAATAGTTTTCCTTGATCGACCAGCAGTAGGCTAGAAAAATGTTGCTATAATATTTAGTTATGCATTTTAAAGTTTACCTTCGATTCTTGTTTCCCATGTTAGTTCATTTTGTCTTCTTGTTTGATTTTTTTCCGTGTTCTAGTTTAATTATTCTTGTTAAGATAATTCTTATTTATAGAATTCAATACAACTGATATAATGTTAAATATTTGACATTAAGAATAATACGATACTCAACAATGAAGAAATTCGATAGATAAAAATCGATAACATATTACCGAAGGATCGGGTGTACCAGCATTACGATTATGAATATCTCCACTAAAATTTCAGGTATAACAATTTTTTAGTAGTGTTTAACTCCCGTTTTTACTACTGAGGCACCACAGGTGATGGACACTGATGATACATGAGATGAAATGATAAACTGCGAAAGGATTCTTTAAGGAAGGAAGCGTTCCAGGCCTAAGTTTAGGGTACCTCCCCGGCATTTGCCATTTATGAGGACTGAGGAAAACCTGGAAAAAACCGCAGTCAGGGAGGACGGTCCTGGTGGGATTCGAACCCCAAACCTCCCGCTCACGAGTCCTCGCCTTAACGATCTCGCCCACCCGTGGCGGTGGGTATAACAATATGGAGAATCTATTTATGGTTCTCCACATAAAGAGCCTATGGGCGCTTATGGCAGCACATCCTCATGTTTAATGTTATAGTATTTAATATTTTATCTATGTCTGAGAAGCATATAAAACCTAGCACTGCTGATTGTGCTCGATGCCTCTTAATAGTGACGCGAGCCAGATAAAAATGCAACTCAATTTCGAAAGGAACTTCGCTCGTAACAAAAAAAGTAAATAAGACAGAAGTAGACCCCGATGAGAGGAAGAGGCTGCTTGCAGTGCATTCCAGTTCACTTGGGATGTGGAGGTTTGCCCAGGCACTCCCCTGCGATGCCAGGGCTTGGTGTGCGTTACAACTGGTGGGTAAGCCGACACGGGGAGGCGGATTCTTGAGGTTTTCCATGTCACTGTGACACTGAGCCTGGTCACGGCGAGACGTGAAGCGACAAGGCAGCTTCACTGCTTTGTGAAAGATTAGATCCTTCAATGGAACTACAAATAATTCTTGCGATAAATAAAGATAAAAGAAGCGGATAGCTAAAAGAATACAAAACGGAGCTTACACTGGATTCTTGTAATTGAGAATGGAACAGTTTACATCTAGAGTTACGTACGGATAGAGTTTCATTTGAAATTCTGTCGCGGTTCACTTGTTTTGCAGCCGATATGGCGTCTATAACGTGTGTCAGGTTCCTTTGGCAGAGGCCCTTCTAGGTCTTATGACTACTGCTAAGCATCTCAACATCTGTAGGTTTCATTTCCTACCACAAAGATGACGTTATCATCTAGCATTCTACTTTTGGAATAAGTACCTCTTTTAATTAAATTGCACCGCAGTTGAATCTGTACAATAATACTAAAATAGTTTCTAAATTTACGAAATAAGTTAAGTAATCATTTTTATTCAATCCTAGCACTAAAGCACGCTTCTTTGACGCTATAAATCGTGCACAATTAGCCTTCCGGTTACCTAGCAACTAGTATTCCATGAAGTCATCACCGCCTTCACAACACAATTTCAAACAACGCACCTGTAAGAAAAAGCTAAAATCGTAGCACTAACGACCATACCAACATTCATATATGTGAATCATTTTATTAAACAAATGTTTTGAAACTATTTTACTTTCAATTGATTTCTATTTAACTGATTGTACTTTTAATATTTATAATGTCAAGTTACTGTCATGGATGTAAAATTAATGTAATAATATTAAGAACGTTTTGTTTTCTGTTAGTATAATAGAGATTAGTAATTTTTCAAGATTAACGTTTTGAAATGAAAGAAATTGTAATGTTATTCTTGCATTTAACTTTCGAATACACACCCGGAGCGTCGAAGTCATATAAATCTTTGAATGGAAAAAATAAATAAATAAATAAATAAATAAATAAATAAATAAATCTAAGAATCTAAACTTCAAATTACTTTCCATATTGTGATCAATAAACTTCTATTATATATTTACCAGTTCTGAAAAATATGCCAAGGTTTTTTCATTGGTTGAATTAACATGTTTCTCGTTTCTCCGTGTACAAAACTTATCATATTACTTTTCGTGTACACTTCTGGTTTTTGAGGAATTTTGAGGAAACTCTCAGCTCCTCAGTTATCTTTATAATTTCTTCTGGAATGATATCCATATTTTCAGTATCAAATATTGTGGAATTAGCACCCATTTCCATTTGAATTCTTAAAAAAAAAAAAAAAAAAAGTCATAGAAACGAGTACTAAGAAATCATGCAATATAATATGTAATATTTACTACATCATAAAATCACATTTTGCAAATTTTTAATACTTTTTAAAAATATTTCAATGCTAAAATTGCATAAGTGTTCGTGAAAATTAGCGTGTGAGCGGAAGTGAGCGCGGTAAACATTCACTCGTGTCACAATTACAAAGTTTATGCACTAATTACATAAATAACAATAAAGACTAATCAATGAGCGAGAAAACCTGTAGTTTGTCACCCGTCTTTTTAACCTTTACATGGACGAAATCCTTCAAGAAAGGAAATAAGAGACCATACAAAGTGTCTATTTAGGAAAGAAAAAGTATCTTAAAATGCTATTATATGCAGATGATTAGGCTATTATCGCAAAAACAGAAAAAGAATTGCAATTAAAAAAATGTAAACTCTATCAAATCTGCATAAAATTCATATAAATGGCTAACCATTTTATATTTGTATGACTTTACAAAAGCCAAAAGTTAAATTGTATAGATGATGTGTGTTTAAATGATCCGTTAATTTTGCACGACTGTAAATTTGCTTTAAATATCTTTTATGTATGTTACCCTAATGAGAAAAAAAACTTAAATTTGTTATTTATGCATGGTGCTGGTGTATAATTACTGTTCTTGTTATTATTTCATTACTTATTGTATCGCCATAGGTGGCCGAGATTGTTAAGGCGCAGGATCGTGAGCGGGAGGTCTGGAGTTCGATTTGCTCCAGGACCGTCCTACTTGAATGAGTTTTTTCCAGGTTTTCCTCAGTCCTCATTAATGGTAGTTACCCTAAACGCTCTGGAACGCTTCCTTCATTAAAAAAAACACCTTTCCTAATTTATCATTTTTATTTCATGTAGGTATCATCAGTATCCGCCGCCTGAGTAAAAAACGGACGTTAAATACTGTTCAATAAATTATTGCACTTCAGTAAACGGTAAGCGTCAGTAGATGATTTAACCATTTTTGAATGTGAATGGTTTTGTGTAAGTTGAAATCATATTATTTTATATTTCGTTTCTATATGAGAAATATTGTTAGTACACTATTTTAGATTCTTAAAAATCTAATGATAAATCATGTCATCTTGTAAACACAGTACTGCATAAAAGTTTCGTGTGAAACTTTTGGACGATGATGGCCGTTATTTTATTTCTGCAATGTGTTTTGGGTATTGGAGACGGTCTTGGTTAGAGGGGGTCGAAAGTACTTTAGTGCTGGCGTCTAGTGTACGTGCTTGTTCCAAGGGCTGATAGTGTACCCAATCTTAGCCAAAGTGTTGTACTTGATATGTGATCAGCTGATCATCAAGCAACTTCCTGCTTGTCCTCACGAGCCAGGGCGAAATCTGGTTCCAGATCTTCCTAATTCTGAAAATTTCCGAATACGTGCCAGAATCGAACTTGGGACCTCCTAAGCAGTAAAAAGTTTTCGATTTGCTATGACATTCAAACAAAAAGAAATCAAACTATTCTATTATTAATGGGTTTCGCGTTTTTGGCTTGCCCTTCCAAGCCTCGCGTTGTTTCTTATTGACTAGAGAAATGAATTGCTGATTTGGTTTATTTATGGACGTTCAACATCTCAAGTCATCAGCATCCCATTTAATTCAGGGCTTAAAGTACTCGATCAATTTTGCTCAGATGCCTCTTCTATAGGTTTGAGGTTCTCTTGCGTGCCGTAAATCTACGACACGGGACCTACGACTTTACTTCCCTTCTCCAGGAAGTCTTTTATGCCCGAAAAATCCATCGACCCTGGTCGAGATTGAACCCGCGATCTTGGGTTTACGAGATGCATGTGGATACCACTACACCACCAGGACTGAGCGAACGAAATGCTTATGGT
This sequence comes from Metallyticus violacea, assembly GCA_030762175.1. Classification (NCBI taxonomy): domain Eukaryota; kingdom Metazoa; phylum Arthropoda; class Insecta; order Mantodea; family Metallyticidae; genus Metallyticus; species Metallyticus violacea. The sequence continues at coordinate 23,606,509 of CM060834.1, forward strand.
GATTTTATCACATACACACACCATATCGACACCCATGGTAGAGAGTGTTAAAACATGGAATCGTAAACGTGAAGCCTGAGGTATAAATTCAGCTAGGACCGTCCTTCCTAACTCAGAAGCTTTCCAGGTTTTCCTCATTGATAAATTGCGGAGAATAAAAGTTTTCGTTTTTCAATTTATCATTTCATCTCATGTATAATCAATGTACTCCGCCTGTGATGCCTAAGCAATAAAAACGAACGTTAAGCACTATTTTAAAAAGCCACACCATGTTGACACTTAAATAGGCGCTTTCTGTCTTCAAAAACATGTCTTCCTACGAATCTTAGATGCACATGAAACCAATGACTACAGATTTCCTTAACAAACTCCTTCAATTAAAGTGTCATGATAAAAATAAGGTGTAAGCAGTTACTGCGTCACTTGCATATAAATAAGGGTTGTTTACATGTGCAGCATGGGTTCTACAGAAATAAATTGCACCATTGCCACAATAGAACACACCTTGCTGCATCACTAACGTCACTTAATACCTTAAGAAAGGCCTTGGTGACCCATTACATTCCACCAGATGGTTCGTTTAAGACAGAACCAAAGTCTTAATGTCTTCTTTTATTTTCTTATACCTGGAGGAAGTTTAAATTTAGACATATTTATTGACCAATTAAAATAACGAATATAAACAGATAACATTCAGTCAATTATCCACAACGATATTGAATTTTAACGCGTCGTTACAAACACACTCTAGCAGTTGAAGATGTGTTTTAGTGATTTAAAAACCAGCATGTCCTTCTACTTTATTTTCATAATATTGAAGCTGCTGTTGAAATGTAGATTAACTACTACTCACAAAACAAAACCTAAACCAAGTAATAATTTATTGAATTGCCGAATATTTTAAGGAAAACTGAGCAAAGTTTAATGCCCTTTTAGTCATTAATATCTTTCATTGACATGGTAAAAGCTTACTAATGATTATAAGGAATGAGCGACGCATTAACTCACTTGAAATTGTTAAAAAGCTTCATTGAAGTATTCAGATGCATTTTGTCAGTAATTAACATTTCCAGCAAACAATGCAACTATGTAACTCAAAAATCAACATGAAGTACTAATTAACAATAATCTTGAGTTGTCCCTGAATCCCTATAGACTTCTACACATAGCCTTCTTTGTGCAACTATATCTCAACAAGTGAGCACAGCGGAGCGCAAGTTACAGCTGCAATTTTACTTAACAGATAAGGTATTACACCAGATAAGGATTTTGTGAAGGCGATAACCCTTATCGGCGAGGTCGGAAACTTATGTACCCTCGTATGTTGCGTGCTTTATGCCGTCGTTCTAGACCCAAATTTCCATTAATTATGTACAACTCTAAACATGTTCCAGTGTGGCTGGTAATGTTTCTTTGTGTTGGTGGATTTTTATGTTCATTGCAGTCCACACCTTGGCCACTATTCCTTTGTTTGTGTTGGTTGCAACCGTTTCCTCATTAATGTTTTTGCAGATTGTGTATCAGATGCAATTTCATTTGTTTATGTCGCTGTGTTATACGGTCCACACATGACTTACTTGGCAAGACTCTTCTCTTTACATCGTCTTGCAATCCTCGAAAGGCTGTAACCGACTTAGGAAAGTCAACAATGTACCACAACCACAAATCTGAACTTTTTGAAGTCATTGTTGTCTAATTATTGCACGAGTGCACCAGCAGTGTCGCCAGACCCAAACTGATGCGATTGCAAATGTTCGCAGAAAAACAAAGAGTGGGGAAGCTATTTAAGATCATCCAAGCTTAAATGGGGCAACCCTCCCTAGTACATAAATCTTAATGTAGTTTAATTCACAAGAGTATCCAAAGCAGGCAATCTCAGCTTAGAAATTATAGTCTTTATATGTTTCTTCCAATTTAGTTCCTTATTAATTTCTAGCCCCAAGAAAGAAAGCATTACTTTTATGGAACATTTTTAACGTATTTATGTCAATAGCTATTCAAATACGGATATCAGACCGTTATAGTGAACTATCCAGTCTTGTATGACCATAAAATACATAGTTAATGCAAACCCAATTAGGCAGAAATCATCTTATGATCCCTATTATCATGTACATAATCTAGATCAATTTGCATGCACATTTTAACAATAATTAGGAACAAGTTTGTGCAGTTTCTTAACATAACAACATTTACTGTGTTTAACAAGCAAAGAACCAATTTTTAGCTATAAATCGATTAATTATAATTGCTAATATGTTGCTTTAGCATTGCAGTTCTTAAGTTAATAATATGGCGGGTTACTTCAATACACTTAAGGTCAACCAGATCTCATTGTCATTTCCGTAATATGCAACAATTACTTGCCATGTTTATGAATGACTAACATTGATATTAAGTAAGCGCAATTTATTTTTCTGTGAATGACAAGCAATAGTGATTATCTTATCTTCAGTAATACCTCGAGTACTAATAATTGTTGTTCTATAATTTAATTGAGATTAACGAATATTTGTTGTCATGATAATTATTTAGAGGCCGAAGGTCGACAACAAACATGAGTTCGAAAGCGCAATTAAATTATCTAAGAAAAATTAAAGAAAGAGGGGCCCAGAGGGGCAGTTACTCCCCCCCCCCTCTAGGTTTTTAAAATCATAAATTTCCATTTAATAGCCTAAACACCGATATTTTAAAATAAAGCATTTAAATTTAACATAACGGATTAACCTATATTTTCTTTGTATATCAATTTTAAAAATTAGATTTAATTGATTTTTACAACTTGATAAATTGAATCGTCATCTACTTTCAAAAATATGTTGCCACTCCCTCAGGAATATTCTACAGACGCCCTTGAGAGGGCTATTCGATAAGATAATTGCAATGCGAGAAGCATGCCGTAATTAAAAACATGAACATTTTAGGTTACAATAACAGAAAAAATTAAAGTAGTAGAAAAAAAAGATCATTGTTTGAGCACCATCTTAAAAATTATCATGGGTAATATGTTCAAGTGATATTTATTATAGGAATAAAATAAGAATTTAAATACACTTCCCGTAAACTTGGCTTACAATATTGTAATAGTTGTACATTTGTATTATGAATACTTAACCTTTTCAAGCCATCTAGCAACAGGCGAATGTCGATTGTCAGTAGCGCCAATAGAAAAGAGCCAAATACGTGTTTGGGACTATTTCATGAATAGAATAAGAATAAAAGTAAAATATTTGAAATTCGCGCACGGATTATTAACAATTGTATAAAATGTTATACTTTTAAATACCTATCTATTCAGGAACCGTGAGAATGAATTAGACGAAAGTCGACTATTATAGTCACTGTCGCTAGATTTACTAATACCAACTGAGAAACACAAAACAGAGAATACATTTTACTATTCTGAACAACATGTGTATCAAGATGTATGGTTGCTAGGCAGACAATGTCACATAATTTACAAAATGATTTCAGAATATTTGGCTGAATACGTAAAAGCAATTGCTTAAGTGAATATACACTAAGTTAGTTAAATATAGAATGTTACTAAAAACACAGAAAAATGGTCAGTGATGCGTGCTCAGAAATTATAGAATGCGGTTATAGAACTGGTTACACCAAACACAAGACAAATGCACGTCGCGTGATAAAACGGATTTTTTTTCCATCCATAATTTCACTGCGATATGCAGCTGCATTTGGTCAAAATTCAAAATTTTGTTTCGTTCCATTGGTCAATTTAAAGATGAAGTCACATAAGTGAATTAGTCATTGTTTATTTGGTCGGTGAATATGCAGGAAGATAAATAAAAAGAAGTACAAAGCGTTGTTTTTCAAACACTTCAGAAGCATTTCCATTAGCATTAAAATATTGTGTGATTTCTACAGCACATATCAAAAGTGTCTTTGGGATTCCAAAAATAGTTAGTGACAGTGAAATATTCATGGTTTTTTTATTACATTAACTATTATATACTTAAGATTGGGCAGTAAAATACATTTTAATTAATGCGTAACCTAATGCTGCCATGATGTGTCGTAACTCTCATATCAACATGCTTTTCTGGCTTAAGTGCATCATTTTTTGCGAGTTTTCTTGTCGGTGAGAAGGTTTCGAGGTAATTACATACCCAGAGGTGGAGGAAATGCTATGTTTGGCATGACCGAGATTGAGATATCTGCATGGGTCCATGACGAGCTTGCTCCTCCCAGCATTGTCTGTTCCCGACTCATTATTCGTCGCCATTTATGGAGACTGAGAGAGAGGGTTCAGTATGACAGCCCTACCTTTACTGTTCCTATCGTCGTTCTACATTCTACGGCATTTAAATTAAAGAAGGACTTATTTGAACATGTCCGGCTATTCCTGTGTGAGATAATACATTAGTCACTCAGGCTGGTTCATATTCTGTTAGGTGCTTTACAAAGTTGTCTTTTCATCCATCTTGAGTTGTACTGGGGAATGTCTTCCCTAAATGGACAGTTAGGGAAGACATTCAAAATTACACTCGCACCTAGCAGTCACCCATTTAGGGTACTGACGTTTATTAAGTAATTTATTCGAAAATCGCCCATTACGAGGGTTGTTCAATAAACAATGATCATACTTTTTTACAACATCCCTTTACTCATCCTCATTACTTTGATGATATTTCTCAAAGTAATCTCCGTTGGATGCAATGTCAGTCTTCAGACGTGCTGGAAATCATTTTTTGACAGATTCTTCAGAATTGCCTCCGCAGTCTTCAGCACTGCTCCTGATGATGGAAAATGCCTCCCACGAAGGTGTTTCTTCAACTTGGGGAAAAGGAAAAAATCTCAGGGGCCTAAATCTAGACTACAGGGAGGGGAAGAGACACACTACACATTGATTTTTGTGAGATATGCAGCAAAATTTGCGATATGATGATGTGCATTATCGTGTAATCCAGCTTTGCAGTTTTTCACAGCATCTTTGTAGTGTTGCTCAGTTGTACAGTTTATGTGCAGATACGACGTGATTTAAACCATTCCTTGAATATCGAAAAATAAGATGACACAACTTTCCCACCAGAATTAACCGCTTTTGAAAGAAATTCCGTATCTTTCTGTGACATCATCTTCAATTACATGCAAAAGTACACGCGAACTTCCTTTTGTTCGGTAATCAGCTGTAGTGAAACCCAATGTTCACAAACACCTTTCGTGTGTAATTTTTCAGTTACCAACGTGTGAATGGCGCCCAGTGAAAGTTTCAGCATTTCTGAAAGCATTTTTATGGTTATTCTACGATGCTCTCTCACAATGACTGTAGCGCCGGGTTCACCTTTCTTTGAAATTGATTGCCGCCCCTCTTTAAAGATATAAAGCAAATTTTGAGCTGTGTTATAGGGAAGAACAGACTCTCCACAGGTTGTTCGTTGCGTGTGACTTCCAATTTGCTGTAGGCGGAACTGAACGATCTCAACCTCACACCTCTCACAGGCGGGAACCGGAAGTGACAACAATGAAACTACTACCATGTGTATGCGTTAAGCTAACAAAGCATTGTAGTTAAACTTTTAGCGCGAAAAATTGTGTCTGTAAAAGTTATGATCATTCTTTATTGAACAACCCTAGAGGAACTCCAGAAATGTAATTTCAGAAACCTATCAACTCAAACCAAAGAGTTCGACGGGTTGCAATGTATCGTAGCACTTCTTAAATGAAAGTTTTGAACAGTGGATATAAAGTAGCAATCTTTACACATAGTTGTAATCAAAGTGATCAATGTATAAGAGTGAGTCAGAAATTATTTTTTTTATTTTATTATTCAGAAACAAAGGCAACTTAGGTATGTAATCCCTCTTAGCTCAGACGCTAAACAGCCCGAACTTGATTTTCAAACATGTCAAAGAAGGCGCGCTGTAATGGTTCAACGAAAAATATATCAGGTTCTGTCGTAGTGGTATGAAAATCCTGATCGGAAGCTATGATAAACTCTGGTCAAATTATGATTACATCAGAAAATAAAGTGATGGCGCGGAAAATAACCAGCGCGCTTTATCTCTTCCAGTTCTACAAATAATTAACGAACTCTACTTGTTTATTCACCATATAATGATCGTTTTATTTGCTAAAATCAAGTTCTTTAGATCAATTCGAAGAAGGAACTGGAAATACTCCTTCTAAATAGAGGAATTAATAAACAAAATTTGTTACAATGCACTGTGATTGGAAATAGTATTCAAAAGGAAACTACTAAAAATGTAATTGTGTAATATAATGGAATCCTTTAACAATAGATTACGGAGACTATCCTGAGGTTTAGAATTATTCTTATTATAATTATTGAGATTCAACCATGAAACAATAAAAATTAATTTGATATTAAATGAAATATATGACCAATGATAAATGAGTATTTTCAAACATTTTTAAATGTAGCCATGTCTATGAATAGAGCCCTTAATGTCATCTTTACATTCACTAAAACAGAGAAATAACACAAAATGTCGACTTATCTTATGTATTTAAGAATAAGCTGTTCATATATGTCAATAAAACAAAAATATGTTACTAATTAAAATGAATAACAATGTCCAGCAATATAAACAATCAATAATATATAATCGAAAGTTCCATCAATGTTCATTGAATTTGAAATTTAATTTAAATGTTATTGTAGCAAAAATAAGTAACGCAACGTTTTCTGAATGTTATTACAGAGCTCTTTTACAAACAAATATAATTCTTACACATAATAGATTAATATTTTACAGTTGCTGTATTCACGACAATGCTTTTGTTAAATATAAAACATATCCATAGTTATTTTATATGCTCAGTTATTTTGACCTTTTATTTTGAAATAAATGAGAGAAAATTAAACGCTAGAGTGCTTTTAAAATTTCAGTTTTCAGTAATATTCCTACTCCTAATGGTCCGATTTCCCTAATTTTCAGAGTGTTTTCTTTTTTTATTTAAATTATATATGTCGAATTTTTCTTGTGGGGGGGGGAAACAAAACAAAACAAATGTTCATGCTACTATAGTGATTTTTAAATTTTGTGTTTAATAATTTGTTTTTACTAATGTTCATAAACTACTTTTCTTATTTTATTTCAACAGCACATACCGAGTTTCCTATAAAAAAAAATTGCGGCCGCTAAACCGACAATTTCGCTTTATACTCCACTCTTTAAATTTGTGTTTTCCAGTATGTCTCCGCTCCTGATGGTCCAACTTCCCTGATTTTCAGAAAATATTTTTCTTATTTGGCGATTTTTAAATTTTGGGCTTTAGGTAAACCCCCACTCCAAATAGTCTGATTTGCTTACTTTCAGAAACGATTTTATTATTTTGTTTTAATAGCATATTGCAGAGTTTCGTTGAGAAAAATAAAAATTCCGGCCGCTAGAGTGAATTTTTAAATTTTTGCTTTAGTTTAAACCCCACCCCCAATGGTTCCAATTTTGCTGGTTAACGAACTCGATAAATCCTTGTTAATTGATGGCTGTATGCCGAGTTTAGTAAAGAAAAAAACGAAAATTGCGGCAGCAAGAACACTAACAGTATATATAATACAAAATATGTAATAATTTAAGAAGCAGAAATAGAATAAAACACTTAAATTCGCTATATCTCGAACAACAAGTGTTTTTCAAAAGTAAAAAAAACTAGTTTGAGATATAGCAAGCGATAATTCGGTGAACATTTAAATGTTTTAATCTATTTTTGCTTCTTGAATTATTGCTATTATTGTTCAAAGTGTTGCTTTATTTTTCAATAATATACTTATATGTATAATTCTTTCATTGTCATTTTTGGTGCCTAATAAGTAGGATTGATGGAGATTTAAAGAAACTCTTCATAAATTTTGGTGGGTACAACCGCAATAGCTACCTACATTCTTTCGGAATTCGTTAAAAGGTACGAATAAAAACAAATAAATGTTGCTACAGTTAGATGTGTCACTGGTTAAAGAATATACATCATAAAATAAATTAAAGCATAAGAGAACAAATAAAGATGTTTGAAATAAAATTGCCAAATGCATTAATTGTTAGTATTATTTGAACCAATATGAATTCTTTGGAAACAAAGCACCTGCGGCAAGTTTTCAGCAGTCTTCCAACTTGCTCTTTACATCAAAACATTAATTAATTAATTTATTGCTTAACCAGTATACAGAGCGGTTATCCATGGCGTGTGAAAAATCAACATTGAGATGTATGCATAGGAGATAATGTCTTCGGAAAACGCTACAGGAAGCGTTTAGTTCCCCTTCTTAAATCTCTTCCTCCTGCTGTCAACCATTAGTATATTACATCCTCCCCTTTCCCTCTCCTTCCTATACCTTTTTATCTTGAGAGTTATAATTGCATAGTCTTTTGGAAACACATAGCGTTTCAGTCAATTAACAAACCAAAGCAATTATTTACGAGGATACAATGTCTCTCCTTAGACCTAAGCCAATTAGAGTGAAAATATTATATACAGAATGTTAATGAACTACACCGAAATAATTTCAGAGAGTGTGGTGATGCCATATATAAGAAATTTGAGATAGGCAATGTATGGCCCACATTTAAATATAACGCAGTTTTATGGTGTTAAAACATTTTGGCATCAGATGCTGATAAGTCGATGTTAAAGCCAAACCGGGTGAAAAATTGGTTGAGAATGTTTAAAACTGCTTGCGAGTATAGAAATGTCCATTTTCCATAGCTCGTTATCAGCATTTTCAAGATTTAGTATCATAAAAATCCCTCAAATCTCAAACTAATCATTTGACAGTGCGACACTGAACATCTATCAACTGCCTTCTTGCATTATGTAGCGGCGTAATATATAATGCAAAAGCTGATCTACAGTCCGCGAGTTCAATTCTTGTCATGCTGTTATTTTATTATTTTTTTAATATGAAATGCTGCGATTGCATATACCAGAGAATTATGAAGGAAACTTACTTAATGCTTTCAAGTTTTATTCTCTTTCTCAACAATGAATATATTATCTACATATAATGGGTAATAAACTTACTACTAACATGATATCTAAAACTTCCTGACACATACGCAGGACACGTTTCTGATTGGTAAGTACATTTACAACTGCAAGGGTTGTAATTATATGAATTGATGTATTAAGATTTAAATCAATAAATTGAAACATCAACTTAAAACGTAGGCTAAAAGCTGCATTATTGGGACTTAGTCAGAAAACAGAGAGAAAAAAGTGATGGACGAAACTCGAACTCAAAAACAAATGACTACCTCCTACTCGATAGCTAATGCCATAACCATTGCCCGCCTGCGGTGCCTCAGTAGTAACACAGTAAACTCTACTGAACAAGTAACCATTACATCAGGGTAATATGTTCTGAAACCTCCCTTCGTTATTGTGTGTTATGCTTTCGAGAGGTATTTTCATTAGCCAATGGCATACTGTCGCTGTAGAAACGTATAGTCATAGTTTCGAAATTTGAACAGATAGGTTACGTTTTCTATCTTAAAGTACCTGTCTAAGACACCTCCACACTCTCTGAAAGTATTTCGTTATAATTTATTAAAGAACTGTATAATAAATATTCCAGCAATTTAATACATTTAAATATTAGAGCTGCTAAATGACACGTGGGAAAAATATGAAATTTAAAAAAGTAGGCAAGTTTAATTATTTATGTGGAACGAGTTGACATATACTGAGAAAATAGTGAGGAAAGAAAACTAGTTGAAGTTTCATAATGTTATGGCAGTCCATGCTTTTAACGAATTGCAGTTGTACCCATGAAACAATTTTTGAAAAATGTAATCCTACTACTAGGTATGGAAAAGTTCAATGAAATATATATAAATGAAAAATAATGTAACACTATTAAAAATGTAACTAAAATAACAATAATTAGAAAAGAATAAAAGGATAAAACACTAAGAAAAAGTCACAGATTTGTAATCGCTATATTTCGAACTGCTCGAGTTCTTCTATGGCAAGAGTTGCTTTTGTGTGTGTGTTAACGTCTAGCGGTCGCAATTTTTATTTTTTCTCTACGAAACTCGGCATCGAGTTAGTTAACCATAAATAATGGACCATTGGGGATAAGGGTTAACCTAAAGCGAAAATTACAAAAAAGAAAGAAAGAAAGAAAGAAAGAAAAAGAAAAAGAAAGCAAGCAAGAAAAAGAAAAGAAAAATCGTCCTAGTTGCCCCGACTTTTTGATTTTTTCAATGAAACTCAATATATTTTTTAAAAAATGATAGAAGTAGTTTCCGAAAATCAGAGCAATTGGGCCATTAGGATTGGGAGTATACCTGAAAAACGAGAGGTTTAAACGAAATTTAAAAATAGTTCTAGCGGCCGCAATTTTAATTTATTTTAAAGGAAACTCGGTCTAGTCATTGAAATTGAATAGGAAAAATGGTTTCTGAAAATCAGTAAAATCAGATAATTATAAATGAGGGTTTACTAGAAACTCAACATTTAAAAATCGCTCTAGTGGCACCAATATTTGCTTCTCCGCAACGAAACTCAGTATATGTCATTTAAATAAAATTAGAAAAATAGACTTTGAAAATCACAGAAATCGGTCTATTAGGAGCAGGGGTTTACCTGAAGCATAAAACATTTAAATATGGTGTATAGGCACTAAATTTTGTTTTTAACAACAAAATTCAGTATACACCTTTTAAATGAAATAAAACCTAGTTTATGAAAACTAGTGATATCGGTCCTTAAGGAATGGGAGGTATAGCAGAGAACCTAAATTTAAAAAGCGCTCTTGCATTTAATTGTATCCTTATTGTTTTAAAATAAAAGGCCAAATTAATTAGCATACAAACTATATGCAATTGTTTTACATTTAACAAAAGCATCGTCGTGAAGATAGCAAATGTGAAATATTAATCTAATATGGGTTTGAGAATTATATTTATGCTATGTAGGGTGTTTTTAAACATTTTTAAATGTAATGGTCTTTATGAACTAAGCCTTTGATACAGTCTTTATATTCATTAAAATAGATAAGAAATAATCGAAAGTTTCGACTTACATTGTGTACTTAAGATGTTCATATGTTTCAATAAACAAAATCATGTTACTATTTAAAAATAATTACAATTACTTAGAAATGTACACAATCAACAATATATAATTGAAAGTTCCATCTGTTTTCATTGGCTCTGAAATGTAATTTAAATGTTATTGTAGTAAAAACATGTAACAAAATCGTTTCCTGAAGGTTATTACGGAGGGTTTTTGCATACAAATGTAATTCTCAAACACATATTAGATTAATATTTCACATTTCCTATCTTCATGGCAAGCTAGTGTTAAACATAAAATATATGAATATAGTTTATATGTTAAATTAAATTGTCCTTTTATTTTAAAACAACAGGAATAAAATAAAATACAAGAGCGCTTTTTAATTTTCGGTTTTCAGCTAGAACTAGTCATCTAGTTATAACTTTATCTTTAGCTTTACCATTTTGAATCTCTTTTATATTATTCGGTTGAATAAACAGTTCAAAACACATATTTAATTTTAGTTTAAGAGACCAATACTTATTCTCCCCCCATACTTTGAGGCCTAGATTATTATTATTATTATTATTATTATTATTATTATTATTATTATTATTAATGTGGTTTCTCTTTTGTGATATTTATAGACTGCAAGAATTTAGTTCTTCAAACCACCCGCTATTCTTGGTTTGTCTTTGTCTATTAAGTCGGTCCTGGTGGTATAGTGCCTCGTAGATCCAAGAATGCGGATTTAATCCCGGCCAGGGTAGGTGGATTTTTTCGGGCGTAAAAATCCTAAGTATGGTTTTCCTTCAAAACGGAAGTAAAGCCTTGAGTCCCGCGTTGTAGATTTACGGCACGTAAAAGAACCTCCAGCCTGAAAGAAGAGGCCTCTAAGCAAAAGGTATCGGCCGTTTCACGTCCTGAATTGAATGTGAGGTTAATGATTTTTTTTTTTTTTTTTGAGTGATTTATTTATGGACGCTCTTTAACAGCTCAGGTCATTAGCGTCCCATTCAATTCAGCGTGAAACGGCCGACAAATTTTGCTCAGAGGCCTCTCTTTCAGGCTTGAGATTCTTTTTCGTGCCGTAAATGTACGACACGGGACCCACGGCTTTACTTCCCATCCGAAGGAAGCCATACTTAGAATTTTTACGCCCGAAAAAATCCATCGGTCCTGGCCGGGTTCGAACCCCTCTTGGGTTTAGGAAGCAAGTATGGTAACCACTACACCACCAGGACCGACGAGGTTAATGATGTGACATGTTAAAGAGCGTCCGTAAATAAATCAAATAAATAAAGTCTTGGTCTATTACGGTCCAAATTTCATCTATCAGACTGAAACTAAAACAAATTTTAAAAAATATTTTTCGGAAACCTTAATGTGATCAGTGCTTATGAAACTATAAGTAGCATTTAAATTAAAAGAACCAAGAGCTTAAATATTAAGACAGATTTAAAGAATGTTTTAATTCCCCTTGCAATGAAAATAATGGGGATTCCCTTCCCGAGCAGCGTCCGAGATTTTCTTCAGCTCACCAAAAATGTAAAAGTCACAGAGCTTAAATCTGATGGCAGTATTCTCCACCTGAATTCGAAAAAATGACGTTTGACTATTATAGTGTGAGGGCGGACATTTTCATGAAGAAGAATGACCAGACATGAATTTGATTGACGCTTGAGAAGATTTACGAGAATTCCTGCATAACGGACAGGGTCTTGGGTGTTTCCTGAGGCAAGAAAATTATCCAGTAACTATTTTGTTTTGCTTTTATTTGCTTGACTTTAAATTAACCTTGCCTTAAAAGTAATTTAACAGATTGATCGGTCCTCCACCTATACTTTGAAAAACATGGCTCGAATCCGGTGTTATACTAGAGTTACTCCGTGCAAGTTTCTTACCTTCGTCATCAATAGACGTAACGGATACCTATGCTCTGACCACGGGGTTCGTCAGGCCGATACAGATCATCAAGGCCAGACAGACATTAAAAGATGTTATCTACATGTATGTGCACAAATAATGCTTTGACTGATACGTTAAGTTTAATCGTCACTGTTTAAGGTAGTGATTAGATACTAAGACCGTGACAACGGCAGACATAGCAATGGATTCTGCCTTTTTGCTGCAATACTTGATCTATTTTCTAATGCATGCTGGTGCAAAGGGTAAGTACCTCAGATAATACTTCAGAATATCACACATGTCAATGTTATTCGTGCTTAAACGCTGCAATATTTAAATTAAGAAGCAGCAAAGTGATATACTATCAGTTTGCTATGGAACATCAGTGACACCAGAGCTGCACAAAACTGTTAGAAATATGGAAGGGTTTGGAGATGAAGACATGCAGGCAGGCCTGCCATAATGCAATGCTCTAGCCAGCTGAGGTACAAGAACTATTCAATAAAGAATTATCATACATTTATTCAACAACATATCTTTACTCAACCTCATAATTTTGATGATTCTTCTCAAAGTAGCCCTGTTGGATCAATGCACCTGTCCCAACGATTCTGCCAGTCTTCAAAGAAATGCTGGAAACCATTTTTGACAAGGCCTTCAGAACACCTCTGCAGCCTTCATCACTGCTTCTGATAATGGAAAATGGCTCTCATGAAGATGTTTCTTCAATTAGGGGAAAATGAAAAAGTCATACAAAATGAAACATGGACTATATGGAGGGTAGGGGATACATTTCATATTGATATTTGTGAGTCATTTAGTAACAACATTTGTTATATCCATTGTCAAGATGCATATAATCCAGCTTGTTGCATAGAAATGCTGCTTTTGCATGTGATGTAACCTTACAGAGTTTTCAGAACTCTCTGTAGCAAATGACCTATTATTTTTTATTTTAATTATTTTTTCTCCATGCAGAGCTTTGCCGTTTGCTGTTAAGACCGAAATCATATAGCCAAATCTCATCTGCAGTGATTATCTTTTCATACAGAGCTTTGCTGTTTGCTCTTAAGATTGAAATGATGTAACCAAGTCTCATGCAGCAGTGATTATCTTTGAAAGATACTCTGGATGTTCCTGCAACATCATCTTCAACTGCATGCAAAAATTCTTTTGTAGGGAATTAGCCGTCTTGGAACCCTTTACGCACAAACACGTCTCATGTGCAACTTTGCAGCAATCAATGTGTGGGAGAAAATAGCAAAATTTTCAGAATTTCTGAAAGTGTTCTTAAGTTATTCAATGATCCTCTTTCACAATAGCAGCAGCAGTGTTAATATTTTCTTAGAGCAAAAACTGGAATGCTGTGTCCATTATCTTTAGAAATTGGTTGTCTCCCCTTTTTAAATATTTTTAACTATCTTCAAGCTGTGTTATAAAGAAGAGCAAATTCTTAATAGGACCCCTGTAATACATAGGCCTCAGTTGAAGATTTATTGAGACAAAAACAGAATTTCTTAGCAGCATATTGTTTGTCTTTGTCATCTACATTTTGCTATAAGTGGAACTGAACATGTCTCAGCTTGTACACCTCTCACATGCAAATACTGGAAATGACAATGATATGCATATTGCGCATTAAACTAAGAAAATATTGTAAAGTTACATTTTAGCACAAGAAATTATGCCTGTAAAAACTAATATTCTTTATTGAGCAGCCCTCATATTAACATTAAAGGAGTTAAATTCAGTTCAACATAAAATCCAGTTTTATCTTATTAATGAGGCTAATGCTAAATAAGGTAGGTTCTCATTTTAGTGTCTTATGCAAACAAATGTTATGATTTTTACTTTGGATTGTGGAAAGAAAGCTAGAATTTGATGTCACAATTCCTGTTGGTGTAGCATTTTGCATTGAAATTGATTCTTGAAGAGAATTTTGAGAATGATAATGTGTTGCAGCCATGATATGTAAACAAGAACAGCTAGGACAAACTGTGACACTACGCTGCCCACCACATCATATGCCTGACATGAGATATTGCTGCAATGACAATGGCAAGGTCAAATGCTGCACACAACACGACTTCAAGCAACGTAAGAATTATCCCAGGTAGAACTCTTTTACAGCATTTGGGTAAACTCAGCTCTCAAGAAATTAATTTTTTGATATCTGTTACAACCTTTTATATCTTTGTTACTATATTGAGTTATTCTGATGATTTTTTTTTTATTCTAATGGTGAGCTTTGGAAGACATATTTTTGCTTCTCAATAAATATATGATAAATTAGGTTCTGTTCTTTTATGTGAATCTATTGCATGCTTTAAAGTTGGTGGCCCTTGTTCATGATGGTGACTCAGTCCTTGCAAATGATGAATGCAGATGAATTTTTATACTAATTTTGGGTAGGTGGCCAGTCAAACAACCATGGTATGCATTGTGTATGAACATTGGTATTGCATCCTTTCTTGCTGCTTGCAAGAATTTATTTCAGGTGCCCTTTATCTGTAACCATGATTTATCTTTTGATTTGATGTTTTGCTTTTACTCTATACTGTGTTTATGTTTCTTTTTTTAAGAGTGATCTGAGGCTATGGAAAAGAGTTTGGTCCTTTTTTGCTATAGGGTTGTTCCTTTCTATCTGTATCTACTTCCTAGAAAGTTTGTGTGGTATAGTATCGATTGAAGAGCTATTTCCCTGTTTTTATGACCTATCTGATTGATTTACGTATTTCCATTATTTTTATATTTTTTGGTATTTTGTCTGATGCTATTCTGCAATAGCAAATATAGAATATTTTAATAGAACTGCTTTTTGGGACTTGTTTATTCTGAAATTTTTCCAAACTTTTGAATATTTTTCATTGAATACTTTATAGCTTCTAAAAAGTAGTGCTTTTTGCCAACAGGTAAACAGCGGTAAAAAATTTAAAGTACATTCCAGCTCCTGCTCCTTCTGACTGGTTCATTTTAGGGCCATCCATAATAATATGTAGCTAGGTTGATTCTGGAAACCTGATATGTATTGTCTATGTGCTTAATGTTTTATATATTTTTAGAGAGGTGTCTTGATTCTTTCATTTGTTTTAGTAGATGTATATTCTAAAATATGACAATGATTTGTAGGCTTAATCAATTTCTTTTTTCTAATGTGAAGCATATTTCATTCAAATGTTATAAAATTCTTGTACTGGAGGTGTTTGTATTTTCAGTCTAGTATTTCATTGTTTATTGCATGGTATATCAACAACAATGTGGATTGGGTATAAAGTAGAATGAAGGTAAGTAGATAGGTAGTAGAGGGAGACTGGTAGGTAGATAGGTAGGTAGGTAGGTAGGTAGGTAGGTAGGTAGGTAGGTAGGTAGGTTGCAATAACATGACTGTAACTAAAAATTTTTTTTGCTTATTTTAGGCCCTCTTATCAATTTCCCAGCAGTTTTATACATGTTAAATAATATTCTGTACAAGTCTTTAATGATACCCTAATCTCTCTATTTATCATTAACAGTTGGAGGATGATGATGATGATGATGATGATGATGATGAATATTATTGTTGTTGTTGTTGTTCAAACAGACATTTTTCCAATGATTTTCCAAACTATTTTCTATAAAAATAATAAATATAAAAACACAACTTTTGAGAAGAATTCCATGTAGAAAAATTATTCTATTAAGATCTCACCATATAAATTGCAACTTAAGGCAAGTCTATACTGAAATTATAATACAACATTAGTATAGTATTTGTATGTAGTGGACAAAATTAGTTGATTGTGACTCCCTTAATCTGTAACATGCAAATTAAAATCTCTTTGTGTTTGTGCTTCATCTTCTTAGGAAATATTTTTTCCACATTTTTTCAGCATTTAAATAACTCCCAGGGATGTAGTTTTTCCCGAAGTTGCTAAATATAAAATTACTTCAAAAAATGCCATTTTTAAAGCACTAAAATCACAATGAACATTTTACAAATAAAAAAACATTATAATTTAATAAAACTAAAATATATGTAACAGATAAGTTATATTAGTAATTAAAGAAAAGTTTAATTATAACATGGCTAATGATTCACTACACAGAGTAGTTTAAATATTTCCAATATAGTTATAATTTTAAAATAAAAAATAAAAACTAATAGAAACAATTTAATGAAAATATGGTAGATTTACATATTTTTCAAATGTATAAAAATTTCAAAATATTAATTTTAGAACTGGAAGATATTGAAATTTCAGTATCATGGTGCAAATGAGTGTGGAGTGTATCTGTGACTAAAGTTACCTGATACCCACCTTTTCAATGAGTTTTTTTCTTTTTTATTTTTTGTTTCATTTTCTTTTGTAATTCATTAATTCTTGATGTTTCATGTTGCCTTTATTCCTTTTTCTTCCAGTGCTTCAATTTCACTCTCTTCTTTGCAATGATTCTCTTTCATTCCATATTTATTTTCTTTATATGATTGTGCATGCCTTTTTTTTAATCTATTTATTAATTTCTTAAAGCAATTTTAAAACTATTTCTGAATAATTTATGACATACATGATTGTGTTCACCTTCTTGTTTTCCATGATAAACTTTGTGACTATAAACTTTCTTTACTTTTACTTGTAGTTTCTTGTTTTCTGCAATTATTTTCAGTCTACGAGAGTTGTTTGGAGGGGAGAACCTTGGCATTCAAGCAGAATTTGAACCTGTGCCTTCCACTCACAATTATAGTGACCAATCAAAAAGAAAGGAAAGAAGAGAACAAAAAAAGAAACAAAATAAAGGTAGAGAGAAAGAAAAAAGAAATGGAGGAGGAAAAGGGAGAGAGGGAAAGGAAGGGAAAAGAATGGAAAAAGAAAGGAATGAAGAAAGATAAACAGAAAGAAAAAATAAAAAAAGGAAAAAAGAGGAAAGAGAAAGAAATAAAGGAAGGAAGGAATAAAGAAAAACATAGGAAGGAAAATAAAAGGAAAGAGAAGAGACAAGAATAAAGGAGATGAAGAAAGAAAGAAAGAAAGAAAGAAAGAAAGGAGGGAGGGAGGGAGGAAGGAAGGAAGGAAGAATGGAAGGAAGCAAGGAAGCAAAGAAGCGAGGAAGGAAGGAAGGAAGGAAGAAAGAAAGAAAGAAATAAAAAAAGAAAGAAAGAAAGAAAGAAAGAAAGAAAGAAAGAAAGAAAGAAATCCAAACAACTGTTACATTTCAGATGTTCACAAACTCATCATTTGTTTAACATTTGCTGTGTAGGAATTGGATAGCTGTTTGCCCCTCCCATCAACTTTTCACATATCAGGTCAAGTAACCTGTTATGTTGTGATACTATGCTTTTTATTTTTCTGTGAATTGTTAAAAACCAATGAAACCAATGAAACGAATGAAACCAAACACACTTATGAACAGAGCAATGGTTTATATGTAATAAAAATGGAAATAAATTCATGCATGCATGCACACATACAAACTATAATGATTAAAACATGAAGTAAAATTTGGACTAAACATTTTATAAAAATGCTGAAAAATAATGCAAATATAAAATTTTCAAGCTGCTCAATAAAGTACAGTTAAGGGAGTTATAGTTTAACAATAGTTCCTGATATTGGTATTAAAATAATGTTTACAATTTTTGTACAATTACAAGTTTGTTGATCTTAATTTTTGTATTGATTTTTTTTCTTGCTAAAACTCTGTTCAACATTACAAGAAATCTAGATCTAGAAACATCTTGTGGAGTTAAATCCAGATTTATTTCCAGATACGATTCATCACTTAAAATGATACTGATATTACACAGTTCACTGTAGCTTGGGTCCTTGGCTAGCATTATAGTCAGCTTCACTTTCACAACTTTTCCACTGCAACAGTTGAAACATTCTGCCACTTTCCTCAGGGTGTTACAACTTTGATAGAAGTATGCTGCTTATGGAGAGTATTAAACATGTTGTGATGCATAAGAAGTTTGCTTGGAAGTTTCTATGAATTTTTTTTAGGAAAATGGTCCAATGGTTTTGTTAAAAATTAAAATACAAGCCTCAATATAAACAATAAACTGCAGTAAAATCCCTCATATTTAGCACCAAACAACAAGCAATATCACAATGATGATACTTTTTAATTAAAAATGAAAGAAAATAAAAAGGGGGGATTATATTGCAGTTATAGGTATGCTGTCATTTCAAAAATGTTCATTGTCCTCTTATAGTATCATATATATAGCATGTGGACAAGGTGTGGCTTCACAGTCTAGCATAATAGCACTAATATAGTGTGACTTCACCCTTTACAGTATCAAAATAACAAGCATGATAACATAGCAGTCACCGTTGCCCCACCTATGGGTAGTAGCTGAAGTGAAATAACCTGGTGTTGCAGGTATTTAACATACCTAATAATTTCTTTAGCACATAATTAAAGTGCTTAAGCTTACTTCTCTTTGTTACAAGCAACAATAAGATGTTTTTTTTCAAGATATCTAGTGTCATAGTCAGCCACTTGTCAAAGAGAACATTTCATCGGAAAAAGAATGTTTTACTTCCACTGAAGTGATTGGAACATATTTAAAACAAGCTATTTTGGAAGAACTTATATCAGTTACAACAGAACATTCACCTTTCAAGACATCAAGACAAAATAAAGTAATTTTGAATAGTCCTGGCTAATGAGCAAAAGATGGGCAGTGATTTCTGGTCCAGTTCATTTTCTGTTTATAGGGGAATAAGGTTAGTATTTCTCTTACTTCCATACTGAGCGTATTGTACGGACAGTTTATAGTACAGCTGCACAGCTCTCATCTTTGTTGCTTGTAATTGTTTGTTACATTTATGCAGCGGAGAAGTTACTCTTATTACATTTCCTAGAATTGAGATACAAGTACATTTGCCACAACTATTCAAAATATAGTACTTTCTTCATCCTTTCTATTTCCTGGTAATCATATAACTCAGTAACCATGTATTCCTTTCACAAATGAAGGCTCTGTTAATGCATAACAAGACTCTCAATAGATATTTTTGTGAGCTTAACATGGCATTTAATTTTTGTAATTTTTTTCATTTCAATATATTGAAATTCTTTATATGCTTTTTAAAATGTGTAAATAATCACAGAAAAAATCCATAATGATCCAAAGCAGGAAAAAAAAGTTTTAAACCTTAAAATAGGCAAAATAAAAACTGGCTCTACCAACCCCAAATGTATAGAAAAATATTCATTTCTATCTGATTCTTAAATATATCCACTCAGATAGAAAAGGCATTTTGCCTAACTTCCGGACTTTGCAGATGATACATGAGATGAAATGATAAATTGGGAAAAGATTTTTTTTAAAGGAAGGAAGCATTCCAGACCTAAGTTCAGGATATCTCCCTGGCATTTGCCATTTATGAGGATTGAGAAATCTGTAAAAAATCTCAGTCAGAGAGAGCAGTTCTGATGGAAATCTAACCCCAGACTCTGGCACACAAGTCCATGCCTTAACAACCTCAGTCACCTGTGGCAGTCTCATCTTAACGAAGTCTGATTTCATGAATATATGTTAAAACAATGCTGGTATCAGTCATTGTAGGTACAACACCTTATTTAATCTCATATATCTTATGTTACAGCCATGAAACAATGAAGCAAATAATAATTACTGAGGCAGTGTGTGTAGTGGTCGTACTGCTGTTTTGTTTTATTCATTGCTTTAGACGCAGCAAGGAGCAATGTGTTGAGACTCCAAGCATTCCAAAAACAACAATGCCACCTCCAAAACGAAAAGGAAACTCCGCTCCATTGCGAACTAGAGCTCAGATGTAAGTATTTGGTAGCAGAAGTTTAAATCACTTTGAATTTTGTAAGTTCTTTCTATATTTATTTTTTAATGTAAAACAATTTTTCATTTTTTTAATTGTTATGTTCTTTTAAGATCTGTCATAATGACCCGTACCTTATGAAAATATGCTGTATATGTTTTATGACAAAACACCATGTGAATGTCTCATTTGGCTATTTTCTGCAGTGATTATTTGGAGTAAGATTTACAAGTATTGGAAGATGAATAGAAAGACTAGACTACGGTTAAGTCAAAGCTGGTGTATGAAGTAGATATTTGAGAGTGTCAAAGGGATAGACAAAGGTATGTGGTACATAGAATATTTTGTAGAGAAGTTCTGGAGTTACCAAAAAGTTCACTAAGAATGAGTTTGGCAGAACTGGGAAGAGTAGGAAGGGTACAAAAGTAGAGAAAATTTTGTAATATTGGCACAGACATTTAAATTAGATATTAATAATGTACTAAAACAATGTCTTAAGTACCAAAGAGGTATTGGCAAGAGAGAGTTAGTTTGTGGAGGTGGAGAAACTATTAGAAGAAATTGGAAAGGGGATGTGTGGAATTTGGAAACAGTCACGTCAGTAGATTTTAGAAATATGTGAGGCAAAGGATAGAAGAGCAGGGAAGCAAGATTTTTGGGGCTAGCTTTAAGGATAAAATATCTTTAGGCTTATATAAAATAATTAAAAGAAATTGGGAACAGAAGAAATATATAATAATTGTAATCAATGCAGAAAAATAGGTCTTTTATGGATGCATACAACAGGATTATTTCTAAAAGGATTAAGAAAAAATGTTAATGAATGTATGTGTGGAAAAGTGGATAGTGCTTTCCATTGTCTAATATAATGTGAAATGGTAAAAAGGTGAAGTAATAGTATCTTGGATGAAAAATGGGACAAACTACAAGAAAATATAGTGACAATTAAAATGTCAGACTTGAGGGTAGATAAAATAAGCACGATTTGGGAACTCTTAGGAAAATAAGGGATAAGTGAAGAAGTATAAGGAGGGAACTTGAGGGCAAACCCATTGTGAGAATGGTAATTTGTTAGGGATTCTTTACCATACTATGGCCTGGTGTTTAGGAATGGGAGAACCTTAGTTTCTATTGCTAAATTCTTAGATAGTTCGTTTGTTAATGTAAATTAAATTGCAATGTTGTTTGCTAAAATAAAAATTCATTCATTCATATTTTTGGCATCGAAGGCCTATTTTATTATCTGTTATATTTCTTTGAAGAGAGGATAGTTGAAAGGTTTATTAAGGGAAGTTCCTTACCTGAAAGGATCTCTGAAAGAAACACTGTTCCTTCTTTTCTTGTTCCCAAAGTCACATTAAAAAGAAGCCCTAGTTATAATGTTTCTACCCCAGATAATATTGTATTCCTATTAAATTATGATCTTTAGTTGGATTTTAAACAATAATGCTGCACTAACTTTTTAATTTTCTGAATACATTTCAAATGCAAATGCATTCATCCTTGCCTAGTTTCTCCAACTGCGCTGAAAAAAAAAATTCTCGTTTAGTAAAGTTCCAGTGTTAAAAATCCAACCAAATAGCATAATTTTAAAACATCTTCATTGTTAAAAATCTTCCTAAATAACAAACAGATGCTTCTATTATATGATTTTTAAGATATAGTCCAGGTATATTGTGATAAATAATCCTAATAAACCATATTTTGGTCTTCTTTCTGTAAGTGATTTTTATACTTCTAATGAACCACCACAGCTGGCCAAGGTCATTAAGGCAAACTCGTGAGCAGGAGGTCTAGGGTTTGACCATCCTCTCTGACTGAGGTTTCTTCCAGGTTTTCCTTAGTCCTCATAAATTGAAAATGCCAGGAAGGTACTGTAAACTTAGGTCTGGAACATTTTACAAAATTGAGTCGAAATTGTAATATACACACCACTAAAATTCAATAAAATGGAAGACTAGTTTCGGGAGCCATCGCTCCTATCATCAGTTCCTGGTCGACTGCCGGTCTCGTTGTTTGTGGTAGGTCAATTCATCTCTGATGGAGGCTTAATGAACTTTTGTATTAGTACATCACTTGGCGGGATTTCGAAATTAAAAACTTTCTCTTTATTCTTCCAAATATAGATGTTTTCCCAGACTGTAAGTTCAGTTTTTCCTTTAATATTTTTAAGTAATTTGGGGTTTTTATTAATGTTATGTTGTTCTTTCCAAAAGTGCCAAGCTACCGCCGATTTTTCTTCTTGTTTTTGGTTTATATTTCTAATGTGTTCTTGTTTTTATGTTTCTTTTGGTCTTTCCAACATAAATTTTTTCACAATCATTACAGTTCATCTGATATATTCCTGATTCCTGATCTTCTTTTTGTCTTGAGTTAAGGATATTTTTAATGGAATAATTATTTTTTGGAACCAATACAATGTTGTATCTTTTAAAAATCTTTTGAAATTTATGAAAGGCTGATGGGTGGTATGTGAATTTTTTGTATGTTCTGTTTTTCTCTTTGATGGGAGTAAGTGTAGTGGTGTCTCTAATTTTCTTTTTATTCTTTGCTCTGTCTATTTTCTTGTGCACAACTTCTTGTATGAAGCCATTTTCTATAGCTATATCCATTATATTATTCATTTCCAGTTCATATTCCTCCTTGTTCAATGGAACGTTAACCAGTCTGTATGCAAGACTATTTAAAACTGCATGTTTGTGGGGAACTGGATTAAAACTGTTATATTTAATGTAATTATCCGTGTGTGTAGGTTTTCTGTATATGCCAAAGTTTAGGTGATTTTCTTTTTTAATTATCTTAATATCCAAGAAAGGTAACTGTTTATTGCATTCTCTCTCCATAGTGAATTTTACTGCTTTTTCCTGTAAGTTAAGTAACTTTAGTGCATCATCCAAGTGTCTTTCTGGTATTATTGCAAAAATATCATCCACATAGCGATACCAAGTCTTAAATATTCAAGGGAAACTATTTACTATTCTAATTTCTAAAGCACTCATGAAAATGTCTGCCAATATTGGTGATAGTGGGCTACCCATTGTCAGACCAAAATTTTGTTTGTAATATTTGTTATTGAATGTAAAGTAATTTTGTTCTAGACACAAGTTAATTAATGTAATGTATTCTTGAATATCCTTTGTGGTTATTCCTATCTTTTGTAACCATTTTTTTTATCAGAGAGTATAAATTCAGTGTAGGAATACTTGGAAAAAGTGCTGTAACATCAAACGAAACTAAGGTATCTGTTTTTTCTATTTTTATGTCTTTAATTTTTTGAATAAGATCTAATGAGTTTTTTATACTAAGAGATTCAAATCTTGGAAAAGTAGAAAATTTGTAAGTCAACCATTTTGCGAGTTTATAAGTTGGAGCGTTTATGTTAGGTCTGGAACTCTTCCTTCCTTAAAAAAATTTAAAAAATCAATATAAAATGTTTTCCTTGTTTTATCATTTCATCTCATATATCATCTGCACCCACTGCCTGTGATGCCTCAGTAGTTAAAACAGGTGTTAAATACTATTAAAAAAAGTCATTAAAGTGGTTTATTACAGTATGATCATTTGCAGAGAAGAAACTGGGTACCATATCCCAGAAATACTTAATCTTCACAGCCAAATTATTTCTTTGCAAGATCCATTTCATCATCTGTTTGATCCTTTGCAAGAACTAGTTCATATTGTTACACCAAAATTTTGTCACCAGTGAACATAGCAGGAGTGTCACTCAAAATGATACAGCATTTTTTGCGCCATTTTACCCTTATTCTTCTATTCTTGTATGAGTTTATGGCAGAAGCCAATGGTCACAAGCTTTGACAAACTAAGACATTTGTACTGTCCAAAAATTTTTCCATCCACCTGTATATCACTTATAGGTCAAATGGCTTCTACATGAATGAGTTTCATGTGTGACTGCTGTTGCTACTTGCCTTGTGTGCCCTTAACCTTTCAGAAATTCCAATGTTTTTGTCAATTAAGATTAGTACACTTAAAATTGTACAATTAAAATATTGAAGCATAAAAATGCTCCAAAGTCATAAAACCAGTAAGTGTACAACAGTAATACCTTAGTGCAGTACAAGAATGACAGCTGTGTGCTTTCAACTACTAAAAATTATCACTATAAATATGTGCTATCCAGTGGTTAAATGCAAAATTTGAGTCTCTCATAGTTTCTTGAAACCTGGAAAATAAAAAGTCACCTTTATACTCCTAGTATTTTGTAATGGGCTTGCTTTAAGACACAAGATTCAAAGATTATCCTAGCTGAGATCAATGAATTTTTCAGGATGTAAAAATCCAGAGCATAAGTTCTTGGAAAGGTACTTTAAACTGTGGATTTGTAGATTTACAGCACATTAAAGAACTGCATACCTGAGAAAAGAGGCAACTTATAAAATTTTTGGCTGTTTTACATCCAAGTAATTCCTTAGGTTCTTAATAGGTGACAATGGAGACAATAGGCTTACCATCCATCACCTACCCTCTAGAAAATTAAGCATAAAAAATTCTCCTTGGTATAGTAACCTCTCTTATGGAAAGCATCATTTCTAACAGACGGAATAGTAGGAGTTGTACCATCTAATAATGTATGATTCATCACATTGAACAAGTTTATAGTCTAGAAGTAAATAACTCATTATTGATTAATAAAGTTCATCATACCTTATCAAAGATCTTCTAATAATAATTTCATGTCATTTATTTCCAGACTGCATATACCCATTCAACCAGAAACATTTTCAGTACCAGTATGGCGAGAGTCAGAAAAACCACAGAGTGTGGAGAAAATATGGCACACATCTCCTAGCAAAAAGAGTACACCAGTCATAACAGCAACACCACCTATAAGTCCTACAAAAAAGGTTTTGTGGGAGTGGGATAAATTGAAAGTGTATGTTGCATTTTATCTATCCTATTAAGCATCAATAAAGTATAGTGATAATGTCCATAATAACTCATAATTGTATTATTATCCACTGGTTTTAAGCTTAGGGAAAAGAATCTTTAGAGGAAACATTACCTAGTATTTTGTTTTCCATGCATATAATTAATTATACAATAAAACTTGTTTAGTTGTCTAAATAAATTGTCTTTGATATGTAACATTTGAGGTAGTTTAGATGCAATCCATATACTTCAGGACGATTTTTTGTTGTAATTGAGCATTTTTGTCTTCCAACATTGCTCTAAAGTTTTTAATTTGTATAACAGTTTATTTTACATTTGCCAATCACCAAGGAAGGAATTATCATTGTTTAGAATTGAGCACTGCCGACAACACATGAACATAAGCAATACCAAGCTGAGATGGCATCTAGCTAGGCCAAGTGAGGAATAAGAGAGAGTTTTATCTGTTTAATCTGAGCCATAACTGGTAATAGCTTTATATCTTTTATACCCATTAACAATGCAGCCTGTTAAAATTGTTTCTGCTTTTGTGGGTTTAGCTGGCATCCATACATGGTTATGATGAATTTAAATTCTACTATGAATCAGGAATATGGGGTGAACACCAATAGGAGTGCATATAAACAGTTTGCAACACTTCCACCAAAATTGGCAATCATAAAATAAACATGTAATAACTGCTTCATTGTTAACTGTTTCATTTTTATTGCTTAGAAAAAAACTGCCAATTTTTAAGATTTTTAAAAGGCCAATAAATGAGTGAACATGCAGAATGCAGTTGAATGCTTATACAGCTTAGATCATTACATAGGTACCAAATTATAAAGAACTAACTTTCATACAGGCCAAAATGGCTTAATTACATACAATTAAATCAATTTACATTAACTACATTATTCCCTGATGTAATGCAGCTCTGGTTGAAAATGTATTGTAATCAAAAGAAATTTTAATAGGAAACAAAGTGAACCATGATATGTAGTTCAACAATAACCCATTTGAATGTTTTACCTCTTAAATTTATCAGAAGTACTTAAACTTATATCTATCACATAAGAATCAAGAACCATAAAAATTATGTAGTTTTCCAAAATTTATGTTACTCTATAGAAGTTGATATTTCTTTTTGTATTAATGAAGCATTAATATCAATTTCAGGAATGGAAATGCAAATGTTGTAGATGTCAATGAAAAGCAATAATGGCACTCACAGCATTCCAATAAAGTGAAGCAACCTCAGTTCTACACTTAAGCAGGGAATCTTCGTTTTATAGATTGATATATCATCTAATTTGGTGATTTTAAATATCTACATAGATACTTATAATGATGTAATTAAAGATAGTGGTATATCCTAAAATTAATTTAAAGAGTGAGGGCTGAAATTTAAAATAGAAAAATGCATAATGAAAACACTTGACTGTTTCAACTAAACTTCCATCTCTTGAAACTTTCTGCATAATTTCTGCATTAGTTTAATATTTGGAACTTTTCTTATTAAATATGTTATAAATTTTCTAATATAATTTGTTTCTTAAGATTTTAAATTTTATTGCTATTATGTTTATTAATTTTAAAAATTTTATTCTTGATGGAATAACAGGCTCGGATTGTAGTTATTTTTGCAAAGATGTGAAATTATGCCTACCTTTTCTGTAACCTTAAAATGTTACATTGATTTTTGTGCAGTATTTTTATATACCAGAATTATAAACATTATATTGTTGGTCAACATTGTGAATAAAATGCTATATTATGACACTATTTTCATAAAATTTCCATGCTAATAATTATGTCATTAAATTTTTTTCATTGCTAAAATGCTGTCATCAATTGAATATTATGTTACTATAATACTAAGGAAACAATTTATATATTACTGAAAATCAATCATTCATCTTAATTGCAGAATATACAACTAAAGAATTAGTAAAAAATTCATAAGTTAATATTCTACCAATATGAAAGTTTCTGAAATACCTTAAATATTTCTTTTTAATGAATCTGTCAAATTCCTTCTGATAAATATTGTAATTTTCTGGGTATTAGTGACAATTAAGCCTTTTCAGTTTGAATTCAAATTTCTTGTAAATCATCCATCTTTACTAACAATAACAATAAATAAACAAACTAAATAATTTCTATCAATACAATGATGCCATAATTATAATAAACTAAGACATTGGCTTTGAAATAATTCATTAGAAAATTGACATTAATGTTAATTTTATTATAATTCTCATAATCAGAATTATAGCACATGAAATTATTAATTCATAAAAACTACAAAACTTGCTTTGCTCATTTCTTAAACATTTTATTCATGCAATAAAATATAACATTATATAATGTATAAATTCAAGACCTCTCGGCAAAAGAACTTTTGTGAACTGGAATTCTTTCTTTCTCCTCCCAAACGTTTTGTCGGCAACTATGACTAACATTTTCAATGGTGCAATAAACATTTCAAAAGTACTCTTACAGCATTTTTGGTAGTGATCATGCCCTGAGCAAGTTGTGTTGCTGTTTTCATAGTAAAAGGATGCTTAGTGGATGGCTTTGGCTTGACTCACTGAATTACATGTATCTGATTGGTTGGCAGTTTTTCTTATGAGATCACAATTCTTAGATACACAGTATAGTTTTAAAAACACTACTGGCAAACACTGACTTAATTAAACACATATACCTGAGCTGTTAAAGAGCGTCCATAAATAAATTAAACACATACCAGAGATGCAGACTCAGAACTCAGTAGCATTTTTCTGGTACAATATATATGTGAATATGCTGCAGAAAGAACTAAAATTTATTTCAAAATACAGTTGCAATTTTACCCTATTTTGTTTTGAAAAGTGTGCCCATGGTGCTCTTATTTTGTATGGTTTTTCATCATATTCCCTAAGAAGACACTAACAGCAACCACTTGTCATCAATGTATGGATTTATCTAACTTTGAGTTGTATTTTAAATCATTAATGTAATCCACATTATTGTTGAATGCATATAGTACTGTGTATCTAGAAAATGTGACATGAAAGAAAAACTGTCTTTTACACTAAATTCAGCATCAAAATTTAGGTAGGATCATTAAATTTAAAACCAGATTCAGAAAAAGTTGAAATTTGTTTGTTGACTAGTGTAATTAAAGGACAGTTTAAAAAAAATATAAAGGATTATAGAAAATTAGGCTTTCATAGCTGGCACCCACTTGATAAGAATTTTTACTAGGCTGATAGTAAAAATATGGTCTGATAAAAGTATATTTTGTTTTTAATATTTCACTTGGAACTGAACTAGACAAAATATTAGGAGGAAAATATACTTTCCTCGGACTCCCCCCACCATAGCAGTACCTTCTCAGAGAGTCTGATAGAACTGTCTAGAATATAAAAATTTGTTTCAAACACAATGCTAATGCTGCATGCCAATAGCACAATAAATTTATAATTTTAAAAACTGAATATCTGAACTGAACTGAACTGAATAATAAAGTTATTTCTTTATTTATTAAATCACTGGAGTTTACTGTAACATCATTTTCCCTCTAGCCTCCCAGTACAAGTTCACAATATCAACCTTAGGAGGACCTTTTTACACAGTGGGCAGCAGTTGCTTTGGTAGCAGATGTGACCTGATATTAATCTGAATTTAGAAATCCATACCAAAGAATATTTCAGAAATATCCATTACAAACAAATAGATAAATCAGCAGTGGTAAAACAAAAACAACAACAACAACAAAATTGGTAATGAAATTAAATTACTATAAACTACCAGTAACCCTTTGATTAAAGACAGGGAGAAAACATTTATCATCAAAAATAAAAACTGCATCATGAAGTTCAAGACTCCAATTTTGGATATTTTCAACAAATTCTTCCAACCACCTACAGAGTATGCTTCTAACAGTTAGTCTTCTGCTGATCAGGAAAACAAATGTTCCCAAAACATTTCAAATTTAAAACTAAGTAAGTGAAGTATAAGTGTCACCAAATCAACTCTACATCAACTGAATTATCATTTTTCATATTTGCTTCTTTAACCTCATGTGATGTCAAATACAGTTTCTCCAGATATAAAAACATCCTTGTCTGTCAACAGAAAAGGCTTCAAGTACAATCTTAAAATGCACTTCATCATCCAATATAATTTTACTGCCAAAGGAAATAAACCAGATATGAATATTTTATTCTTGTTAATTATTATCTCATTTAATTTTTCCATTTTCAATTAACATTATTTTCTACTGATGGATATGTAGATGTAGATGTACTACTTGTTCTTTGCATGTACTAGAGAGTGAAGCTCAAAGACATTAAGCAGATCTTACAAATATAAAGCATTCATATAACAAATTATTTATGAGGAAATCACTCAAATTTTACTAGTTTTGCTCCACTTACTTTATATTATACTATGTTTCACTTTGAAAATCCCAGCTAATTAAATCTGTAATAAAGCATTCTATTTAACAATAGATAAATCATCACCATTAATAATAACAAGTATGCCATGCAACTTTATAACCATTAGCAATAAATACCCACCACCATGTTAGTGCAAAACATTAAAATTATATACCAAAATTAAAATATTTGTCCCTATTATAGAAGGTGTATTTAAAAATTTCTTTAATTTTCCTTAAAAAATTTGCCTTTCCAGAAAAGACTCACCACCATATTAACAGCACTAACTTAGTAGTGGAAGTACATGATAAATTCATTAATTATGCCTTATCGAAATTAAAAGAAAGTCATCCACTAAGCATCCCCTCTACTATAAAAACAGCAATACAACTTGCTCAGGGCATGATCTCTACCAAAAAAACTGTAACAGTACTTTTGAAATGTCTATTGCACCATTGAAAATGTTAGTCATAGTTGCCGACAAAACGTTTGGGAGGAGAAAGAAAGAATTCCAGTCCACAAAAGTTCTTTTGCCGAGAGGTCTTGAATTTATACATTATATAATGTTATATTTTATTGCATGAATAAAATGTTTAAGAAATGAGCAAAGCAAGTTTTGTAGTTTTTATGAATTAATAATTTCATATGCTATAATTCTGATTATGAGAATTATAATAAAATTAACATTAATGTCAATTTTCTAATCTATTATTTCCAAGTCGGTGTCTTAGTTTATTAAATTATGGCATCATTGCATTGATAGATATTATTTAGTTTGTTTATTTATTATATTATAAAAAGTTTGAGTATTTAAAAATTCCTTTAATTTCTTTTTGAAAAGTTTGGACTTCTGTGATTTACATAACAATTTCATTCAAGCTGGAAGATCGTTATTTACTTGCACTGCAAATTAATAGCTGTACTTCTGGAAAAATGTAATGTATTTATTGATCTATTCCTGTCAACAGCATGTTTAATGCACAGATAAGTTCAGTTTAAGTTATCTAAGTTGTCAGTCACAAAGCTCTTGAGAGAATATATGTATTCTCCAGTTAGAGTAAGAACTTCTTAAATATTAGCTTACAATATACTAGATTAAGTGTTATGAAGTAAATGGAGTTAGTGTAAGCAGGTTGAATACATTAGTGTAAAATATATTACCACTCCATTGTCTACAGTTTCATAAGTACAATTTATTCACTTAATTGGTCTGTATAAATGTTGAATTAACACCACAGGGGATTCTTATTGCAGAGGATGAATACACTCTTACTACAAACAGAACTATCCCAGAAAACTATTCCATATCTGATAACAGAATAAAAATATGCATAATAAACTAATCTTACATTTTGTTTTACAGACTAACCAATTTTATTAAAGCAAAGCAAGCAGAGCTGAGCTTTGAAACTGTGATCTCTATATTTTTATTCCAGTTTAGCTCTTAGTCAATTTCAGCCCAAAAGAACTTTGTATGAGGAACTTTCCTAATAGTGTAATTACTGTAACTAATAGTAAGTTTTAATTCCAGTTTATTTTTAGTTCTAAATTGGATAAAATTTGTTTCCTAAAATTTAGTGAAAGCTTATTAGCTTCAAACCACGTATTTGGCTCTTCAAATGCCTTTGTGGCCGAATTTGAAAGAAGGAATTCACAGAAACAAACACACAAGTATTATTCCAATTCTAATATATTCAAGAATCAGCACAGTGAAGAAGAATATAAAATCTCCAGTGGATAAAATATTTTAAACATTTTAAAATATTTTTATCTACTGGAGATTTTATACATTAGTATTACCTGCAAAAAGTACTCTTAGATTCTTTACTCATGCTCCAAGGTAAATCATTGATAAAAAGTAGAAAAAGAATAGGGCACAGTATTGAGCCTTGTGGCACCCCAAGTTTAATAATGCCAGCAGCTAACTCACTATTACTGATGATAGTTTTTTTAGTTCTTTGATTAAATATGATTTAAACCAATTTAAAGTGTCTTGTCAACATCATAAAAATATAACTTCTGTAACAGCAGTTTATGATTATGCTATCAAAAGCCAAGCTAAAAATATTCCCAGAGGAAATTTTAGAACTGATAAAATATTAGTAGTAAGCTCAAAAGTGGCATTGCTAGTTGACATTCATACTGATAGGATATTAAACATTGTACTTACGAAGCTGCAGTATGTCAAGTGCTTTACTTTCAACAGTACTATCTTCAGCTGCAATTAAGAAATATAAATTAAATGCACTGGCAGTTTCATAATCATCACTTTCACTTAAAGCCATTGGGCAAATATTGTTTACATTAGCTCTACCTGTTTCAGTTTGCATTATTTTCCATGTTGTTGGTATTTTGTTATCAGAATTATCAATAACCTGAGAAAAAAATCTTCTTTTAGCTTCAGTGATTATTTTACTGAGTATTTTTTAAAAACCTGATTATTACTAGTACAATATTGCCAATATAATTCCTGATATTAGTGTAGGACTTCCTGATACCCAAAGTCAGTCATGTTTTAATTTTCATTTTTGGGCATTTAGTTACATTTTTCTTAGGAAAGTTATTAGCATTATCATTCCTGGCATCCATAAAGCTTAATGCTTTTTGTTAAAATTTTCTAATGTTAGTTAAACACTGCAAAAATTGTATTTTCCCAGAACCATTAAAATAGTCTTATATGTAATGTCCAATATTTTTTCGGTCTTATATTTATACAAATAATTTTTTGAACTCTGTATGAGTACTACATCTAATTCGTTCTCTAGGAAGCTGGAAAATAAACTATCTTCTCAAAATAAATAAATACGAACAAAGAAAACATATTTTCACCATAAAAACATTTTTATTGATATTCACATTATCTCAAAAGTTTCATTATCTTTTAAAGTCTTAATATCTGCTAAACTATTTTTCTTCTACTGAAAATTTTCTCAGCTGCATCATCCTAATTTTTTATGCAGAGGTGGTAAATTTTTATTATATCATGTAAATATGATACTTTTTAAAAGTGTTTAATATCCATTTTCACTGCTGAGTTAACACAATGGTGGACACTGTGATACATGAACTGAAATGATCAATTGGGAAATGATATTTTTAAGGAAGAAAGCATTCCAGGCCTAAACTTCAGGCACCTCCCCAGTATTTGCCATTTATAAGGACTGAAGAAAACTTTGAAAGAAACAACAGGGAGGATATTTCTGGCACGAATTTGCACCTTAATAACCTCAGCCACCCATGTTGATAAATATCTTCATTTTGCTGATAGTAGAGCATATTATGTTTTTTCCCCAAACCCAGAAATTGTTCTCTCTTTATGTTGCTAAGAGAATGATAAATATAATTGCATCACAAAATGCAATTCAAATAAAGGAGAATAATAAATAAATGTACCGGAGTTATAAAAAAAATAAATTATGTATCTGTTAACATTGTAACCCATCATCTTTAATTTGAATAGCATAACATCATGATTCTGGATGAATTTGGAAGTAAACGCTACAAATTTATAATTCATAATAATGAATCTGAAAATGCGAAAATTGTTTTACCATGTTTATTACCCCATGATACTTGCAAGACAGGTTACACAATGTTCACATCACTACTATTTTTCACTTTACCATCCTGCTTCACCACGAGACCAAGTATATATCATATTATATTATGATGAGACATTCTGCGATTCCTTACCATCATATACGTCAAATGAAATTCGTATTTACCGCTTTTGCGCTGCAAGTCGTGCAAAGACATTGCTGTGCACATTGCGCAAGGTAACCACCAAATTTACCACGGGTTTCACGGGAAGCACACTTGAAACGAATTATGCGGAGGTGTGAATGTATGACGTGAAAAATGTGAGTAAATACGATTGTAGGCGTTGTGCAACTTTTGCAGAAAAGGATTTACATTCGTGCATATCTGTGAAGTTCTTCATTTACCAGTCGTATGCAAAAATATTCCCGAAACTGGATGCCTAACCTTAATTTACCATATCGCTATATAAGTAGGTATTCCAGGTACGTACTGGATCAGTAAAATGTGAACCGAAATAAACCTGTTGATGAAATAGTAATGTGAACACGTTTTCAGTGTGTTTGATCATCCAATGTTAGTAAAATTTGCAACAGTTAATATTTAATATATTTGAAATAATGTTCCATGAAGATACAAACTATTTATTACTTCAAAGTATGTGTTAAGCAAACTCCAAAAATGTAATATTCATTAAGGATAGGAAAGGTAATTTTTAAACCATTTATCACAAAATTTACTGACATTTGTTTATAAACGGTGTTAATATAAATAAACTGGTAAGAAGTTGAAACTAATTTCCTTTTCAGAATGTTTTAACTAACTATACTAGAATCTGAAAATTTAAGCAAAATGGCAGAACATTATGCTGGAAATCCTAATAATGTGCAAATAGGCATTAATGACACAGCTCTTACATTGGCACTAGAGAAAGGAGACTTCGATGCAGCAGAAAAGTTCATAGAAGAAAATACAGATGCATCTCTTCTGGATGAAGGTATGATTGGAATTAACTTCCACTCTTGGTTATTTGTTGTGTATGAAATATTCTGCATGATACATTATTTTATTTTACAGGGCCTTTTGAGAAGATTCCATTGGCGTTGGTTTTGTCCACTGATCCAACATTCAGAGAATTTCCATGTCATCTTCGATTGGCAAAGCTGCTTGTAGAGAGTGGTGCAAATCCTAATTTGAGAATTCCGCATGCAGAGTGGCAAGGGGCTACAGCAAGTCCCATGGAATATCTTGTGACTATATTTAAACTTGTCAACATTCTTCTGGGTAGAAATGGAAGTGATGAACTATATACTAGGTAGGATGAGAAAGAAATTTACATATGGGTTGGTTAATTAGCATATGAATTGCATTTCTATTTTCTTTCAAATTTTTATTCTGTGATTATCTCTGATGGTTCAAAAGGAACTTGCTGAGTTCATCTATGGGTGGAACATCAAAATTCATTTAAGTTTTTTCTGTATTTAAGGATGACCATTTTTTCCCAAGTAGATAGCTCTATATAATCTATTGGGTTAGCCTTTGGCTTAATTTTGTGATTTTTGGGCCCAAAAATGTGCTGCTGCTGCTGATTTATCTATTTGTTTAAAATGAATGTTCATAAAGTGTTCCTTTCTCCAAATTTCTAAATTTATCTTAATTTTCTGATATATTTATGATTACAATCTGCACATTTAATTTCATAAATTCCTGATTTCTGTTCTATTGATGTGGTGTCTTTTACTGTGGAACCTAAAAGATGGTAAATAGTAAATTTTTTATATATTCTTTGGGGCTAACTTTATGCCATGTTCTTTGAATATCCTATTGAATTTGTTGTGCTAAATTGGATGATATACTGAACTTTTGAATTTGTATCTTTCCTTGATGATCTTCAGTGTGGAAACCTCTCTTAAAGATTTTTGTCTTTTAAATTTATAGATATTTTTATTATTGTATCTTGTTGAAACCACTGATTAAATGTAAATTTATAAATGGAAGAAATAGAAGACTTACTAAAACTTACTAACCCATGCACCCAGCAAAATTTCTTCAATTTTAACCAAAAATATTACCAACAAATTTCTGGTCTAGCAATGGGAATCCCTTGCCTCCTCTTCTAGCAGATTTATTTATGGACTCCTTTGAAATACATATCACTGAAGACTTTCTATTAATTTTCAAGACATGGTATAGGCATGTGGATGACATATTTGCAATAATACCAAAAAAGAAACATTAAGTAGATACTCTGAAACTCCTTAATTTAAAAACAAAAAAATCTATATAGTTTACCATGAAAGAGGAAAAAATGGATGACTCCAATTCCTAGATTTAAAAATTAACATCCCACTTACATAAACAGAGTTCAAAAGAAAATACCAACAGATATTAATACAGCAAGAATCAATGGTTTCAACAAAGATGCAACAATAAAAATTATCAATAAATTTAAAAGACAAAATCTATTGCAGATTTCCACATTAAAGAACAGCAAGGAAAGATATAAATTCAAAAGTTTCACATATCATCCAATGTACCACAACAATTCAGTAGGATATTCAAAGAACATGGCATAAAAGTTAACCCCAAAGAATATATAACAATTTACTAGGTTCCACAGTAAAAGACACCATATTAATAGAACAGAAATCAGGAATGTATGAAATTAAATGGACAGATTGTAATCAAAAATACATCAGAAAAATGAAGAGAAATTTAGAAATTTGGAGAAAGGAATGCTTTATGAATATTCGTTTTAAACAAATAGATACATCAGCAGTGGCAGCTCATTTTGGGCCCAAAATCACGAAATTAAGCCAGAGGCTAAGCTGCTGAAAGAACTTAACAACCCAATAGACTATATAGAGCTATCTACTTGGAAAAAAATGGTTATTCTTAAAAATAGAAAAAAACTTATTAATAAATTTTTATCTTCTACCATGGATGAACTCAGCAAGTTCCTATTCAAACCATCAGAGGCTGCCACAGAAGCACCTTGGGATCCAGCCATCACATGGAGCAGTCAGTCAACAGCTAATGATGTTAGTGTGAACCTATTTAATAAATTCTAATAGGATATATTACCATTCCATTGTCTATAGCTTCCTATGTACAATTTAAATAATAATGCTATAGTTGTGAGAATAGAGGTTGAAGTCTATTTCATAAATATGTTTGTTTCAACTACAATTGCTAATTGGAACATGAACATTGAAGTTAATCATATAATTAAAATCATTGTATGATTGAGTCGAACTGCACACTCGTATAGGCTCCACTTACTTGTTTATATGAAGTACATGTTTCATGAACCCTTGTTCGTGTACTTGGCTATCCGTCGACTGCTGGATAATTTGTTATGCTGTGGAATGTGTATTCTGCTTAGTTTATGTTTCAATAAAGCTTATGTTTTCATCCCCTGAAGTGTCAAAGCTTATTAATCTGTCTCTGTAGATTTTCTCCCATGTTGCTAACTATCCTTGATATAGATCCCTATAATGATTTTAATACTTTTGCTTTATTCATTATGTCGTGGTTTTCTGACCAGAATTGAGATGCTACTGCTGATTTTTCCATTTGTTTGTATTTTATGTTCCTGAAATGCTCTTTTACTGCATGCCTATGTTTCTTTTTGTTTTTCCAATATAAACTTTTTTGCATTCTGCACAATTTATTTGGTAAATACCTGCTTTTTTCTCCAGTGTGGAATTCTGTCATTAACATCGTCTTTCAAGAGATTTTTACATCAAATCTGTATAGGTGCCAACAAGATATTAAAATTTTCTAGAATATTTTGAAATTTTTGCATGGCCCATGGATGATAATGCAAATTTTTTTAAAATTTATCTTCTCTTTTCCTGCTGAAAGTGTTGTGGTTTCTTTAATGCGTTTCAATCTCTTGAATTTCTGTACTTTTTTGTGAACTAGTTTTTTTTTTTTTTTAAACCATTTTTAATCGCTGTTCTTTCTGTTTGCTTGTATTCTCTAAAGTATTCTTCCTTGCTAATTTGAAGGTTAACTAGCCTGTGTGTTAAGCTGTTGACCACTGCATGTTTATGTATTTTGCGGTTAAAACTGTCAGCTTTGATGTGATTGACTGCATGCATATTCTTTCTGTATATTCCAAATTCCAGGTTTCCTTGTTTCTTCATTATTTTAATGTCCAAGAATGGTAACATATTATCTGTTTCATATGTGAATGATATGCTTTTATCTTGTATATTCAAAAGTTTTATGGCATCATTCAATTAATTTTTTGTTAAC
This sequence comes from Metallyticus violacea, assembly GCA_030762175.1. Classification (NCBI taxonomy): domain Eukaryota; kingdom Metazoa; phylum Arthropoda; class Insecta; order Mantodea; family Metallyticidae; genus Metallyticus; species Metallyticus violacea. The sequence goes on from CM060834.1 coordinate 23,644,301, forward strand.
CATGGCATATATATCGTCAACATATCTGTACCATATTTTAAATATGTATGGGATAGCAGAGTTGATATGCATTCAAATTTGTCGTGAATAGGTTAGCTAGAAAAGGAGATAAGGGGCTGCCCATAGTAAGACGTGATTGTTATTTATTGACTTTGCCCTTGAATGAAACGTGATTGCTTTATGCAGATTTCAGTGCATTTTATGCATTCCTTTATATGTGTACCATTAATTCCATTAATTTTTTGCTGAACTTAAGCTATGCATTGTTCAGAATGAAAAAGTTGCAAACAAAAGTACTCGTACTAAGTGCAAAATTACATGATTGGCTGCCCTAAAAGACCTAAGTTTCCTGCTGAGAGCATTGAATAGAAATAACGCTATTAATATATTGATTCATTTTTAAAATTATTTTTATAAGAATAATATTATATTTATACCTTTATTTTGAAAGTCTACTTATGAATGAGCAGTTTGAAAAAATATGAGCAGAAAATGCAACACTACCATTGAATTAAATTTTGTCAGCTATGGATAATAAGATGTATTTAGGAAGAATTTTCTGTGATTTGACTGTAAATCATGGTATTGTGCATGCAAAACTAAAATTCTAAGGGTAAAAAAGAATCTAAATTTTGTTTCCATCCTATCTACATATAAGCAAGAGTTGAAATACATAGCAAGTGTAATGTTCATTCTTACTTTTTGAATTAGGAAATTATAAATTATAGAAATCTATTTGAACATTAAAGTACTTGACAAAATGTGTAAACAGTTAAAAGCAGACAAATGGCTCTTAATTGTGACGAACTCAGTGTAATGAATTTCATTATTTACATCAATGGATTCTAGTTTCTAAATAGTAAATGACAATAGACTGATTAACAAAAATATCCTTAATTAAATTTCTTAAACAAGTAGAATATCACATAAATTAGAAACCTATATTCAGCACATTACAGTTTATGCTATCTCATTAGGTCACAAAGAAACTTTAGCTCAGTTGAAACTTTAAGAACTAATTGTGCTTATTTTCATTCTAGATTGAAATATGGAATAATCTTTTGCAATGGGCAATAGATAACAATCATCTTTAAACTGTAGAAATATGCAATGAAAATAATTTCAGGGGTCCCTCACAGAGTCTCCTGCAGAAATTCATGCTCTAAACTGGAATTTTTATCCTACTGTCTGAATACTTTTTCTAACATTTTCCATTAAAAATCAAAATAAATTTTCTATATACACTTTTAACACTAAAGAGAAAAAAATCTCCATTTAACTTATCAAAAGGAAGTTACTAAAATACTTAATGCACTACAAAATATGGTTTATTGGATATAAAAAGACATTCTTAACTGCTCCTATTATTATTGTACTTAAGAAGCTGTTGATAATGGAGCGGTAATATATCCTAAACTTAGGTTTTCATTTTTTACACTAGACTCCACTTATTTACATGAAAATAAGACATTGGGAGAATCTCTCCCATCTTCAGTTGCTCACTGAACCGCCATTACTCGAAACGATGGCTAGACAACTGAATGTTCCTGTGGTGGCTTCTGTTGGTTGAAGTAGGAGGTTGCAGAGTTCATCCATAGGAGGAAACTCAAAATTCATTATGAAAATTTTTTCCCAAGTGGATAATTCCAATGGGTTGTGGAGATGTTTCAGCAGTTTAATTCCCGGTTTTATTTCATGATTTTTGGTCCAAGCTGCTACTGCTGATTTATCCACCTGTTTAAACCGAATATTCCTAAAATGTTCTTTCCTCTGAATTTCCAAATTTCTCTGTTTTGCCTATGTAGCTCTGTTCACAATCTGCACATTTTATTTCATAAATTCCTGATTTCTGTTCTGTTGGTATGGAGTCTTTTACTGTGCAACCTAATAAATTCATGATGTCAAGAATTTATTAGGTTGCATATGTAGCTTTGAAAGTATTGATTCTTGGCTGTTAGTTAAAATTAAATATTTCATTTACAAATTGAAGTGAAGATATTACAAACATTGTCAGTTTTTTAAGGATAACATTGATCCTGACAGATTGACATTGCACTGCAATATGATGATGATTAACATTTTGGAATCAAAGGTGAGCAAGAACTCCCTAGATAACTAACCTTTATCAGCTGAAAAGTGATAGCTGTGAGCCCAAAATTATTCTGCAGTTGACTAAATTTGTACAACTGTTTTATTGATCCGAAGTTAACTTATACACTGTAAAGTTATTTTTGAGTCTTTAAAAGCTGAAGAATTGCAAGCCCAAAATTCTTCTGCAGTTGACTAAATTTGTACAACTGTTTTATTGTTCCGAAGTCAACTTATACACTGTAAAGTTACTTTTGAGTCTTTAAAAGCTGAAGAATTGCTTAAGATCATCAGAAGGACAGAGCCATTTTAAACTGCCTCTGAAATTTATAACCAGCTCTTTGAATCTCAATGGTATAACCAACAAATTCGTTAAAAGCAATGAGTTGTAACCACAGTTGTTTGGTAGTCTTTCATTAAAAAAGGTAATTCTTAATTTTTTTGTTTTTAAAATGTTTTTATTGATTTGCATGTTTTCAGTATATAGTTGTTCTTTTCTATATCTTAAGCTGTTTTTATTGATTGCAAGTTTTCATCATGAATTTTTTAAAAATGAAATCTAATAGTACAGATTGAACAAAAGATTTATTTCAGTTTACTACATATGAGAAACATGTTACTTTATTCATTTAAGAACTTTCGAAATTCTTTCGACTCTCAAATTGGTTGAAGATGGAGAGGATGTCTCTTCGAAACCAGTCCCACTCTATTTAAAAGTAAGTGAAGCATAAGAGTGTGTTAGACGACAGATTAATTGTAATTTACATGTTACTTTATTTTAATTTGTGTACTTATTAAGACATATAATTAATAGAGATATCTGCATCTATATGAATCTAATGAACCATTGAATGTAAAGTGCACCCCAAATTTGAAACTTAAAATCATAAAATCAGCAGGAAGCTTTTGGCATATTATTGTATGGCATCTTAGAGCTAAGCATATCTGCTTCATAAAAGGATCCACCCACTGCTGGCCTTAAATTTTTGTTTCGGTATATCAGGAACTTCAGCCTCCTCTTTAGCTTTATTTCTTAGTCATTAGTCACAGGTTGTCCATTCTTTCTCCTTTCATGTATTCCAAAATTCCAAAACTTTTTCTTCATTGTCAGGATGTCTTCCTTTGGTAAGAGCAGTAAATTTCTTCCTACTAGCTTTAGTTGCAAATAATACCAATTTCTGTTGCCGCCACAAGCAAACATTGCTCTCAGCTACATTGAACTCTTTTCCTGCCTTTCTGTTACCATTTTTTTCAGCATAAAGAATTACTTTATGTTTGAAAATAGCACCATAAGATCTTCTTCTCTGTTTTCCCTCCATTTGACGACTACTACTATTCAAATTCTCTATGCAATAATAGGCCAGCAATAAATGTAATAAAGCTGAGAATTGTAGCAATACATTATGACGTAATAAACTATAAATTTCAATGAAGTTACTTGCAAACTAAGAAATGAAATGGATTTGCACTTGAATCTGATATTTCATCGAATCTAATGCACCAAATTTTGAATACTGCATTGGACAAAAGGGTGTGCTTTAGAGTTGCATAAATATGATAATTTTTAGTTTCATCAGGGTGATGTTTAAACTTTGTTTTGGTTGATGTCACTGACATGTAAATATACAATCTCACAGAGTGAGATCCCCTCCCCTTCCCAGTATATTACAGAAGTCGATGCCTATGCATATGGGACCTCAGCATGGGAAAAAATAATTGAGACAGACTCAGAATGAAGTGGACAGATGCCCTTAGAAAAATTTGCAGGAGTACATTGACTAGTGCACCGAGGAACAATAGCACCTTGATAAGTCTGCAGAAAAAGAACTAGTTGTAAGAATGAGGTGGCAGAGTAAAAAGTGTGAACACTAATTACAGCATTCTAATTAGTGTAGGAGAGAATGTGATATTGATGGAAACTAAGAGCAATGAAGCTCAAGTGGAATAGCTCACCACATTACAATTTGAATGAGCTATCACCTAAGGAAGCCAGAGCCCTTAATAGAAAATAAATGGCTAATTCATTGGTTCTTTCATTCATATGTTTTTATGTGATATGAAATTTAAAATATTAGCTGAGTTTATCATATCCAAAATTTTAAATTCTCTAATGCACTACAAATAAAAGATTTGTCTAAGAATCTGAATCGTATATCAGATCATGCTGAAACCTACGTTGGAATTTTGGTCAAAAAACTGATGTGATTTAATAAACCTATATATGAACATTTAACTACCATTTTTAAAAATGCGGCAACAATATCCAAGCTTCAAGTATAAAGCAATAAAAAGCTAGATATTTCTGTTTCATTTATATTGTTTGCTGTTATATGGGTGATAATACAGCTGAATTTCAGTGCATAGCAGTTGAAATTGGCAGCAATTTAAGGGTAGGTTTCAGCATGATTAAATTGAAATTTTCTAATTAGTTACAGCTCAGGAGCTCAGAAAATGAATCTGAATAAGCTTTAAATGATCTTTCTCGTCTGCTGAATAAAGCTGTTTGTAACATTCCAAAAGTCCTTCTTAAAAAAGATATTATTTTATAAATATACACAAATATGCTTACAATCATAAGAATAAAATTTTCTTCAGGTCATGAATTTTTGTTGCAGATATAGATTTGTAGATCCATTATTTACAATTGGACTACATGACGAAACTAATCTAACACCTTCTGAACTAAGGGAACAACTGCTAGAACTGATGGGTGTTTTCTTAGGTAAAACTGCAAACCATTATTTGATTAAATTATTAATATTAATATTTGGTCTTTAATAAAAATGTTGTCTTAACTGTTAAATCAGATGACAAATATTTTACCATTTTCAATTTTACTCGTTTAAATTGTGGAAACCTAACCAGTAAATTTAGTTTGCAATTTGGCAATTATCAATGAACATTGCTCAAGAAAATCAAAAGAAACATCATTCTCTCTCCATTCTCCTTTATGTAAGTGAGGTTATTTGATTTATGGGCTGCCTGAACATGGCTGCTTACTGGGGAAGTGTAGCCACCACAACCATAAAAAGGAAAATAAAGTCACCTTGCTTAAAGTTAGTATTTTTATTTAGTGTATTCATTTTTACTGAAAGTATAAAATTATATTGTGCTTAAAATTGACAATAATAAGCATTAACCTTTGTTATAAGAGATGTTGAAAATTATGCCTAAGCAGCAATACACTGCCAGCATCTATATATCTATACAGGAAATTCCTGTATTTTAAATAATACTTTTCTTTTGTAAGAACATGGTAGTTCAGAAGGCTTTTCTTGTCATTACAGATCCTTTCCCTCATAGTTTTTTAACAATTTGGCGAACAGTTTCTATAACTGGAAAACACAATTTCCAGGATAATGCCTTGTGAATCACTATACCACTTCTCTGCAAGAATCAGTTTTCACACATTGGTTGGTTGTTAGTGGCCATTGGGGATGCTTATATTTATCATTTTGCCCTAGCTTCTCAATAAAGAATTCCAAATTATTTTTTATTTGTTTGATGCTATCAATTTGACAGCATTTCAGTAATGTTCTTTGTTTAGGATAGTATTCACCTCTTTATACAATGGGCATTGACTGTCTTTGACTAATTTTGTCTTGAGGAGATGTTCTGACAGGCAACCTGCCCAACACTTAAGTGGAATTGGACAACTCCAATTTTATTGGTTTCATTAAAAGATGTTTGAAAGTATTTAGATCTTCATATAGTTTTCCTTTAAGTTTTTGTTGGATATTTTGTTGTTCTTGCTCAGTTAATATTTTGAGTTTCAATTTAGAAGTTTTAGTTCAAAAGATGATTTTAACTTTATGGTGGCTCCTTTTTTTTTGCTAAAGCACCAACAATCCCATTCCCTTTTAATCCAACATGCCTTGATATCCACTATAAAACTATTTCTATGTTTCTGATCTGGATTGTATGATATAGTTTTCTTAATTCATTTACGTTGGTGGTTAACTATAATTCATTATACTTTGTAGTGCAGTTATATTGCGTAAGATAACAATTCTTTCATTTATGTTAGGTCTATTCAATGGATTTTCTAATGCTGCTCTAATGGTCATTATTATGCCCTCAAAACTGTTAGCATACTATCCCAAAGGTGTATATTAAGAGAATTCTTCACAGTATATTCCAAAGCTGCTTCTCCATTTGAAAAAAATCTATCTGTATATATTCTCACCATGCATTAATCGGATAATAGTTGCTACACAACTGATATTGGGTGTGCAGTAATCCCACATCCTTGTGGGCACCTGGTAGCACTAAGCAGCACTAAGCACAACTATGGCAAGCTTTCTAAAATGTAAAGGGATTTCATATATATATGTATCATACATAAAAACTCGTTTTTCAAGATTATAACTAACAAAGAACAATTATCATAAATGGACAAAACAGTGAAAGCACTAAGTAACACTTGAATGCACAATTGCTTGCTGACAAAACCAAACCAATTACAAATTCCTACCTGCACATTCATTATATGGGTTTTGCAACTGACTTCTCCCAATAAACAGTGCACTATGCTGGCCCTTAACTCTAATAACCTGTCTGTATTAATGATGACCACTAGAACTGCCACTATAAGCTCTATCTTTCTATATATTGAAAGTGTTTAGTGGAAAATTATTGTGTTAACTTACAATTATGATAACTTAGAACTCTTCGGAAATATTTTCTTATATTATGGTTCTAACAAAAAAAAATTTTTTTTTTCCAGCTTATGGAGGAAACCCAAATGTTACAACAATGACAGCAAATTCAACACTTTTTCATGTAGTGTTGTCTCACACTGAACTTGATATGGATCTGGTGATGAAACTCTGTGAAGCAGGTATGTCTTTCTTTGCAAGTTCTCGTAGAGTATCAAAGTGATCAATATGAACCAAGCTAGTGTCAAAAATTGTGAAACTTTAAATTCTTCAAGATTAGGTTCACATTTGATTAAAGGAAAAGACAGCATAATATGGTAAGTAATGAATGAATGAAGCATTGCTACATTGTTCAGACAGAAGCATTGTAGCTTTGTAACAGATTCTGAAAGAATTGGAAACTATTAATGTATGTTTCTTTTTTTAATTTTTATTTATCTATTTTATCAAAAATTCATGAACCCCAAGTCCACATACTTTTTTTCCAATAGAGCACACTTCAATGCATTATCTCTAAAGTGAAAAAAAAAAAAAAAAAAAACTGTTGAAGAAATAAGGATACTTTTCTGTTAATATGCTAAATGGAAGATGGAGCTTGCAAATATTCGTCTTTGTTGTGATATTATGATTATTATCAGTGATCACTTCATAAAGTATTAAATTTCTAATAAGATATAACAGTATTAAATAATATCCGTATACCTAATTGAAGCGTTTAGAACTAAGATGATCACTTACTTCCTAAGGCTAACCTTACCACTTATTTGTCAATGTAATTTGGTTCTAACACCAGCAATATGTACATCTGAGAACTATAACAAACCCCATCTACTGCTTTCACACCAACCTCCTTTATGAATTACAGTAACATTCCTTAACACAACATTGCCAACTTCTCAAGAACTAGTTAATTCCATTATTTTAATTATAGTATAATTATATTTTTCTTAAAAAGTATAATTATCCTGTAAACTCTTTTAGTGATAAATTTGTAATAATTATTATTTTAATAATAATACAATATTGAAAAAGAAGAATTTTCCTTAGCTAAAAAGAACTATATTTTTATGATATAGTATTGTTTGTTAACTTGTTTATGCTCCTGTTGTTCAAGCTACATTTCTGTTTTACACTAAATAAATTATTTCTCTTGTAATGATATGGTACAATTTTCATAATATTGAGTTTGTTTTGCTGTGACTTAATTTGGTGGTCATGGCAGAAGGAACAAAACATCTCATCTACATATAATACATTTTTTGACTCTGACTGACATACATCATCTGTTTGTACTTGCAGGTGGTGATATGAACCAGAGCAATGTACATGGTACCACACCCCTTATGGATCTTATAACATATGCTGAAGGTGATGCAGCATTAGATATCTTAAAACAGATATGGAGCAGAAATCCTGATGTGAGTATCATGTGTTGCTTTTTACTGTTTAAAGGTATAGTTATTTTTATAATTCTATTGTATATTTTGTCATAGAATTACATTACTTTAAAATTTTCTCATTTCTTCTTCTCATTCTGGTCACAGTTAAATATATTGGCTCTAAACAAATGCTTCCTTTTTCCTTCCTTTACCCCCTTGATATAAGTATTAAAAAAATTGTTTTGTCTTAACATATTCAAGACCATAGATTGCAAACGACATTTAAATCTCCCTTCATGCTATGGGCCATTCAATGTCTATTGCCACACTTGAAATAACTCCATTTATATTCTGCACCCAGGTGTTAGTACTATTTAGTAAGTGTTGGTTCTTATAGATGAAATGATTGTTGATATTCTCCTTCCATATAAATATTTATCATGTAATAGGGTGTTTGGTTTATATCTGGTGCTCATAGAATAAATATCTCAGCTTTGTCTGGTGTCAATGTTAAGTACTTGGTATTGCAGGCATGTAAGTATTTCGTGTAGTGCTTGCATGGCTTATCAAACAAAGAAATTTTAGACTTTTTCTACAATACCAATTTAGATGCAAATTAATTCCTGAAATGAATTCTGACAGTAAAATTCCAATTCCAGAAACCAACAGGCCAGAAGAACAAAGTCAGGCTACAGATACACAACATCCTAGTTATTATCCAAATATACCACCATTTACATGTATTTCAGACCTAAATATTCAAATAAAAAATTAAAGTGAAATCTTAGCTTATATAAATGTTTTCTTAAATGTTGATTTTTTTTGGGATATGTGTGAGAACAGATAAATCTGTACTTGAATCAAGTGATAAATGCAATGCTGTGACCTTTCATAAAAAATTCAATAAGCTGGAAACCGTAGATGTTCCTGAACTAAAGATATTTATGGGATTGATTTCATTGAAGGAATTGTTCAAAAGTTCAGAATTGAAGATATATTGGACTGCAGACCCTGTTTTTGAAACTCCAAATTTTTTGAAAACAATGTTTTGAACATGCTTTCTCCATTTGTGATAGCAGTGTCTATACTTGGATACTACAGATATTACAGACATACTATAAAATTAAAACTATTTTAGAAAGACTGAGTGATAAATTTTATGAAGTGGTGTACACAGGGTGGGAATGGCATTAAAATAGCTGGTCCAGGTATTTAAATGCCCTGCTGAGACTGGTATTGAATGTGTGAAGAATGATGAGACAAGTTATCATTCCATAGACTGGCATTGTAGATCAACTAAAAATGCTGAAAAAGCATAATATTCAGAAGAAAGGCATTGTTTTGTGAGCGTGATACTGGATTGATTGGTTTTTTTTTTTATATTATTTTTACTATCTTAAATTTCCATTTTTTAAAAGTTGTTCTTTCAAAATGACAATGCATTATTTTGTAGGCCAACAGATATAGAATTATTTAATAAAACAAAACAGGGTATAAGATAACATATTTTGAAAAATTAACAGCATGCGCTAGTCTCTTTGGCTAATGTATCCATTATAAACAAAAATGGATTTTTGTCAAATCACAAAACTTTCTAATGCTAGGGTGAATCAGGTATAAATCAGAATTTTTATTTTACCACTTAGTGAGTGCAAAGCCTGATATGCATTTACAATCTTGTTTCAGATATCATCACTTCAAGCACAAAACTGTGCCAATGAAACAGCATTATGGAGAGCCATGTTTGCAGGATCACCTGAGTTATCTATAGAGCTGTTGAAACGAGGTGCAGATCCTTCCCCTCGTGCCATGAATATGGTTGGCAAATCCAAGTTAATCCCACACAGAGGCGCCTTGAGGTTAAATATGCAGATAGTCATCACTGGTGTATCTGCAATCTTGGCGCCACTCCTACAAGATTCATCACCATATGTGCGACTGACTGCAGCATACACAGGCGAGACCTTACAGTTGGAAGCCCCTCCCCCATTCAGTGTTGCACTGCTAAATAAGGTGTTCTCCTCGGCTATCTCACCTGTTGTTGACCATATGCCTCTAGTTGAAGTCTTCCCAGAAACTGTACTTGAAGAACTCAATACTGTTATCTATGGACAGACAAGGTTTGCATTTAACAGTTCAGAAATTCTGGAAGTGGCTGCATTGACATTTGGAAAGCTTAAGGCTGGATTGCAACAGCTGTGTGTAAGACAAATTCTTCATCAGGTGTTCTTCACAAAGACCCCATGTAAGTTTATTTTTAACACTCAGAACAAAGTTACTGTTTCCTTATGTTATCTCTTGATTTGTATGCATGCTCATACATAATATATTGCCATAAAATTGTGGTTCATTTCCTTCCCTATATGTAGGCCATTAATTTCTTGCATAAATGAGAAACATGTAATGATATAATATTTATCTGCCATCAGGGGACTCTTTACAATATAATCTCACCAAAAATGAGAGCAGTAGCAGTAGCATAAACCAGGGCGCACAACTTTTCTGCTATTCCTACTGCTAAAAGTAGATTGTAAACTTGTATATTCTTAACTAAAAATGTTAATTGGAACTTGTACAGTGAAGCTAATCATATAATTAAGATCATTGTATGATTGAGTCAAACTATAGGCTTTTATTGTTCCACTTGTTTATAATATGTAGTACTTGCATCATCAACTACCTGTCGACTGCTGGATAATTCGTTATGCTGTGGCAGTGTGTTATCTGCTTTGGTGATGATGAACTTAAACTTTATGTTTTCATCCCGGAAACTATTGGAAGTTCATTAAACTGTCTCTGTATTTCTAAATGTACATTTTCTCCCATGTTGCTAATTCTGTAGGTCCTTGTACTGATTTTAATAATTTTGTTTTATTCACTATATCATGGTACACACATGGTTAAAAGAACATTTCAGGAACATAAAATACAAGCAAATAGAGAAATCAGCAGTAGCATCTCATCTATTCATGACATAGTGAATAAAGCAAAATTATTAAAATCAGTACAAGGACCTACAGAATTAGCAACATGGGAGAAAATCTACATCTACAAATACACAGACATTTTAATGAACTTCTGACACTTCCAAGGATGAAAACATAAACTTTTAAGTTATCACATCGAGCAGAAAACACATTCTCACAGCATAACAAATTATATGCATGTGACAAGATTTTAAGAAATTTTAAGCATAATATTAGGTTGATTCTACAAAATTTATTTAGCATAAAAAATTTATTAAAATTATCCCAAAAAGATGCAGTAATAATGTACAAGAAAAGCAGAATTTATCTAATTAATTGTGAGAATATACTGGCTTTCACATAAAAACTATCCCACACAGACAGTGTTTTGATTCTCAGTAGCTGGGCATGTTGTGGCCACCTGAGAACACACTTTAACTTTACTTCTAAAATTGCAGATAAAATCATACCTAATAGAAGATACTGGAAATGTTGTCCCATTTCAGCACATTCTGATTGATACGTTGACCACTGTAATGTTTCTGGTTTCATTTTTTATATTTTTCTTTAGTTCCTCCAATGTATGAGAGTTTGTTTTATAAACTCTGTTCTATAGGCAACCCCACAGATAAAAATTGCACACTATTAAATCTGGTAAGCACAAGGGCCATACATGAGTACTAATCACTCTTATCTTCAAACACTTCCTTAATTTTATTCTGTAGAAGCAGCTGCAGAATCCTGTTGAAACCACCCAAGTTATTTCTCTTCTTCTGTAAGTTGCTGAAAAAATGGAGTCAAAATGTTCCTTCTAGAATTTTCTACATCTATTGTAGTCTCGCAAAAATGAACCAATAATACACCTTGCACTAACAGCACACCAAATTCCAACTTTTCTATCATAAAGAGGGATTTCCTGTACAAAATGTGGATTTTTGATACACCAGTTATGCATGTTTTGATTGTTCACAAGGCCATTCAGGTGAAACTAAAAAGAGCAGAAGTGTTGGGCCCATTAAACCTTTATTTACAGATAAAAAAAAAAAAAAACACTCACAATAATGCACTCTTGCTACTGGGTTGCCTTATTTTAAACAAAAGTGCATGTGCACAATTGTGTGATTTGAGATTTAATAATTTAGTTGCTTTATGTGAGAACCCACTGAAACTTCCATTTTTGTGCTAATTTTGAGAGTGATTTTGTTGATGAACGTTCAAGGTTTGCACTAATTTTGTCTAGTTCATCCTCTGTTAAAACTGTATGTTGCCATGTGTATTTTTTGTGGGGCATTGATCCAGTAGAATCATATTTATTTGCAATATCATGAATTGCTTTTTTGGAATGAGGGGAGACTTGTAAGAGAAAGAGTGGGGAGTGCCACATGCAGTTTTTATGTGAAAGCTCTGTAAATAGGAAAAGCAAAGAGAGATTCAGAACTTTGAGCCAAAGAACACTTCAGGAATATGAAATATAAACAAGGTGAAAAATCAGCAGTTGTGGCACATTTCTGGTCTAAAAAGCATGACATTTAAAATGGAACCTAAAATATTAAAAACAGTCAAAAGAGTCCAGCAGAGCTATCAATGAGGGAAAAATGTTTTATTCTATAAAACAATGATTTAGTTATAAACTTTGAAATTCTGCCAATAGATTGTTTGGGAAAGCTTATTCAGCCATTCCCAGATGAAGTGAGTTGGTCTAAAGTTGATGATGGGAGTGAATACTCTTAAAATATGTCCCTACATTTTAAACAAGTAAGTGGTATAATAATGTTACCACTCCCAACTGCTATTATCAAAAGACTTATGTCAGTTGGCAGTTTTTTGGGGTTTTCAAGTATTGGTCCAGCAAATTACTTAGAAAAGGGTAAAACAATAACAAAGGCTATTATGCAGTATTGTGGGGTCATTTGAAATGTGAATTGTAAGGAATAATAGCCAAGACTGACGTACAAAAAAGTGCTGTTTAATAATAATAATAATAATAATAATAATAACAACAATAATGCATCAACAGTTTCTATGATAAATTGCACTTGGAATTGATTACCCACATTTTTCAATGGATACTCTCACATATCTGCCTAACCGGAAATATAGTAGCAGATTCCGTAATAAAAAAAAGGAACAAATTTCCAACCCATCAAAATATATAAACTTACATTTAATTAGAAACTAAACTAAAGTACATTTCCTCAAACAATTGACAACCAACAAATAAAACATGAAAAAACACACAAGACTCCTGACATAACAATAAAAATAAACTAAGAAAAGAATCAACAACAATCTTTCAACTAAATACTAGCTGCCTTGTAGCCCACCTGCACAAAATAAAAATATACCAATGTAAAACCAGTGTAATATGCAATCAATCTAAGATGATTATGAACATGGATCATCTACGAATGCAAAAATATGAATGGTAATAATATTAATAACAACATATAATTAAGATCATTGTATGATTGAGTCAAACTACACACTCTTATTGCTTCACTTGTTTATAACATGTAGTGTTAGTTTTACAAATTCTTTTGTTCTCATCCTCAGCTAACATCCACTCATTATAAACAAGTGAGTGGAGTAATAAGAGAGTGTAATTCAACTCAATCATACAATGATCATAATTATATGATTAGCTTCATTGTACAAGTTTCAATTAATGTTTTTAGTTAACAACAACAGTATTAAAATTATTAATAATAAATGTATATTTTGGGATAATGAAGCAAATCTTTAGTGTCATTAACCAACCAATTTTGATTACTCATTCAATAAAATCTGCAGACTTCGTTGCTAGCCACTTTTCCTGTTCCCATATTTAAAAATTTGGCTCATTGGGAACAAATATATGTCAAATAAGGATGTCATCAATGCTGCCCATGACCATTTTGCAGAATTTGACAAAAACCTATTTTTCTGACAGGATAAAAAAACTGGTAGCTTTTTGAACCAAGTTTATACCCCTTTATGGAGATTGTGTTAAGAAAGTAAATTTATATTTTTCAAAATATTTGTAACATGCTAATTTTTTTTTTACAAATTTTTTTTCAAACAACCCTCATTAAGTGTGACTTTTAAATCTGAGCACAGTAGTTAACCCCTGTATCATAAAGGCTGATGCCCTTACAGAAAGGATTTACATTAAACTTAATAAAGTCAGATATCCATTTATGGCTTGCATTGATGTTGCAGAGAATAAGGTCCAGTAATCAAGGTACTGATCAATATCAATGCTGCTTCATCATAATTCACTGTATGATGGAGCATTGACTTTGGTTGGCCATTAAAATTGCAAAATTTCACTTATAAGTAAAAACCTGGGGGGGGGGGAATTCCAGGGAAGTCTTGACCAATTATGTAATTCTAAAAAAACAAAAAAGAGGAACATTAAATTAACCTCACATTTTCTCAGAAAGAACAGTGGTCATTCAGATTCTTCACATCTGTGTGTTTATACTATCTCAAATTCAAGTTATAGTTTTTTGTAACTAAATTTACCAATAAGGAAATACTCTTTTCATTGCTATTAATATAAAAGTAGTGGCACCAAGTTAATATCCAATATGTCTAACACAAGCACCAATTTCTGCAACACTTGAGGTCAAAATTGTTGCCATTATTATCTAATTTCTCGAAATGACATCCCGCACTTTTGATATGCCATAATTCCCCCTTGGATCAAATTCAAACTCCTTAAGGCATTGGCTGTCATATTTTTGACAAGTCACACTCATTCTATGGCTTGCATTGACTTTGCAGAGAATAGGTCCACTTATCTAGTTACTGATCAAAGTGACTCCACATGGAAACATGTAAAATCAGGGATAGAGATTGAGATAGGATGAACACGCCAGATGTAATAAATGTCATCTTGTGCTTGTCCACTATTCTATCATGGAGCTGAACAAGATGGCATATTTGAGCAATGGTTTTTTTAAGATTATAATAGTTATTTAACAGAGGTGCGGTCACTAGAGTATTTCATACTTGTCACATCACAAATGCAGGTATACTGCTGATTAACAGAATTTTAGCATGCAGGATATCTTTTGAAACAAGAAGTTAGACATGGCTGGCCTGTAATTGCAATTGTTCAAAAAATGCTTTGCACAAACCCATGAACAACATACCAACACAAAGAGGAAACTTTTAGGCATCACTTTGCCATCGTGCATATTATCCTGTACCAAATTTATTTTAAAAAAAATTGTTCCATGGGTGCCACACTTGCTGTCAGAAGACCCAGTAGTAAGCTTGGGTGAAATGATACTACTAGATGATCCAAAAATTTGAAAATGGGGCCTTGTAATGTGTAGCAAATATAACAGGTAATGAAAGTTGGGTTTACCAGTATAATCCAAAACCCAAACATCAGTTGGCAATTTGGATTTTTCCAGATGAAAAATCTCCTGAAAAATGGAATGTGTATGCAGAATCAGCAAGCCACTTGGTGGCAACTTTCTTCCAGAAAAGTAGACAATTGGCAGAGGAAAAGATGGTTACTGCCAACAGCTATGTGACAGTTTGCCTGCCAGAAGATTTTAATATACCCATGAGAGGCAACCAAAAGATATGTCTTCAAGGTTTCCTCCATGACAACTTATTGAATAGTGTTTAACGGCCATTTTTACTACTGAGGCACCACAGATGGTGGACACTGGTGATACATCAGATGAAATGACAAATTAGGAAAGGATTTTTTTAAAGTAAGGAAACATTCTAGGCCTAAGTTTAGGGTACCTCCCCAGCATTTGCCATTTATGAAGACTGAGGAAAACCTGGAAAAAACCTCAGTCAGGAAAGATGGTCCTGGCAGGATTTGAACCACAGATTCCCGCTCACGAGTTTGCGCCTTAACAACCTCGGCCACCTGTGCTGGTCCATTACAACACCATGCAGTCAGTTGGGTTTTGTAGGAATCACATGTCCAGTTGTTTACTCATTCTGCCTACAGTCCCAATCTAATACCATTTTACTTCTTTTTATTCCTAAAAGTGAAAGAGAAACTTAAGCAATAGTTTGGCTGTGCAGAAGAGGCAATTGAAGCATGCTGGCAGAAATTCTAAACACACCCGAAGAAGAATAGCATGATTGCCTTCAGGCATGGCTTTGAAGGATGCAAAGCTGCTTATTAAACCAATAAGCAAAGTACTTTAAGAAGATGTGATGGTTATTTGGAAATTTTCCGCTCTTAGTTTTCCATATTCAGCAATTAAACTAGCTATCTTGTATGTGAAGTACCATTTCAGAAAGAATACTTAATTGTGCAGTATGAAGGAGAAGTGTACAACAGTTTTCATTGTATATCTTATTTATTAAGACATAGCACTTATTATTTCCTGTATTTGATTTTATCTGTTGCAGATGAAGCAATCCATCTTGTGGCTGAGCTGAGTGATAGAAAAGTAGCTGCTGAGAAAAAGAGAGGCAATGTTGAAGAAAATTGGGATGATGACAAGAGCGGATCTGAGAGTAGCACAAATCAGGATGGTGTAGATAAAGAAAACCAGGAAAAAATTATTGTAGTGGACAACATGAATGATGTGAATGAATGGGAGGTCATAAGAGCTTTAAATGAGGCAACTGTAACAAATCTTGTTAAACAAAGGCTACAGCTTCCTTCTGTTTTAATACAGAAATTCCAGATTGAGACTTCGCGGTTGCAGCTTGGATCTGCTGTTTACTCATTTGAGAGTGTAGATTGCATGGTGGGATGTGATGACCAATCAGAAGAAGGATCATCACAACTATCTGATGATTTTGATGATGATGATGACAATGCTGAAGATGATGAAAGTGACTGGTTACCAGACTTTGTGAGTTCTGATGAGTTTGACATAACAGAATGGGGAGATGATGATGAGGATGAGGATGATGATGACGATGAAGAGGATGAGGATGAGGACAATGAAGCAGAGATGGATAAGGATAACTTAGATGCAGATAGTAACTGTGAAGACAATATGGATGATTTGGATGTTGAATGTTTGAGTACAGCAGAAACAGAAATAATGGAAGTGGACAGTACGTCAAATTCACCTATAAATGAACCTCTGGATGATCTAATGATGTTTGATGATAGTAGTACATCTGTGGGTCTGGAATGGGAAGACATAGATAGAGAGCAGTATGAAACTTTGGAGGATTTGGGTTGTGATGATAGTTCCACATAATCATTTACAAAATGTATATGTAATTTCACATGAAGCTCATGTATCATATACAGAGAGCTTGGAAAATATTGAAGGCTGTGATTCATATAAAACTAAGACTGTAACACTTAGGGACCTTTGTTTAGGAATAATTCTCATTATCTGTAAAAGATTATTAAAAAAAAGTTACCTGTTGCAAATGTTAAATTGTTTTAAGAAAAAAACAAACTTTTAATGTATGCCTCACAAATGTTATCTAATTGAATAAACAATATGTGCTAAAAGGCAGTCAAAAATTATAAAGATGACATTATTGAACTGAAAACCCACCAGATTAATGTAAGTGGCAATAGTACTGAAAGTGTGTAACAAACTGTAATAAGGCAAAGCAACTGTATTGTTTAATACAGTTTTAGTTAACTGTATTGTTGTTGCCCACCATAGGCAAATAATGGAAATGAGGTAAAGGCAGTGTTGCCAACAAATATAATTAAAAGTCCCACATAATCTTCCCATATAGAAATGTTAAATTTCCAAATTACTTCCACAGAAGTAAAAATTCACTTACACAATGTACTCCTTATTTTGGATATGGCTAATTCAAGCAGCAGCTTATTGCCCTTGAAATTCCAATTTAATTTGAACAGCTCATCTTTAATTTAGATAATTTGAAGGCAGGATTTTATTTATCCAAAACACAGTACTTATTCCTGAATTTTTAGCACTAGTCAGATAGCAACAGAATATGTAATGCAATTTAAACTAGTTTACAGTTATAGGGAAGTAAGCTTTTCCAATTATAATATATTCAGGAATCAACACAGTGAAAATGAGTATAAAATCTCCAGTAGATAAAATATTTCAAAATGCTTAAAAAACACATCCAGTGGCCTCACTCTTAATGAACAAGGAAACAGACTGAGTTAAAAGCATTTAAAATATTAATATAATGACAAAACACTCTTAACGTTTCACTCTCTAAATTTAAAAATGCAGGACATGTAGTCGTTTAACAGTTGACATTTTGAGCAAAGGTCCCATGAAACATCCTGAATTTTTTGTATGGACGCTCATTAACATTTCAGGTCCTCAAAATGGCAGACAAATTTTGCTCAGAGGCCTCTTTTTTTCAGCCTTGAGGTTCTTTATCATACTGTAAATGTAGGACATGGAACCCACAGCTTTACTTTTCTTCCAAAGGAAGCTATATTTAGGATTTTTATGCCGAAAAAATCCATCAGTCCTGGCTGGGATCGAACCCGCGATCTTTGGTTTCGGAGACAATTATGGTTACCACTACACCACCAGGACCAAATAATTTAGAGAGTGATACATAAGAATGTGTTTTATCATTATATTAATATTTTAAATGTTTTAACTCAGTCTTTCACTGCCTCTTCCCTTGTTCACAGTGAGGCCTTATAGGTTTTTTTAAGTATTTGAAATGTTTTATCTACTGGAGAAGTAAGCTTTTAATTAATACATAATACCTTCACCGTAAACAGCTTTCACTCCCTCCTTATAAAGTCTCTTTTGTGTGCAAATGTTTGTTCTTCAAACCCCTTCGTCCATTAAGATACACAAGAACAAAAAATTTCTGAAAATCATCTTAATTGTACGAAGTTGGTGATCAAAGGACCCTAAATTGCCAGCAGCGATATGTCCATATACAATATATTGTTGGCAATGTTGAAGCCTGGCACATATTGTAGCTGAATGTTACATAAGTATTTCTAAAAGAAGTGGATAAATGTATGAGGAAGAAATGTGAATTCACTAAAAACTATGGAATACTATCAAATGCATTATATTTTTTACTAATTCAATTTTCTTTCATATCTCCTTGAAGTTGAAATTAAAGAGTCCACCATATATGCAAATGTCATAAATTGGTCATTTTACAGGAAGTTAATGTAGGATTGCAGCATTCGGAATTGAATTGCATTCTCATAAATTAGCATGGAGACCTACCTCAAAGGCTATAAACTTTCAACCATAACTTGCATGAATATTGGCAGCAGAGAAGGAGTATGTATCCAGTATATTTTTTTTATCTTCTCAGTCATGATTTTTGTTACTAGAATGCAACATGTCTATGGTTATGTCTAATAAGAAAAAGCATATAAAGATTAGAAAACAAAATTTAAACATTGCAATTATTTTAATAAAACATTAAAACCCCAAATTATTTAAAGTCTCTCTTAAATTCTTGTTCTGCCATTTTCCCATCTTTACAATTTGCAAAACTAGCTCTGTGGTTTGTACGAACAAATGGAGAAATATACAGTGGCATAGCTTTCTGAACAGAGAACCACAACAAAGTAGAAAAAGCAAAGTTATCAAGTCGGCACAGGGACCTACAGAGCTAGCAACTTGAGAGAAAAATCTACATATATATAAATACAGAGACAAATTAATAAACTTTGACATTCCTAGGGGAGAAAACAAAACTTGTTTAAAGTTTGTCACACCTCTGCTAGAACAGCATATTCATACCCCCAAAAATATGAATTATCTAGCAGTCCGCAATTACCTGAGCAAAACATGTTCTAAATATAAACAAGTAAATGAAGCCACAAGAGTATGTAGTTTGACTTGGTCATATAATAATGAATGATTTATTCATATCACTGAAGGTATTATTTTAAAGAATAATTGAAGATAAGTTTAAACACATTCATTACATTATATATTGAGGGTACCAAAAATTTTATATATACACTTTCACAGTAGATATCTATTTAATATATTTTAAAGTTGAACCGAAAAACAACAGTAATGTGTAGTATGGTGTACTGTAAACAGATGTGACTCACATTACATTATGCTAGTGTTGCTATAACAAAATGGAGCCAAGATTATCATTTGAACAGCAGAAAGCAATTTTGAAGTGGTATTGGAAAACTGAGAATGTTGTTCAAGTTCAAAGGCAATAGGACGAAGGGGTTTCCACTGCGTTCTCTGGATCTAACTCCATTGGACTTCTACGTATGGGGGACTCTTAAGGATGTTGTATACCGTAGGAAACCTAAAAAGCATCCTAAATAAAAAAAAAAAAAGTAGAAAACCAGCCACACTGGCAGCACTTCGGGAAGAAATTGAAACGGCGTGTGCTGCAATCGCTGAGGACACTTTCGCAAATGTTGCTCAGTCAGTAGTTCAACATACATATTCAGAAATGTATTGACGCTGATGGTGGGCATTTTGAGCTTGGCACCCTCTGTGTATTAGTGCATATTCTCCAAATCTTAACAAACAATGTGCAATAACAAAACAGCAGTTTGCATTTTTACATTCTTTTGGTGAAAAAGTATGAATGCTAAGTCAGCAGTTGAAGAAATTGTCAGTAGAAAATAAAAAATATATGAAAACAGCATAATTTGGTTCAGGCATTTCATTGATTGAGATGCTACCTAGTAGATAAGCTGCTCTTTGAACCTTAAGCTATATAAATTACTTCCATGTACTTTGACAGAACTGGAGTCACTTACCAGTACTTATTGTCAGGAAGGTTTGTCTCTTCAAAACGACAGTATGCACCTGTACCAATTTGACCTAATGTATAAAAATTTAAGAATAGATATATATGAACTGAAGCTCAGGCCCAGCAATAAGTTCATATTTGTAAGCAACTTCATAGATTTTTATTGTCAGTGTGACATGTTATGAAAAATGTCTTGTTCCATAATTCTGAGAAGAGAAAGCAATGTATACCCTGTGGGAAAGAACCTCAGTTAGTGGTTCATCAAAGTAATTCAGGGCAAAATGCGATGCTTTGCATTTGGAGGAATTTCGAAGGTGGTGTGCTTTTGATCTGATCTCAAGTGCCTATGCACCTGATGCTGAGTTATACTGTGAGCAAGTGCACCTGGTTTACAAAGACTTAAGACTACACTACCCAGCTTTAACAAAACAATGCTCTTGTCCATTGATCAAGATTGATGCAACAAAAAATCCAGCAATTAAAAAAAATAAAATTGTTATCTCACTGAAATAGTTTTCCAGATGTTGCACCTTTTAAATGTAGTTTGTTCCAGTTCATTGCAATATTTCTTCAAGAAAGGCAGTTTAATAATCTTGAAGGTATTACAAACACATTGAGAGTTTAAATCCAAGGATTGATATCACCAACAAATTCAAATATGGATGAAAGTCATAAAAATGATACATTTTGAAGAATAATACTTTTTTTTTAACAGAATCTTTTCTTAAATACTTCTTAATTCAAATCATTTCATCTACTTTTCTTAATCCTAATTAAACCCTGTTATGCTTCATTAAAGTACCAGTTATAGGAAAAATGTTTCTGGCCAATCTATTATATGCATCATCTTTGTATCATTGAAAAATCAATAGCCTTGAAGTTCCTGTCTGGATGCAGTTGCCTCAGCTCTTCAAGTAAAGGATCCAACATATAAGCTCCCCAGTATTCTCCATTCATTGTCATTCCTTCTGGCATAAAGTCAATCACTAACAGTTCTTCATAGTTGAAGAAAATTCCAAGAATGAAAATATTATCAAAAATTGGTCTTGGGTCATTCTCATTTACTCACATGCAATTCTGAGCTTTATTTGGGGTCATATAGTAATTAAACCGACCACCTCCATGGTCTAGTAGTTAGCATTGCTGACTGCTGGCTGGGAGGCACAGGTTTGATGATTCCCAGTACCTGCTTAGAAATTTTTCTAAGTTAGGGAGGTTTGGAACAGGGTCCGCCCAGCCTCATGACAACTGGGACCTTCCTGAGGGAGAGGTGGCATTCTGCAATCATAAAAGCCACATGATAGGTGATGCTCGCATGCTAATTACATGCCCCTCTGCAATACTCCCCTTTTTCAATGAAGTCATAAGACGGAGATAGAGGAACCAGAGATCACCATGGCAGGCCTGACTTACCCAGGACTGTAGCACCAAATAATAAGAAGATACTAATAAAACCAACTTTAATCAGCAGTTCATATAGCTGTCAAACTTTTAGAACCATTTGGTGGAAACTTGCTCAGTATTTCCTTGCATATTCCTTTCTCCTGTTCTCTTCATTGGTTAGGGAATGTGGAACCATTTTGAACAGAGTTTTCTCAGATTTAAATGTCCATGAAGTAAACTGTCAGTGCTGCCAACATTGATATCCACTTCCATATTTAGCATTTCAACAGTAGGTAACATGTCAATTTTCCTCCACCAAGTTCTTCACTGTTTAACATGTTCTCTTATTCACAGCTTCCGGAGGCTGGCCAGAACAGAATTGTCTTTCAAAGTCTCTCACTTCTTCAAATGATTGAATCCATCTTGCAATGGTATCAAATTGCACTTGATCTCCATGAACAGCTACCAAGTCCCTGTGTATTTTTTTCTCTTTCACCTAGCTTATAGCATGTGAAAATGTAGAATCTAGTTTTCTTTAGAAATATTCATGTTTTTTCACCAGCTATTGACACTGGACTATACAACAGTGACTAGAAGTTTAAACTTTCATTTATGCATATTTTGATAGCTAAAAGTTCATTGTTGTCAGCTAGGTTAGTTACATTTTTATGGACATTATGGTCCAACAATGGATAGGTTGGTTGCAAAACTTTTTATGCCTCTTGTATGAAAATGATAAAAAATTGTTTAATAACATGTGCTCTATATGGATAAAAAGAACTTGCAAAAGTATTATAATGCAGAGATAAAACATTTCATATGCAGACACATATCCAAGCACAGAAAGCTAATGACAAAACAAAGGAGAACATTAATAGTTGAATTTTTTCAACTCGGTTTAATCATTATATAAAATGTTCTTCACTTTTAACATAAACCCTTTTTAAACTCTGGTCATTTCCTTTGTTGCTGTTACAAAGAGAAATATTAATAGATGGCTTGATGAGAGTTTAAGCAAAAGTTGCTACTTCCCAACAATATTAAAACTCATTTAATGTTGATATAGAGTGGTTTGGTGACATACTTCACTTGGTTTTTGGATCTGACATGTTTCAGTAACATTTGCTCCCATTATCAGCAGAAGATCAACTGGTAGAAGCCATATATGTAGATGGTCAGAGAAATTCATTGAATATATCCAACAATGGTGTCTAAGTTCATAATGCAGTTTTTATTTTTGATTATGTAAATTTTTCCCATGTCATTAGTTCCAAAGATTTGCAAGTGTATTTCAATAATTTTGTTTTTTTAATCAATTTCATGTTTTGTGCCAAAAGTGGGCTGCTACTGCCGATTTTTGTAATGGATATTTTCTGAAATGTTCTTTGGTATGGGTTTCCAAATTTCTTCTTGTTTTTCCAAAGTTCATTGTTGTCAGCTAGGTTAGTTACATTTTTATGGACATTATGGTCCAACAATGGATAGGTTGGTTGCAAAACTTTTTATGCCTCTTGTATGAAAATGATAAAAAATTGTTTAATAACATGTGCTCTATATGGATAAAAAGAACTTGCAAAAGTATTATAATGCAGAGATAAAACATTTCATATGCAGACACATATCCAAGCACAGAAAGCTAATGACAAAACAAAGGAGAACATTAATAGTTGAATTTTTTCAACTCGGTTTAATCATTATATAAAATGTTCTTCACTTTTAACATAAACCCTTTTTAAACTCTGGTCATTTCCTTTGTTGCTGTTACAAAGAGAAATATTAATAGATGGCTTGATGAGAGTTTAAGCAAAAGTTGCTACTTCCCAACAATATTAAAACTCATTTAATGTTGATATAGAGTGGTTTGGTGACATACTTCACTTGGTTTTTGGATCTGACATGTTTCAGTAACATTTGCTCCCATTATCAGCAGAAGATCAACTGGTAGAAGCCATATATGTAGATGGTCAGAGAAATTCATTGAATATATCCAACAATGGTGTCTAAGTTCATAATGCAGTTTTTATTTTTGATTATGTAAATTTTTCCCATGTCATTAGTTCCAAAGATTTGCAAGTGTATTTCAATAATTTTGTTTTTTTAATCAATTTCATGTTTTGTGCCAAAAGTGGGCTGCTACTGCCGATTTTTGTAATGGATATTTTCTGAAATGTTCTTTGGTATGGGTTTCCAAATTTCTTCTTGTTTTTCCAATATATTCCTGATCACAGTCTTTGCAATTGATTTGGAAGTAAAGGATCAACAAACCAAGTATATATCAAAATTATTTCACTACTTCACTATTAATAGCTTTAAGAGTATACATTTTCTTCTTCTTTTCAAGGATGGGTCTTTTTGTCCCATTCCGAGGCTTATTTTATCCTTCCATTTTTTTTGACTACCCAAATCACATTTCCAAACAGGTTGGTAAAAATATGTTTGCCCTGGTCTGTCTGTTTGTTCTCTTCTGTAGTCCAACCTAGGTGGAAAATTCTTGAAGATAGTGATAAACAGCTAACTCTTAGAAGTTTGTGAAACAAAGTAGAAATACAGAATAAGCAGTTTAAAATCAGTTTGTTTCCAGTGGCCAGAAATAAGCGATCAACTACTTAAGACCATTCTCTCTACATGATGTTGCCAGTTTTTTCTGATAGTCTTTCATTTAGTCAGTAATATTCTTTATTTTTAGTTTTCTCTTAGTACTGAAATTACTTTTATTTTTGTCTCTTATTGTTACCTTTTCCTCTGATCTGAGGAATTTCATTTGTGCGGCTTCTGGTCCCGAACTCTTGAGATCCATGTTTCACTACCATATAGCAATATAGGCTTTGATAGGTCACATTAGGGATCTAAATTGCACATTCTTAGTCATATTTCTTCCAGAATGTTTTATTTTATTTGTTCTATTATATTTCTGTACATTTTCTTCTGAATCTAAATTCATGTTATAATATAATTAAATATCCTAGATATTTAAAGATTTGCACCTGTTCTTTATTTTGTTCATCAATCACTATTTTTGCTCTCATTGATTTTCCCTCCATTGCCAATATTTCTGTTTATATATCTCCATATTATATATTTTAATATATTATTTAATTTTGTTTTACTATATTGGAGGTCATCTTCTTTACTAGCCAACCGGATATGATCATTCACAAATAATATAGTTTGAATATTCTTATTTCTTCCTTTTGCTCCAATAATTTCTCTTTTTCTGAATTTTATTTATATAAATATTAAATAAAAGAGGAGGGTATCCACAACCTTGTTGTTATCGTGTATTTAGCTTTGTACTTGAATTAGATTTATTTGTATTTTGCATGAGAATAAGGTTATACGTTTTAATTTAAGTAGACTCCCTGCCAGATCAACTGTTGCCTTTAGGGCTGTCTTATTTCCATGGCACAGATTCATTTAAGTCCTACAGGAAGCTTCTAATTCCTTTTATCAATTACCAATTTCGTGGCACAGAGCCTCACTCTTAAAAAAGAATCTACTCTCGCTCAGGCCAGAGATGCTACCAAAGACAAAACCTGGCCTGAATTTTTTTCTAACTGCTTTAGCTTCTAAAAGTTGCAAATGCTATTATTATTGCATTATATGTTGTAAAAACACTTTCATTTCCTCATTTCTCTGCCACATTATCCAACATGATGAAGCCCTGAGCTTGCCATTTCTGTTATAGCCTTGGAAATGATAATCACCGCAGATAATCTCTAATGTCTTGTCAAAGAGTGCAAAAACAGTGAGCTTTAGACTTCTTTACATGAAGGCTTATATTCACTTTGGCATTTACATACCTATATACCATTGCTGTTATAAATGAATTGCTTTTCATTACATATGCAGTTTTTGCCAAAGAATCACATAATTCACTACTTATAACCAGTTTCTTGGACATGTTAATCATCAGCAGATGGAAACATGCTGCTCTGTAGATCTTATGAATCAATGGCAAGAGGTCGTTGTAGTTTGGAAGAAAATGAAATGAAATAATTTGCTTTCTTTTTGTGAATGAATTTATTATGTGGTGAATACTACAGTAAGTGTACATAAGTTACCAGTTGGAAATACACTTTATGAGCATTGGTCCTAGCACCATCGCTCCTTGTCTTTAGTAATTGTCCATTTACACCCATTTTAACTCTAGCTATAAATTGTTGTAACTTCTCGCATCTTAATAAATATTTCTTAAACTGCAATTTGTCTATTTTAAACCCTTTTCATCAATGAATTCTTTCATCCAGTTAAACTTGAGCTGTGTCCTCCTTCCACACAAAGGGCATTGACCCTGGATAGTTCCCTTCCTTTGTCCTTTTAATCTCTATACACTTCTCATCCAAGTGGTGTTGTCCTTATTAACCTTGTCTATATATTTTTCTCTTTCCCACTCACTTTTCATGGAAACATAAGTATTAATGACCTCTTTTCTTCTATCCTACTCATCAGTTTTTGATATATCAGTATTCTAAAATTGTTTTCTAATTTCTTTCCAAAAGTGTTACATTATTTTGTCTCCACATGTCACCTAAACCATTTATTTCCAAATTATTTCCCCGCCTCCATAAAGCTAATTTTATTGGTTTCTGGATCACTTTTATAATACTAGGTAATTTTGAAACATGGTTTTTAGATGAAAAATGGTATGCTATTGCAGTGATGGCTCATGACATAAAAAGTTTCTGGGAATCCCCACATAAAACATACAGAGTTTATATAACAAATTATTTATAGGAAGTCATTCAAATTTCACTAGTTTTATTCCACTTACTTGGACATGTTTCAAAGGCAAATTAAGTGGAATAAAACTAGTGAAATTTGAGGGACTTCCTCATAAATAAATTGTGAAAATCCCAAACTATTCATATTTATAAGGACTTTAATTTGAAAATAATGTTGAGTGTATACTACACAATTTAAGTATAACAATATATTGATGTACACAATTATATCTACTCACTGTTTTATATTTTTATACTTATTACAAAGCAGAAGGCTGAAACAACTGCTACATTTTAACATAAAATACAACACATCAGAGGTACTACAGCAGGTGTGTAATGGGAAAATGAACTTTAAATAACAAAGTCACTTGTCTAGCTTCTTGCCATTGATGAACTCGCAGTAGTTCGAAATATAGCAATTTCAAGTGTGACTCTTTCTCTGTGTTTTATCTTTATCTACTTTTATTATTAGTGTTAATTTGTTACATTGTTAATAGTGTTTCTTTATTTTTATGTTTCATTAATATTATATATATAAAACAGTGCCACCATTGTATGTGTGCAGGAAAGAATTTACTATTCGTTTTTCTAAGATAATCATGTACACCCTTTGACAAAAAAAAAATTAATCTCTTGGATGCAAAATTCGTTATATGACATGTACTAAAGATGCTGTCTAGTATGTGTGTTCTGCTAGCTCTGTGGCAGAGTGTGCAGTGATGTGGTTAAGAATGTAGTTTTGTCTCCCAGCATGAAGCACCTTTTCTTTTTTAATAATCCTTTGAAATATATGACAAATTAGTTTTTAATATTGTTTCCTTCAGTATTTGTTCTATCTAAATGCAACATGCTGCACATGCAAGAAGGACAAAAGAAGCCTGGGATGTTGTAGTCTCTCGTCCACACTATGTAGAAATCTGACATCAATGTCCAGAAGATTGAGGGCAGTGTTTCATGATATCAATTTGTGTTTATTTCTGTGTGTTTTCACTTTAGAAGATAAATTTTTCTGTCCATATATATTTAGTAATTTGTAAAGAATATGTTAGTTTGTGATTACATTTTTTGTGTGCATAGGTAATGTCATAAAATCAAATGATACATTAATGATATTAAGATGAAATTAATGTTTTACATATACACTTATTAAACCAATTCAAACAAAAAATACCCAGGAGTTTATGCAGAAGAGCAAGCAATGTCTTCTAAATCACTCAGCCACAGTTACTCTACCCTAAAGTTCTCTTTCCAGATGCTTATGCTGGTGACCATTTTGTTTACAGGCAAAGTGCCCGCTGCTGTGTGCACTCACTGCATGAGCTTGTGGATAAGCACTTATAAGTGTCCCTGAAGTTATCCAATCAACATCCAAAATTTGGCGATGACTATTTTATTTATTTTTTGTCAAAGAGTGTACAGTGAGGTTATCAAAGTTATATGCTACCTAAGTGCGGCTTTTTACTCAGGAAGTAGAGCTGCCACAATCAAAAAAAGGGAGATAGATTGGCCAAGTATAAACTTAATAGTTTTATAAATTTGAATAGTTTGGGATTTTCACAGTGAAATATAGTATCATATAACAAATTATTTTTGAAGAAGTTACTCATCAAAAAGTTTATAAAATCCAAAGAGCGACATCTTAATACCAAGCTGGAAAACTGACAGTGGAATCATGCTGACAATGAAGGAAATTTGCCTTTGAACCATGTCCAAGTAAGTGGAATAAAACTAGTGAAATTTGAGTGACTTCTTCAAAAATAATTTGTTAATGGTTTTATTTTATATTTTACTGAATGCATGACTGATTAACTTTTTCAACATTGTGGCAACTTCTTGGAAAGGAGTCATTTCAAGGAAGGAACCATTAGACAATTAAAAATGAGATAAGTGACATATGGATATCAGCTTCCATGCTAACAGCTCATGTACAATAAAAGTAACAAAGTAAGTTAATTCTGTATTTCAAAATATTGCTTATTAACAACATTTACATTCTTTTCTTAAGCTTCCTCTTCTTATGGCCCCCAAGTTTTTTCTTAAACAGCTTCTTTTTGTGACTTATCTTTTTTACTTTGGAGCGAATAATCTGCTTCAGTTCTCTTCTTAACTTCACAAAGTCTTCAAAAGAATAATTCAGGTTTTGAACGTTTTTTATGAAATCTAAGCCCTCTGAAACAAAGTGTGCATATTAGACATCTTACCAGGTTTGCAAATAGTACCATTCCTAATGTGCTGTAGATGCAAGCTCTTGGCCTTCTGACCAAATGAATATTGAGTTACACCAAAAATCTTAATAAATTTCTAAACTAATTGCTCTGAAAGTTACTAAGTTTACTAGGACACAAACATAATAAAAATATTTATAAGAAAATAGGTATTCAGAAAACTATGTAGAACATTATACAAAATAAAAATTGTCAGCAATAGTAACACTACTTCACTTCGTATTTTTTACAGAACATGCTTCACAAACCATTGCTACTCTCATCAACTGTAGCCCAACTATTGTTGGTAAACAAACTTGAGACATTTGGTGGTTCCAATAAGAGTCGAATTAAGCTCTATATAACGGAAATTTCAAAACTAATAATCCAATCTTTATTTTTCACAATAAAAATCTCCCAAATTGCTAACTCCATTGGATTCTTTATGGCTTTCAATAATTTTACTTCTTTATTTAAGTGATTTATTGTTATTTACATTTTTGACATATTTATTCTCTGGGACCAAACTATATGATATTTATTAAAAATGTTCTTAAATTGCTATATAGGTGTTATTTTGTTCACAATATAATGCTTTGAAATAACTGGCATGAAACTGATTGAATTTTTGGTCACCTCTTATTTTTAACATAAACATCAACTTAGCACATGTCAGCTGAATCTCTTGCCTTAATTAAAAATTTTTTTATTAATAATTAATTTCTAGAAACTGTGCCCACCCAGATCACCCAACCTGTCACTAGGTACCAACATGGGTGGCAAGATTATTAAGGCTTGTGTTTGGGGAGGTCTGAGGTTTGATTTCCTCCAGGACCACCCTCCCTGAAAATGTATTCCTGATTTTCCTCCGTTCTCATTAATGGCAAATGCTGGGGAGTAACCCTATAAACTTAGTTTGAGACGCATCACCCTAAAAAAAAATTCCCTTCCAAAATTATCATTTCATCTCATGTATTCACCACCTGTGATGCATCAATATTAAAAAAGGGCATTAAACACTATTTAAAACAAAAAAGACATTAAATTAAATCTTACTTGGTTATCTTAAAGTTGAATCTATACAAATTGGCAAAAATAAACAATTGATAATTTCAAGACTAACATCATCACTGAAATCAACATATTAATCACGGCAGACTGCAGCAAATGGCCAGAAACATATAGTAACAAGTACAGATTGTCTAAAAAAGGAGGGGCTCCATTTCAGGAACTTCTAGGAGGATATGCAATTCTCCCAGAAGTAAATATTGTACTTAAGAAGCTGTTGACAATGGAGTGGTAATATATCCAAAACTTAGGTATTCATTTTTTTTACACTAAACTCCATTTACTTACATAAAAGTAAGACAAGTTTCGGGAGAATCTCTACCATCTTCAGTTGCTCACCAAACCATTACTGGAAATGATGGCTGGACACCCGGATGTTTCTGTGGTGACCTCTGTTGGTTGAAGTAAGAAATTGCTGAGTTCATCCATAGGAGGAAACTGGAAATTCATTAGGTTTTCTCTATTTTTTTAATATAAATTTTTTTTTCCCAAGTGGATAACTCCAATGGGTGGTGAAGATGTTTCAACAGTTTAATTTCCAGTTTTAGGTCCAAAAGTGAGCTGCTACTGCTGATTTATCCACCTGCTTAAACTAAATATTCCTAAAATGTTCTTTCCTCCAAATTTCCAAACTTCCCTTTGTTTTGCGTATGTAGCTCTGCTCACAATCTGCGCATTTTATTTTGTAATTTCCTGATTTCTGTTCTGTTGATATGGGGCCTTTTACTGTGCAATCTAATAAATTCTTGATGATATATCATTTTTTGGGGGCTAACATTATCCCATAGTCTTTGAAAATTTTCTTGAACTTGTGGTAAATTGATGGTAGGTGAAACTTTTGAATTTGTATTCTTCTTTTGTGTTTTACAGTGCGTAAACTTCCCTTATTCCTTTTTGTCTTTTAGATTATTTGATACTTTTTATCACTGTGTCTTTGTTGAAACCATTGTTTGAAGCTGTCTTTATTATTTGTTTGTATTCCATTTTGTACTCTGCTTCTGTGAGTGGAATATTCATCAATCTGTGTGCCAAACTGTGAAATACTGCATATTTATGTGGAATGGGGTTATAACTCTCATTTTTATGTAGTTTTCCATATGTGTTTCTTTCCTGTAAATTCTGAATCTAAACAATCTTCATTCCTTATAATTTTTAAATCTAGAAATGGTAGCCAACCATTTCTTTCTTCTTCTATGGTAAATTGTATAGATTCATGTTGCAAATTAAGAAATTTCAGGGCATCTATTGAGTGTTTCTTCGGTATTATTGCAAAAATGTCATCACATACCTATACCATGACTTAAAAATAGCTTTTGTGATATGTTTCAAATGAACTCACGAATAACTCTGCTAGAAAAGGTTGCAAAGGGTTTCCCATAGTTAGACCTGAAACTTGTTGGTAATATTATTTGTTGAAGCTAAAGTAATATTGTTTAATGCAAATATTAGTAAGTTTTAGTAAATCTTCTATTTCTTCTGTTTTTAAATTTATTGATGTTAACCAATTTTTTTAGCATAAGCATAAGTTTCTCTGTAGGTATGCTCGGGAATAAGGATTTTACATCAAATGAAACCGTTATATCTCTAGCCATAATTCTGCTATTTTTAAGTTTTTTGACTAGATCAACTGAATTTTTAATGCTTACTTTGGAATCTCTTAAAAGAATTGAAGACTTTGATCAATTTTTTTGCTACCTGGTATGTGGGTGAATTGATATTGTTTATTATTGGTCTCAGGCTGTTATCATTTTTATGTATTTTAGGTAGTGCATAAAGCCTGGGGTAGTACTGGATTACTCTGTGTGATATTCTGTTTTTCAGTAGTAAATGCAAAAAAGTTTTAGAGAACGACATTAAAAAAACTAAATGAAAAACCAGTTATATACATAAAAGCAACAAAGGTAATAAAATAGCCATTTTAGATGAAAAAGAATACATAAATAGAGTCGAAACTATGTTAAAAGGACAAGGCTACAAACCAATTGATAAGAATCCACTCAATAAATGCAATAAAATGTTAATCAAAACATTAAATGAATTCAAAACAATATTTACTACTTCTTCAGAACATCAACAGAAAGAAGACTAAAGTCTTGGTTGCAAGGTTTGTTGTTTCACCACTACAATAACTGCACAAACTGCTTTGGAAACAGCAGAATTTCTACATGAATAGGGAATGACAGTGGTAAACAACAATAAAATATAGTACCCAATGATCTGGTTCCCTGTGATATTTTCCCATTTCCTACTATGAAGGAAAACCGAACAGCCATCTGTTTGAAGTCTGAAAGAAGCTGTTGCA
This sequence comes from Metallyticus violacea, assembly GCA_030762175.1. Taxonomy (NCBI): domain Eukaryota; kingdom Metazoa; phylum Arthropoda; class Insecta; order Mantodea; family Metallyticidae; genus Metallyticus; species Metallyticus violacea. The sequence continues at coordinate 23,676,715 of CM060834.1, forward strand.
TCCTATGAAGAGGAGGTAGCTGCTTCCTTGTCAGTTCTACAGGATGCACCTTTTTATTGAGAATGGGTGAAACTATTATGGAAAGGAAAAAGGCAGACTTTGTAGAATTCCAAAAATTAAATTGCTATCCTCATACATACCTACTGGACTATTAACCGCTTTCCTGCATTGTGGTGAGAAATAGTGATTGAAAAAGGAGGTCCTATTTGCAAATAAATATAATATCTGTATTATCTTCATTAGTTTCTGCTTAAAAATATACTTTGCACTAACCTTGCAAGCGAGGATCATTGGGGCTGAAAAAGAACTTCTCATGAGTTCCAGTACTTGTGGATAAGTGATTATCCTCTTGAACAGGTTTTGGCTCTATGGCCTTTTCTTTATCTTCAATTTCTTCATCAGAATCACTGGAATCATATTTGAAAGGATTTGCAACCCAACCAATTTGCTTCCCTTTCTTTAAAGTAGTGCTTTCATATTCTTCATTGGTGGATTCTGCAAAATACATATGTCAAGAAGTAAACATTAAACCTTAAACATCCGTATTTCTAGAAAGAATGCTGATTCAGAGTATATACAATAAAAACTGGATCCATCACTTTCCACAGGGTAAGCAAAAGAAAACAATAAATGCAGGAAAATGACAAATGGGGGAAGGGGTCTAAAACATGCATTTCTGGCATGTTAAAATTGAGGAGAGTTTACAGACTGAAAAAAAAGAAAGCCTGCAGAATATAGAAATGGCTACTATATTCATTTTTAGACATTGGATTCCCCCTTCCAATCTAAAAAACATTTAGATCTTTCAACAAAAATTCTTACTTGCTTCACGGAGCTTGCCATGACTTTGGTAATAAAACTTTAGCTTCCTTTTTGTGCTACATGCATAATGCAAGAGCTTACAACAGACAATGAAAACCAGATTCCTTGCTGCGAGAGTTCATTCAACACTTTGTCATCTATCTTGTGCATCTTCATTTCTATTTGCACTTCTCCCCCTCTCCTACAAACACATGCTGCTACAATACATCTTTTGTCTTCATGCACTTTGTTCAGCAATCCTTGCTGCTTCCCACATTAGAAAATATTGTGCTCTTTGCTACATACTTTGTGCAATACATGTTGCAATTTATCAATCATTTTTGATTAAAAAAAACATCAATCAATGGGGAATAAAAAGTTATATAAAACAGAAATATAGGTTTGATCAATGGAGGAAAACAATACTTTAAGGAAAGATCAATGCAGATTTTATTCTTATTGTTCATAATGAAATTAAGTCTGGGATTACATAAATAGAGCAATAAATCTTGGAAAACGATGGATTGAGTTTTCACTGTATGTATATTCATAAAAATTGGTAACAATGATGAATTGTTGTGAAACTAATGCAGTTCCTATATAAAACCTTATTTTTTAACACTCATACATTTATTAAACAGCATATTACTACTACTCTTGTCCTACTTTCCTCAGATGCTGCAGGACATTTCACTCACAATGTTGGCAATAGCAGCAGCTAAAGCTTTGGTGCAAAAAGGCTGGTTCTTTGGTTTCTTAAACTGATCTTAAGTTAACACCTACTAAAATATTCATTATTATAAAAACCTAGGGGTTAAATTTAAAGATTGTTGGGATCACATGTTCACAAAAATCTCGAGGTTAGGATCAAGTTAATGAGTTCCTTTACATGGCACTATATTTTACATTATAATAGTGACGAAACATTTTGAAGAAACATAATATAGTATTGGACAAGCCTTGATTGCCTTTTATTTGCAATTGAGATTACAGTTATCCAGCAATGTGTTTTGTTATGTTGATATAATACGAGGGCAAGGTGAAAAGTTCTTGGCCTGGCAGTGAAAGACTGCATTTTCTAGGTCAAAAATGCACTTATTTTTAAGTAGTCCCCTTTGAGTTCAGTGCACTTTGTTCAATGTTTTTCCAGTAAGTAGAATTCCATCCCTGAAGTGCAATGCTGGCAGGATTGCAAAATACCCATTTATGGCTGCAATAACCTCTTCATTGTATGCAAAATGTTTTCTGCCCAAAAATTTCTTTAGATGTGGGAGTATGTAGAAGTGAAGAGGTGCCAAATCTTATGAATAGGGTGGTTGCTCCAACAATATACTTCAAATCCTCAGTTTTCCCATTGCCAAAGAAACCTTTCTGGACCAGTGCATTGTCCTGGTGAAAGAAGATTTTTTTTTCTTTTGCAATCCAGGCTCCATCTCATGCATTTTTTTGCCCAATTGGTCCAGAAGACTTGTGTAGTATTCGCCAGTTATTATTTTATCCTTTCAAGATGGGAAGAATCTCTTTTGCATCCCAGAAACACTTGCCATAATCTTCCCGGCAGATACATAGACTTCACTTCTTTGATGCAGGGCTGCCAAATTCCATCTACTGATTTGATTGTGTATCATTTCTGGAGTGTGAAGGTGGATTCATGTTTCACCCACAGTAACAAATTGGCACACGAAATTAGTTAGATTTTTTTTAAAATGGTCCAACATTTCTGTGAAATTTGTTTTTGCATTTGCTTTTGGTCAGCATTCAACAAATGCGGCACCCATCTTGCACAAAGTTTTCTCATCTTTAGTCTGCATATAAAATGTATCATACACATTCTTATGATATGCCTATGACATCAGCTATTTCATACATTTAATCCACATCGTGCACTTCCTCGATGTTTTCCTCTGTGGTTGCAGTTTTGGGATGTCCTTCACAAGGATCTTCCTCAAGAAAATACAATCGCATTTAAATTTAATTTCTTAACATTGAAAATGAAGGAGCAGATTTTTTCTTACAAACTTTGCCAACTTTGAATGAATTTCTGTTGGTGATAAACCATCCAAAACAAAGAATTTTTACAGCGGCACAGTATTCCATTTTTCCCATTTGAATGAAACACATGCAAAACATCTGTATTCAAGCCATAAAGACAGAACTATTAGGTAGATCAAGCTGACAAATGACTAACATTATTGTGAAACATATAGCAACTTAAAAAAAAAATATATATATATCAACACCATCTCTATGCACCGTGCCCTCATATTATGCATAAGAAATTAGGTATATCAGTCTCTCAGGAAAAAAGTTCTCATGTCACTACAACCTCTTTTGGTACATGCTTAGTGCTAACACAGATCAGGTGTAAAAGTGAGTATATATAATTAATTCATTTTTCATTTATTAATTAAGGAACCCTTATACATTCTTAATATGAGAAAAAGGAAATATTTGTAGTTTCTGCTCAATGTACGATATGTGAAAGTGACATTTGCAATACTTGCAATATGTCAGGCTAATATTGTTTAGATAAATGCAATAACATTATACAGAGACCTTGGTAGGATGGGAGGAAGTTATTAAGATTTGTCCTGCACTTTAGATCTAGATATTACAGAATTAGCACCATCCAGTGGTAGAAATTGCAAGCCTCGCTTTGATAGCCTGACACAAATAAATGCCATTCCTACTAGGTATAGGAAATGTTATATTTTCACATTAAAAAAATGACTAAGACACACCAAGCTATTCTAGAAAATACTACCACGGGTGACTGAGGTTGTTAATGCACAGACTGATGAGCAGAAGGTTTGGGATTTGATTCCCACCAGGACAGTCCTCCCTGAATGAGGTTTTTTTTTTTTCCAGGTTTTCCCCGTCCTCATAAATGGCAAATGCTGGGGAGGTAGACTAAAGCTTAGGCCTAGAATGTTTCCTTCCACAAAAAAAAAAATATATATATACACACACAGGGTTATTCTAAATGATTGTCAGGGTTACAAAAAAAATGCATAATTCACAGTGATATTGACATAGGATTATGAATTTTGTTTTATTGTGTACTGTAACTCATAAAGTTCTTTTACATACATTACAAATGCTCAATATGTGTGCCTTTTGTAACTCTACACACATCTACTCGATAGTCCATCTCTTCCCACACACGAGTCAACATGGCAACCGTGATAGTTTCGAAGGCAGCTTGGATACATTGCTTCCGTTCCTGAATATCCACCGGTAGAGGAAGAACAAATACCTGATCTTTAACATATCCCTACAGGAAGAAATCCTGTTGCAGCATGTAACCGTCCCTGTCGTCACTCAACTGGGGTAACAGCCATTCTGTGAGTATGTCCAGGCAAGTCAGCCCTATCACTGTCTGTACATTCAAGAAGAACGGGCCGTAGACCTTCTGTTTGAAACGACAGAGAACACAATCACCTTAGGGGAGTCTCCCACATGTTCCACATAACAATGGGGGTTCGTCGTACCCCAATGCGAACATTTTGCTTGTTCACCTTTCCATTTACATGAAAAGTAGCTTTGTCACTGAAAATTAATCTGTCAAGAAAACCATCATCTTCAAAACGATCCTGCAGTGCCATGCAAAAGTTGAAACACAGGACTTTGTCATTAGCTGTTAGATCTTGACGCAATTGTAGGCAATATGGCTTTACCTTTAGGCACCTTTGTAACACACGTCATACTGTGGTTTGAGGAAATTGCAGTACCCTGCTACATCTCATAGTTGGTTTGTTAGGACTACGGAGATAAACATCCCTAATCTGATTCACATCCACTTCGGACACAGCGGGACACCCACTGCTTTTCTCTTTGCACAAACAACCTGCATCCACAAATTGTGCATACTATCTGCGAATAGAGTTGTCCGAAGGATGCTCCTTCCCATATTTTGTCCCAAAATGGCATTGGACTATGGTAACAGATCGGTGTTCATGATATTCCAGAGTACAAAACGCTTTCTCCTTACTGCTAACAGCCACTTTGTTAAACACTGCTGTCACTGCCATTTGGTGGTAACTGATGTCACTACAGTTGATGCAAAACAAAACTTTGACAGTTTGTCTAACTGTTACTGCAACAATAAAAATGATATGGTTTTCACGTTTTCTAAAAAAATTCACGAACCCTCGACAATCATTTAGAATAACCCTGTATATATATAAAATTTCATTCATGTATCATCAGTATCCACCACCTGTGGTGCTTCAGTAGTAAAAATGGGCATTAAACACTATTAAAAAAATATAGGAAACAATGCAAGAATGGAAGAAACAATGGCAGTACCATGTATGAGTTGTAGGGTTCAAGATAGCTTTATATACTCCCTTTATTTTCTACCTTTCTCAACCCTTTTTCATTTTTAATAAAAACATTTGAGATTATTTCAGTGCAATTAAAACCATTAATCTCATTCACAGTTACAAATTATAAACTTGAGTCTCTATGTAGTTCCTGTAATATGTCTAAGAAACCAACCTTCTTCATTTGTGCCAAACATTTTACGAAGACTGAATCCGCCATTTTTGTTTTTGTTCTGCAGTGCTTCCTTAAGAGTGTCAGTCACTTTGTAGAAAGTATCCTTGGAAACTGGAATATTCACTGGCTTAGGTTCCTCTGTCTGCTTTTTTTTAAATTTTGGCTCTGTGTCAGAATCCTTTGACAAAGCCTTAACAGTTTTTTCAGTTTTCTGTTCAAATTTTGCATGATCTGGCTTTGTAGGATCAAATCTTAACATTGGAGTTAGCCTGAAAACAGTAAGCATACATGCCCATTAATAATAAAAATATAGGCTGAACAAGAGGAGGAAAAAAAAAGAAGGGAAAAAAACTCTTATTGTTGCATTTCTTTATACACACAACAAAATATAATAAATGAAATTAATTTTTCTGCTGTTTGTCTACAAGAGCAAGGTAAAAAGCTCTGTGCCTTGATAATAATGAAAGCGTTTGTCATGTGCTACATGTTTAACAATTAATATTAGTCAATAGTCAACTTGAACTACCGCATAGTTTTGCTTTTAGGGCTGTTGAATATAGATGTATTGCATGTATTTCGTTCAAATGGAGCAACTCAAATACTGTGCCATAATAAAATTCTTGTTTTGGATGGTTTATCTCCAACGGAAGATACCTGGTGGTGTAGTGGTAACCATACTTGCCTTCTAAACCCAAGGTTGCGGGTTCAAACCCGGCCAGGATCGATGGATTTTTTTGGGCGTAAAAATTCTAAGTATGGCTTCCTTCGGAAGGGAAGTAAAGCCGTGGGTCCCGTGTCATACATTTAATGCAAAAAAGAACCTCAAGCCTGAAAAAGGAGGCCTCTGAGCAAAATTTGTCGGCCGTTTCACACCTGGAATTGAATGGGAATCTGATGACCTGAGATGTTAAAGAGCGTCCTTAAATAAAACAATAAAAAAAAATAATGGAAATTCATTTAAAGTCGGCAAAAATTTATAAGAAATCTGTTCTTTCATTTTCAATGTTAAGAAATGAGCAGCTGTATTTCTCTTGAAGAAGTTCCTTGTGAAGGACATCTCAAAACTGCAACCACAGAGTAAAACATTGAGAAAGTGCACAATATGGATTAAAGGTCCATGAAATAGCTGATGTCACAGGCATATCATAAGAATGTGTATGATACATTTTACATGAAGAACTAAAGATGAGAAAGCTTTGTGCAAGTTGAATGCGGCATTTGTTGAATGCTGACCAAAAGCAAATGCAAAAACAAATTTCACAGCAATGTTGGACCATTTTAAAAAGAATCTAACTGATTTTATGTGCCAATTTGTTACTGTGGGTGAAACATTGAGTCCACCTTCACACACCAGAAACAATACAGCAATCAAAGCAGTGGGTGGAGACTGGTGGCCCTGCACCAACAAAGGTGAAATCTATTTATCTGCCAGGAAGGTTATGGCAATTCTAGGATGCAAAAGAGATTCTTCTCTTCTTGAAAGGATAAAACAATCACTGGCAAACACTACACTAGTCTTCTGGACCAATTGGATGAAAATATACATGAGATGGAGCCTGGACTACAAAAGAAGAAAAAAATCATCTTTCACCAGGACAATGCACCTTTCCATAAAGGTGTCTTGGCAATGGGAAAACAGGATTTGAAGTACAAATTGTTGGAACATCCACCCTATTCATAAGATTTGGCACCCCTTCACTTCTACCTATTCCCACATCTAAAGAAATTTTTGGCTAGAAAACATTTTGCATCCAATGGGTATTTTGCAATCCTGCCAGCATTGCATTTACTTCAGGGATGGAATCTACTTGTTGGAAAAGTTGGACAATGTGCATTGAACTCAAAGGGATTACATAAAAAATAAGTGCATTTTCCACCTAGAAAACACAGTCTTTCACTGCCAGACTGAGAACTTTTCACCTTACTCTAGTATTTTGCTTTTGGCGCTCCAGAATTTGCTTATGTAAAACTCAATTACACACTCTTATTTCTCCACTTATTAATGTTTATTAGCAAAACATGTTTTGTGCATTTTTGGCTGCAAACAAACTTAACATGCAATTCAAATTGCATCTTGGATGCTTATAGCTGACCTCTAGCAGGATGTAATATAATTTTATAATTAATCCATTATCTTTTGGTATTTTGAAATTCATCAAATTATCTCAATATTTCTTGATTTACAATTTTTAACAACTTTTTTTTATCACATTAAGCATTTCCTAATAATTTTCTCTAAGTCTGACATTTATATTTATTTTATTTTTCCAATTTATAATTTATCCAATTCATCTCTAACAACTGATTGAAATTTTTGAAACCCAAAAGTGATTTGCAACTTTTTTTTAAACTAAAATTTCAAAGAATTTCACTTTATAGAACAAGTATAGTATACAGAATCTCTACCAATGATCTGACAAAATTCCCCCAGAAAAGAAACCAGGCTTTTAAAAGATTAACTGGGGGAGTGGGAGATATTAAGGGGCATTTCAGGAACATTGAATATAAAGAAACACATAAATGAGATGAGGCCAACTATTTTTGAGAAATGTATTTGAAATAGAAAAGAAAAAGTAGTTAAAACCAGCATATCAATCATTGCAACTTAATTTATGGTAAAAGATCTACATAAATAATACAAGATAGTCTGATGATTTTTGAAATCCCAAAATACAATGGATTAATTACAATATTTTGTAACCTACTGTTGGAAGTCAGAGCTATAAGCAACCAAGAATCCATTAAACATGTTCTGTTGATAAACATTTAATTTATATTAATTGATATCATTGTATGATTCAGTTGAACTACACACTCTTAAAGCTTCACTTACTTTTCATAAATGTTCTCGAAACCGGTTCCATACATTTATGAAAAGTAAGTGAAGCTTTAAGAGTGTGTAGTTCAACTGAATCATACAATGATATCAATTAATATGATTGGCTTCACTGTGCAAGTTCCAATTTACATTTAAGTATTTAATTTATATATTTTCCACTGTGGAAGTTCTACTAACTTTCATTTAAATAACTAAATACTCACTTTACTTTCTTTTTCTTAGGAGACAGAGATTCAACAGTATGTCCAAGAACATCCTCTAAAATCTTCATCTGATTTTTCTTCTCATCCTCCTGCTCCTCCTCCACATCTTCATATGCAGAACTGTCTTCATTTTCACTTTCATAGAATTTTTCATCTAAAATGAATCTGTCATCATGTGCATAACGTGACTGCAGCTCAAGCATCTGCGATATGAACAAAAAATACATATCTACTAGCAATTTATTTATTTCATTCTCAGCCGACTACTCTAGTAAAATTATTCTTAAAAATAAGTTTAGTTGGCAATAAAATTGCAATATTATGATGAGCTATTTGCTATCTCTGGGAATGATTTCCAATAGTGATAGTGGCACAAGCATGCATATGCAAGGTTGTTGTTCAATATAAGAGAGAAACAAACCATTATTATTGAATGTATTTACATGATACAAGTTTCCAGCTCCAATGACTAAGGAAAATGAACTTCTTGGGAAGGCTACTGCCAGTCAAAATGCATGATCCATATGTGCACTATCCAAATGTAAAAATCTCTCATATCTGCCCTGAAAATTTACACACACAGTGGCAATTGTATCCTTTGAAATATAAGCAACAATGTCAGAAGTTCTTTACCAGCTGGAAAATACAATGAGATATTGATCACAGTACATGTTGTTCTATCCTGATGAAACCAATGGCTGATAAAGTAAATTTTCAGTCTTACAAAAATTGGTTCTCTCTATATTGTAAATCATTGACAGCAAGAAGTCTCTCATGCTCGTTTGGGTCCAATGAGTTCAGGACCAGAAATGAAACGCCAAATTTTTATACACCAAGATTAGTATTAGGTGGCATTCACTAACTGATTAATTTATCAGAATATTAACTAAAATTGTTAATGGGAACACTGCACATTGAAACTAATCATATATTAGGATCAATGTGTGATCTTAATTTATCAGAACATGTTTCAAGAGCTTTCGCACTCATCTTCAGATGGGGACCGACTAACAGTGGCAGATGATGATGTGAACTCTGGTGGTTCCAATGTAGAGTGAAACAGGAAGTCCATTGGGGATGTCAGAATTCATAACAGGATGCTTATTCTTTAAAAATGTATTTATTTATTTATAATGGCAGAATTAAGGTCTTGGGCCTTTCCTTCTACTCAACCAATCTTACATGGATGTACATATAAACCACTACATAAGTTAACAACTAAACAAAGAGAAATGAATAACAGGAACTATACACAATATATGAGTTTTAGTCGTCAATCAAGATCAGTTAGCTGTTACATGAAAGGTAACTGAAATGAATTGAAAAATATGGTTATTAAAATGAGCATATTACATTATTTAATACTGATTTGAAGTCATTCCCTACTTCTATTTATAATTCATTAATATCACAAAGATATTTACAAAATAGATACTTCCTAATTCTATTTTAAATCTATTGTCAAAGAGCACCTTTAATTTACTCTGTGATTTGTTATATAGTACACCACCCATTATATATTTCTTTTTGTGTTTATATATTCTATGTACACCAGTACTATGTCTTGTGTTATAAAAATTATAGTACACTACCCATTATATATTTCTTTTTGTCCAATAAAATAATGTTTCTGGGCTTGTTGGCCGTGGTCCAAAGGCTGTAAACACACCTGACGTTTTGCCCGTGACTCTGCCGGGCATCTTCGGAGGAATGACTATCACCACTCATTGTAGCTCAAGTGACTTGACACGAGTGGTGATAGTCATTCCTCCGAAGATGCCCGGCAGAGCCACGGGCGAAACGTCAGGTGTGTTTACAGCCTTTGGACCACGGCCAACAAGCCCGGAAACATTATTTTATTGGATTAACGCTGGCCGTGAAAGCCTAAATAATTATATTTCTTTTTGTGTTTATATATTCTATGTACACCAGTACTATGTCTTGTATTATAAAAATTAATTTCATTATTCCTTTTATTTAATATATTACCATCTATTGCTATTAGATTACATTATACACATATAACAAAATAACTAAGAAGTTTCTCTTTGATAAATATGTCCATACAAGATTCTGGTTGCTTCAAGATTAAACATGATTTCGAATGCATTTCTTCTGTAGAACCAATAGTCTATATGTATGTGTTTGGGCAGCACAGCTCATCTTTAATGTAGTAATTTAGATGTGGAAAGATCAAGTCATAATATATAGCTTTTAAATAAGTAGTGTAAATGTATCTTTTCAAGATTCTAACTAATAAATAATTTTACTTATTTTATTACAAAAAACATTTTTATGACCAGTCCAGGATAGGCTACCATAAAGTACTAAGCCCAAAAATGAATGAGTTTTATCAACATTTAACTTTAAGGTTTGGGATTTAATTTCATTCACAATATTCCTATTAGATACATATAAAATAATAATCCTCGTCTTTTGTATGTTTAGGCATCATCTGTTTGATCCAAAATACTGTTGAAGTAATTGGGCAGCAGAATAATTTGAATGTTTTACACTCATAACATTGCCATTCTAACAAAGAGCATTAGTATCAGCATAGCTCACTGTTCAAAAATGAAAATCTTTTTCCATATTGACAATTTCCTTGGATTGCTTTTAACAGTTTGATTTCTTTTATGATGTCATGATTTCAAGTCCAAAAATGACATGCAATTGCCAATTTATCCACCTATTTATATCTTACATTTCTAAACTTTTTTTTGTCCTTGTCTCCAAATTACTTGTTGTTCTGCCTATATATATATAAAAAAAAATAAAAATAAAGTAACATTAATAACAATGTAACAAATTAACAGTAATTATAATAGTACAAAAGGATGAAACACTCTGAAAGTTTTCAGAGATGGCAACTATATTTTTACATAAAGCGCATATACCACCTGGTTTAAATCTTATGTATTAATTCCCCCCCCACACTCTCATTTCTAGTTTTATCTGTTTCCATGCATAACGTTACCTTCGATACTCACTTTTATCACCATCACTTGTCTTCTTGTCATAGAAGGACTCCACACATCCAAAATATAGCTATCTCAAGTGACCTTTTCTTGGTGTTTCATCCTTTTGTACTATTATAATTATTGTTAATTTATATATATATATATATATATATATATATATATCTGATCAAAATCCAAACAATCTATCTGATGCACTACTGCCTTTTTGTTGGATGGAATAACATCCTTTATGATTCTGTTCAAAAGGTTTCCAATGTTAAATTTATTTTGTGCTGCCAATAACAAATTATTTCAAAATGTTCATGAATGCCCTGTTTGCCCATGGATGGTATGTGAATTTTTTAAAACTTTTGTCCTTCTTTATCCTGGAGAAAGTGATGGTATTTTTAATATCTTAAAGTCTTTTGAAATATCTGATCTTATCTATTAATGAATGATTGAATCCATTGATGAGAGCAGTACTGATGATGTAATGGTATTCTGTGTATTCTTCCTTATTTAGAAGTATGTTTTCTAATCTATGAGCAAGGTTATTTATAATGGCACATTGGTGTGGTATAGGATTGAAGCTATCATTCTTTATGTGCATGTGTGGGTTCCCTATATATACCAAACAAAATTATGTTGTTTCTTCAGTAGATTTTAAGGTCCAAAAAGGGCAAACATCCTTCCTCTTCAAGTTCCATAGTGAACTTAATGAGTCTTGAAGATTTAATAATTTTAAGGCATCCTCTGTTTGATTTATGGTACTATTGCAAATATGTCACCCACTCAATTAAAAATGAATGTAGGAATCCACACAGTGAAACTATCATAATCTTGTTGAATTAAAAGTAAAACTTCTAAAATCATGTCAATGTATTAAACTCTCTTGACGTTTTACATTAAAACTTTTTAATAAAAAAAGTTTTAACGTGAAACGTCAATAGAGTTTAATATATTGACATGATTTTAGAAGTTTTACTTTTAATTCAACAAGATGTCACCCACTGTTTTAAAGATAAATGGAAATGCCTTGGTAATGTGTGTATCTACTGTACTCATGGATAAATTTGCCAGAAATGGAGAGGGGATTATTATCCATAGCCAAGCTAGAGTTTTGTTGGTAAATGTTTCCACAGAATGTGAAAAAGTTTTGGTCTATGCACAATTTTGTAAGATTGGTGAAATCCTCAAATTTGTCTATTGATAAACATATCAGTTGCAGGTCCTTTTTTGACTTACAATCACGACATTGAAAAAGATTTCATTTTAAAGAATAAGCATCGTGTTATGAATTTTGACATCCCACCTTACTGTTGTGCTGTATATATGGGACCACCAGAGGTCACATCATCACCTGCCAGTGCTAGTCAGTCCCCAGCTTTAGATAGAGTGACAGCTCTTGAAACATGTTCTAATAAATTAATTAGTTAGTGAAGCTCGTATAGTCACCCAATGTCAACCTCTTTTATTTGTATAGTCAATCAACTTCAATGTTTCTAACTTTTATTAAGTTTTTTTTTTTTTTTTTTTTTAGTGTTTAACGCCCGTTTTTACTACTGAGGCACCACAGGCGGTGGACACTGGTGATACATGAGATGAAATGATAAATTGGGAAAGGATATATTTTTTTTTTTAAGGAAGGAAGCGTTCCAGGCCTAAGTTTAGGTACCTCCCCGGCATTTGCCAGTTATGAAGACTGAGGAAAACCTGGAAAAAACCCCAGTCAGGGAGGACGGTCCTGGCGGGATTCGAACCGCAGACCTCCCGCTCACGAGTCCGTGCCTTAACGACCTCGGCTACCCGTGGCGGTATTTTATTAAGTTTACAATACAACACCAAATTTAACTTTTTGTGAATATAGAGGATATGTAACAGTTTCAGTACATCATTTAAAGCACAGAGTTTGTATTGTTTATTTATATAAGTGTCCAGCATCATGTGATATTCATCAGAAAACCACTTATTAGAAAATTTAATCTTCATACATATTTGCCACAGTATGAGGAAAGAACATGTGGGTTTGAATTTTATCCTATCTTGTAATGATAGGAAAATTCTTCCAAATCATAGTATCCAGCATTTTTCCAACACACTGTTGACTTTTTGTTGGTGATTGCAAAAGCTTCTTGAACACAATCTCTGCATGCTTATTGTCCAGAGATGAGCATATTTTTGTACAGTACTGATCCACTTTACCTAAATTTCTGTACTAACAATAAAACTGTTTGATTTCTGAGTGAAAGTTTATGGAACTCTTCAAGGTGTTCAAATACATATTTCACATTTGGTCCACATGTACAGTCAATTTCCATATAATGAAAAAAAAAGATACTCTCTCATGAATACAACTCTATAAAGTCTTAAAGTCATATTATTCCAACTGAACAATATATCCAGTCTCTTCCAGCACCAAGATCATACTGTAGGCTTACCATACTGCCTTCCCATCTATATCTGCAGCATAAGCATTGACCAAGTTGGTATACATTATTTCTGACCAATTGCAGTTTCAATAAGTTAACTTTATTGTGGATAGAGTAATGGATCACACTGGATTCTGCTGACAATTTTAAAATAATGTTTCCTCTCTGAAAAAGATTTTGAATCAGCAATTTCTGTAGTGGCGAACATGTGTTCACTGATAACCAAAGATAAGAGCAGCTGAAGTTGCATTTATTACACTCCTATAATGAGTAGGTATCTATTATCTGTAATTGTGCTACAATCTACTTTAGCTTTCAGACATAGTAGCTGTATTGTGTTTCACTACCCAGTTTCCTTTGCTGCAATTTTACTGAATGAATGAATGAATTTATTTCAGCAAATATTACAATTAAATTTACACATCAACTTTAACAAGCCGTACAACTGATCTTGGGGTGCTTGTTTTTTCCTTTAGGATCTTATACAATTAACACCCTGGTTGTATATGTAATAAATCCTACTTTCCACTGACTACCCCTTTCAATATTAACTCATACCCCTTCCTTGATTAATCACTTTCTTCCACCACTCCTGTCTTACCTTCCCCACACAGTTATTCAATTTTCTCAAAAACTGCCATTTACAAAAAAAAATTTATATGTCAAAATTGTTATCAGTAATTATCCCGTTTTCTCAACCATACTTCTTCTCTACATGTTTTGTTTCTAGGTATTCAATTATACGCTGTAAATCCTGATCTATTTTCCACATAGTGGACACTTTCTTTTTCACTTTTAATCCAATTAACCCTATTTTTCTGTTCTACCCCAAGCAAATCCCTCCCTTCCCTTTCTGTTATTACCTAATTCTTCCATACAAAGCACTATAATTTCGCATTTGCTCTTGTAATCCTTTGTTTGTCCCTGATTTTTAGCACTCTCTCTTTAAAAAAATATTCTCCACAGGCGATGTCACCACTCTTCATCCTCCTGTGTCTTTTCAAACACCCAGGCCATTCACTGTCCAGCTTGAACCCCCTTCTCTTACTCCCTGCTGAATCATCTGAATTGGAAAGATCACATTGATCTTATTACACCTAAACTAAGCAGTGCATGCTATGCAATACGTGCATTAGTAATGTTGGAGTCAATTAAGACTTTAAAACTAGTTTATTATGCTTATTTCAACTCAATAATGAAGTACGGTCTAATATTTTGGGGAAATTCAGTTAAAAGTGAACGTGTCTTCCTGTTACAGAAAAAAGGCATTTGAATAATCGCAGGTACACACAGTAGGCATTCATGCAGAAACCTCTTTAAGAAATTTGAAATTTTAACTCTTCCTTATGACAATTCCTTTAAACCTGCTCTTAGAAAATACCTATGTAAAAAGGCCTATTAGTCTGTAAAGGAATATATGAGTGACAATATTATACTGCACAACATTGTATATGTAAATATGTATATAATAAAATTTGTTGATTAAGTGACTTGTCTATTTTTGTTGTTGGTTGAGTTGCTCTAAGTGTTCTTTTTTTATTTTTATTGTAATTATTTATGTAGATGTAGACAAATTTTGTAAATACAGATTGAAAGCTACTGTGGTAATTGTATATGACAAGTTCAATGTTCGTAGGTCTCTGTGGCTGCTCCACAAACTCACTGAATGCTCCGAGAACTAACTAACTTGTTCTTCAAAGTCAGGTGTTCTAACATTGTGTCCTCCCCCACCAATGTGTTGAGGATGTAGACTTCAATGTTAATGAAGGCATTGGAGCATTAATACAAACACTGTGTGTTATGGATACTCTCTGAGAGGATACCGGTATTGATGGCAGTAGTTTCTCTTCCATTGCCTTCGTAATACACGATCATATCTTGATTCAGGTAAACCGTAAACATCCATCCTGTCCTGATGATAGCAAGCAATCCAGGTCATGAAATGTGTACCAGTAGACAAAATTAATGGGTGTAGCTTAGTTATTAAACTGTAAACAAAGTTGACAACATCAGTGGCTCTCATAATACAGATAGTAAGATGCAGCAACTGTTCTAAGCAGTTGTGTGGTCAAATGTCATAGGACACAGATTGACTACTCAATTATTTGGTGTTTAACCAATGTATCAGCCAACACTGGTTGTTTGACAAAATCATTCCACAAAGTTTGTCACAGAGGTCCTGAGTCGCACTGTATAAATTATTGTGACTAATCAATTATAAAAATACTTAATATTAACTCTATCCACATAAGGGGATTTTCTTACCTTTTGTCCTTTAATACCCTCAAACTTTGATTTGATTTTTAAATCAGGAATCTCCTCATCTACATCATCTTCAAAAAGCAAGTACTTCTTCTGGTTTAAGACTTGTATTGTATCTTTATTGTTTTCATCTGGAGCAACTATTATATCCTCGTCTTGATCAAAAATTATCTTCTTGTTACTTGTTTTGGAATCCTAAGAAATAATAATATAGGCATTTTAAAACAGTTAGTCAAATATCCAATATGCAAACAAATGAATTAACTAGTCATTATCAAAAATATGTTTTATCGTAAAGTACAGGAATTGAACATGATAAAATTACATAACAGCTTTTAGGCAAATTGGAGGCTTAAGCACATATTCTATAGCAACATCCTATACATGTTATTTTTAGGTGATGATATTCAATTATCTGAAATCAAATTGTTGTAAAGTGGAATAATTTAAATTCTGGCATTTAAAAAAGCCTGTCATGCAGGAGCTGCGTAAACTAAGCAAATTCCTCATCAGATGAATAACTTTTAATAAAAATGAATATAAAACCCAAATTAACCATATCAATTAGTGAAATGATAACTTAGGTATTACTGCATGGTATTAAAGGAACAAAATTATAATTCTTGCAATCTCTCAGCATTACAAAAGAGAAACCACATTTTCTAGAATAATAATAATAATAATAATAATAATAATAATAATAATAATTATTATTATTATATGACCACTGATAGACAAAGCTATACATTTAAATATTTTTAAATGCAACCATGTTTATAAACTTACCCATTGATACCCTCACATTCACTTAAATACAGTAAAATAACAAAGTTTGCTGTTACATTCCGTATTTATGAAGATGATGATCATATGTTTCAATAAAACAAACAAAAACATGTTACTATTTAAAATAAAAATTATGTAACATGCAAATATACAGAATCAGCAAAGAACAATGAAACATTTCACCAATTTTCTATAGCGTTGAAACTGAAATTAAAGTTTTATATTAAAAACATATAATGCATATTCTGAAGATTATTACATAGCATTCTTACATACAGATGTACTTTTCATATAATTATTAGATTAATATTTCACAGCTACTATCTTTGCGACAATACTTTTGTTAAATATAAAATATATGTAATGTTACAAATACAGTTTATATGCTGAACTAATTTCTCATTTTATTTAAAAACCATATACAGAAAATTAAACATAAGAGCAGATTTTAAATTTCAGTTTTCAAGTATACCTTTACTCCATATAGTCCAATTTCCCTAATTTTCAGAAACTATTTTTCATATTTACTTAAATGGTATATACCAATTTTGTTGTGAAGAAACAAATATTGGTGCAACTAAAGCAACTTTTAAATTTTGACCCCCTTCATAATGGCCCATTTCCCTGATTTTCACAAATTATTTTTCTTATTTCATTTAAATGGTATATGCAGAGTTTCAATGCAAAAAAACAAACAAAACAAATATTAATGCTGCTTGAGCAATTTTTATATTGTGGGTACTCTCCCGCTATTAGTCAGATTTTTAGCTGATTTTCACAAAATATTTTTCTTATTTTACTTCAATGGCATACTCACAGTTTATTTTAAAAAAATTTAAATCGCTCCCATAGAACATTTTTAAATTTGGATTTAGCCACCAAAAGTTTTTCACTTATACTCCCACTCCCAATAATGTGACACTTTTCAAAAACTATTTTTCTTATTTCATTTAAATGGTATATGCAGAGTTTTGTTGTGAAAAAACAATTATTGGTTCTGCCAGATTGATTTTTAAATTTCATCAAATTTCAGGTAACCCCCTGATTTTCAGAAACTATTTTTCCTATTCTATTCAAATGGCATACATGGAGTTTCAGAGTTTCATTGTGAAAAAACATATATTAATGCCATTAGAACAATTTTTAAATTTTGGGGTTGCAGAACTCCTCGTCCCCCCCCCCCCCCAATAATATGATTTTACCGATTTTCAGGAACTATTTTTAAATTTTGGGTACCCCCTCTGCTAATAGTTTAATTTCACTGATTTTTAGAAACTATATTTTTTACCTTATTTTATGTCAATGACATATATTGAGTTTCCTTTTTAAATTGGGTTCGTTCGAAAGATTTTTAAATTTCCAAAAACAAAAGTCTTTAATGTATACCCCTCACTCCCAATAATCTTATAATTTTCAAGAACAATATTACTTATTTGATTTAAATGGTATATGCAGAGTTTTGTTATTAAAAACAATTATTAGTGCTGGTAGAGCAATATTTTAATTTTGCATTTCAGGTAACCCCTGCCTCCTAATGGCCTGATTTATGTAATTTTCAGAAACTATTTTTCTTAATCTATTTAAATGGCATAAGCAGAGTTTCACTGCAAAAAAACATATTAATACCACTAAAGCAATTTTTAAATTTTGGGGTGCAGGCAAAGCCCTCCTCCTCCTAATACTTCAATTTCTCCGATTTTTCTTATTCTATTTAAATGGCATTTACAGAGTTTCATTGTGAAAAAAATGTATAATGCACTAGAGTGATTTTTAAATTTTGGGGTGCAGTAAAACTCCCCCCTCCTAATGTTTCAATTTCTCTGATTTTCTGAAACAATTTTTCTTATTTTATTTAAATTGCATACAGAGTCTTTTTAAAAAAATTTTAAAATTGCACTCACTACAGCAATTTTTAAATTTCACTTTAACCCCCAAAAGTTTTTCAAGTATACCTCCCCCTCCAAGTGGCCTGATTGCCATTATTTTCGAAAACTA
The DNA here is from genome assembly GCA_030762175.1 of Metallyticus violacea. NCBI lineage: Eukaryota > Metazoa > Arthropoda > Insecta > Mantodea > Metallyticidae > Metallyticus > Metallyticus violacea. Next base: position 23,695,490 of record CM060834.1, read on the forward strand.
CTTTTATAAATTTATTTTAAAGATTTTTACATAGTTTCGTTAAAATAAAGCAAAAATTGCAAACCCTAGAGCAATTTTTTAATTTTTCACTGTAGGTTAATCTGCTCCCCCACGATGATCCAATTTTGCTGGTTAACAATATATATAAATAGAGAAAGAGAGAGGGGGGGGGAAAATGTGTCATTTTTATAACTTTGTCTTTTTTTCGTGCCTAGTACTTTTATTATTAATTACTTATTCAAATACCTTATAAAGAGTATAATATTGGAGCTATTAGTGAGATATATTTATCTTTGAATAAGCAGGTACGACTGATACAGATTTGGGTAGATTAGTAAAAGATCTTTCCATTGGTACACCACAATAGCTTATATTCCTTCAAATGTCGGTCCTGGTGGTATAGTGGTAACCATACTTGCCTTCTACACCCAAGATCGTGGGTTCACACTCAGCCTGGATCAACGGATTTTTTCGGGCGTAAAATCTTAAGTATGGCTTCCTTCGGAAGAGAAGTAAAGTCATGGGTTCCGTGTCGCACATTTATGGCATGAAAAAGAACCTCAAGCCTGAAAGAAGAGGCCTCTAAACAAAATTTGTCGGTCATTTCATGCCCTGAATAGAATGGGATGCTGATGACCTGAGATGCTAAAGAGCATCCATAAATAAACCAAATCAATCAATTCCTTCAAATTCACTTTAAAAAAAGCCTAAAAATAGATGCTTTATGGTATGGCTGCAATAGTTTCATTCCTTTGGAACCCACTAAAAGGTGAAAACTGAGCAAAAGTGAAATAGGGTTTAAAGAGGAAAAAATTAAAAATTATGAAGTGGTTAGAAAAAACATGTATTTACGAATTGGAACTGATGGATACAGAAAATATGAGAAATAAAAGATAGCTCTGACAAAAGGAAAAGAGGCTATGTGAATTGTTAGAGCATAGTGAAAAGGTGTATATAATATGGTCATGAAGGCTTCAATGTTATATCCATATGCATTAAATGAAGGGTGTTTGGGAAATAGTGGATTTGATATGTAGGTTCTTCAGGAAATTTCTTGAATACTAATGCATAGCAAATGGAAATGGGACGAGTGGTAAAAAAAAAAAAAAAAAAAAAAAAAAAAAAAAGGCTCGTTTAGAAACAGATCCTATAAATGCTGGTACATAATTCTGAAATTAAAGGTAATATGTGAAATAAAATGAAAAAAGAGTGAAGAAATTTTATAGGGGAATGCTGAGAGAAAGAACTGAATAAACTGTTCACAATAATGCAAAAATAAATATGCCATATGCTAGCTAACAGAGGTGTGTACCCTTTAGAGAGAGATAGAGAAAGTAAGTTATCTCTCGAATGCAAAATTATTCAAAGCCCTAATCATTACATTGCATGGTTTACCAGGTAGCCAGCAAGGCTCTATAGCCACTGCAGCAGTTGTGTTAAATGGCATGCACTAAAGACTCTGTTATCTGATCATTCTTAAGAGAGATTTTTCCGCAATTAGCACCAAGAATACTCCCAATTGTCAGAAACAGGTAGCCAGTATAAGTGACATAATGACAAGAGAGCACCAGCAATTTCTAAGGTTATGTATACTACCTGAGAATGCCACATACTTTTCGCAGAACTTTGAAAACACATTTAAAATAATTGTTTTCTTGCCACTTGTTAATGGCTTGCCTGGTTTTTAGGTTTTACATAATATGTCTCCACAAAAACAGCAGCACATGATACATTAGTATCAATCATAATAACAAGTGCAAACTGTTTGCACCTTGCCTTGTTTGAACAACTGTTGAATCAGGCAAGCTGCATCTTGGGAGTTTGAGTTCATCAATTTACAACTTTGAAATTCTTCATTAAGTCAGCAGTAGTTTTAACGTTAGCATATTTGATATATAAAAACAACTAAAGCAGAAAAAGAATAAAACTCATAAATATTCACAGATTATTATTTGCATATATATATAATATTATATTTCCTTCAGTATGTGTCCTATCTAAATGCAATATACTTTACATGTATTCCCTGTACATTCTAGAAGAATAAAAGATGGCTTAAGGGCACAAATTCCAGGCACCTAGGATGTTATAGCCCCTCGTCCACACCACTGTAGAAATGTGACATCTACGTCCCCAAGACTGATGACAACTGTACATGCTGACGGTTCATACATGATATCAATTTGTGTTTATTTCTATGGGTTTTCACTTTAGAAGGCAAATTTTTCTGTTCGTGTATTTATTTAGTTATTTGTAAAGAATATGTTAATTTGTGATTAGTTTTTGTATGTGCATAGTTAATGTCATAAAACTCAAATGATAGGTTAAAATATAATATGATATTAAGACAATACAATGTTCTACATATAGTTATAAAACCAACAATTAAAAAAAAAACTATTATGAGGGATTTGAACCCAGGAGCTTATGCAGAAAAGCAATACTTTTTAAACTACTCGGCCATCGTTACGTTAAAATATACTATGATATTAAGACAATATAATGTTCTACATATACACTTATAAACCAATAATAATAATAAAAAAAATGTGAGATTTGAACCCAGGAGCTTACGCAGAACAGCAGTTCCTTATAACTGCTCAGCCTTCATTATGCTTAACAGCATTCTCTTTCCAGATGTGTATGATTATGCCCATTATGTTTACAAACAAAGTGCCCACTACAGCATGCATCACTGTATGTCTTATGATTGCAGCATTTACAAGTATCCTCAAAGTTCTCAGATCAACACATAGAATCTGACAAGGATTTTTTTGTCAAACAGAGAAATTTTATAAAATAGATAACTTTACCTATGATTTAATTTTATGCAAATTGTATGTCCACTATGGCACAGATGTCAAACAAGAATAACTTGTAATCAATCTGGGAGAAAGTGATGATGATGATGTGTTTTTTTATTTGTAAATATTATACATCAAATAGTGTTAAGGCTTATAACACATGTATATAATTAACTAGATATTTAGTTTCAATTTATAATTATAAAATTAAGAATCAAAGTCTACAGTACTCGTAAAATGGAAAAATCCTGGGAATGACCTGCACATCGCTGCTTGCTTTAAGATCACATACTACTGTTATCTATTTAAAGTAAGCTAGGTGGGTACATGATAAGTGTAGCAATAATATAAAATGAAGGCATTCAAAGTAAACAAATTACGATGTACATTAATACAATATACCATAATCAAGGCTCATTCTGCTAACACTATCTGACATGCCTCTAATATACTCACCATATTTGACAATGCTATCTTGATTGCTTCCTTCTGTTTTTTGAAGGACTTTCGTTTTTCAGCTACCGATTTTAAACGTTTTTCTTCTGCTTCTGCATATCGAGAAGCATTCATCTGGTTATTCCATTTCCGAGTTTCTAAATCATTAGAGCTATCCTTCCAAAAGTCACTGAACATTTCCAGGCGATGCACAAAGTCTAATGACTTTCTATCTCTGTCTGATTGAGCTTCTGATACTGAGCTCTGTTCAGAATTGGATATGTTCCTAGTCTCTCCATATACTTTCAGTTTTTCCTCTTTCCTTAACATATCTTTTTGTTTTCTATCTTCAGAGTTAGACAAGTTATTTGTCCCTTTAAACATCTTCAGATTTCCTTTACAGTTAACATCAGTTGAACTCTCAGAAGTTTCTGATGACTCATCACCGTCATGATTTAAAGCATCAATGTTTATTGCTGGTTGTAAGGCAATATTCTCTGAATCTTTATTTGTTTCTGTTGATGTCTGCAGATGCTTTGGCCTCTCATGTGTATTTGTATCATCACATGATCTGGACTGCATTGCCTGGTACTCTCTTTCTTTAGCTAGTCGTGTAAGAAAACTCTCCTTTGCAACTTCAAGAGTCACCTCATAACCATTCCAGGGTTCTTTGGGTAGAGTTGCAAAACCTGTTTGGGATATGAAAAACATTTTTAACTGATTTGCACATATAGTACAGTTGGAATTAGTTCTATTAGCAATATTGATATGAAAAACAAAAATAAAAGCTTTAGCCATTTTATAAAGGCCATTATAAAGTAACTTCCATTTTCATGTTGCATGTGAAGTAGGTGGTGCTGTGCTGTGTTTGCACAGCTGTGGCTTGATCCAGTAAAGGTCCAGTGGTAATTACTTGCTGAACAAAAAGCATTCAAAATGTGTACCATTATTAGGAATTCTGCCAACAACGAGGTACACTTTCTTATAGCTAAAATTGGAGAGTAGCTGAAATCCATACTCAACTTTCTGAAGTTTATGGAGATAATGTAATGACTGATAGTGGTGTAAGACATGGTGCCGTATATTAAAAAATGGGCAAAGTAAAGACCTTGACGAAGAGAGAACTGGTGGTCGACTATTCTGACGGAAGACCTGATTCAGGTAATTAACAAAAGGGTAAGAGAGAATTCCCAATATACCAATTTGGAGCTTTCTCATCAGTTTTTGCAGATCTACCATACACTTCTTCACTAAGAGATTATTAGGAATCAGGCTATGAAAATTGTGCCTGATGGTGCAAAACTGCTTTCAGAAGGATGCAATATGACCATTTGAGGTCAATATACTAACCCTCCTTGAGTGTTATGAAAGAAAAGGTGATGCATTTCTGGGTCAGATTGTTACAGTAGCAAGATCTGGATTTGATACACGAGGCCTTTGGTATGATTTACAATATCAGTGTTTTATGAATACTGTGCAATCAATGGGTATGTCCATTGTAGGGTGATTGATACTAGTATGCCATGCGCACACTAGATGGTGATTGTAAGCAAGGTGTATAGCAAAAAGACAGTGTTCGTTTGTTGTTAAAGACATGGACACAGAAAGCGAACATCATGGATAAAGCTGGACTGCATGGTTTTTGTGGAAAGAAGGCATTAAAGCTGTAGAAATTCATATGTTTAACTGCTGTTTATGGTCAAAAAGCTTCTGCGCAGAAGACCATCTACAAGCGGGTCAATTGGTTAAACAGCAGCAAGGAGCCTGAGCACAAAAATGTGAATAATGGTTGTCAATCAACATTGAGGTCTCCCAGGAACACTGAGGTTATGTTTGAATTGATTATGATTAATAGGTGCATACTTTTGATGAAATGGAACATCAGATAGGCCTCAGTTCCATAAACTCATACACTATTATTTACGACAATTTGAATAAGAAAAAGGTGTGCATACTTGGGTTCCATGGAACTTGACACAAGCACAAAAAGTCTGTCATTAGCAACTGGAAATGCATAATGAAGATCTGGATTTTTGGAGAAGCTGGTGGCTGGTAATGAGGCATGGTATCATTACCACATACCAGAGAAGAAATCTAATCCATGCAATGGAAATATCCAAGAAGTCCCGAGCCCAAAAAATTCCACGCTGCTCCATCTGAGAGTAAGCAAAAGAACACTATCTTTTGAGACACTTCAGGCAGACTGCTAATGGACTGGTTTCCTCAAAGAATGGATGTCTACAGCAAGGTGTGCTGCAAGACCCTTACATGGCTTAGATGCATGATTCATTAACACGAAAAGGAAGTGGACACATGACAATGTGTGGCCCCATATCAGCAACCTTACAAGTGCAAAGGTGGCATCATTGGCATTTGTTATTGTGTCACACCCACCATATTCACCAGATCTCACCCTGTCTGACTATGCCTTATTCGTTACCTTGAACTCACTGCAAGGTAAAATATTCAGTAACAATGAAGAAATTTAGGCAGTAGTCTACAAGTGGTGTAGTACTCTCAAACAATGGTTTCAAGAAGCCATAATGAAGTTATCACGAAGACAACAATGGTGCATTAACATTGGTGGGGAGTATATTAAGATCCAATGTGCATTGAACCATGTTGCAAAATAAATAAGGTACAAAATAACTACCTTTGTTAATCATTTATGAATGCTTTTGTAGAATGTCCTATCTAATTGTTCATCTTCATTTTTATTAAGAACAATGACTCCTTGGGGTTCTTCAGGTGCATTTTATTAATCTTATTTTCTAATAGCACTAACTGAAGGGATAGTTATTATAATTATAGTTCACTCATCTGTTATTTCTTATACTTTTGTCCCATATCCAACCTGTCTGAAAACAATGACTTTAAAAAAAATAAACTACTCAGAATATGACAACACTTAATGACAATCAGCATTTGCATGTACTAGGGTAGGTTCAAAAGTTTCCAGCCTCGCCGAAAAGGATTATCGCCTTCACAAAATCCTATCTGGTGTCATACCTTTTCTATTAAGTAAATAATTGCAGCTGTGACTTCTGCTCCACTGTGTTCAGATGTTTGATATAGTTGCATAAACAGGGCTATGTGTAGAAGAATGTGAAATGTTCAAAATAGAGTATCAAGCTCTTATTAAGTTTTTCACAAAAGAAGGACTTACTCCAAATGAAATTAAATAGCAAATGGATGGTGTATATGGGGGAAGCATCCTCTTCATATTCTACTGTAACAGAATAGGCAAACTTTTTCAAATGGACCGAGAAAGCACTGAAGATGAAGAGTATGCACGTTGGCCCTTGGAGATGCTCATTCCTGAAAACATTGCTCTTGTGGTAATAGAAATTATGGAAGACCAGTGGCTCAAAGTTACAGAAATAGCAAGACTTTCTAAAACACAATCCTTCGATTCATTCATCAACATTTAAACATGAATAAGGTTATGTAAGATGGATGCTTAAGACTTCTTCCCTCAGTCCAAAAGCAGCAACAAGCCATATGTTGTCAGATATTTTTGGAGCTCTGCTGTGGCAACAAGAGAGAAATTCTGCAAACCATTGTTACAGGAAATAAAACCATGGTTTTCTTCTCTTATTCTTTGTCCAAAAGAAATGCAATGGAGTGGCCGTAAACCTGGCAAAGCACCACCTCTAAAGACCAAGGTCACTCAGTCAACCAAGAAGATCGTGACCACAATCTTTTGGTACTATGAAGGAATACTCTCCATTGACTTCAAGGAAAGGAACACCACAGCAAATGGGGAGTACTATGCTGACCTACTGCACAGACTATATGCTTCTATCAAAGAGAATGGGCCAGGAAAGCCAAGTAATGCTGTGCACGTTCTTTACAACAACGTGCCTGTGCACACAGCTCTTGTTGCAAAGGAAGCTGTGAAGAAATATGGCTTCCAGGAGATCGACCATCCACTTACAGCCCAGATCCATCTTCCAATGACTATTTCCTCTCTCAAAACTCAAGAAGGACCTTCTAGGAAGGAAATTTAAGTGCAACTAAGAAGTGATGGATGCTGTTTATGCCCATTTTGCAGACAAGACTTCAAACTGGGGGGGGTTGAAATGTTAATTCAAAGATGTGAAAAGTGTATTGCAATAAATGGTTACTATATTGAAAAATAAAATATAGTTATTGTCTTTATCATACTAGAAAATGGTTAGGCAGAAATTTATGGAACTACCCTCGTACAGAACACTCAACAATAAAAATCTTTCCAATAACCGCCAGTTATTGCATAGACAGCTGCAAGTAATTAATGTTGAAAGAGTAATGCACTAGGAATGGAAACATAACATTTTTAAAAGGATACAGACTACCATATTCATCATTAAAAAACTAAATGTTTCATTCTTTTGAACTCTGATCCTAGTTCAAAATTACCCCAGTTTATGGCAGTTAATTACAATGTTCCATTTATCACAATAATTGTTGTAATAGTATTGACTGTAACATGAGAGATAATAAATAAATACACACATAAATGTGTAACATTTAAGTAAACCTTAGAGAGACTTACAGGTATTCAGACTTTTGGGATCTGTCTCAAGATCTACAAAAGCAAATGTTGAACTGTCCCCACGTTGCTTAATTTCAACAGAATGCACTGTTCCATACTTGTTAAACTTTCGTTTTACATCTATTTCCACAGTTCCAGGAGGGAGGTTCCTCACAAATAATCTCTTCTTTAATCCTGACATTCTGAGCTGTAAATAAGTGTGCACACACAATCAATATTATTACAACATGAAAAGTATGAGATTAGTAGCAATTAGCCTTTTGATTTTCTTTGTACATTATTTCTATCAAGTTAGATATACATCAAAACACATTTCATAGTGCCCAGCTATATGAGAAAACTTATTAGTGTTTTACTGATTTTTTTGTATGACAGGTTTTATAATTATTTTTATTATTCAAAAAGTGTTATTTCTATGTACAGGTAATATTTTTATATATTTGCTTGCATTTGGCTTATGATTAAAAATTGAACAATGTTTACTAAAATGCCAGTTTGGCATTAACAATACATGTGGAAACTTATCTTACCACCAAAATGAATACAGCAAAGATGCTGCAGAACCTTTTGTTTAACCTTAAATCTTTTAGCACTCTTCAGCTTTCATGGCCAGTATAGTTATTATTAAAGTGTATCATTTCCAGACCATTTTGCTATAAAATTTAAAAGCTAAAGCCTTCATTGGCTATTGTGACAGCATCATCAAGTGGATTAAGTGAAAATGTCTGGAGAGGCACAGAGGGAGAGTACCATTAAAAGTTGAAGAGGATAGGGTGTGGAGGGGGGGGGGGGGGGGGTTGGAAGAATTGTGGTGCAGTTGTTTGTACATCTCCTTTTTAAAATTTTATTTCATGGAAAGTTTTACAATCACAAATTTTCCTGGGCATAAAAACAGTTTTACACCCAGAACAAAAATAGGTAAGAAAAAAAAACCAGGGGATCCTCTCAGCTGTAACTAGAATATATAAAGTACCATTCAAATGTGGAAAAGTATACTTTAGTATGACCGAAAGATTCATTAAAATGCATATGGGAAAAATAACTGACATGTGCTTCAATCAGTCAGAAAGATCTACTGATTGCGGAACATGCCATACAAATTTGCCATGAAATAACATTAGGAAAAACAGAGGTAGTTGCATAAACAACTGGATATTTTAAATCTGGCTAGGAGATAGGTCTTAGAAATAGAAAAGCATCCAGATAACATAAACAAAGAAAGAGATTTTCAAATATGAGATGGTATCCATTACTAGTCAACAAATAACTGCATCACAACTTTCCCACTACTCCTACCCTCTTCCATTTCTAATGCTATTGTGCCTGTTGCCACTCCAGATTGTTTTCAGTCAATTGATGATGCTGGCCTCAGTAGTTAGCTAAAATTTTGGTTTTAAATTTAATTTAAGCTAATGAACATGGCAAAATAGCCCAGCAATTATCAATTCTAATTTTAATACTTTTATTTAAGTAGCTCTATGCTGGTTAAAAAATCCAATCCCAATTTATTATTTAATTTCATATATAACCAGGGTCCACTATCTGTGATGCCCCAATAGTGAAAATTGGATTAAACATTATTTTTAAAAAATCTTATGCTAATAAAACATCAAATTAAAAGCCATATTAGAATGTTTCCCTTCTCAGGGAAAGTATATTTTTTTTATTTGGATTATAAATTTAACAAAAATTTACACCTGAAGTCTGAAGAAATCATATTGCAAAACTTACACCTTCAAACCTAATACACAGAAAATGGCATCTCCTTAAGAGATAAAATGCACATCATATATTAGTATAAAAATAATGTTCATATACTACCATAACAGTAAAAAATTTTCAGAAAGCTTAGTTGCATTACGATAAAATCTGAACATTCTTCTATAATTTCACAAGTAACACATAACAAATATGTGACATAATTGTATATGTTGTATTGAGGACAGTTCAGGATTTAATGCTCTAACAACATATAAGTTAAATAATTTTTTAATATAGTGAAAGTTCAGTGCATATTAGTGTTGCATTTATTTGACCTCAAACTGCAAGCTATGAAATGCAAACTTCCCTTATCTGAATCTCACCCTGCTTTCTTTTCTTATATACCTCATTAATAGGGACAGAAAAATTCTCAAGTAAAATGTTCCTAAATTCTTGGATAAATTGTTAAAAATTCTTCAGTAAATTTTAAACTATTTTATGATAAGGTCAACAGCACAGTAAAATTCATTTTGTTTCCTGTCAAAATATTCGCCACTGCTACAATAATGTGAGACATGTGTCCACGATAAAATTATGCTTCAGTGACATCTGTAGATGTGGAAATATCTTTTTCTGTTTAAGCTTATACTTACAGACAAAAGATGCAATTTTTGGTGGAAAATTTCCAAAAGGCACTTGTAATTTACTGTGAGGTAAACAATGGAAAATAAGTGATTAATGTAAAGCAGCATGATCATTATCGTTTCCTAGTAAACTAAACCAAATCAAGTCCTTATAAAGTTTATTTTGAAAGTTATTTTTGTAGTTTACTTGGAATGGAACTAGCTTAACTGTCAAAGAGTGAAATTGTGATTTTTCTTATGATAAAAACAATATTTTTGGGGGGAAGGGTATCAAATTCAAGTAATATTTTAGATTGTATATTATATTCATTTAAATAATGTACTTTTAAAATCTACATGTATTTTTGCTCGAAAAGGCGAGTTCATAATTAAGTGTTGTAAAAGTTTAAAAAAAAATAAAATTTATTTCTAATTGTAAATTATAATTAATCTGTCAGCTAACACATTCTTATGCTTCACTTACTTTTAAATACAGTGGGACCGGTTTCAAAGAGGCATCCTCTTCATCTTCAACCAACTTGACAAATTATTTCTAATGCCTACTTTCAGTTTCATGGTGTATATTTCTTACTTTTAGAGCTTATTTTGGCACCAAAAAAATTGTTTTTAATGCATAAAAGGCCACTGTCTAGTCACCTATAAGCCCTACAAGCCCATTCATTTGCATACTTTCCCTGTGGATAGGGCTTTTCCATTAACTGTATGAATTATAAATGTTTAAGTCTATTAAACCTAGATTTATGGTGCATACACTGCATATTTGTGCTTTATTTATAAATGCTTCAATTGGTAATATTCTAGTGCTAACAGAGCATATCCATAATATTTAGAGGCATTTCCTTCTTTTTAATCTTGTTTTTATCAATATGTCATCACTTGAATGGCAGCCTGTGCAGGAATGGAATTTGTGAATCGCCATGGTCTACATAAAGAAAATGCTATATTCCCATTAAGAATTTGGTTTTTAGCACCTATCTACAATACTCTACTTCCACTATATCGGTGTTAAATCGATAACAGAATATGGTTTCATGCAGCTTTATATTGCACTCAGCACCTAGAATCAGGAGGAAAGGTGGTTAAATTGCTACTGAAATGATGCTGCATCTTTCCAGAAAGGTGAAAATGTGGTGTTAAACCTTGAGTTGGAAGGGAACTTTATACAATTAACTTCCCCACCAGGATTGATAATAACTCTAGCACAGCAATATATAATATATTTGTAAATTCAGACAAACTGTCATCATATTCTGTGTCTCCATTGATCAATGGTCTCTCTGACCATGATGCTCTAGTAAAAGAGAAAAAGCACTCTACAATAAAACTCAAAAGATTGTTATAGATGTATTAAAAAATGAGATATTAATGATGCAAACCTCCGTTAAATGGTGGAGACACTTCAACAAAAATCGTGGCATAGTGTCTTCAGTGCAAATGATGTTAACAGTAAATTCAACAATTTTTATACACTTTTAAATTGCATATTGAAGCACATTTCCTACTAAAAATACTGCCAACGGTGGCCAAGGTCATTAAGGCACGGACTCGTGAGCAGGTCTGGATTCAAATACTGCCAGGACCGTCCTCCCTGACTGAGATTTTTTTCAAGGTTTTCCTCAGTCCTCATAAATGGCAAATGCCGGGATGGTACCCTAAACTTAGGCCTGGAATGACTCCTTCCTTAAAAATACATCCTTTCCCAATATATCATTTCATCTCATGTATCATCAGTGTCCATCACCTGTGGTGCCTCTGTAGCAAAAACGGGCATTAAACACTATTCATTCATTTTCCACTAAAAATTAAAAAAAGAACTTATAATATGTGCAAGGAATGGTTAACCCAAGGAATTAAAATATCTTGTCAAAGTAAAAGGCAATTCTATAATAAGCTAAAGCTCAGTCAAGACCCTATATTAAAAATACATTTTAAAAAGTATTGTCAGACACTTAGGAAAGTCATAAAAGCAGCAAAAGGCCTTCATTACCACACACTTTACTTTGTTTTTGTCAAAAAACAAAATAAAAACTACTTGGAATATAATAAAACATAAAAATGGCAAAAATTTGGAAGAAGATGATGCAATACTATTAAGCTTTAATGATTAAGAGATACAACACCCTGCAGATGTAGCAAATATGTTTAATGATTACTTTCTTAATGTCACAAAAAATTTAAATTTATACCCTGGTGATAAAAGAGATGCATTAAGGATTTTACAATCATCAATCATCATTCAAAATAATTAATTCAAACTATGTACTACTACTCCCCATAAATTAGTAATATCATTAAAAAAACTAAAATAAAAAAAACTTGTGGCTATGATGAGATTAACAGCAAAGTTATAAAGGCCCATGCAAAGGATATAAGTACACCTCTTAGTCACTTGGGTAATGAGTCTTTAAATTCGCATGTAATTTCCTGAGAGGTTAAAATATTCAAGTCTCTATTCAAAGTTCAAAAAGGGAGAAAATATAAATATCTCTAATTATAGACCTATAACTATTTCACCTACATTTTCTAAGGTGTTTGAGAAAGTAATTTACAATAAGGCTGTACCATTACCTTGAAAGTAACAATATTCTAGTTAATGATCAATTTGGCTTTGGAAAAGGAATTTCAACAGAAAATGCAATCTATAAACTCATTAATGAAATTTTAACTGCATTTATGAAAGAGTACATGTAGGAGGAATATTTTGTCATTTAGCAAAGGCTTTCATGGAATGGCCAATCGTGGAATTCTGATAGATAAATTGGCTTTCTACAGAATAAAAAAACCAATACTTAAAATGGTTTATATCCTACCTTATCAAATGGAAACAAAAAGTAGTAATAAATTGTCCGTTTAAAAATAAAAGCAATGCATCAAAGTGGGGAATGATAATCATGGAGTGGCTCAAGGATCTGTTCTGGATCCTCTTCTTTTTCTGATATATATAAATAATCTCTCCTTATCTATCCAAGATGTACGAAATATTCTTCTATTTGCAAATTACACAAGCATATTGATAAATAGAAATAGCATTAATGATTGTGCTATTAAACTAAATCTGGTTCTGAGTTCTTTGTGTGTATGGTTCAAAGCAAACAAATTGTCTCTAAATCTACGTAGATGAAACACATGTTACAAACTAGAGATGCTAATTGGAACCTGTACAATGAAGCCAATCTTAGGCAAAAACTTATTAAAGAAACCACAACACTTTCAGCAAAAAAAGATAGCTAATTTTTAAAAAAATCATATATCATCCATGTGCTACAAAAAAGTTCCAGAACATTCTTATAAAGATATTACTATCCGGTTAGCCCCAGTAAACAGATTTAATTTCAAAAATCTCCTGATAGACAATGTGAATGACAGTATTCCACAGGAGAAAAAAGCAGGTATTTACAAAATAAGTTGTGCAGAATGTGAAAAAAATCTACATTGGAAAAACAAAGAGAAATATAGACACACAGTTAAAAGAATATTTCAGGAACATAAATACAAGCAAATGGAGAAATCAGCATTAGCATTTCATTCCTGGACAGAAAAACACGACATAATGAATAAAGCAAAATTACTGAAATTAGTACAAAGACCTACAGAATTGGCAATATGGGAAAAAATCTACATATACAATTACAAAGACAGTTTAATGAATGCGACACTTCCGGGAATGAAAACATAAACTTTAAGTTCATCACTAGTGCACAATATACATCCCCACAGCATAACAAAGTATCCAGCAGTCGACTTTCTAGCTGATGATGAGAATGAAGGTTTGTGAAATTGGTTCTACATTTATAGACAAGTAAGTGGAGCAATAAGAGTGTTTAGTTCGACTCAATCATACTATGATTTCAATTAAATGTTATGAAATTCATCACTCACAGATCTTCAGATCCACAATTACTGATAGGATATTATAACAGTGTACTTCTACAAACCAAATGTATTAGATTCGTTGGTTTAATAAATGATAACCATTTGAATGGAAAGATCATATCGATCTTATCACATCTAAACTTAGCACTGTATGCTATGCAATGTATGCATTAGTAATGTTGGAGTCAATTAAGAGTTTAAAACTAGTTTATTACGCTTATTTCAACTCAATCATGAATTACTGTCTAATATTTTGGGGAAATTCAGTTAAAAGTGAACATGTCTTCCTATTACAGAAAAAAGGCATATGAACAATCGCTGGTACACACAGCAGACATTCATACAGAAACCTCTTTAGGCAATTTGAAACTTTAACTCTTCCTTGTGAATATATATTACCTCTCATTAACTTTTATAAAAGAAATGAAGAAAAACTTGTTCTAAATCAAAATATATATGAAAGAATACTAGACAAAAAGCAAATCTACATAGACCGGCTTCAACACTTTCCTGCCATCAAAAAGGAGTTTATTATGAATGCATTTTAGTACAAAATGCTCTTCCCTCTAGCTTAAAACTCTTAATAAACAATGATAATTCCTTTAAATCTGCTCTTTGAAAATACCTATGTAAAAAGGCCTATTATTCTGTAAAGGAATATATGAGTGCCTATACAACCGAGTTAAAAACACTGTAATAATTTTATATTAATGCATATGTAAATATGTATATAGTAAAATTGTGTGATTAAGTGATTGTCTGTTTTTGCTTCTCTGTTTCTGTTGTCTGGTTGAGTTGTTCCAGGTGTTCTTTTTCATTTCTACTGTAACTATTCATGTAGATGTACACAATATTTTTTGTAATTGTAGATTATGTGCTATTGTGGTAATTGTATATGACAAGTTCTATGTTCGTAGGTCTCTATAACTGCTTCATGAACTCACTAAATGCTACAGGAACTAAACTAAACTTTGTATTTAAATTTGTTTATTTTTCCAGTTTAACAAAACAATGACTTTGGAAACTGCAGGCATTTCCTTAAATGGGTCAATAAATTTTTTTAACAAACAAAACCTAACTCAACCTGAATTCCATTCCCGACACTGAAAAGCAAACAATAAAGTACAACACGACTAATATAATATAAAAAAAAATAAACGAATAAGGATGTGCAATATTCAACATATTCTGAAAAATCATAACATCAGAAAATTTATTTCTCTTCGAATTTTGTAGCAGAATGTGCTGATGTGTGGCTGACCCCTGCTTGTTGTGCTGACTTTGCAAGAGATTTTTGGGTTGATTGTTATAATTCAGCAGTCATAGTATCAAGTTTTTCCTCTATTAACATATGATGCCTGTCTCTTATTTTCTTGTCCAACATTGATTCTGATGTTTTGAATTTAAGCACCATTTTACAAACTGTCAATTTGTCGAGTGATTAACCCCCCCCCAAAAAAGCATTCTTAAAATTCTTCTCGACAATGAGCAGTTGATTCATTTATTAAAAATTACAACGAAAATGTATTGTTCTGCATTAAATCTTTGAAGCTTAGCATACAATCATTTTCAAATCATCATCATCAAATTATCATCATTTTCAAATGCTATGGCTATGAAAGGAAACAAGATGCAATAAATAGTTGAAAGCATCATACACAAAATGTATTAGTTGTCAATTTATGGTGATTATAGTAATAAATATAATATTAAAATATATGTCTAAAGGTACTCAAATCTAACTTATTACACTCCAATATTAAATGCATGCACATCATGGGAGTTACTATTTTAGACTTTTCCACAAATTAACATTATATGATGTTAAAGACAAGAATGTCTAATTGATAGAATACTAAGACATAACATACCCGCACTAAAGACGCTGCAGGACCAGGATACAAATCTAAATTACAGCTCATCCATGAGTGCTGTAAGATTTCCTCTAAGTGCAGACGATCACTTGGTTGAACTTGTAGACAGTGTCTTATTAAATCACAGCACTCAAGAGACAAATATGTCCTAAAATTAATTGAACCTTGCACTATTTCATTATCTTGATCAAATGGAACATCACCACAAACCATGGTGTACAATAGTATCCCCAGGGACCACACTGTTGCACTGGGGCCATTATATCTGTGATTTTTAATCCATTCTGGAGGAGCATATGCATGTGTACCATTAAAATTTGTATAGATACTATCATTCAAATATGCGCCAGAGCCAAAGTCAATTAACTTGATAGATTTTGACTCTGGATGGACCAAGATGTTCTCATCTTTTATGTCTCCATGAAAGACCCCAGACCTAAGACACTGTATCACAGTTTCCACAATCTGCTTAAAGAAATCCTGAGCAGCAGATTCTTTGATGAAAATATTATCTGTAATGTAGTCAAACAAGTCCTTATAGTGGTTCGGGCATTCCATTACTATGATGTAGCTATCTGAATGCTCATAGTAACCCAATAATTGGATTACACTAGTAATGTGAGACAACTGCCTCATAAGACATATTTCCAGTGGCAATCTACCAGTGTCCTTCTCATGCCATTCTGGGATTCTCTGCTTTGCAATGTGTTTTATGGCTACTGGTAAGCTATCATGGATACGCACACCTGAATACACTGTTCCAAAGCCTCCTTTTCCAAGTATGTTATCTACATGATATGTTCTTTCAAATGCCTCTGCTGAATGATCTTCCTCTATCTCAACATTTTCCATTGTGCATGTAAATACCCATTTAATTTCAAGTATTTATAAATTATGTTTTTAACAACCCTGTGTAGCGATAAACGTTTTTAACAGTTATTTCACTGTGAATTTGTTTTCTTTACAATGTGTTATTTAAAGCACCCCAGTTCTACGAACTAAACGACAGTTCCATGCCTACACCATAAACTATACAAAACTATGCTATTATTAACCCTTTTCCAGTATTAGAACAATACTGTACCCCGTAAATGTTATACAAAGGCAAGCCGACACATTCTATAACGTGCATATTGAAATATTAATACTTGTTCTCAGCTCACCTTTATGTTTGAGGGAATACGACCGAAGCGCAATTTATACACACTGATTCGGTCGATAAAAGCAACTCCAAAGTCTCCAGTCAGGTATTCTGATTTGTACTGAGGAATTCTACAACGTTAATATATCTCAAACACTAAATAGACGTGGAAACCTGCACAAAGTATATAACATTCCGTCTATATCCAAAGTCACAGTTCGAAGAATAAAACCAAAACATCCAAATTTCATTATAAAAAGCCTTCTAATTTCCATAAACATTTCTCTATCCAAATACCAGACTACAGCCCGAAAAAATAGCACTATTAAATATATCACTGGCACACCAATTACTATGTAAGAGCGTTAATTTGAGCACGTGGCTGTTTTAATGTAAAGATTGTCATATGTTTTGATAACATGCAATTTTTCATTTCTTCGTTTCAATTAGATATATGCAATCTGCCTCAATTCAAAGGCTCCAGAATTGAACGCAGAATGCCACAATTAGCAGAACACAATGGAGATCACCAACCATCCACCAGAGGTCACCACAATTCACACAACAACTTGCAAGGAACCTACCGAACATCAGAAAGCACTGGGTTAACGACTTAGGATGGGAACACTGGTTCGTGAATCATTGTTCCAACCCAACTTAGGAAAATATAGTAAGTGAAGTGTGTTAATAAGTTACCCATAGTGTTATCATTTTAAATATGATGACCACTGTAAACAGCTTCGAATATTATACATATAAGTCACATCTATTTAATCATTTTTTTTTTTTTTTTTTTTTTTTTTTTTTTTTTTTTTTTTTTTTTTTGCATATAAATCTTAGCCCTGGGTTTAGTTTAGTTTAGTTCTCGGAGCATTCAGTGAGTTCGTGGAGCAGCCACAGAGGCCTACGAACATTGAACTTGTCATATACAAGTACCACAGTAGTTTTCAATCTGTATTTACAAAAATTTGTTTGCATCTACATAAATAATTACAATAAAAATAAAAAAGAACACTTGAACAACTCAACCAACACCAAAAACAGACAAATCAAACATACAATTTTTATTAATACATATTTACATATACTGCAGTATAATATTGTCACTCATATATTCCTTTATTGAATAATAGGCCTTTTTACATAGGTATTTTCTAAGAGCTGATTTAAAGGAATTGTCATTGTTTATTAAGGCTTTTAGGCCACAGGGAAGAGCATTGTATACTAAAATGCACTCATAATAAACGCCTTTTTGATGGCATGAAAGTGCTGAAATTGGGCGATGTAGATTTGCTTTTTGTCTAGTATTCTTGTCATGTATATTTTGATTTTGAACAAACTTTGTTTATTTCTTATATAAAAGTTCATGAGGGATAAAATATATTCGCAAGGAAGAGTTAAAATTTCAAATTTCCTAAAGAGGTTTCTGCATGAATGTTTGCTGTGTACCAGCAATTATAAGTATGACTTTTTTCTGTAACAGGAAGACACGTTCACTTTTAACTGAATTTCTCCAAAATATTAGACTGTACTTCATTATTGAGTTGAAATATGCATAATAAACTAGTTTTAAAGTCTTAATTGACTCCGACATTACTAATGCACATATTGCATAGCATGGCACTGCTTTAATAAGATCAATGTGGTCTTTCGAATTCAATGGTTATCAATTATTAAACCAAGGAATTTAATATATTTGGTTTGTGAAAGTACACTGTTATAATATCCTATCTGTAATTGTGGATCTGGAGAGCTGTGAGTAATGAATTTCATAACATTTGTTTTATCTAGATTTAGAGACGATTTGTTTGCTTTGAACCATACACACAATGAACTGAGAACCAAATTTAATTTAATGGCACAATCATTAAGGCTCTTTCCATTTCAATATGCTTGTGTCATCTGCAAATAGAACAGCATTTCCTACATCTTGGATAGATAAGGAGAGGTTATTTATATATATTAGAAAAAGAAGAGGACCCAGAACAGATCCTTGAGGCACTCCATGGTTAATCATTCCCCACTCCGATGCACTGTTTTTATTTTGGGTGTTAAAACTGTTACTGAATGACAGAACGGTTGGTGTTAAAGTCATAAATGTAAAGACTGTGTGCATCACAGGAAAAAAAAAAAAAAACTATTTAAACTCAGTCTCTCTGGCTTCATTTCCTGGAGATTTACTCGGGACATGTTTCATGAATCTTTATCTACATCCTCGGCTGTTAAAACGGCTGCTGGATCATTCGTTGACAATGGGTTGGTAGGTGTCTAGCTGGATTCTGGTGGTCTTGGCAATAAACTTGAATAAACAGCAGTCTGCTTCTAGGATGTTAAAATTCATTAGGTTTTCCTCATGCTTTTTTTTTTTATGTAAATTCTGTTCCATATCTTTAATTCTTTTGGTTATTGAATTGTTTTTAATAGCTTGATGCTTTTTCCCTATCTCTTGGTTTTCATTTAAAAATGTGATGCAACTGCAGATTTTTTTTGTTTGTAGTGGATGTTTCTCAAATGTTTCTTCAGCCTTGTATCTATATTTCTATTTTGATTTTCCTGTGTAGATTTTTTCACAACCTTGACAATCTGGTAAATTCTGGATTTTTCCACTTTGAGCCTGGAATCTGTTAATTTCAATAAATTTTTAAGACTAACAATTTTAAGGTGCTAAGAATGATATTAAAATTCTTTAAAAATTTTTGAAACTTCTGATTGGCTATTGGATGGTGCGTGAACATTTTGAAAAATTGTAGTCTCTGTTATATCACTCAGAGTTGTAACTTGTGTAATTCTTTTCTATTCTGAAATTTTTAAATTTTTTGGTTAATCTTCTCTTTGTTAAACCCATTTGACTTAGTGGCTTCTATTATGTCTCCTATTAGTGTCTGGTGTCCAAAGTACTCAAATTGTATTTAGCTGTTCAACTTACTCATACAACCATTTGTTTTATTTTCCAGTTTGATGCTATGGAGGCAATTGCCATAGCTATTAAGAAAAAGGAACAATTGCTGAAAGAAATAGAAGCTACAAAACATGCTATAAATGTATTAAAAAGTAATCCATTATGTGAAACAGTCCAGGAAAGGTGAGCTGAAAGATTTTTAAAAGTGAACTCTATTCTGTCTAAACAGAGGGAGATACATGCGAGTTGCTTTAATGAAATATTTAGTTCAAGTACATTTAATATTGTTAACATCCATTTATATTTTTTCAGTGATGATGAACCTTTGGATACACAAACATTAGACTACATCCTTCATTTCACTCAGAAGGTCAACAAAATAAAGTATAGAAATGTGAAAATTTACTCTTTGGAGGACAGTAAATTTAAATATCATGCAGATGTAATCACTGGGCCAGTTCTCTGCAATATGGAATTCCTACTAATCATTTCTCCTGTGGGTATCCCGCTAACATAATCTACTCTATTAATCTATATTTATTCCCAAATTTTAATTTCAGTATTTTATTTTTGTATCAAACTTAAACAGATTTTAATGGTCTGAAGTGAGATATTTTCTATAATCATACGGAAATCTTTATAGTTTTACTGCAGTTGGATAATTCAAGAAACCTTGTGATAAGTGTCTCTTGGGTGCTGAAGTTAAAAGGCTTTCAAGTTAAGTGACATTAGGTTTTTTGACAAGCATATCAATGAAAAAAAAAAGAGTAATTAGCACAGTTTAATGTGTATTTCTGTCCTCTTAACTGATCAAAGTTTTTGTGTATCAGAATCTGACATTGTTACCAATGTTCCCATATATAAATGCTGCCACAGCTCCAGTTTCTAATTACACAGGGTATTTCTAACTACATCAAAATAATTTCAAACAATGTAGAGATGTCACATATAGGCAATTTGGAATAGTAAACGTAAGGCCAATTGTTCAAATTTGGAAGCTATGGCTATAAGTTTCTAAAGTAGTATGCCACTTACTAATGAAGTTGCCCCTCGAAAGCATAACACATGATGACAGAGGGAGGTTTCAGAACATATCACTCTGATGCAATGATTGTGACATTAGCTTTCAAGTAAGAGGTGGTCATTTGCTTTTGAATTTGAGTCTCATTCATCAGTCACATTTTTTTTATTTTTCCCCTGACTAGGAGCTAATAATAAAGCTTTTAGCTTATGTTTTAAGTCAATGTTTCAATTTATACACTTAAATCTTATATCATTTCATATAATTACAATGCTTATAGTTTTTATTGTATTTACCAATCAGAATCATGTCAGAATTAAGTTTTAGGCATAATGTTAGTAGTAAGCTTATTAGCCATTGTATGTTGGTAATACATTCATTGTTGAGAAAGAGAATAAAACTTAAAAGCATTAAGTAAATTTCATTCGTAATTTTTAATATGCATATCACAGCACTTCATATTAAATAAAAAAAATGTAACATCATGACAAGAATTGAACCCACAGCCTACAGAACATCAGCTTTTGCATTATGCCACACAAGCAGTTAAAGAGCTCCCTCTAGAGTAGGCTACACCAAGACTGGCTACATTTAAAATTGAATGTAAATGCAGTCTGTCTTGGTTACATAATGCAAGAAGGCAGCTAATAGATAACTAGAAATGTTAACTGGAACTTTTACAGTGAAGCTAATCATATAATTAAGATGAGTTGACAATTAGCATGATGTGAAAAAAGGATTTGTAAAACTAGTTCTACATATTATAAACAAGTAGAGCAATAAATGTGTGCAGTTCAACTCAATCATGCAATGATTTTAATCACAGTTAATAGATGTTCAGTGTTACACTGTCAAATGATTAGTTCAAGATTTGAGGGATTTTTATGGCACTAAATCTAGAAGACGTTGATAATGAGCTGGGGAAAATTGATATTTCTATATTCCCAAGATAGTTTTACAGACATTCTAAAGCAATTTTTTCAACTTAGCTTTACCATTACTTATCAGAATCTGATGCTGAAATGTTTAATGCCATAAAACTGTGTTCTGCTTATCGTTAGTTGTGGACTATTCATTGCCTATCTCAAATTGCTTACATACGACATCTCTACATGCTCTAAAATTATTTCGGTGTTGTTCATAACACTCTGTAATATCGGATGTCAAATTTGATGGAAAATCTAATTTACGCTAAATATACAGTGAAAATTACTCATTAATGTTACCATACACATTTTTCATGTTCAAAATGGTGGCACTGTAATAATGTAAGTGCTAACTCAATTTAATTAATGCTGGGAGCTGGAAAGATGACTAGTCATAGGAATGTGCTGACAAAGCAACTATCAATATTCTGCTTTTGTGAATGTAATGAGGATGGACCCAATCTTAAGTATTTCAATAGACAACACACGTGCAGTACATAATGTTTTACTTGGCAAATAAAGCCTCCTTTCCCCTCATACATTGCTAGCCATCTCTCCAGCTACCAGCAGTATACGCAATATCAAAAATGTTCCATGATTCATCTCCTTAAATCTGTTTGTATGTAAGTTTTATTCTCTGGTCCTTTTCTGTGCAATTACATTAGTCTCTATTGAAATGAATTCCTGACATTTAATTCAACTTTTTACCACAACTCTGGCAAGATACTGATGCAATAATTACATACAAATGGCAGGAAAAGTTATGAATTAAGATTTACTAACCCAATCCCACATAAACTAAGGTTAAGGTTAACCTGAAATGCTGATTGGAACTTGTACAGTGAAGCTAATCATGTAATTAAGATTACTGTATGACTGAGTCAAACTACACACTCTTATTGACTCCACTTGTTTAAATGTAGAACATGTTTCACAGACCATTATCGTCCACATTCTCAGCTAACTGTCAACTGCTGAATAATTCACATTTATAAATACAGATACATATTAATGAACTTCGACTCTTCTAGGAATGAAAACATAAAATTAAGTTTATCACACTTGTTGCAAATCTGCCTTGCACTCTCCAAAACAATAGTAAACTTTACTTTTCTTACAGCAATATCTTGAAAGTTGCTTCTTCTCAGATTCTAAGGAACAGCTCTTATAAAATTTGCATTTATTTTCTGGGAAGAACTAGGAGAAAACTCACTGATTTTGTGAAAAGTTTAAAATATTGATGTTTATTGTTTATCTTTATAATATTAATATAAAGCTATTTTTCTTTCCCACGTAATATGGCAGTAATAGTAATAATAATACGTATAATATAAGCACTTATCACTTCAATACATATACTGTATATTGCTTTTAGAAATAATATAAACAATACAACTAAAACACTATAATAATAATAATAATAATAATAAATAATTAAATATTATATCTATAAGTATTTTCAGACTGCAGAGAACCATAAATGTGCCCAGTATCTCTCAGAGCTATTGCGTCTTAGTGAGAAGATTTCATTTGATGATTTGGAACTTGCAACATTTGCAGATCTTTTAAACTGTATTTGAATTAGATAAGCTGATTCTCAGTATGTAAGAATCATAAGTATTTTATTGTGCAATAAAAATTATATGATTCATAATGTCTTGTAATTAATGAAAACCTTACCACAAAGCAGTTTTCTGCTATATATGATATAACTGGCATTTTTATTTTTGCTGAAAATATTTTAAGAAATTTTGTATGTTGATATTTAACTAACAGTGTCTAAAATTGTAATCCATCTATGCACAAAAAACTTATTTGCTGCACTTGGAAAATATTCCTCTTTCGCCCATGGGAGCAAACACTGTTCTAGTATATCCTAAAAGAATGTATTACCACTCCATTGTCTACAGCTCCATAAATAGTTTATTTAATAATACTGCACTTTGGATGATACTTGTATGACTTACCCAGTAGTATAACAGTACATACCAAAACTGGATTCAAATTTATCACTTTTCAGTTTAATGTACTTAGATTTGCACATTTTTCTCAGAATATTTAATAGCATGTTTGATGACATTTGCTTCTGTTTATTTCATCCATAGGACAATGGTACTGCATCTATAAATGACTTGAAGATATTCTGCTACAATGAATTTATTCAAGCTGAATTACAATCTTGGCTAAATAAATGCATAAGAGAAAACAGCCTTCAAACCTTCCACAGAGGAATTGTAAGCTATGGAGAGCTGTATGACAAACGAGAGGAAATACTTATTTATTTAAAAAACACTGCACCAGAACATTTTATACTAGAAAAAAATCTGGAGCAAGGAAAGTGCATAATTGGCGCCCAAGATAAAGACAATAATATAACTTATTTCCATTGTGAATGGATATTACTGTGGAAATCCAGCAGTTCCTCAATGATGGATTTTTTCAATTTGGAAGCCAATAACCAAAGTAAGTATAAATTTTTAACAAAAATTTGTTGAAATTTCCCAGGCAAGGATAATACACTAATCATTGGTGCTCTACCAATAAAAGTTTTGATGAATATGAAATAGTAATAATACCAATAGTGAACAATATAAATGGTGGGCAGTCATTAAAAACTATGCATTAAGAAAATGGAACTGTACCATAGAAGTCAAAATATAATTTAATTTGAGTTAAAGCTCTATAAAATATTGCTGATAGTCATCTACTGCTACTTCTTGAGAATGTTCCATCATTTTTAGTTTAGATGTGTCCCCTAAATTAGCTTCACAGCCTTTGTGATGTACAATGCTCCAGTCACCACTAGGCAGACCATCACCTAGATTTATTCAACAGAAATCCCAGATACTCATTTGGATAGCACGTTGAGTAGCCTGGGTCAGTGTGGATGTGACATTGCTGCATTATCGAAGCAGTCTGTAATCAGCCACCTTAACACTTGAACTATCTTGTGAATGGTCTATCATTTTGTAGTAGGAGTAAAATACTGTATAGTTTAGTTTAGTTCAGTTCCTGGAGCATTCATTGAGTTCAAGAAGCAGTCACAGAGACCTACAAACTAGAACTTGTCATATACAATTACCACATTAGCACATAATATACATTTACAAAAATGTGCATACAACTACATAAGTAGTTGCAACAAAGATGAAAAAGAACACATAGAACAACTCAACCAAACAACAAATTTTACTGTATACATGTTTACATATATATAAAATTATTGCAGTGTTTTTAACTCAGTATATAATATTGTCACTTTTTTATTCCTTTACAGGATAATATGATTTTTACATAAGTATTTTCTAAGAGCAGATTTAAAGGAATTGTCATTGATTATTATGGCTTTTAGGCTAGAGAGAAGAGCATTTTGTATTAAAATGCATTCATAATAAATGCCTTTTTGATGGCA
The DNA here is from genome assembly GCA_030762175.1 of Metallyticus violacea. Classification (NCBI taxonomy): domain Eukaryota; kingdom Metazoa; phylum Arthropoda; class Insecta; order Mantodea; family Metallyticidae; genus Metallyticus; species Metallyticus violacea. The sequence continues at coordinate 23,720,757 of CM060834.1, forward strand.
GGAAAGTGTTAAAGCCGGTCTATGTAGGCTTTTTGCCTAGTATTCTTGTCATGTATATTTTAATTTTGAAATTTTTTTTCTTTATTTCTTATATAATAGTTCATAAGGGATAATATATATTCACAAAGAACAGTTAAAATTTCAAATTGCCTAAAGATTCTGCATGAATGCCTGCTCTGTTTATGAGAGATTATTCGTATGACATTTTTCTATAATAGGAAGACACATTCTCTTTTAACTGAATTTCCCCATAATATTAGACTGATTTCATTATTGAGTTGAAATAAGTGTAATAAACTAGTTTTAAAGTCTTAATTGACTCCAACATTATTAATGCATACATTGCATAGCATGCACTGCTAAGTTTAGGAATGATAAGATCGATGTGATCTTTCCAATTCAGATGGTTATCAGTTATTAAACCAAGGAGTTTAATATATTTGGTTTGTAGAAGTACACTGTTAAAATATTCTATCTGTAATTGTGGATCTGGAGATTTGTGAGTAATGAATTTCATAACATTTGTTTTATCTACGTAGAGTTAGAGACAATTTGTTTGCTTTGAACCATACACACAAAGAACTTGGAATCAAATTTAGTTTAATGGCACAATCATTAAGGTTACTTGCATTTATCAATATGCTTGTGTCATCTGCAAATAGAACAGTATTTCCTATATCTTGGATAGATAAGGAGAAATCATATACATATATAGATATCAGAAAAAGAAGAGAGCCCAGAACAGATCCTTGAGGCACTCCAGTGTTAATCATTCCTCACTCTAATGCATTGTTTTTACTTTAAAGGGACAATTTATTAGTACTTTTTGTTTCCTTTTGTCAAGGTAGGATATAAACCATTCTAAATATTGGCTTATATCCTACCAGGTGATCCATTTGAGATGTCATAAAAGAAAAGCATTATATACAGATGATTATGTGCATAACTGTGAGAAGTTTGTTATAACATAAGAGGAAATGGTCTAAGTTTCATCAGATGCATAGCATGGCAATGATAGCGTGATGTGTGGTCAAACATGTTCATTGTGGTGCATGGTATGCAACGTTTTTCAAGCGATACACGAGTGACCCAACAAGCTTTCAGATATCATACAACTGTCAGCATGCCTCTTCACATCAAGATATTGTTAAATGGTAGGGAGGAAGACATTCAGCAAACCATCACTCAAGAGTTCACGGAAGTCTGTTGCTTGTCAGCACACCATACTACTTCATGCATAATCAGAGGATTGCGAGACAGTACCTCAAAGTGTTTCCATACCACATTCAGCCAATGCAGTTTAATTACAAAGCCCTTATCAACTTTGCAACAAAGGAAGGAGATTTTGATTACATTGGTGACTGTTCACGAACAAAGCCACATTTCATGTGACTGATTAACACACAATTGTATCATTTGGGGAAATGAGAATCCACATCATCTCCTAGACATTTGAATGAGCCAGCCCAAAAATGAGTGTTTGGTGCAAAGTGCCTGAGAAATTACAGCTTGTTCTTTTTTGCAGAGGAAAATGTTTATGCTGTTAATTATAACTGGATATGTTTCAGCAGTTTGTGCACCTTCAAATACAGCAAGGTGGGATACTGGACATCATTGTCTTTAACCAGGATTGTGCTCAAACACTTTGGGCTCAAATAGCGAGAGATCATTTAAACCAGACATTCAACAATCGCTGGTGCAGCCATAATTGACCTATCCCGTAACCTGCAAATAGCTCGAACTTTTTGTTTGTTTGTTTTATTTACGCTCTTTAACATCTCGGGTCATCAGCGTCCCATTCAATTTAGGACGTGAAACAGCTGGCAAATTTTGCTCAGAGGCCTTTTTTTTCAGGCTTGAGATTTTTTTTCGTACCATAAATGTATGACACGGGACCCACAGCTTTACTTCCCTTCCGAAGGAAGCCATACTTAGGATTTTTACACCCCAAAAAAATCCATCGATCCTGGCCGGGTTTGAACCCGCAATCTTGGGTTTAGAAGGCAAGTATGGTTACCACTATACCACCAGGACGGACAGCTAAAACTTATACCTCCAAATATTTTGTGTGAGGACTCAAGTAATTGGTATGTGCACATACTACAGAATGAAGCCAACCTGCAATGTAAGATTTGAACAAAATCACTCCAAAAATGCTGCGCACCACGTGGCACAATATATCTGTGCTGCATCTGCAGCAGCAGTCATGTTGAGTGCAGGGTCACAAAACTTCTGCACATGTATGTATCATCAATAGGCAATAAAGTTGAATAGTATGTTATTTATAATTTTTTATTTTTCTGATATCTCAAACAGATCAACCTGTATTTAAATACATTCTCACATGAGCTTTCTCTTCTCAAAATTGAACCAACATTCAATAAATAATAAGCACATATCCTACATCCTCAGTAACAGTAACAAATTAGAATATTAGCAAACCTAACAGTACTTCATTCCCTTTCTGTTGACAAAATGGAGAAAATTATGTACTTTAAAACATTTTACTTTCACTTTTCAACTGCTTACATACAAACATGGCCAAATTATATTATTTTAACCCATTTTGGAAGACAGGAAAGCAATCATTTGTAATGAAAGACTTCCTAGAATAAATATTCATGAGTGCATGATTAAGACTTACATTTTGGCTGAATATTTTATAAATGATTTGCATTCAACATTAGTTACAGGATGTATTGGATAAATTATCATTTACTGTTAACATTTTTTTTTGTTACAGTACCTTTTTATTACAAAAATAAAAAGCAGTTTATTGAATTAACAAAATCTACTTCAACTCTGTCATCAAGTGACATTGCAGAAATATGGAAAAAGCTTGCAAACAACGTAACTAAAGAAGATCAATAACAGTCATTGGCCAATTTTTTAAGACAACAGAACTGAAGAAGATGGAATAGTACCTTTTGAGTGTGCCTTTCAACCTTTATATAGCAACAAAGTGATTAAAATGTGTTTAAAGATATGTGCACAAAAACAAACTGATTAATTTTGTAAAAAGTCACTAAAATATTTATTTTTTCCTTTCATTTTCAAATGAATGTTTTTGTTCTTCTCAAATAATGCTAAAATAAATTTCAGTGTTTATGAAGCTGTTATTTCTACAAGATGATTGCAGTATAAAACAATGTTATTACAATAACTTGTAAACCTGCCAATAGTGCAAATAAAATATTTATATATGCAGCCATGAATAGATGCTTGTAATTGGCTTCTACAGCCTCCCTAGCTGAGGTTCCACACCCCCCCTCCCCCCAGTTCTGCTCAGTGACAAATGCCACATTTATACCTGGAACACTTCTTTCCCTATTTTATCATTTCAACTCATGTATCATCAGTGTCCATTGCCTATGATATGCAACTACTCTCTTGTTGTACTTGCAGTCAAGTACAACACAGTAGCAATGCGTGCAACGAAAGTAATTCCTGTTAGCAATGTAAATTTGAGTCCAGTAATAAATAGCATATACTATACAAAAAAACAATACTTATGATTTGAATTTAACTACTGCTGACTTAATAAAATTGAATTTCAACGTTGCATCTCACCTATTTCAGCAGTTGTTTAAACAAGGCAAGGCACAAGCAGTTTGCATCTGATAGCATAGCATCCTCTTTCTATGGAGACATATTACGTAAAGCATAAACCGAGCAAGCCTTTAACTATTGGTGAGAAAACAATTATTTTAAACATGTTTTCAAAGTTTTGGGAAAATTATCTGGAACTTGTAATAAAAGAGATAGTAAATCTGAACTCAGGTTTTTTGTCATTACGTCGCTTATACTTGCCACATGTTTCTGACAACTGGACAGAATTCTTGGTATGAATTGTGAAAGGATATATGTTTGTTGACATAAGGATCACTCTAAGAGTGAGTAGATAATAGTAATAAGTGGTTTATATGCTTCAATTTATTTTCTGTCTTCTAATAACTTAATTTGTTACTACATGGGAAGATCAAATATCAACCAGAATTTTTGTCTTGTAAGGTAGTGGAGTGACCAGTTTATAATCTTGCATATATAGTGGTGGAGATACTTGAAATCTATTCCTGCCTGCAATAAATTGTTCATAGAATTAGTTAGCAAAAAGTGCACCTGTGTGTTGTGCCATGCATAATATTTCTCACAAAAGGATAATTCAAACCTGCCTAAATTTTGAGAAGGCTCCAGACACAACTCAGAGAACAAAACTTTTTGAAGACTGAGGCGTTAATTGGCACAAAGAGTTTTGTCAGGATGGGAAACTGTGGAAAACAAACCATATCTACAGTCACAAACAAATGACAGAAGAAAACATCTAGGCTGTTCATACAATTATTGCAGCATACGTAGGAAGGTTTCAGAAATTTCATCACCAAGAGTAAGCTTTGGGAGTACTCCGTTTATCACCAATGATGACCTTGACTACTAGAAAGGGCCTTCAGGTGGGTTCTTAGTTTGCCCACCCAGTGTTAGTCTTAAAGTTTGTCAAAGTCTCCAGACTTATACTACGAGAAGGAATTAGAACCTTTACACTGTATTTTCTCTTGCCATGAACTTGAATCCGCTTCCATACCCACTGAAATAAAACAAGTGTGATTGGAGTGGCAGAAAAAGAAAGCTGTGCCAGTAAAGGCCAAAAGAAACTTGTCAGCTTCTAATTGGTACTCCACATACATTTGCTACTTGATTTTCTTCATGAACTACCACATGTATAAAGGTTTCATAATAATAGGTGACTTTAATGCAAGAGTAGGAGAAAGAAGTCAAATAAAGATAATAAGTCCTGAACGTGAGTTAGAATAAACTATATGAGATGGAAAGAAATGGATTTGGAACAGGGAATATTATGTTTAAATATGTGATAAAGTGGCAAGAGATGGCTTTGCATGGGGGAGAACAGGGTTGTGAAATTGACGAGTTTAAGAGCAAGGAGGAAGCTGAGTAAATATTCTATACTTAGCCAGGAAGGCAATTATTGGCCTATAATGTTAGAATTTGAGGAAACTAAGTTTATTAGGGAGAAGCTGGGAATGCAGAGATGGTCCAATATACCAAAAGAAATTACAGGGAAAAAGATGTTAAAATGTTAAATCAAGAAAAGATGGTGGAAATTGGCATTTATTTAGGTAAAGTGAGAGTAATGTGGTTAAAAAAATTAGTAAGCAAGGCAAAGAAAGTGTAGCATGCAAGGGGTTAGATTTAAATAGTAGGCAGCGCCCTATATCTCCTTAACCGCAGTGTTTGAGCATATTGGACCCCAGGAAATGCAGCAACTTAGGGTAGTGAAGTACAATGATTTTTGAAATATATGGGTTATTAAAATTTTGTTCGAGCTAGTGCCTTCTGGAATTGCCTAAGGCACTGATCCTATTATATTATAATTGGCTTTTATTAACAAAAAGCACTAAATGCTGCTTTCTACTGCTAATTTCTGGATGAAGCAAATTTTGTGCATCAAAAGAAACATTGACAACCAATTTGAGGCATCATTATTCACCATGATAATGCAAAACCTTACAGTTCAGATTTATCAGTTTGTAATGATCTTTTTTGGAGCACTTAAAGAAGTACTGGGAGAATGCAGAAGTAGAAGAGTTCATATACAGCTGATTATGAAGACATCCTCTTTTCTTTGAGGATGGAATTAAAATATTGCCAATTTGATGGGTAAAACTGGACTTCTAAATTATGTTAGGTAATTTTTTTATTCAATCACTAAGTAATTACAATATTACAATTTTCATGGGTTACAGCCCTGGTTATTTTCCAGCCCATAAAAATCTGACATGATAACAATGATTAGCACCCTAAAATAGCACACCCACAACTCAGATTATTACCCAATTTAAACAGCTCCATGCCAGAATTTAAATCACTAAAACAAAATATCATTTATTGAGATGATTGTATGATTGAGTCCAACTAACACTCTTTTGCTCCATGAAAGTTATTTAGCTAGATGTTAGTTCAACTTAATATATAATGGTCTCACTATATGATTAGCTTGACTGTGCAATGTTTCAATTAACATTTTTAATTAAAATATCATTTATTTATTAACCATCCGTACCCATTTATTTTGAACTCTATAATCCCCTAAATGCAATAAGCAAGAGAGAGGGAATTGCATGGTTTGGATTGCAAATTTGGAGATTAAGGGATTTTAGGATTGATGGTGAGCATGATTTGTCCTATATGCGGAAATGTAGAACATATCCCCTTTGAATGCTCAGGAACTAGGAATGGAGACAACATCTGATAAATGTGAAATGGTTAAAGTTAATCTGGGGCAATATTTGTATAGAGTTAAGAACAAATGCATATGGTCTGTGAGGAGAGAGGATTTTTCATTTGGATTGGGTTTGTTAAGGGCAATTTGTATGGTAGAAATATTATAATTATGTACCAGTGTGTTTGTACAATTATTGTGTTGGTGTATGATTGGATTTGCTTAGGGTAATTATACGTTAAAATTTTTGTTATTCACCAGTCTGTTTGTAAAAATTTAATATTGGCCTGGTGTAGAACTTGGCCATATTGTATATAGTATCTGACACAATAAATAAATATTCCCCATAATTCCTTAATTGATATTTCTTTCCCCCAATGTATTAATTTTTTTTCTATCTCCGATCTTATGAATCCATAAAAATTTTCCAAAAGCTATCAGCACCATTTATACCCAATAACAGTCATCACTCATTTCATTTTGTATATTGTTATTTATTTTATAAACACGATCTTATGCCTCCATTTTGTTAGGTAGAAAAGTGACATTTTACTTTTGTATCTGTTCATTGATTCAATAGAATGTAATTTTTAAAAATTCTGTATATATTTGATATTGGAAACCACCCATTCCTGCTTAGCATGAATGACAGTGTTCATCTTTTTCTTCTTATTGAGAATTCACTTAATTTATGCACAGTACATTTCCATTCTAGTACCTAAGCAGTTAAATGCAGACAATTTTAAGTTCCTTAAGATTAGGGCTTAAAAATTTGCAGGATAAACTGCAACATATTGTTCACAATTTTCTGTATCTTGTAGACAAAATGTGAATTAAAAAAATGTAACTTTCTAATAGAAATACACTTTCTAATAATTGCTGGGCAACATCGATAACATTTTAGAGAAAATAATGCACCATTTTCACTTTCTGTTTCAGAAATGTTCATTATAGTTGCTCATTACAGGAGGCATTCATCATAACCTCAGTAGTCACATTGGAACAAATTTAGAGAATTATTTTTTTAAATTCGGGTGGTAAATGCTCCAGGATATTATACAGATGTAGCTACTTTATTGATCCTGTAAATCATTTGTTATGCAAATGTGTACTGATATAGGACACATCAATGGCAAAAAGAAAGCTATTTAGTTATATATACACACATGGTTCTATATACATACCCTTATTCCAGTTAATCTGATTAAAAGCATTCATCTGCACTATAGGAGCAGTGATGAAGCAGAAAAGTCTTCAATGCTATTTCTAATTTGGTTTTGTCTGTCATTTTTAGGTAATTTATTGTATAATTTGATGCCCATATGCATTGCACTGTTTTTAAAAGCTGTTGTGTTGGTTCTGGTGATAGGTATATCTGTTTTCTTTCTTGTGTTATCATCATGTACTGCTCATTCGTTTGTAAACCGTTTGAGGGATCATTTTTTAATAGCCTTAATGTCTCATAGATGCATCATAAGGTGCCACAAAATGTATACACACTTAGATCTATTTAATATATTTCAAAGTTGGACAAAAAAAAAAAAGTTATAGTCTGATGTTCTGTAAACAGACGTGACTCGTGTACATTATGATAGCACTGCTATGTGACAGGTAAATCAACAATGAACAAAGTTAATATCAACTGGCCCAGTGTACCAGAACATGATACACATATACATTTTATCTGCCGTTCAAACACTCTATGGAAATAGGGAATTTTACATCCAACAGGATGGTGCACCACCACATTACCACCGAGATGTATGTGCGTACTTGATGACAATCTTCCAAGGCACTGGATAGGACAACAAGTCCGACTGAGTTTCCACCATGTTCTCTAAATCTAACTCTGTTGGACTTCTACCTATGGGAAACTCTTAAGGATGTTGTGTACCGTGGAAAACCAGCTACATTGGCAGCACTTTGGAAAGAAATTAAAATAGTATGTGCTGCAATCGCTGAGCACACTTTAACAAACATTGCTCAATCACATACTCAGAAGTGTATCAATCCCGATGGTTGGCATTTTGAGCAACTGTCGTTAACTGTAAAAGTCTAAAATGATTAGTGCTCATCATTTTCTGTTTGTGTGAATTCAGTTTTGTCATGTTAACACAGTTTTTTCTTTGCTTGAAATGTGTAAACATATTTTTGACACCCTCTGTATATACACCCAAGAGGAAGAATTTTAAGGTTTTAAACAGCAAATCTTTTCTGGGTTATGAATAACTGTTTGCAGGAGGCAGTTACCTCATGCACTTACACATTTCAGTATGGAGTGTACACATGCAAAATATGCTATTCTAAACGTTAACTGTGTTTACATTTTGTTCAAGTTCTGTAAAATTGAAATTTAACTCTTAAATCAAGTAGTGTATATGCGCATCCATTTTAGATTGTTTTCAACCATAGGAATTTTATATTGTTAGTACTTAAGAGTATTAGAGTACTTAAGAGTATTTTTATAAGTAATTATTCATTTACCCAAATTGTTTTGAGATGAAAGTGGTAAACCTTTGTTTTAGCTGTATTAACTATTAGTTTATTCCCATTAAACCACTTTGATGCTTCATGTGTGATTTTATCTAGGAGAATCTTTTGAGTTTCTTTCCCTGAACTCTCTGCTGAAATGGTTGTATCATCAACATACTGTATTGTTATTTGAGATATTTTAAAGGTTAGGACGTTTACAAATAAGAGAATTAGTCCTCCAGCAATGATGTCTTTGTTGAATGGCAGTAATTTATTTCACCTTGCATTATATGATTTATTTCTATTATTTGTGCTCTCTGGTTTAGATATGATTTGATCCAGTTTAGGGCATGCCCCCTATTCCTGAGTTTTCTCGTTTTGTAAAGAGTAATTCATGGTTTAATATGTCAAAGGCTTTTAGATAGGTCAAAAAATATACCTGATATATTCTTTTTTGTGATCTAGTGCATTTAGAGTATGATTAACAAAGTGGAACAATGCAATTTGTCGATTTCTTTTTTCTGAAGCCATGGTTATCAGTGAAAAGCTTTATACATTCTATAAATTTTAATAATCCTATTACAGAAAATCTTTTTGATTACTTGACTGACTCTAGAATAGTAGAGAGCCTTGTCTGAAACTGTTCAAGGCCGTTTTTTTGCCCTTTCTTAAAACAAAAGTTTAACTTTTGCTATTTTAAGAGATTGAGGAAAGGCTGCTTGCTCAGGTGAGATATTGCATAATAGAACATTGGTTTTTAAAACTTTAGTAATTTTATCTAATGTTGGAAATTTACCTTCATTTTAAAAGCCCTGAACAGTCCTTTATGGAACATTCTTGCCAAAGTCATTTAAGTTTGTAACTCTCTTAGGGAGTACTTTATGTTTTGGAGGTGACACAAACACTGGAGCACTATCAATCAGATCTTTTGACCCCAATAGTATTTTTATTTACTCCTTCTGCTTCCGCTATTAGGCTAAGACACTTTTTAAAATCAAGATTTTGTCTTTCTTCTACTTCAGAATTTTTTTTTAAAAATTTGTATGCATTAAAAATCATTTTTCATGCCCGACTTCTAACTGCTTCTCTTTTATAACTAGTAGCACTTGTATCAACATGATTAACATAATCGCAATTCACTTCCACTTCACTTGTTCATAATGACTAGTAGCTACTAGGAAATGAACTTACTGAGTAAGCAGTAAGATTTGTTATGAGTGGTATGTTATAGCCCCATGAATGTTTTATGAAGAGATGTTGCTGTTGGTTTACACCTATACAGACTCAGCGCATTCATGCCATCAGTAATATGAATGTATGTACTGGAGAGTCTCATAACAATAATGGGGTAGTAAGCTATTTACATGTTTTTTTTTTTTTATTTATGGACGCTCTTTAACAGCTCAGGTCATCAGTGTCCCATTCAACTCAGGGCGTGAAATGGCCGACAAATTTTGCTCAGAGGCCTCTCTTTCAGGCTTGAGGTTCTTTTTCATGCCATAAATGTACGACATGGGACCTACAGCTTTACTTCCCTTCTGAAGGAAGCCATACTTAGGATTTTTACGCCCGAAAAAATCCATCGGTCCTGGCCAGGTTCGAACCCGCGATCTTGTGTTTAGGAGGCAAGTATGGTAACCACTACACCACCATGACTGACGCTATTTACATGTGAAATAAGAACACCAGTAAAATTGAATTTAATGAAACTGAAAAAATGTTTGGATGTACATGCCCACAAAAATGTCCTCTACATGTCTTGTTATGTAATTTATGTGATATAGAAATATTTTGATCCAGAGCTAGGGGTGCTTATGATATTGGTCTTATTCTCTGGATTGATATACGATAAGAGCAGGGACACAATATTGCAACAAAGCTGTTGGTTGATCTAGAGGCCAAAGATGGTCAATTTCTTTCACCATTTGAAAAACAATGAATGCAGTATAATACTTGCAGGCATCTGAATATTTTTTCCACTCCTGACTATATTAGAGTTTCTAAAGGCAAGAAACTCAATTAATCACTCCCCTCAATTTAAACGAACTTGAAAATTTAAGGAATAGGGTAGAGACCAAAATGTGCATGACATTTGATTGGGATATAAAATGTTTTATTTCAATTCATAAAAATAAGTCATTACAAAAAAGGCACTATATTCGCACTGATAAAGCAGGTGGTTTCTGAGTAAAAGAGTTAAAATGAAAATGATGGGGAAAACAAACAAAATTAAAGTGCAAACAAAAGTTTTAGTGTTCAATAAAAATAATCATCCAAAGTTATCTATAGTTTCTCATAGTGGATGTTCACTTCCTACACATCTTTTACTCAGAGACTATTATATAAGCACCTTAGGACTGCTATGAAACATAAAACAATTCAAATGTGTAACAATAATCACAGCAACTATAAAACTTACTTCATGATCATGCTTATGTAGCCTATAATTGTCAAAGTTTTGTAACAGCTGGCGGATAATGCTGATACACTGAAACAATATTTTAACACACATTATTTAAGTATTTCAGTTTGTCATTGTTCATCACATTTTTTTTCTGTAATGCACTCAGTTTCTAGTTGTGCTTAAGCTGATCTGAAGTGAAAGAGTATGGAGGAGGCTCCTGGCCTGAAACAGATGGGGAAAAAATATGATTGTGTTACACATAAAAAGTTTGTAATATATTCTACTACACTTGAGATGGAACATGCACAGTCCCCAAGTACTGCAATCTTATGAAACAAGATAAAGATGTTTGATGACACCACCACCTACATCCTCCTCCATAATATGTATTGCCTAACAGTCAAGCAAGATCATCATCAATGCTCAGCCCAGGGCATTTTTCAGCCTCTCCAGATTGTTCCTGATCAGGGCAAGTTTTCACCAATGGCTCAAGATCAGATGAGGAAGGGAAGCAACATGCAGCTTGCCTGTCACATGGCCTATAACCAGAAACTTTGGATTAAAAACTAGAAAGTCTGTTCATATTAACTAAACAAAACTTCCATGCCATAAGATCATTGCTGCAAGTACCTGGGGTATTTAAATAGTACTCCTGGGTGGGAGGAAGATATAAATTCTGCTACAAGAAAACTTTGGAAAGCATTACATTTTCAAAAGACAAAAGGAAATTACCTACAATTTCTTTGCTAATGGAATATTTTGTGCTAGTAAAGGATCCATACAGACTAAAACAAATCAATTTTAAGAAAAGGTTCAACATACATTGCACATTGACAAAATGTGCAAAATAAAGAAAGGACCTGGTATTAAGCTTGTTAAACACATTAAATATGCAGCTGTTGGACTTCAGTTCTGTGCAATCTTGAAGAGACATTCCAGGAAAGGTTCACTAGAAAACCCTTCATATTTGAAAGGACTAGACCATTACATGATAAAATGCATTGGAACTAAAAGGGAGATACAGGGAATTTTTTTCTTTTTAAACCAAAACCACTTCGATTTCAGGGTGATGTTCTCAATATTACCACCTTCAGGAAAAATTGAATATCCATAAAACTATAAATGAAAGTATAATCTTTCCTTTTTATGATGCATTTTTACTCTGCAATCATATTTGTATATTTTTACCTGTTTAGTAATTACTATTTCACCACCTTCATGGTATAGTGGTAACATTTGTAACAATAATCTGGAGATGCTGGAACTGAATCCCAGTCAGTTCAAGCCGTCTGGGTCAGGTTTTATTCAGAATTTTTCCTTACACCCAGAAGGTGTATGCCAGGATAGCTTAAAGCACCAAAAACTCCAACCTGATTTTATAAATCACCATTACCATGTAATGGAACTATGGGGTCAGGGCATAAATATATTGTCCCAAAGTTTTTAACAAACTAGCACAAGATGCTGTTATAATATCATAAAATGCCAGTTTCTTGGATAAATAATGAACATAAATCACCATTATATAAAAGGACAACTTATATGAGGGTAGGTTAATAAGTTTCCAGTCTAACCATTTTCTAGGTAAGATAAAGACAAAAACTATATTTCACTTTTCACTATAGTTATGCTTTATTGCAATACTCTTCTCATATCTTTGAATTAACATTTCAACCCCCCCCCCCAAACAGTCAAAAGTATTGTTCTGCAAAATGGGTACATACTTAATTTCCTTCCTTGAAGGTCCTTCTTGTGTTTTCAGAAGAGGAAAGTCACTGGGAGCTAGATCTGGGCTGTAGGGTGGATGGTCTCTTTGAAGCCACATTTCTTCACAGCTTCCTTTGCAACAAGAGCTGTGTCCACAGGTGCATTGTTGTGAAGAAGGCACACACCACCACTCTGTTTTCCTCACCTTTTCTCTTTGATGGAAGCATGTAGTCTGTGTAGTAGGCCAACATAGTACTCTCCATTTACTGTTGTGTTCCTTTCCTGAGCTCAATGAAGAGTATTCCCTCACAGTCCCAAAAGAATGTAGCCATGATCTTCTTGGTTAACTGAATGACCTTAGCCTTTAGAGGCTGTGCTTCGCCAAGTTTCTGCCACTCCATTGATTCTCTTTTGCACAAGGGATAAGAGTAAAAAACCATAGTTTTATCTCCTGTAACAATGGTTTGCAGAACTTCTCTCTTGTTGCCACAGCAGAGCTCTAAAAATGCCTAACAGATGGCTCATTGCTACTTTTGGATGGAGAAAAGAAGTCTAGGCACCCATCTTGCATTAACCTTATTCATGTTTAAATGTTCATGAATAATTTGTTTTCAGGGGTGAGCACCTCCAAGGGCTGACCTGCATGCTCTTTATCTTCAATGCTAACCCATTCGAAAAAGTTTGGCCTATTCTTTTACTGTAGAATATGAAGGGGTTGCTTCCCCATATACACCATCCAATCGCTGTTTAATTTCATTTGTAGTAAGTCCTTCTTTGGTGAAAAACTTTAATAACAGCTTGATATTCCATTTTGAACATCTTCTACACATGTGTACGATTGCATTGAGTTACAATTGTTATGAGAGAAATTACTGAGTAAGGGAGTAAGTTTTCATATGGTGAATATTCTTAAAGCATTATACACAAGAAATACCTTCTGTATATTAGTAGGGGAAGAAAATTGTAAGAAGAGAAATACTTTAAGAGAAGGGGTTAAGGCAAGGGTGTAAGTTAAGCCCAGTGCTAATTTGTTCATTGATGACATTTTAACATAGATAGAAAAGCATAACAATTCATTGCCAGTTATTAACAATGTCACAATCCCAGGTTATTTGCAGATGACTTAGTAGTTGATCCATCTTAACAATTGGCATATCCTTGCAGCATATAGACAAATACTGTAATCACTGGAGCTTGAAAGTAAATCAGGACAAGACTCTAATAGTAGTATTCAAGAAAGGGGCAAAATTGAGTTAATATGAGAAGGGGAGGAAAGGAGATAAAGAATATAAGGTAGTTAGGGATTGCACTTATCTAGGAGTTAAAATAGATGGGGGTGGCAAATGAAAAAAACAAAACATTAGCTTTGGCAAAAGGGAGTAATGGCAGCTGTTAGAAGTTGTAAATATAAAATAGCAGATATAAATGTAAAGTGGTTAGAAAAAATATATCGTATGGTGGTCTAGGCAAAAATGTTGTATGGTATGGAAGGAGAATGGGAAATTGGGGATGTTGTGCATAGGATGTTAAGTAGAGAAATTTTAGATGTACCAAGTACAACAGCAAAGGAAGTTGCACAAATTGAAATGGGGAGCGAGGCAAGGAAAGGTGTGATTATGGAAAGAGCTCTCAAATATTGGTTTAGAATCCTTAACTTAAATGAAAGAAATTTGTTCAGGAAATGCTTAGAATTTCAAGAAAAAAGTCTATGGATTGATTTTTTTTTTTTTTTTGATTGATTTATTTATGGACGCTCTTTAATATCTGAGGTCATCAGCATCCCATTCAACTCAGGGCGTGAAACAGCCGATAAATTTTGCTCAGAGGCCTCTTCTTTCAGGCTTGAGGTTCTTTTTCGTGCCGTAAATGTACGACACGGGACCCACGGCTTTACTTCCCTTCCGAAGGAAGCCATACTTAGGATTTTTACGCCCGAAAAAATCCATCGATCCTAGCCGGGTTCGAACCCGCATTTTGGGTGTAGGAGGCAAGTATGGTAACCACTACACCACCAGGACCGACATAAAGTCTAAGGAGCAGTAGGTGAGGTAATAATCTTAAGATAATTTTGGAGAACAATGGAAGGGGTGACATTTAGAGGAGGAAGGAGAACAATGTAAAGGGTTTTTGGAAAATTGTAAGAAAGAGATTGGAAGATATAGAAATACAAAAATGGTTTAGTGAGATGACAGGTAAAAGGTCTTTAGTATTTTACATACCGATAGAAAACAAATGGGAAAGAGAGATGTATATTGATAAATCAAATAAAGAACAAAGAGAGGGCATTGCATGGTTAGGAGCATATGTGTGGAGATAAAAGGAATAAGGAAAGCATTTCTTCAGAATCAGTGTCCAACATGTGCAGGATAGGAAGATATGGAACACACAGTGTTTGAGTGCAACGGGACGGTACTCTGCAGGAAAGAGTTTATAAACGAGAAATGGTTTAAATTAGATAGAAAAATAGCCTTAATGAAAATTTTTAGCAAAAACAGCAGGAATGTAGGGGAGCTTCTGAGCAAAGTTAAAAATAAATGTAAGTGGATACTAAGAAGGCAAGTAGATCAAATAACATAAACAGTTGCATTTGTTAATTATATTAGAATTTAGATAAAGGTGATTATGGTTGGGAGTGGATTAATTTTTATTAAATTATGAAGTTGGGGGCTGGAAAGTAATGAAATGTAGGATTTAGTATGCATTTTAAAAAATAAAGTAGTTTGTAGAGGCTGTAGCTAGCTAACAAAATAATGCTATTGGTAGAGTAATGGAAAATTTTTTATTTAGGACCTTGGATTGGGTCCCCTGGGATTCCAGTAGGCTGCAGCTGCTGATGATGTACCGGAAACTGATGCAATTAGGATGGAAATATTGTATTTGTTTAATTATATTAGAACTTGGATCAAGGTAATAGTATAAAACTAATTATTGTATTTATATTTTTTGTATTTGTCAGAGGCATACACAAAATGGCCTGGGCCAGATAGATGGAGGCCGCCTGGTAGTTTGTATTCGTTTCTAGCATATTAATAAATTTCATTCATACTAATGAATCAGATATAGCAGCATTAGACCTATGCTACATATAAACATGATTAACATTAATGCTTATTTGAGGTACTAAAAGTTGGCTCTCTATGCTGTCATATTTAAGAATGACAATGTATCTCTTAAAGCATCATTATTTCATTTGATGAAATCAAAGAAGAACGGGTTCACTGCTCGGAGCTGGAGAGATGACTAGTCAGAAGAATGTGCTGACAATGCAACTATTAATATTCTGCTTTCGTTAACACAATCGAGAATGGACCGAATCTTAGGTATTTGAATAGATGATACACATGTAGTGCGTAATGTTTTACTTAGCAGATAAAAGCTCTTCTCCCCATATGTTGCTAGCCACTCTCCAGCTCCCAGCAGTATTTCAATTTGCAGCAAAATTTTAAAGTAACTTGATTTCTAGTCTATTTCGCTGTGAAATCCACATATTTTTCACAAGAGAAAATCTCTCTAATGATGCTGATGTACCAGGAAGACAGCAAATAAATTCTATTACCTTCTAAAATTTACACACCTAGACTGAGCAGCCCTGGGCTCTTGAAATATCCAAAGATTTACAGTCTGAAGTTTAGAAGAAGATACTTTAATCTGCCTAGTATCCCATTGAATGAAAATGTTTATCTAGAGTTTAATGCAAGGAAATGCATAAATTCTATTAATTTCTCACTTTTGGTCAAGAAGGAACCTGACTTTGATATGTTGAGAGAAATCACAGCAAATGTTCAGCTTGTCAACAACAATTAATTTTAAATTTATCACAAATAGTCAGGATCAGCAACATAACAAATCTTAAATGCTCATTGGTATGTAAATTCATTTTCTATTTTCTAAATTAAACTAAGTATAAATAGATAAAATAGCTAAAGTAAACAAAATGTATAATAATCTCTTCAGAGTCAAAATATTTGGAACACACTTTATGGTTTCACTTACATGAGATTTATTCAGAATACGTTTCGTGGAACAATTGTCCACATCATCATCTGTTAAATAACTGTTGGATCATTCATAGAAGTTGGATAGGTATTTGGA
Source organism: Metallyticus violacea (assembly GCA_030762175.1). Lineage (NCBI taxonomy): Eukaryota > Metazoa > Arthropoda > Insecta > Mantodea > Metallyticidae > Metallyticus > Metallyticus violacea. The sequence goes on from CM060834.1 coordinate 23,737,667, forward strand.
TTGACTCTGGTGGTCTTATGATAAACTGGATCAAGTGCTTTCTGCTTTTGTGATGCCAAAATTCAGAAGGATTTGCTCATGTTTTTTTTATATAAATCCTTTTTCCATATGTTTAATTATTTTGGTTGTTGAACAATTTTTAATAACTGGATGTCTTTTTCTATTTGATGGTTGTCATCCAAAAAATGCACTGCCACATAGTTAAACATATGGAAAAGAATTTATATAAAAAAAAATATGAGCAAAACCTTATGAATTTTGACATCCTGGAAGCAGACAGTATGCAGAAGACCACAGAGTCAATCCACATACTTACCTACCCAACTTCTCTGAGTGATATGATAGGCATTTAACAGCTGATGCTGTGCACAATTGTTCCACGAAACATGTCCTGAGGAAATCTCAGTAAGTGAAATCATAACAAGTGTTCTAAATATTTGGATTCCGAAGAGATTATTAATGCATGTTTCAGTGTGTTCGATTCCAAATTGAATATTAAAAATAAAATGTATTAGTTAAAACAGAGCAAACATTTTCTCATTTTTTCCCCAAGTATGACATGGTTCGTACAAAATACAGATTTGTGGCATTGCTAGTCGTGAGCTAATACTCCTTATCATTGTCATTGCACCCCAATAGAACTTGTTTGGGCTATGGTAAAGGAAAGGATAGCATATAAAAATAACACCTTTGAACTGAAAGACAAAATTTCTCATTTACAAAGAAACACACATAGATTGACTGGAACTGTGTAACGTGCAACAAAAGGACTTCTTGAATGAAATATCTAGCAATATCAAATTTGTTTAAAGAACGAAGTTTAAAAATTAATATAAAGAAATCAAAGACAATAGTATTCAAGAGGGATCTAAATTGAGGAAAGCTGAGAGATGGTACTGGGAAGTAGAAACTGATGTGGTATGTAAATTTGAATGGAATAAGTTTAAGTAGTAATGGAGGATGGAATGAATAATAGAAATAAATTATAATCAGGGAGGAAATTAGCATAGAAAGCTGTAAAGATATTTCTGGATAAACTGTCAGGATTACAAATTAAATGGTTGGACAATGTTTATGCAGCGATTTTAGAAGAAAAACAGTCAAGATTTGGCAGGGGTTAGAGGGTTGGGTTAATGCCCATTGATTCACAGATTTAGGACAAATTGAGAATAAGAGCAAAATAATGGAAAGGACATCAAAATAAAGCAACGATATGCTACAGGAAGCAAATATATTAAGGAATTGATTAATTTTACAAGGATAACATAAGACATCTGAACTCGTGCAATTAAGGAGAATTTGGAAAGGATTGGTATGGGATAAACATGGAAAGATACGGCGTTTAAAAGGAAAAGGTTTTTGAAAAAATTAAGCTAATAACTGAGGATATTGTACTGAAAGAAATATTTGACGGCTTTAAGTTTATATATCTTCACAATAAAACAAAATACATGCATGAAAAATATGTTAAATGTTGTGATAAGATGACAGAGAAGGATTTGAATGGGTCAGAAAGAACTGACAAGTATAAATGAGTAGTAAGAGGGAGGATTAATATACAGGTTATGTCCAATTTGTGGAAAAAATTATATCTGGCATATTTTATTTTAATGTAAAGAAACTAGACTATTGACAGATAAATAGCATTTGAAAAATAGAGTAATTTTCTAACAGAAGTAGTTGAAAATTAAATATTAAAAACAAGTTCAGAGAAAAAATGTAAAGAAATATGAGGGATGTTCTAAAAGTTCTTGGCCTGAACAAGAAAACACAAGATTTCAGTTAAATGTTTCTTTTTTTAATTTTCAACATAGTCACCTTGTAAATTGAAATATTTAGTCTCAATGACTTAATTTTTTAATACTCCCAGTAAAATAAGATTTGTGTAACTGTGAAAAATGCATGTCTCAGCTTCAACCTCATCATTTGATATGAATCTTCATCTACCCAGTCATTTCTTTAGATTTGGTAACAAAAAGTAATCATTGGGAGCTAAATATAGTAGATGTGGAAGCACTTGGAAGTGAAGGTCATGCAGTTTTGCTGCAACAATCCCAGACATGTTTGAAGGCACATTATCATGATGAAAGAGAACTTTCTTTTTTGCAAGGTATGGCATTTAGCCTGAATAGCATCCTTCAATTGGTCCAGTAGTGAAGCATAATCTATTTAAAACTATACATCCAAATTATTATTTAGAATGGAGCATATCCTAGGAACTCTAAAATACTCAAAATAGCATTGTTTAGCAACACTTAGTAACCAAAATATTTTAAATTCTATTTTGCCTGATAAAACTATTTCACACCTGGTGGAGTTGAGAATCCTGGTTGTGCTGGAGTAAGTGGATACTGCTGTACTTGTGGAGGTGTCACCAGGACTTGCATAGTGTTATGTGGAACTGCTGCACAAACCATCATGAAAATCAGCAATTTAAGGTTTGATGAAATAACATTTTACTCTCTAACTTATACATGATAGACATCATGGTATTTACACATTGTAGTTTCATTTTACACAAAAAGCTTTTAAATTTTTTTCATATACATTTGCAAACAGTTTAATAAAAAACATATTCTTAAATGGAAGTACAAGCTGAAATTGGGAAGTTAAAGGCTGTACATGTGAAACAATGGAACACTGCTCTTCTGTGAACTCAAGTCAGGGATTTGTTTCATTGCAAAGGATTTACAGGGTTATTCAAAAACATCTTCAGGTTTTTAAAAATTCAGTCCCCATAGGTTATTAACCTCATCTTGGCATTAACTTACACTAAAACAAATCAACTCTGGAAATATATTTAATACTTCCAGGAGGAAATTAGTATGATATAATGATGAATTATGTGGAAGTTTTGACAATGAAGCAATATCATTTGAACATAGCAGTTGGTAATAACACTATTTACTGAACTTGTTTAATATTCATATCATGTTTCAAGAGTAATCGCTGTCATCATTAGCTGTAGACCAACTGACATCAAAGGCAATTTAACTTTGCTCAGACAATCCAGTGACTGGATCTTGCAGTCCTTTGTTTTTTAAAATAAAAATCTTTTCCTATATTGCTAACTTTGCTAGCTTTTGGCAGTTTTTTTTTTAATATAATTTTGGCTCCTTTTTAATGTCTTTATTCTCAGACAAAAATGTGCTGCAATTGTTGATTTTTTCAATTTGTTTGAATTTCTAAATTCCTCTTTTAATTCTATTTACATAGGATCACAGCCCTCACAATTAATTTGATAAATTCTGGCCTTCTTGTAATTTGTCACTACATCTTTTTGAGATGACCTTATTAAATTCTTAATGCTAAATCTATTATAGGGAACCACCAAAATGTTACAATTCTTTAAAAAAAAAAAAATAACAATCTGCTTTTGGGCAATATGTGAACTTCTTGTTACTGACATTTTCATAAATGTGCATGTTTTTTTGATGGCTTTAATTCTCTTACATTTATTAATTTTTTTGTCTACTAATTTTTTATTGAAACCATTCCAAAGGTCTATATTGGTGATGTGTTAGTATTCTCTTTTATACTCTTCTTTACCTAATGGGACATTCACCAATCTGAATGCAATACTTTTTTTAAGTAATAGTGTTTAATTTCCATTTTTACTCCTGAGGCATGATAAGCAGTTGACATTAATGACACATAAGATGAAATGGAAAACTGCAAAGGATTTTTTAAAGGAAGGAAGCATTCCAGACCTAAGTTTAGGGTAACTCTTCAGCATTTATCATGCATAACTGAGGAAAATTTTGAAAAAATTTCAGTCAGAGAGAGCATGGTCCTGGAGGGAAATCATCTCTCAGACTTCCCGCTCATGAGTCCATGCCATGATTCAGCTACAGGGTGTTAATGAACTACACCAAAATAATTTCAGAGAGTGTAGAGAGCTGTATATAACAATTTGAGATAGGCAATTTATGGTCCACAACTAAACATAATGCAGTTTTATAGTGTTTAAACATATTGTCATCAGATGCTGATATGTCAATGTTGAAGCCAGGTGAAAAATTGGTTTATAATGTCTTTAAACTGCCTTGCAAGCATAGAAATATCAATTTTCTGCAGTCCATTATCAGTGTTTTTAAGATTTAGTGCCATAGTAACATCATTTGACAGCATGACACTGAACATCTATTAAATGCCTTCTTGCAAATTGCAGTCAAGAATGACTACAGTAGCCTACTCTAGACTGCTTGTGTGGCATAATGCAAAAGCTGATGTTCTGCAGACCGCAGATGTAATTCTTGTCATGCCCTTAACATTTTATTTTTACTTAATGCTTTTAAGTTTTATTCCCTTTCTTAACAATGAATATATTATCAACATAAAATGGCTAATAAGCTTACTACTAACAAGATGCCTATAACTTAATTTACATAACAAATACTCAGGACACGATTCTGATTGGTAAGTATAATTACAGCTACAACAGTTGTAATATGAATTGATAGTTAAGATTTAATTGTATAAATTGAAACATAAACTTAAAACATTGGCTAAAAGCTGTACTATTAGGACCTGACTTAATAAAAGAGAGAGATGAATAAGACTTAACTCTAAAACAAATAACCCCTCTTATTTGAAAGTTTATATCATAATCGAGCCAGAGTAATACTTTCTGAAACCTCCTTTGTTATGTTTATGCCTTCGAGGGGCCTTCATTAGCCAGTGGCATACTGGCACTTTAGAAATTTAGTGTCACAGATTTGAAATTTGAACAGACAGACCAACATTTTCTATCTCAAATATTACCTAAGACACCTCTATACACTCTGAATTATTTCAGTGTCATTAACATCGTGTGTGTATAAAAATATAAAAGAAAAATACAAAATAAAGTAACACTATTAACAATGTAACAAATTAACAGTAATTATAAAAGCAGAAAAGAATAAAACACTAAGAGAAAGTCACACTTGTAATCGCTATATTTTGAACTCAAGTTCTTCTATGGCAAGCAGTTCTTCTATGCTTGCCATAGAAGAACTTGAGTTCAAAATATAGCGATTACAAGTGTGATTTTCTCATATATATATACGCTGTAGATGGCTGCCTGTTGTGCTTTGCAGTTTTAACAAATTGAAAAATCAGCAATAACAGTGCATTTTTGGTATAAGAATCACAACATCAAAAAGAAGATAAAATTATTAATAACAGTCAAGAGCCCAGCAGAATTAGAAACTTGGGAAAAATTTCTTGCTCTCAAACACAAAGACAATGTCATGAATTACAAGATACCACTACTGGATTGTCTGAGCTAACTTATCTTATCACCAGAGGATTGCAGTAGGTCTACAGCTGATGGGAGCAACTGCTCTTTAAACATCCTGGATATTAAATAAGTGAAGTAAACACTGTTATTATTGCTGATTGCTATTCTCAAATATAGTAGTTCATCACCAGATTGCTATTAACTGAAAATGCTGGCCACAACACAGGAGAGGTAGTATTGTATGCTTGAATTCTTGTAAGCAAATATGTCTATTTGTTGCTTTCAAGAAGAAATCACTAGCAGATAAAATAATTCAGCAAGGTTATACCATTTTAAAACTCTGGCTTGTGCACAGGTTGGTAAATGTCCCCATGAAAAAAAAAGGAGTATGCTCATGAACTGTACAATATAATAAATATAGCCACAGAATATGCATTTAAAAAAGAAATTCAATATAAGACAGTAAAAAGAGCAAAGAACAAAAAAAGAATCAAAGACATAAGTACACTCATCCTCAACAAGGAAGAAAATAGAATGTACAAATAATTCACATACCATCAGTCTTCAATAAATTCCAAAGGATCTTCAAAAAAACACATCATTTTAGCCCCTAAAAGCAGTTACTCCATAAAATATATACTAAATTCTAAACTAACAGATGATGTTCCACAGAGAAAAAAAACCAGGAATATATCAGATAAATTGCAACGAATGTGAAAAAATCTACATTGGAAAGACCAAGAGAAATATAAACATAAGCAAAGGAACACATTAGGAATATAAATCAAAAACAGGAAGAAAAATCAGCAGTGGCATGGCATTTTTGGAAGGAGCAAAATAGTAATAACAGGAATCCCAAACTACGTAAGTATTACAGGAAAATAGAACGTAATTTGTGGGAAAACATTTATATCTGGAAGAACAAAAACTACTTGTTAACTTTGAAATCCCTCCAAGTGGCATCCTAGTACAGAAGTTCATTCAACTACCACCAGGGACAATCCAAACCAACATGAAGAACAAGGCTGGCAGTAGACCTGGAACTGATGATGGGAGCTATTAACTCCAGAAACTTGTTTTCCTCCTCTAAATAATAAGTGATGTAAGCGTTACAAATTTAGCTCAAATATATTAAAGCCATTAGGGTATTAAACATCACTGTCATCAAAGTTCACCACACTTAACAAACTAATAGGAATGTTAACACTATACACATACATACATCAGTACCTTGGACTTCAGATTATTTTCACTTTACACTTTAACGAAAGCGCCACAATTTTACACCACATCCTTTATCACAAAATGCTCAGCTTTTCTCACAATACATACACTTTTGCAAACAACAGACAATACTGAAAAAACACACATTTGCAACTGTAACCCCTTTCTTTCATACTTGATGTGGTCTCCTCTCAGGTGTGTACGTTTAGAAAGAAACCTCATTGTATCTTATAATGACCTACATTTGCAGTTTCCTGGGAAATACAGTATATCCCAAAATAAAATACATAACACATTTGCAATTTACTTGGAAGCACACCATATCCCAAAACAAATGCATTTTAATATCGCATATCTCACTTTAAGCAGTTGCACTGTTTGCATTTCCATAATGAGCAGTTTCCGTATTACTCAGGAAAAATTACACAAAGTATATGATTTTCACCAGGATCAAAACTTTCTTTCTGAAATAAACAAGATTTCAGCTTATTCAAAGTCTAATTTTGGCAGGTTTCATTGTATTATCAACTGCAATGGCTAATAAGTTTACTACTAACATGATATCTAAAACTAAATTTACCTAATACATACTCAGTGCACGATTCTGATTGGCAAGTACAATAACAACTGCTACCATTCCCTTGTTTAGGCTTATTGCTGTTAGTAAGCTGAGGATTTGGAATAATTGAGTTGAATTTGTAACACATCACTAATAGTTTTCCTTTTTTAAACTATCAGTGATTTACGTGTTACAAATTCAACTCAATTATTCCAAAACTTATATTAAACATCACTGTTACAAATGTCCACCATATTTAACTAAGCTGAGGATTGTCTCTTAGGCAACATGGAGAACATTTGAGCCTCTTCTGAATTAGGAATTAGCATCTGATTTATGGCACAACAAGAAACAATAGCTTAGCAGCTGCAAAACTGTACAGTTAAAGATATCCCCATATATGCCATCCATATCACTCCATTTTCCAGTCCATAGATAGACATTTGCGAGAGTTTGGAACCTTAAAGTTAAAGAAGTGTGAAGGGGGTGTTAGACGAACTTGAGGCACACTGCAATTTGAGGAAAATGTTCTGCAGAGAATAGCAGAAGAGCTATCTACCAGCATCTGAGTTATCACACTGCATTGGGACTAACCACGTTAGTGTGTGGCAAGCCATACACGAAAACAACTTCATTCATTTCACTGTCAAAAGGTGCAAGCAAAGTCGGCAGACTTTGGCCCCTATGTACAATTTTGTAACTGGTCATTGCTGCTGAAGTCAGAATTCTTTTCATCAGTATTGTTCACTGATGAGGCAGTGTTCACTAGGGAAGGACTTGTTTTAAACTTGAGAACGAGTCATGTGTGGCACTATGCCAATCCACATGCGGTTGTGGAGAGGTGTCATCAGCAAATGTTTTCTGTGAACATCAGGGTCAGAATTATTTCAGACCATATTTGGCCACATCTGGTTCCTCTTCGGTTAAATGGACATGTTTATCTTCATGTGTTGCAGAACCTTTTACCTATATTTCTAGATGACGCGGCTGCAACATGATAGGAGCTTGTTCCAGATTTCTTGGCTGTGCAAGAATATCTGAACCAATTTCTTTCTGCTCAATGGGTTGGCAGGGGAAGCCCAAATGTAGCTTAGCTACCATGCTATCCAGATCTCAATCCTATTGATTTCTGATTTCTTTTTCTGAGGCACCTCAAGTCTATGGTATATGAAACCCCTATCAATTTAGATGAATTAATTGCTCAAATAGTTGCAGCCTATTTGACTCACATCAGGGCTCTTAGACCTAGTACAGCAATCGTTCCTGTGCCAAAGTCAACTTTGTTGAGAAAATGCAGATCACCACTTTGGGCAGTTTCTTAAATACTACTGTAAAGGCTTGGATGTTTTTCCCCTTACCGCCCCTTTAAGCCACTTCCCTTTATAAGTGCAGCATATGAACTCATTTTGCATGAAGCACAATTCAGTAATGTTTGAATACACAACACCCAACTCATTTCTTTCTGCAAAGGGAAATTTAAAAACTACTGCCACTATTACATCACTCCAGTAAGATAGCACCCTTGAAGCAACAAACCGTATTCCACATGGCAACCTGTGCCTTTTAACTGCAATTGTGGCAAAGTTCCTAAAAATATATCACAAAAGAGTGATCAATTCATTAGATCATGACCCACACACTATGCATCTTCAGTGCTTATGTGCATTTCCATTGGTTTGCAGCAATGGTTATGTGCGGCTGTAACCTTCCGCTACATAATGGAAAAAAACGTGTTTTGACTCGGTTGTTCTCCTTATGCAATCGCGCAGTCTCAAATGTTAGCTGTGGTAAGCAAAACAAATGAGTTGGCATCATATATTGAAAGATTACCCATAATTCTCTACCTTTTGTAAGCAATGTTGTACTTACAAGAATTGATATGTAAAGAGTTAAGTATAAAAATTAAAACAATTTAACCACAGGCTAAAAGCTGTGTTATTATACCATTGTGACAAAGTGGGGGGGGGATGAACAAGACAAACTCAAAAACAAATGAGCATCTCTTACTGGAAAGCTAATGTCATAACCATGGCGTCAGAGTGATATGTTCAGAAAACTCCCTTCGTTATTGTGTGTAACACTTTCTGGGGGCATCTTTATTAGCCAGTGGCATATGGACACTTTAGAAACTTTAGTTATAGCTTCGAAATTTGAATAGGCAGGCCTTATGTTTACTACCAAAATTGCTTATATATGACATCTCTACACTCTGAAATTATTTTGATATAGTTCGTTAATACACTGTATTTCAATTATGGACTAAGTTTCTATAATATGAAATGGCATTACATAAGATTACACTCACTTCACAGCAGTAAGCAATTGTAATCATGGAATCTGTCATCTTAACACTCTTCATGTCACAGTCGTCCACGGCTGAAGATGGAGATAACATATCTTTGAAACCGCTTCAGTATATTTTTAAGGTTAGTGAAGCATGAAGAGTGTTAAGACGACAGATTCAATTCACATGAGCTTCACTGTGTTAGTTCCATATGAAAACTTTTTTAAAGATTTACAATTTTTAAAAAATTTTAATTGTAATCATGCAAAAATAAAACTACCATAGAAATTGATTTTTCTATCCACTTTCACTGTTCACTTGCAAGAAACTAGCATGCCCACTGGTGCTTTTGAAATACTTACCTCACAGGGTGAAAAGTTGGCCTTGCTGTGCTGAAAATCAACAAATGCTTTAGAAGATGTATAAGTTGACTTGTTAAATAACTCAGATTATGCTTTCTTGATCAATGTTCTGCTTCAGTCTTCTAAAATAAATGGATTTGTGCTACAAATTTTCCTTTCCTCCAAAGATGGCAATTGTTAAATAAGTTCAAAACCTTGATGTACTAATTGGAGATTGTACAGTGAAGCAAATCATATAACTAAGATTATTGTATGGTTTAGTCGAACCACATACTCTTATTGGATCCAGTTACTTGTTTATATTTAGAATATGTTTTGCACCATCATTAGCATTCTCAGCTGTCGACAACAATTACTCGATGTGGTGGCTGGATACCAAGGTGCTTCTTTGGCAGTCTCTGATGGTTTGAATAGAGACTTGAGTTCATCCTTGGGTACAGCATAAATCTATACAGCTTACCATGGAAGAGGAGAAAAAAGGATGATTCCCATTCCTAGATTTAAAAATTATAAGAAATGCAAATTGAATTTACTTTGGAATCCATAGAAAAGAGAGAGAGAGAGACACACACACATGGAAAATTACATAAAAATAAAACAGCAGTCATAGCTCCATCCCATACAAATATGCAGTATTCTACAGCTTGGCACACAGAATAATTAACATCCCATTCATTGAAACAGTACAAAACAAAATATCAAAGATAATGAATACAGCAATAACCAACGGTTTCAACAGACAGAATAAAAATTATTAATAAATTTAAAAATCAAAAATCTCTAAGAGAGGTTTCCACACTGAAGAACATCAAGTAAAGATACAAATTAAAAATATTAATTTATCATCCAACTTACCACAAAAATTCAATAGGATATTCAGAGAAAATGGCATAAAATTAGAACAAATAAAATATAAACGTTTTACTAGGTTCTGCAGTAAAAGACACATGCCAATAAAACAGTAATCAGGAATTTACAAAATTAAATGCACAGATAGTAATAAAAAGTACATTGGAAAAATCAAGATAATTTAGAAATTTGGAGAAAGGAACACTTAAATTAATAAATTAGCGGTGGCAGCTCACTTTTGCACGCAAAATCATGAAATTAAACCAAAGGCTATGCTGCTGAAAAACTTCATAGCCCAATACAGCTATCTACAAGAGGAAAATTCTGAAAAATTTAATGAATTTTGATGTTCCACTCCCTGATGAACACAGCAAATTCCTATTCAAACTATTAGACTGCCAGAAGCACCTTGGGATCCAGCCAGCACATCGAATACGAGTAGTCCGTTAACAGCTGAAGAGTCGAGCTTGTCCCCTAAGCATGTCCTAAATTTGTATACGTGGAGTTAGTGTGAGCATATTAAATAAATTCTAATAGTAAATATGAATGTATCAGTCTGGAGAGAGTAGCACTATTACATTTGAAATAACAATGTTGTCATGCAGACACTGTCCTCAGCAATAATCAGAGGTCAGCCATTGCTGAATGACAGGCTAGTCAATTCGTTTTGATTTGTGAAGTAATTAGTATTGTTTTGTATTAATGGAATGTAAAGAAAATACAAAGCTTTTACATTCAAAGCCTTTGTCTTTGTGATCATTGGGGGGGACTGAAAATAAAACCAAATTTTCTCACATTCAATATATGACTGTGTTGCCATTAATATGCTGTTTCATTATAATTATTATCAAATATTTTAATTTTTAATTCCAAAATAATCAATATGAATAAAATTTGAAGCAAACTTTTCTGGGATAGTATGTGACAAGAAATGAGGTTTAAAACGTGCATTCTTATGGGCAAGAAGTTTCCCCAATCAAGATACTCTATGACTGAAAACCAAATCCCCTACAAATAACATTCATAAATACAAGATCAGGTGCAAGATAGAATTTTCTTTTACATAAAAAACACATTAAGTAATAGTTATAGTAAACTAAACGTTGACATTTTTCAGGGTAGTGCAAACTTAACAACCTCCTAGAAAATCCACTTCCAGGTTTAGCGAAAGCTTGAAGTAAATTATAAAATTTCCCATACCTCCTGAAGGATAACTATTAAGGTAACTATGTAAATAGTATTAACGCATTTATGTAAACCCTAAATTTTACAAAAGGTTTTAAGGCTACCAATTCTAAAGTATTTTCACATTTGCCTGATACATAGTCTAAAAAAAATATATTTGCATTTGTGGAATAAATTAAAAAGTGGAATAGAAATAATAACTCAATGTTCCTTTTTCTCTATAAATGTTAAGGGAACAGTACCAACATTTTTGTTGCAAATTCAAAACATTGTATTTAAGCTTGCAGGTCAGAATTACTTATATAAATTTTGTGTAACATTATTAAAAACTAATACATATTCGTTAAATTTTAGCTCCTGTGGTGCCTCGGTAGTAAAAATGGGCGTTAAACACCCATTAAAAAAAAAAAAAAATTATTTTCTCTAATTTTTAAGTTAGTTAATGGTGGGACTCAAAATAATTCTTCTTCCCAGTTTTTACAATAGCACAATGTGTTTGTGTCAAGTGTGAGCTCTGTAGCATTAATCATTTTTTGAAAAGGAATATAATAAGAAAAATTCCAGAATAGATCAAATTAACACTGAAGATTTTGATAAAGGTAGTTCTTTGGCTGAATAGTTAAGACTATTCATTTCCCACCAAGGCAGCCATAACTGGAAATTGTTGCAGATGAAATGATGCTTGAGCAGGTAATCTGCTCCTCATTCCATCATTGCTCCATCATCATCTCACCTCCATCTTCACCATCATCAATGCTTTGAATGGCAAGTTGACATTAGAACATAGATTTTGATATGTACTGCTGAATAAACAGGATTCAAAATAGGTTCGTATGCCAATACACATTAATTTTTAAACAGGAAGGTTTGGCTGCATGCTACAGAACAGCCAAACAGTAGCTTACCAACCATCCACATCAAATTTACCACAGGAGGCAAATACTTTTGAAATTAAAACTGTGAAATTGTGCAAGTAGGCATTGCATTTAAAGATCCAGAGAAGCAAAACACTCTTTTCAATATCCATTTTGGGGTATGAAACAAGAGTATTTTCCTAATAAGTTGTAAACTGTTATGTTCAGGAATGAAAGCACTTTCTTTTGTAAACTAAAAAGTGCTTTTTGAACATTTCTCCAGCACCATGTTTGAGAGAATGTAAAAATTCATTCTCCAAAAGTTTGGAAGAATGATCCTTTGACACATGCTTGTAGTTAAATAGGACATTGTTTAAAAAGGGAAAAAATGCCCAATATGAAGTTGTAGTTAGTACATAAAAGATTTAGAAACCCTTGAAGATGGTATTTACAAACAAATAGATCAAGTTTTATTTGTTTTCTTTTTGTATAAAAAAGTAAGTATAAGAATGTACATGCTGAATAAATACACTTACTAATGTCACATTATGAGCAAAACAGAAGGCAGTATCTTACTTTACAGTAAGCAAGTAATGTAAGCAATGATAATAGTAGTTTAACACTGTATTAAAAAATATCCTTAATAAGTACAATTGATTTTAGTTTTTTCACAGGTATAGCTGTCATGAAATGTCTAGTAAGGCTTACTGGCATACACAATTCCACCATGGCGTCGCTTGTACCAACAACAGCATGGACAACAAAAACAGCAGAGGCAGCATGACAGCAGAAATCCAATAATCAAAGATCCCACTATAATCATCAGTATACCATTCCTGCAAAACATAGAAGTTTAAGTTTGATACAATGTTTGAGTGAGGGGGGGGAAACTTCTTAAGAATGTAATCATTCATTTCATCTTCTTTAAAAAAACAAGAGCATGTAAAACAAAAGTCAGTTTAACTGGGCTACTTCTATAAAGTAGGTAATTGAATTAATCGTTCAGTTGAAATACTGAAAGATTTGTTCATTTCCAGAAAGTTTATTTTTATTGCGTGGTCGATTTTGCTTCTAGTTTGCCTTGTATATTATATATATTATTTTTTTCTTTATTTATTTTAACAGTTATATCCAAAAATAAAACTGTGGACATACTTTGTTGCCATGGCCATACTTATACCATACTATAGAGTTAATAATCCTTCACACAACCAGTTTTGCGGCCGGCCAGCTGCTGTGTCAGTGATACACTTACTTGTGCAAGATTTCAACTCACACTGAAGCCTCTCGTAGCAGAGGGGAAATATACTCCCCACTTCCTCCAATATAGCATTGCTGGCCAGTTCTGCAGCTGCGTCAACCATTGCTCACCCTCTACTTGCCTCCCATTCACTGTTTTAAACAACCATTCTGAACCAAGGTGTTGTGAATTAAAGAAATCATCCAAAAATCTACACTAACATAGTACACAGTCAAGAATTCCACTGCTGTCTCTCAAACTTGCTTCAGATTGAAATGGGTAGATTTTTGGTGAAGGCAGCCTGCAGTTGAAACTTGGTAACACATTAATAGTTATAAGGAAGTTACATTTTGGAGAAAGGAAGTATGGCAGAAAATCTGGGATAATTTACTGCCAGAAATAATAATAAATAGGAAAAGATATTTAAAAGGAGGTAAAATACAAGATTAGACAAAAAAATGAATGAGGAAGATGAATAGTAGGAAAAGGGAATGAGTAGCTGATATGATACGAGTAATCAATTATAAAGGAATTAATTGATAATCCCTAAGCACCAGTAACTGGAATGTTAAAGTGAAATGGGATTGTTGATTAAGTGACAAGATTGCAGATATGTAGATGTGTCTAGCTTTACTCTGGCGCTCCTGCAATAAACTTAAATAAATTGATGTTTAGGTTCAAGAAACATTGGAGAAGCATCCATTGCACACAAATAGAAGCAGTGGCATTGCATTTAAACTATTAAAAATAGTTCACAAACCAAAAAAATTAAACTTAAGAAAAAGTATTTATATAAAAAAAAACATGAGCAAAATTTAATGAATGTTGGCTCCCAGAAGCAGGTAGCTCATTCAAGTTAATCTCAAGACCACTGGAATCAACCCCAAATTCAATAAATGATGCAACAGTTGTTGCACACTGAGGATGTGGATGAGGGTCTGTGAAACATGTCCCGAGTAAATCTCCAGTAAGTGATGCCAAAAAGAGTGTGGTTAAATACTCAAGAGATTATGAAAAACTGTGTTTAGTATGTATAATTTCTTCAGAAAATGTGTGTGAAGAAAACTACAAACAATTTAAAAAACTTCTCTAATTGTCAACACATGTTTAATGGCCATAGTTTAAGGGATGACAGTGTCACAAATACTAGCAATGATAAGCACACACAATTAGCTTTACCCCTGGAAGATAATTAAATGGTATGTTTTAATTGTAACATTGTATTCAAATTAACTTGAAATGACATTGTGCATGCATTTGTGCAACAACATATTTTTAGAGCATATCTCAGAATGAGGCTGATAGTATAATTTTCCATTAAAAGATTGTTAAAAGAACTGCACATTGCAGAAAGAAAACAAAACTTAAAATAGTTTTCATTACAATATTTAAATTGTATTCATCAGTCAATCTTTCAAGAATACCTTCCAAATAATGAAATCAAAAGGCACTTATTTACAATATATGAAAGTATAGATGCACTAGCCAATTTGGAACTTATTTGAAGTACCTACTTACTTGTTGAAAAAGAACTGTTGCGCATTGCAGCAGTAAGTGTAATTGTTATCATCCAGACAGCAGAATTCCTTATCGCTCCCATCTATCAGAGAGGGACACTCCTTTGGTTCAACAATGTTGATTTTATCCAAAAAATTTCTGTTACCACCAAATTCACACTGCATACCTTTAAAAGAATACATTGAATTAATAGTAATCTTTCTGAAACTCATTTTTCATTCATTTGCCCTTGTAATTATTAACCCATAAGTAATAAATGTCTGTAATAAGATAAGCCCAAAAGATGTATGCCTTTTTCAATCATTTAATAAAAGTAATGAAAATAGTAAAGGAAAACTACATGATGTAGATAGAATAGATGCAACCAGGATAATCTATTTTTTGAAATTTCACATCTATTAACACCATAATAAAATACAGTGGACTCTTTTTAATTTGAACATTGGTAATTTAATTTATTTGATAATTAGAATAGAAAGTTACTTCCCTTGGAATTCCCATTGAAAACAATGTTAAACATTCCATTTAATTTGGTTTTCAAACCTTTTATTTGGATAATTCTAAGGCAGGTTTTTATTCATTCAAAAAGTCATATTTATTCCTGAATTTCAATTTATTCTATTTTCATAAATATTTCAAAGAATTTTTAGCAGAGTTCAGACAGCAAATAATAATGCAATTTTAACTGGTTTGCAGTTATCCAGATTTGTATGGAAGTAGCTTTTATAAGAATTTATTAAATATGTTCACATTAATTCCACTTACACAACATTAGGACATGTTAGAACATCTCTCCAATTAATGTATAAGTATAAGTACAATTAATAAATCCTAATGGGATATATTACCACTACATTGTCTATAGCTTCAATTTAGTACAATTTAAATAATGAAGTTGCTTTTGTTCGTTGTACTGTACCTGCAAATTTCACCCTCCATCAATAGTATAGTTTTCCCCTCTTGTCTGCAGGCACCATTCCCAATACCTATCATATAGGACTAATAATTTTTATACAATCTTTATTTGCCATATCACAGGATCTATATCAATAAGATTTTGATTCTCACATATCTTCTCATTATAGTGTAGATTTCTCAATGTTTTTCAAGTGTTTGTTCTTCAAATGCTCGCCTATTAAATTTTGTGGGAACAAAAAAGTTGTGAAAAACTTGTAACAGTACTGAAGTTATAATATTAGCGTTTGCGATCACTAATTCGGAGACCCTGGGCTCGATTCCCGGCTCGGTCAACCTGTCTTGGTAAGGTTTATTTTAGGTGCTTTTCCTTACCCTGTGAAGGTGAATGCCAGATATCTAGAAGGCAAGCAAGATGATTTGCGCCATCATTAATTCACTGCATTTATCCGTAGGTTCAAGGACCTCCTGGTGCATCATAATTATATTACTTTCACCATCATCTCCACTGGGACAATGTAGTGCTGCCATCTGGGAGTCCCGACTTCAGAAGTCCGCTATAATACCACCAGCCAGAGGGTAATTTACACATGTTCATGAGACAATGGGCTGGCATTGGAACAAGCAAAAAAAGGTTTGTATTTTAAGGATGTTTTCACTAAATATGTCATCTTATGTGGGGTAACTTTTCCCTCAAACTTATCTGAGATGCACTTTACGCTATCTCGTTAAACTATCGTTATTATAATTTATAGCATGTCATTTGTATTTAACGATAAATTATTTTAAATCATAATTCACTCAAAACAGTATGTTCTCTGAATCATTCTTTCGAGTAAACAATGCTGTGATTACGAGGTGCTTGGAATGTGGGGTACTCAGCTTGTCCAGCGTCATTTCTATAGTCAGCCAGAGTTTTTATTTTCCTTAAAACCTCTTAACAGCGAAACATTTGATACGGTAGAGATAATCTCTTAATATGAGAACTTCACTAACAATATATGTCGGTCCTGGTGGTATAGTGGTTACCATACTTGCCACCTGAGCCCAAGTTCGCGGGTTCGACCCCGGCCAGGGCCGATGGATTTTTTCGGGCATAAAAATCCTTCCTTTGGAAGGAAAGTAAAAACTTGGGTCCCATGTCGTACATTTACGGCACGATAATGAACCTCAAGCCTGAAAGAGAGGCCTGTGAGAAAAATTTGTCGGCCGTTTCAGCCTTGAATTGAATGGAACGCTGATGACCTGAAATGTCAAAGAGCATCCATAAATAAATCAAGTTAAAAAAAAAACAATTCAGTTTCGGGTTTTCACTTAACAATATTAATGCTCTTTGCATTGATCATCTCAGCTTTCACACAGTTGCATGTCAATGCGACTCCACGATGCAAAATATTTGGTATTCAATTGTAACTCTATTTACAACATGTATAACTGAAAAATATCTAGGCAGCCTTGAAAAATCCGTAATCTTTGACGGCCCTTTGTTTAAAAACAGAATTCCCGCTCAGCGATATAAAATATTTTTAGCAGCAAGATTGGTATCCTCCCTAAAAAAATTAATCTGGCGAGAAACTACCTGAATTGGCAACCCAACTAGAACGTTGCCCATCTACCAGGATTTACGTAGCTGTTTCGAGATTCGATCTCGTGACCATAAAATATTCTTTAATCTCGAAGCAAAAGTTTTGTCTTTTTTATTTAGCAATATGCTGATGAAGAATCTCTTCAAAGAAGTAGTAATAAAAGGAAAAGAGGGTTGTAAATCAAAACTAGGAAGGGACTTTCACGGTCAACCCATTTTTCTAACCCCAATTCAAAGAAGTGATGATAAAAGGAAAGGAGGATTGTAAGTCAAACTAGGGAGAGACTTTTACGATCAACCCCACCTTTCTAAACTTAACCCCAAACCTTCAACAGTTACATACTTAAAACCCATGACTACCTAAGTTGCCTAAGATAAAGAATATCTTTACAACCGTTCTAAACAAGGGTCACTTCTTTTCTCACAATGTTCCTCTTTAGGACACTTTTTATGTCTCTAGTTATATATATTCTAATTAGCTTCTTTTAAGATTTTCTCTTAAATTTTTAAATATGTTCCACTTTTGAATGTGGGAAAAACTGTTTCTTCCCTAAATTTGCTAAAAGCCTTCTCTTTAAATCAGTGATTCGTGTTCACACTCCTCCCAACTATCAATCTAGTTAGTTCGTTTTTGCGAATTCCGAAGAAATGCAGCTATTGCGGTTGTACCCATTAATAGATTTTTGAAAATTTTCTTCAAATCTCCATCCTCCTACTAGACACCGAAAATAACAAAGAAAAGCATATATAAATTAACAAAAATAATGTAATAAAATAAGCAACGTAGTTAAAATATATTAAGTGGAAAAAGGATAAAACACTTATAAAGTCACAGATTTTGTATCGTTACACTTCGTTCCTATAAGGCAAGAATACAAGAGGATGTGATAAAAATAAATATTGAATATCGAAAGTAACGTTATGCATGGATACAAATAAATATATATATATATATATATATATATATATATATATATATATATATATATTAACATGAAAGATAAACCCTGTGGTATACGCGCTTTAGGCAAAAATATAGCTGCCATCTCTCAATCTCTCAGTAAGTTTTCAGAACTATGAGTAGGCAAAGCGAATAATTAAATTAAATACATCACCGAAATCCTTATGAGAGAGGGCATGTTGGGCAACCGGGTGGCAAGGGAGGTTTTAGCAGCATGTCTATGGTATATACATGTGCGTGTATGTCTGTCTCTTAACGCTCTAGAGGTCGCAATTTTCATTTTTTTTTTCTCAATGAAACTGGGCATATAACCATCAATTAACAAAATATTAATAGAGTTTATTAAATTGCAAACTTTTACCATTAGGGATAGGGGTTAACCTAATGCGAAAATTTAAAAGAAAATATAAAAATCATTCTAGCAACCGCAATTTTTGTTTTTACTCCAACAAAACTTGATATATGCCATTAAAATAAATTAATAAAAACAGTTTTCGAAAATCAGTGAAATCAGATTATAAGTAGGGGTTCACCTGAAACCAAAATTTAAAAATTGCTCTTGTAGCATCAACTTTTTTTTTTCTGAATGGTACTCTGTAAATACAATTTAAAAACTAGTTTCTGAAAAGCAAGGAAATTGGACTATTAAGAGTGGGAGTATAGCTATAAACTTAAAAAGTGGGGGGTAAAAGCGAAAATTAAAAACTGCTCTAGCGCCCGCAATTTTAAAAAATTAAAGGAAACTCGGTATATGCCATTGAAATAAAATAAGAAAAATAGTTTATGAAAATCAGGGAAGTCAGGTAATTAAGAATGGGGGTTTACCTGAAATCCAAAATTTAAAAAGCGCTCTAGCGGCACCAGTTTTTTTAAACAAAATTCGGCTAGTAAAATAAAATAGAATAGAAAACGGGGAAATCCGACCATTAGGATTATGGGTATATGTCAAAACCGAAATCTAAACAGTGCTCTAGCGTATATTTTTCATTCATTTCAAAATAAAAAGACAAATTAACTCAGTATTTACGCTTTATATATCAAAAGCATTATTCTGAAGATAGAAATCGCGAAATATTAATATAGTATATAGTATGTGTGCGAGAATTATTTTTGTACGTAAGAGCGCTCTGTAATAACATTCAGAAAACATTTGCTTCACATGCTTTTACTATAAAAATTGTCGGTCCTGATGTTGGCGTCCATAAATAAATCAAATCAACAACAATACAATACAATAAAAATGTATATATATACATTATATATATATATACTTGTTAACGTTAAAGCTTTATGTGTATGCTGAATCTTTTTGGAAAAAAGACTTGGTTTTTTTTTTTTTTTTTTTTTAATACTCACTTAATCGTTTAATTTAAGTTTACTTCTGTCGTTGAAACAGCGTTACTGTTTAATTTATTCAGTCACAGAACTAACGAAATACACGCATGCCAGGGTCTTTAGTGTATACCATGGCACATAATACAACTGCTATAGAATGCGGTGCCTACACAGCTTTGCTGGATATTTTGCTAACAGCAAACTATACCGAGTAGGATTTATTGGAATTTTGCGTTGAAGAGATGATGACTCAGTTTTTCCCTCCTCTTTGATATCAGTTTTACACATTCCTTCTCACAGAGCTCAAGTCGTCTGCATGTGACTTTAGGTAGAAAACTTATCTACGTCTCTGGAAGTTAAATTATGCAACGTGGGCTGAAAATAGATCACTGTGCATGAACGTTTTCTCTACTGCGTATGTTCAAGAATACGCGTAGTTTAATCGTGAAAAGGTAAAATTATCATTATTTTCCGCACATATGGCTATGACACGGGCAGTTTTATAGTTAGTTTCTTTCTTCTCCCCTCTCTCAATAAATAAATAAATAAAGGCGTCTCTAGGAGATTGCTGAATTGCGCTAACCTAAAAAAAATTACGTTAAATTCCTATTGCTTGATGCATTTTATGCTTGAAAATGCCTGGGGGACTTGGTATGCGGTTGAGTGCAAATCAAATATGTGCATGTGTGAAATGCCGTCCCGTGCGTTCCCAGGAAAGTTTGCTCTAGTTTTGTACAGACTAGCTTTGATTGTTGTTAGGCTGAATATTTTTACATTATGTAATTATAGTGAAACAGCAAACTAATTGCAAGTCATGTGTTAAATTTGGGAAACTTGCAGTTATTTCAATATAACACAATATTACATTTGGTGTAACCATATTCCCATACAGATACTACAGAAACGAAAACCAGGCGTTTAATAGTAAGCTGTTGTTGAATGGCAGATTTGTGCAGTTTCCTGTGAATTCCTGAAGTGTTGCTTTATCTTGTTAAGTGAGAGTAAAGAAAATTAACACATACAACGCTTACATTCTAAGCCATTTTCTTTTCGACCATTGAAAATGAAACTAAATTTTAAAAATGGGCAGACATACTGCAAGTATTAATTTGAGCTAAACTTCAAAGTATACGAGGTCAGTTCAATAAAGAATGATCACTTGTTTACGGCATTATTTCTCGCGCAAAAATTTAACTTGAAATATTTTGTTAGCCAGCATATAATATATATATATATATATATATATATATATATATATATATATATATATATGGTACCAGTTTCATTGTTGCAACTTCGGTTCCCGCCTGTAAGAGATTTGCAAAGTGACACATATTCAATTCCGCAGACAGCAAAATGAGTGAACGCGACACGCAACAAAAAATATGCTGCTCTGAAATTCTACTTTCGTCTCAACAAATCTTCAGCTGAAGCCTATGCAATGTTATAGGTGGCCTATGGCGTTTTGTCTTCCCTATAGCACAGCTCGAAGATCGTTTTAAGAGGGGAGGCAATAAATTTCAAAGGAAGGGACTTGCTCCAGTTTGTGCTCTAACGGAAGAAAGCATTTAACACCGCTGCTGTCACTGTGTAAGAGGGATCAGAGGATCGTCCAATAATATAAAGAACACTTTCAGAAATTTCAATGAGTGCCACCCACATGTTGGTTACTGAAAAGTTTCACATGAGACGTGTTTATGAACGGTGGGTCCCAAGATTGCTGATTCCGAAATAAAAGGACATTCGCATGTAGGTTAGTATGTAGTTGAAGATGGTACAAGAAGATGTGGAGTTTGTTTTAAAGGTAGTCACTGCTGGTTAATACATAATTTCGACTCTGAGAGTAAACAGCAAAGCTCTGTTTGGAAATTTCCATCACCACTAACATCAAAAAAGCAAAAGTGGTTGCTTCTGCTGCTGCAAAAGTTATGGTCGTCTCATTTACCAGCGCATGCAACTGTAACTTGGTAATATTATAGAGATGTCATGAAAACTCTGCAAGGCCATATCACATCAAAAGGCCACAAGCTGGTTGCTGTACCATGATATTACACTGCCAAATATCGCAAAAAGTAGTGTGAAATGTCCCTCATCCTCCATATAGTCCAGATTTGGCCTCATGCGACTTTTTCCTTTTCCCCAAATTAAATAAACACTTCCATGGGAGGCCTTTTTTCATCATCAGAAGCAGTGGTGAAGACTGCGAAGGCAATTCTTAAAGGACATGTCACAAATGGTTTTCAGCATGTCAATGAAGTTGACAGAATCACTGGGACAGCTCATTGCATCCAACCGGAACTTGGAGAAAGTTCATGAAAATTATGAGAATGAGTAAAGGTACGTTGTAAAAGTATAATTCTTTACTGAACAGTTTTCGTACAATGTTTTCTGTAGAGAGAGAGAGAGAGAGGGGGGGGGGGAAGAGAGATATTTTTTGATTGGTTTGGTTTTGTTTGTGGACGCTCTTTAACATCTCCGATCAGCGTACCATTCAATTCAGGGCGTGAAACGGCCGACAAATTTTGCTGAGAGGCCTTTTCTTTCAGGCTTGAGGTTCTTTTTCGTGCCGTAAATGTACGACACGGTACGCACGGCTTTACTTCCTTTCCAAAGGAAGCCATACTTAGGATTTTACGCCCGAAAAAATCCATCGATCCTGGCCGGATTTGAACCCGCGATCTTGGGTTTAGGAGGCAAGATTCCGGTCGTCGGTAAGTTTATTGCCATGAAAACCAGGAGAATGGATTTTTTAAACAGGCGAGTTACTAAGATATTTTTACTACCTCCCTCTCCCTGTTGTGTGTGTTCAGTAACTCGTGTGCGTGTTAATTCCACAAGCTTGCGACCTTACACTCAGCAATAGTTAAGTTGTCCACCCCGGTTTTCCGAGAGCCATCGCTGCTATTACATGAATCGAGTAATGTTACTTTGGGGCGTCAGCTGCTCTCCCGTGGACTTTCTTCCCTCATGGAAAGTGATTATACTTATTATACTTATATATATATATATAAAAAGAACCAAATAAGTAAATGGGGTCAATTTTTTCATCTATGAGGGATTCAGAGCATAAGTGGCGCAACTCCTTCCCCCCATCTTTTTAAAATGAAATTACTATTATTATTTCGAAGTACGGAAGTAAGGAGTATTAATAGTTTCAGTGCTTAAACGCGTAATTCCTACATTACAAATTTTCAGATGACATTTTGTTTGTGCTTGAATGTTTTTCTTTTTAGTTCAGAACACAACTAAGCGACTCAATAATGTGATTCAACTTGTGATAATGTTACATATGTTACATATGTAAATGTGGAATGAAACAGAGAGATGCCGAGGTTCCCAATATGTGCATTGTGCATTTGAAACACCAAATAGAAAATGGACAAAAATGTTAAACCGCTCCATTTTACGATTCGTGTGCTGGTTAACGGAGTTGCAACGTTTGTGCTTCCATGTTAAAATTACTGCATAAACCGGACAAGCAGTCTAGACCACAGCTTCCTACCTTGTGAAACAGATTTCACTTAATTGGGTGAACTAGTCATAAGAAACAATATATTTTCTCTGTTGATATTTGGGTTGATATTATAAGACAAGTAGAAAGAAGAATTATGTCCACTAAGGAGATACTACAACATGTAGTGGTGAGAAAAAGGGCTATTGATAGGCAACAGTTGCAGTGGCTGGAAGTGAAATGGATGCTTTATACGTATAACAAAACCATTTACTATGAAGTTCAGAGAGTTTACTGATGAATTCCATGAAATGTAAACGCCGAATAGGTCCAATGGTCGGCCCACGTTACTAAAACGATTAGCTGCGATCGGTCTATTAATTTAATGCCATCTTGTGAATAATCACATCACCAATTAGTGAAATGTCTGCACTACTACTTAAGGTCATTGTAATAAATATTATTTTCACATGCATTCTATTTTAAAATACTTCGAAATAAGATTTTACAAGTACAAAAAAGATATTATCAACCAGATATGATATAAAATGCTAAAGACTTTAATAAATCATGTTGGTTACCTATAAGCTTCGTCACTGTCCATTGATAATGGTACGATTTCTTCCATTAGCCTGGATGGACCGGATTCTGGCGAATCAAAAGCAGGTGAATCTGAAGGGGCAGTTCTTGTCGAGACGATGATTTAATAAATAAAAAAAAAACTTGGTCTTGGATTTCGCCGACTATCCACATTTCACTTTCAATCTGTTTTATTTTGCCTACATAATTCGCCCAATTTTACCCCTAATAGGTTCGCATGCTTCTCAGATTAATTACCTCATTTCTGGATGTCTGAATGACACGCTTTAATTTAGTATTTTACCTATGAACATGCCATTTCGAAGGAATTTAGTTCGCAATGATACGGTACAGAGAAGAACTTGTAGGTCTTAGACGTTTCATCAACAACGCATATGTCGTAATATCTCTATGTTGAGACACAATAAACAGAAGTTTCCATTTAAGCAATCATATTCAACCAGGATTCCTTTCAGAGTAATCCAACCAATGATTCCTCTTCCAAGAAGTGACAAGCAAAAGTTTACATTTACTACTGATACTTTGAATTGTCAATTACAATAACAGCTCCCTCAGGGCTATTGAGGTGGTTCAGTGAACCACTTTGCATATATTTCACCTTTCATTTCGTCATGTGCGTCGGCCGTATTTCTTTTATGAACCCTTGCTCATTTCCGGCATGGGCCAGAGCAAATTTTGATCCGCAACCTGTGCTTAAGACTTTCATTGCTGCTCACTTTGGTATCCCTCCACGCTGCAGTTACTGTATGACCTAAATTTACCCATGACTCGTCTGTATAAACAATTGATTTCCCCTGGGCCATAACTTTATGTCTTTTAAATATTTATGCTTTCTCTATTAGTATATACTTATTGCCCTTTCTTTCATATTCAAATCGGTTCAATGTGACCTTTGAGAAATTTGATAGGGTATCATCACTGTTTACCCTCGCCAAAATTATATTCAACGTAGGTGGAATGTTTTCAAACATCAAATAATGAACAATGCGCTGCACTCCGCTTTGCACTATTCCATCATATTTCGTCAACCTAGCGGGTTTTCTTTTCCCGCTCTTTTTTATTTCTTTTTTGATTGCGTTCTCAGAGATTCGTTTATTATTCTATACATACTATTTCTGAACACCCGGTAGCCTTAGTTGTTTATTTCACTGCTTTACTAACGCTCATTTTGCTTAAAAATTAATCCAACACGTTCATTATTAATTTACGTTCCTTACTTCTTAATTTACCAACATTTCGCCTCCTACTGGTTTTTTATTTAATATTATTTCAGGATTATTATTTTAGATTGTTATTTTTGAGATATTTCAGCACGATTGTTGAGGAGACTGTTATTAAATGTTTTACTCTTTACGTCTTATCCCAAAAGTTGTAATGTATTATCTGCATATTAAATTATCTTACAATTCTCAAACTGAGGAATATCATTCACATGATATAAAAGAGGGGCAAGAACTGAGCCTTGAGGTACTCTACCTTTATTGTGTCATATAGTGATGAAAATGTTTTAATAATACTACCAATATTACTCTGTATCCAGAGTACTATAGCTAAATATTTACGCAAAATGTGAAATAAATAATCTACACACCACTTCACGTTCTAAACATACACTATTGTCAAATTAACTTACTGAGTGAGAAGAAAGATAAGTTTATTGGAGTGCTATGTTACGGCCCACGGACACACACACATATATATATTATCAACAGATGTTGCTGACATTGTTACTGCTGTATTTACATCTTATACAGACTGCACATTCATGCCGTCTGTAATATGCATGTGTTGTCGTCTTGTATATACTGGATAAGTCTCATCATGACACGGGATAATCAGCTGTTTTATATATCAAATAAAACAGTAATAACTTTGTATCTATTGAAGCTAAAAAGATTGTTTGGACGTACATGCCCCCAAAAAATGTGATGTACTTGTCTTGTTGGGTAATTTATGTAAAAGAAATACTTCGACCCAGTGCTAGGGGTACTTATGATATTAATAGTCTTCGCCAGATTGATACCCTTAACAGTGGGGACACAATATTGCAACACTGCAAGCTTTTGGTTGGCCAAAGGCTAGGGAAGGGTAATCCCTTTCCCATTTGAAAAACGCAATAACTCCTTACAAACTGACATTAGGTGTCAAACTTCTACCCTGCACACTGCCTGCCTGTCAGGTTGGCGCCTGCTAGTTGAATAGATAGACCTTTGTTCGACAATAAACACAAGCGTGTCCAACTCTCCTGAGTTTTTTCTTTCTTTTTTCCCCTCCCTTCCCCCGCTTGGTCTTGTAAATCCAATAATAAAAATGTCTCTCGCTACCTGAATTACTGAAAATATTTAATTTAAAAAATTATAACTCGTCTTATAAATATCGAGAATTTAAAAGAGGCAGGTATTAGCACTCAAGTATGTTCTGACTCAGAAAAATATATTGGCGTGTTCTAATCGTTAATAAGTACTGCGTGATAAACAAGAAAATGTAGAACTTTTAATGAAAAACACATTCTCTTTAGAAATTTGGGCTCATAGGAATCTATAACGACTCTAATAAATATATAATATAATAAAGAAAATATTCCGCATATGATGTGCTCAGAACTGTAAATTATGACTAATATTTACACTGTTATATTAGCAACTTCGCGGTAGGACGCAGCTAATAACTGTACGCGTTAGAGAAAGATAGGGACAGCACATTTACCTTCATACTGTCTTTTAAGATTGAGACGATCTTTACTTATGCTTCTGCTACCTTTGCTTTTTACCTAAACACACTTGAAAATCAGAAAACCGCTAATTTAGTCATTAACCCGGCACTTCCCGCTTTAATTTAAAAAAGTCTGTGAATAGTAAAAATAATTTGCACTTGGAACTGTGGATGAATTAACAAGAAATTATGAATTATGTTTTCTCTACACTTGTGGATGTACTACTCCCCACAAAACAAAATTAGCCCTCATTCATTTTAATATGCCTATATATAATAATCGCCGTGCCGATTACCCAAATAATACCAGTAAAGGAGGTTCACTTACATTCAGCAATACATAAATTTTATACCATGTGCTAACCATCTAAAATAGAATCAAAGAATGGAGATATAACATTTCAATGAACTTCTATTTAATTCTACCACATTTTAAAATGGATCATTCTATTCGGCACCGATAAACAGTTACGCTTTACATTTTTGTGCAATAATATAAGAAATGCTAACTATTATCTTGGAGGTAATTTTAATTGCATCAAATTCGCTGGGGGGGGGGGGGGAGCATTCCTTCGAGCAAACTTAATGCCCAACAAATGGTAATACTTCAGACATCCGAGACTAGTACAAATGTATTACATTTTTGGTACACCGTCAGTATAACATGAGCTAAGTTCGGATCATATTCAGTCTACGCCTGCGTTTCTGCCCTCCCAGAGAATAAACCATTTCTAAATCCAATAAAATAGCTATTCTACTGCAGCAGGCAAATCTCTACTTTTGACACATTAACTGAAGCAAAAACTCTTCCGACATGCTAGAGGTATTAAAAGTACACGCAATATGCAAACCTAATTAATTAACATCAATCATTACTACAAGTTAAGAATGGAATGAACTCGTTATCCACAACGTAAAATTAACCTTGGAGGTGAAAATGCGATAAGAATTCAGTCGAGAGCTCTAAACGCGCAACAATGCTTGCCTTTGGCGAAAATCTTGGGAAGTAACGTAACAGACCGACACAGCCTTTAAAAGTCAACAATTACCATGGTTACATGTCGGACTCGAATAGATTTGGTACACTTTCCGGATTGAATTCGAACTCAGTACACTCCCATTTACATGCTATTTTTCAATCCTATTAAAAACTGTTACAGATTTCTACAAAAGCTACCGGACAGCTTATTTAACGACTGATTCCAGTTGTACGATTTAGAAATATAACCAAAAATTAAATAGGAATAAAAATAGGCATGCATTTTTATGTGTGATTTGAAATATGTGATTACAAAATACTACGTTAGTGCGAATGATCACACTCAGTTCGATATCAGAAGGATCTCCTCTACATACATACATACATACATACATACATACATACATACATACATACATACATACATACATACATACATACATCTCAGTTCGAACTGAACCCCTTTCCATTCCCAGTTTTCAGTAGGATCGAACCTGACTCTTGAATTGCCATTTATATGCATATTTTCAATCGAGAAAGCATAATAAAATAGGTAAGTCAGACATGTAAACGTGGTAATGCAGCTGTTTTTATTAGATGGGTGGTAATGGACAGAAAATTATGGTATATAAAATATGTGGAGAAAGATTTTGGAAGGATTAGATTGTTCAGATTAAGGACTGATGAGTTGGATTATAATGGTATATCTAAGGGATAAATGTTGACGTCTTTCTCTCCACTCCGATGAAATGTCCGCTGACTTATAGTTTTGTCACGGCTCTTGAGACTCTACTGCCCCCGTGAGGCAAACCTGAGAATTCCATTGCGTAATCGATCGATGGTTTGTATATTGCTGTCCGCCAATTAGAAATGAAGGGATGCAGGTTGCAAACCACTAGTTTGGCTGGGCGTTGGCCACCTAACATGTGAAAATTAAACTCACTTTCTGAAAATGTTCGGATTTAAATCAAATCTCGACTGCTTTTGAATTTTGTAGTTATCTTTTCTTCTCGAACATCCACATTAAAAACAGTAAAAATATTCATATCTGCAGGAAGAACCTGTGTTTGATTTAATTTCCCTAACTCGTACTTATGTTCAAAATTAAGGAAAATTAGTTCATTAGTAGCGTTTATCACACTAAGTTTAGAATGAGTGAGTATAGCTGAACGAGATCGTCTGGCGCTAGCCGACCCCTAAGCTTGCAGAACAAAGAGAGCTTATCGCAGGAGAGTGAGAGGTCACAGCAAACGGCCGGATGTGTGAAGAACATTACGTGATGACTAATCGCTGAGTCCGCACCAAGTATACAATAGCTGCAGAGTGCGCATGCAGCAGAGTGCCTTAGGAATGGAAAACACGAACTACTTGCTGCATGCACATTCTCTAAGAACGTTGCTAACAACAAGAAATTTATGAACACCTGCCGGGATTCAAAATATTTCTGTTTAGGCATATAAAATAGTGAACTACAAACATCGCTGTTACTTTAATGTTAATTAACAGAAAAGTCGACCTTAAAAATTCGAGTATTGTTACATTATTTTCACTAAAAGCAAATTTATGCAATGCATTATTTTACAGCACTAATCATACACATAATCTACAGCGTATCTGTGATGTTTGTCTCACACAAAACTGACCAGTAACTTGGGAAATGGAATTGCCTCTCATTTAAATAAGATGAAGCGAGCCCTTCTGTTGCATACGTAAATGCCCTATCAGTAGTCTTTTTTTGTCTACTTCAATAGTCATTTTTTATTCATTTGCGTACAATTTATACGAAATGATGAATTCAAGATATAAAATGCTCACCCTCGACTGCAAGCTTTAAATTAATATTTTGCTCTTACTTAGTGAACTGTAAACACATTGCGAACGTGGCTGAATTTTAATGAGCTACTGCATCCACACTTTTTGCCCATTAGTGCCAAGTTTATTTATGCCATTTTATTTTTTAAAAAATGGCTTCTAAAGATGATAAAATTTCTAAATGCAATCTCAGCTGATCGGCTAATGAAAAGTTTATTCTCCAGGAAACCGGTCAGGTGTTTTAATAAATTAAAGTGAATAGGTGAACGGTCGGATGCAAAGGTTGGATAAGGTAAATTTCGTAGCCCAGTTCATTCAGCATATGAAGTGTTCTTTGTGAAATGTGTGACAGGGCGTTATCATGAAAAAATAGGCCCTTTTCTACCGACTAATGCTGCTACATTTTACAACACTTTTCCGAAGTAATTGTTTCACCATTATGCAAAAGAGCGTGATGTGTTAAACCGGCCGCAGACCAACATTTCCGTGATTCATAGAAATTCAACCATTGTGCATATTATTTGCGGTTGTCGTAAAGATCACACTTTTCATCACAGATGACAATACGCTCCAACCCCCCAAGCAGTGTAAAACCTGCTTCATTTTTATACTATTCAATTTACGTGGGATACATTTATAAAGTTTTTATATATTTCCCGCTTTCTTTAAATGACCAAAAAGCAGTTGAAATAGCCTCCCTGGTAACACGCACAAAATAAGCCATCTCTTGAACACAAAATTCTTCTAGGCATTACTCGTAACACTGCGCGTTTCACAGGGTATCCAAATATTAATTTCCGTTTATTTCGATACGTTTTCACTTTAGAAGATAAATGTTTCTGTTCAGTTTTTATTAGTTATTTGTACAGATAACGTTAGTTTGTGATTACGTTTTTGTGTGTAGGTAGGTAATGCTATTAACTCAAATGATGCGTTAAAATATATGATATTAAGGCATCATGGTGTTCTACATATACACTTATAAAACCAATAATAAAATTATAAAACACAAATGTGTGGGATTTGAACCCATAAGCTTATGCAAGATCGTCTCCTAAACTGCTCGATCACCGCTACTCTATCTTGGTGTTTCCAGATGCTCGTGATTGTTACCATCAGGTTTATTGGCAAAGCGTCCAATGCGGTGTGCAGTCGTTGCATGTGCGTTGTAAATACAGCGTAAGAGCATCCCAGAAATTCTCCGATCGATACACAGAATCTAGGGATGAGCTTTTTTCTGTTCTTTTTTATGCTCGTTTAATTCACGTGGGATATAACTATAAAATTATTACAAGTTTCCCATTTTCTTCAAATGATAAGAAAAAGTTGAGGGACAAGCCTGAATTTCTTAGCAAGTTCTCAAGTAGACTACTCGTATTTACTCCAATAATTTCCCCGAGTTGATTAATATCAAGGTTGTGTACTTCATTAATTTCCGATCTAACATAAGCCATGACAAGAATGCGTTACCAAAAGCTTATGTACGTATTACCGTGCGAGACCCCAGTTGCATACCATCTTACATCCCTAATAGCCCTGGGTTATTTTTTACATTCACTCGATAAAACGTGACTCATTGGAGAGAAAACAATCGATACTCATGGCCGCAGAACCCTTCCTTCACGTCATTATTCTGCAGCAACTGGATAGAGGCGATTACATAACAAACGCGTTTGCAGAATGAAAACAATAATTGGTATTCTGATTCGTCAGATGTTCAACAATTATAACTAATCGCATGCTCATTTTTGCAAATCCATTAGCGCAGCATGAATACGGGGATGCATAGCTTTATTTTACTCGTACTACAGAATCTTAACTAAAATAACACTCATATTTGCATGATTGAACATAAACACAGGAAGAGATATAATTTAATAAAAACACTTGAACACCATAACAATAAACAATAAACAATAATAATAATAATAAAGGATAATTCATTATCCTCGTTTTAATGCAACAAACTAATCGTGGATCCTATATTTGAAGTCTAGAATTTGCAGGATGAGGTCTGTCTCTACAAAAAGCATTGTGTACTTTCTATAAATTACGAGATCTGAAATTAATAATTCCGGATGAGATTTACCAATTCTAAATAAAGCAAAGTTTAAAGACCTTGTGACCATAAATCGTCTCTCTTTCAAAAACAATGCTCTAAATTAGGGATTCCCACCAGTGTGCCGCACGATATTTTGGGAATAAACACAAATATAGTTAGAGACTACTTAAAAACACACACACACACACACACACACACACACACACACATTAAATTATAGTATATCAATTACTAGTATTGATGGTGAAGAAGAGGAAGACAAATTAGTTGAAGTTTCGTCTCAGATGTCCAACCCAAGAGTTAATAAGAAGAGACCACCTCGTAATTTCAGGTTTTATTTTATGTAGTTCCAGAAAATTTCCTTGTCAAGAACTCACAACAAAGGCAATCAAATCAAAACATGAAATAGACTGCTTAGCCATGTGGACGATATATGTGTTTCGTTGTCCACTGTCCACATTTATAAGATAACATTTCTTTTAATGATTTATAATTTCAATCTTTTGAAATTGTATTTGTTTAATTTAATAATTCATAGTCAGTGTATATTAAACATTTGTCTAGTATACAAATGTGTCCAATGGCAGGCCACAAACTATATTATTATTAAAAACGAACTACATTCTAATGTTCGTTATGGAGTGTTTATTTGAACTTGATGTAACAGAGTGAAAGTTAATGATTTCACATAATCCTATTTTTAAAAATTTAACAGGTGTGCCCCGAATTTCTATTCCCATTCCAAAGATGCCACGAATGCAAAAAAGTTGAGAATCACTGCTCTAAACAATGCTCTGAGGGTTATAATGTAAGTTCTGCTTATTTGATTCCTTTTTATCCAGGCAGTTTTTAGATTTAACGAAAACAGCAACATTTAACGCCTCATAATGAATAAACTGACATTGATGGAGCATACAATGAATACCAGACAGGGACTGAAGAACTAAAAAAGGATATTAAGATAGATCAAAGACGGCAGTTTTTCAGTAAATTCAGTGTTAAGTGCTCCAATTTACTTCATATAGACGCATTTGTCTGTTCACGTGAGCAATGCTTAGGTTAGTGAGTGTTTTCAATGATGAAAACTCTTTGAACTAATGAGAAGAATAAATACAATGCCGAAACAATTAAGGGTAATTTTCTTGTAAAATTTATCTATTATAAGACTCGTATCAAGTTTCATGTATTTCTCATCAGTGAAAAACAACTTCAAAAGCAGAAATTATATTTTAAATGACCGCACAGCATTAGAAAAAGTACAAATAAAACAAATTTGTAAACTTGTAATAATTTCCCTCCTCTGCAAGCAATGTGTAGTCAAAGGCCAGTCGCACACCGGAACGCATCAAGTAATACAAAGACATTATCGATCGTGCAATAAGACTCAAAATGAATAGTGTTTAACGCCCGTTTTTGCTACAGAAGCACCACAGGCGATGACCACTGATGATACATGAGATGAAATGATATATATATTATTTTTTAAGGAAGGAATCGATATATTATTTTTTTTTAAGGAAGGAATCGTTCCAGACCTAAGTACCTCCCCGCATTTGCCATTTATGAGGACTGAGGAAAACCTGGAAAAAACCTGTCAGGGAGGACGGTCCTGGCGATATTCGAACCCAGGCCTTCCGCTCACGAATCCGCGCCTTAACGACCTCGGTCATCCGTGGCGGTATAAGACTGAAAGAAATGGAGCTCAATGCAAATACGATATTCGCCATACACTAGTTTGCATCATATAGATGACATCGTGAACATGTTGCAGACAGGATTCATGAGATTCAGCGTGCTGCATTATTCCGTGCTTCAAGTCTCATGTAAATTTGCAGATAGCATCCGATTCCTGCTGGCATTGCATCATTATGTTGCCAATTTAGTTATTTTCCAGGTAAAGCTGGTCTTTTTGAAAGACTATCTAGTTGGAAAATTAATGTTTTTGTTGGTAGTGGGATATCTAGTATTTTTAGAATGTTTTCTTTGCCTAGTGATTACTTTTACGAGTCCTTTTTAGAGAAATCTGGCGGATGTGGCTTGATACTGCTGCTTATTCATTTCATAATCACTTATGTCGGTCCTGGTGGTGAAGCGGTAACCATACTTGCCTTCTAAACCCAAGATCGCGGGTTCAAATCCGGCCAGGGTCGATGGATTTTTTTGGGGCGTAAAAATCCTAAGTATGGCTTCCTTCGGAAGGAAAGTAAAGCCGTGGGACCCGTGTCGTAAATTTACGGCATGAAAAAGAACCTAATGCCTGAAAGAAGAGGCCTCTGAGCAAAATTAGTCGGCCGTTTCACGCCCTGGATAGAATGGGACGCTGATGACCTGAGATGTTAAAGAGCGTCCGTAAATAAAACAAATAAAAAAAAATATAATCACCTATGTACATAAGGTAAATAGTAATATTTGGATAGCGTCGTCGTAATATGAACTTTATGACTAGCTGTGATTATTCACTCCGGTTATTACCCATGTAATAGTCAATACATCCTTTGCAGTAGTACATTGTACGTTTCTGGGTTTATCCGATGATAGGACTTGAACTTTGCAGAATACTTTAATAAATCATGCGTTAAAACTTAAAGCACCATGCTGAGCACAAGACAAATTGAAATTATGAACCCATTTTCTTTTTCTCCAGTTGCGCAATTTCAGCAACCTGTAAATTAAAACACTGTCTTTACCCATATAGACCATGTCTTCCGCTTGATTAGGAGATTAAAGCAGACACGTGTTGTTCCGATGTGCGGCCGCATGTGAGCAGGGATCAAATTTGACGCTGACTTGATGCATGCCGGTGTGCGGCCTCCCATAGGTGTCCAGAAATCTACATTCAATTGTGGGTGTGCATTTACTGGATAAAAAGATCACGAATGAATAATCTTGAATATATTAAATCTAGTGGAAAGAATAAATCAATTCAGGTCAACTTGTATGAACATATTAAAATGATCTACCTTAATAGAATACCACAAATAAATCACCTATTCAACCCAACGAAAGTAGTACGGAGTGTTGACACAAATAAGGTAGCAAGACAAATGTTCTTAGTTTGCGCTTGGATTAGAAGTAGGTTGTTCTTTTCACTGTTTAACTGACACTTAGTGGCGTGAGACTCGAGAACAACATAGCAGTTCAGTACACCCAATCCATCCTTGAGCGATGGTTTATTCGCCGATGCGATATCCCGCCGCCTCGTCGATTATCAGATAACTGGATGACCTATGTCACAAAGCTAGCCTACTGTGGCGAGGTTAACGATATAATGGCATATGCCCTATCATCTTAATAGGGAGTGCTGACCAAGGCAGTACACCTTACCGAAAATGGGCTTCTTTATGGGTATATATGTAACCCGGTTTCATTTATAATTCTGGTGGAATTATTACTCAATTGTGGATTGTTTTTTGTTGGTTCGTATTCTGAAATATGAGGGTTCGACTTTGAACTGTCGTTGTCCCCTTTCCCCGAATATTCGTATTCGTTGGCATCCGCTCTTAGAAAGGTACGATGCAGCGTTGTCAATACAATTAAATTACTCACCTTTTGTTTCACATAATCTAACTTTTCATAAAAATATTCTCGATTTGACCAAGAATAAATATAATCTGGTGGTGTGGTGGTGGTAAATTCTTAAATTTTATGTAATTAGCATAAGAGTTATTTGAAGGTTTGGTTCCATATATTGCTGTCAGTATGGATTTTGGGGGTTCAAAATTAAGGCATCCATTGTCAGCTATCCCTCCTTGTGACTATCAAAAGCCTCTGTTGTCTTTGTGTTTAATCTGTTTATGTGCATTTAAAAAAATATATATATATTATAAATAAAATGTCCACAATATTCTACTGAAATCATGAAAAAATTCATTCACATAAATGTCAATCCAGACGAAGTAATGTATATGAAAATTCGGCAACAAACGAAATGGGGAAAAACATTAATAGCAGTACTATGATATAACTGATAACGAGTATATAATTAAAAAATGCAGTTCCTCTAGTGTAGCAATGATAAAATCTGTGCCAAATAATTATACATGGTGAATTTATAAAATTGATCAACGACCCAGCCGTCATAAATGGGTTCCGCTCATCACAGACGGAGGGACGATACTGGTAGCTGAAGGGATATGCATGCGGCGATAGAACTTTATCTGCGAAGTAAAACATTACGCACTGCATGTATATCATCTATTCAAATGCTTAAGAGTTTGTCCATCTCTTTGCATTAACAAAGGCTGAATATTAATTGTAAACAGTTGAACCATACTAACACATTCCTCGGTTAGCCATCTCTCCAGCTCACAACAGTATATATTCCACTTTACTTATTTTGCCTTGTTTGTGATTGTTGTATAGATAATAAAAGTGTAGAAATAGCGTGATATCAATTTTATCTCCTGAAAATTACTAAAGATAAGTTTTAAAAACCGCTACTAAATCCCTAAATAATTGCCTAATTGTTAATTTAACAATATTATGCGTGCACTACATATAAGCACAAATAATTTTTAAAAATACTAGAACATTATTTACCTTCATTATCTAAACATCCGCCAAATTACTCGCCAAACTTTTAAATATCTGAGGGGAATTACCCGCCTATTGCAAACGCAGGAAAGTTGGCGCAGCCATTCTCTTCTGGCTTTCCCTGCTGCAACTTCAATCGTGGAAATACCAACACATTGCCTGCTTCGCAAAACTGGCCGGTTAATTTCAAAGTTTGTCTATGCAATGGGTAAACACATTTGCCACATAATCTTGTATTTGTATTTATTGCAAAGATCATACATTAACAACTAAGGCAAAATTATTTTGTCAACTTTGGCCGTGCATTGCTACGAATAGTATTCTAAATTCCTTTGAAGGTTAGCGGCATGCTTAGGATGTCGAAGACACGAAACGTACAGCATTTTGTCCTTCAAAGTATCTCGCATAACTGCACACAATGCAATTATTAAGTGATGCAAATGCTCAGATATTCCTTTACTAAAATACGTTACGAAAAATACTTCTCATTACTGCTACTAGTCCTTAGCGGCAGACATACCATATGCAATACGAAAAAAATTAAAAGGAAATGAAAGGCAGCTGTCCAGTTCGTGCAAATTTTGCATGAGGATCCCGCCGTTTGTATTACAAAAACAGAATCGTAGCAGTTTCACAACCCATTTTTAGCATCGCTTCTCATTTCCTATCTACGAGCCTAACAATAACAAATATAATCTAATATACACAACTGTATGTATGTATGTATGTACTGAACATCTGCTGCCAGAAAGAAAACAAGTCTACAAAGTTCGAGTCTTGCATAACCTTAGTACATTTTTGCTGACAACCATTAGTTTCTTTGTTCAAGTATATTTCTTAAAAATCTATCTACGGTACTTACATGTTGCTGTCTGAAGAGCAAAGAAGAAAAGAACGGCACTACAAATATGATGGAATGTCTTCATTGCTAATGTGTTCTTTCCTTTTTCACCACCGATGAAGTATGAAGTACCTGCAACTGCTTGCTAAGTCGTACCCTGTGTTCAGAACAATACTGGGAAGCACATATGGTCACATGGAAGGTGGATTGCTGCTTGTGTGCGCGCGGGCAAATGTTTCTTGTATTGCGCAATAACCTTGTCTGCAGTGTCGCGAGCTCATATGCATTCAGCATTCTACTACGTGAGCCATCTGCTGAGCAACACTAAAAGCAATAAGTGCGTATATTCAATTTAATGACATACTATTGTCACAGTAGGTTTTGCGAGATTTTAGCATAGTCAGCAATAGTACTAAACAAGGTTGCGGTTAATTTTAAGATAAAATTAAAATTATTTTTTGCAATTTGAAATTGAACTGCTTATAAGTCTCTATAACTATACATGTAAATAATTTAAAATAGTATAAAGATGCAAATCATTCTCTAAAACAGATAAATAACTAAAATTGTGCAAATTAAAAAATTGAAAGGCAAATTAATCTCATACTTAAAACATGTAGTTTATAAGTGATGTCATGTTACAGTAAGACCAATTCACAATAGCATGCCTTCTGGACATAAAATCTACCTTCCAACAGTTGATGAAACATTGGCTATTATACAAAATGCACACTTTTCAAACATCCCTATAAATAACACAATTATCCTCTACCTCAAACATAGAACAGTGCAAATATACATAAATTCCAAATACAAGCCAATATCTCTAAAGCAATGCCATTTCAAGTCTGTTGTACATAACACAGCCAATATATTCAAGTCCACCTAGCACAAGGGTTTTAGTTGGACCATACTCACTGGTAGATATAGAATGCCCAAAGAGAGTACCGGAAGTTTTAAAACTTGCAAATCAGTTACAGTATGTCCGAGCTCTTAAAAGACCAATGTTGTTTCACTTGCTCTGGATTAAATGCTATAAATTTATTGAATAGGAAACAATCTAATATATCTAATTAGGGAAAGACAATAATATTAAAGAATAAGATTTGTTTTTCCTGCATACTACAAAAGAATATAAATGTGATTTTACAATGAGTTAGTTTGAACCATCTCACATTAATGATTGTTGACCCTTGCCCCTACCAAGTTAAATGTTGGTAAAAGTACAATACCTTACTGCTTAGCATTCATATAAAAGAAGATTTAATCTTCATATTATGGTTAACCAGGCAGTCATATTAAGACTTTTTAGAAATAGTTCATATGAATGTGATTGTGTCTCATGAGATATCAGGTAAAAATGAGTTTCCTAACTACCAAAAACAAAAGCAGCATGGTGAAAGAAGTAACAGTGCACAAGTTTCATATAAAATTAGTGGTAAAACCAAAGGTGAACTGAAAAAAACCTGAATATAAAGAAACAATTGGAAAGTGCAATAAGTATCTCTGAAAGCTCTGCATAAATTATGTAACATCTTCAACCAATGGCACCCTCTTTTGCCCCCTTGTTGTACCTCAGATCAGTGGAATTATTTATATGCTGAGAATCCATGACACATCATTAATGAAGTTAACTTAGAATGTAAGATGTATTCAGAAGAAAAGTATTCTTAACAAGCCTCAGGGACATCACATTTCACAGGAATGGTGCAGAGAGAAATAAACTGCTACAGAAATGATAGACTATATTTAATAAGTCAAATATTCGCCTCTGTCAAGATGGAATAAAATACAAAGTATCAATACAGAACAGTTATATAGGTGTCTTGCTGTCATTTTAAAATCAACATTATTATCTATCCAGTCATTTCACATAGGAATAATGAGGATCTGCAAAATATTAGTGATATAATGATCTTCTGTGCCATTTAACTCGTTAAATCCATCCAAATGGTCCCAGGAGTTATATAAAATATAGGACAAGAAAATATAACAGACCTCTGTAATCAATTTAGAATCTCAGATAAAAGGAAAATTATTACAGCTTTTAGGGAGTACAAAGAATATAGAAATTATGAAACAAAGCCAGATGATCTAGTGCCACTTTTTTGTGCTTTGGGTAGCTAGTGTGAGTGGTAATTTCCCATGAATGAGATTGTAGCCCCAATCAGAAATGCTGAATTGATGTTCATGAAATTACATGAACTTGATTGAACCTTCTCTTACTGAATTCAACCAGTGCCATTTGAAAATCCTGGCTGCCAACTGGGAGGCAATTAGCAGAGGAACTCTCTTGTTGTAAAAGAAAAATGACGGCAGAACAACATTTCTTCAAACCAGTCTGGAAAATTCCATTTATTTGGTTTATTTACACATGCTTTTGAACATCTCAGGTCATCAGCGTCCAGTTCAAATCAGGGCGTGAAATGGCCAACAAATTTTGCTCAGAAGTCTCCTTTTTCAGGCTTGAGGTTATTTATCGTGTCATACATTTATGACACGGGACCCATGGCTTTACTTCCCTTCTGAAGGAAGCCATACTTAGGATTTTCACACCCGAAAAAAAATCCATCAGTCCTGGCCATTATCAAACCCGCAATCTTGGGTTTCGGAGGCAAGTATGGTTACCACTACACCACCAAGATCGACTGAAAAATTCTAAAGTGTTAGGCCACCAATAGTTGAAATTTTCCAGCTAAAACTCTAAATAGCACGATATGCGGATAATATCACATACTGGTCCATAGCAACATATTTTATTGGTGCAAAAATCAGACTAGATAAATAACTAAAGAAATTAAAACACCAAAATAGCTCTGACCACGTTTAAACACCTAACCAGCATAAAAAAGGAAAGATTAAACCAAAAACACTTGAAATGAACACATTTTTTACCTTATATATTAAGCCAAATATCTTATGCAATATGCATATTAATAAGAGTTGTATTTAAAGATATTTTGAGAATAGTATATTTGGTTATGTATATTCTATATTAGTTATAGTGTACGCTTTTGGGGAGGAGAGAGTTCATTATCTACATTAGGAATAATGGATGACGACGATGATGATGATAATAATGGACTTGTCTTCTTGCCATAGAAGAACTCGAGCAGTTCGAAATATAGTGATTACTAATCTGTGACTTTTTCTTAGTGTTTTATCCTTTTCTGCTTTTCTGGTATATATATATTAGAAACTGTATCTTTAGTGCATAATAATTAACAGTTTTTTTAGAAATAATGAAAATCATCATGTGCATCACATTAAATCAGCTGGGCTATAGACTTACAATATCACAGACTGATAAAAAGCATCAATTATATGTCACATAGAGGTTCAATCCTGTATAATATAATACCAAAACCACTGCACTTCAAGCACAAAATTTTAAAAATGTGTTAAAAACTTACCATTAAAACAATTTTCATACTGTGGAGAAATTCTTGGAAACTAAGTTATAGTATTACATATGTATATAATAAATTTGTAGTTATGTATTAATATAAATTGACAAAACCAAATGTATATAACTAGTGAATAAAAATCTTGTACTTTGAACCAAGACATATACATAGCACTCATCTGAACATATACAGCAGTTGAAATAATCCCCATCACAGCCACAGCCACCCTAACACAGTTCTGTCAATTTGAAATAAAATGTATCAGAATCACAAAATGCCTCCTCCAAATCATAAAATGATGAAAAATATATGGAAAAATAACTTTCTTAAAACATTCACAAAAAATACATATTTACATAAAACATATACCAAAAGCCTAAAATTAGACCATACAGAAGGAAATTAAATACAGCACAAAAACTCTAATCAGCAAATGCAAAAAGAAACAAAGCAACAAGAGCCCCTACCACCCAGAAAAAAACTAACCAACCCCAAGCAAAGAAAAAAAAAGCTTAACACTCATAAACAACTAGATTAACCAAATGAGCCCAAACTCTCAACCTGGCAGCAGAAACTCTTGACCACAGACTGCACAGCACAACCAACCAACATCCAAAGCCACCAACCTAATCTTGTCACCATAGACCGTACAACACCCAAAAAATTCCCAACACCTATCTACCAATCAAAGCGACCAAAACAATTGATTGACTGCATCCTCTTCTGCAGAAGGCAATGATAAATCCAAAAGAGTAACTAGACTGAAGATGAACTACTAACCTTCGGGTCCCAAAAGTTCCTCTAAATCTCCATTTCCGCTCTCAGGAAGACCGTTTGCCATTAAAGTAACAGGGACAAAAAATGCTGTTATGTTTTAATTACCACAATGAGGGTAAATTTCTTACACAGTTCACTTACTGTTTTGGGTTAACATGTTTCAGGAACCAGCATTCTCATTGTCAGCTGTTGACCTGTAACTAATATATAACATCTTCAAAATAAACAAATACTTTTATTATTGTATGATTTAGTTGAACTACACACTCTTAATGCTTCACTTACTTGTGATAATGAATAGAACCGGTTTTGAGAACATTGGTTCTATGCATTATGACAAGTAAGTGAAGCATTGAGAGTGTGTAATTCAACTAAATAATACAATAATATCAAGTATATGATTGGCTTCACTGTGCAAGTTCCAATTTACATTTTAAATACTTTTATATTTACTTGTACACTGCAATATATTTTCTTGTCATAAAATATTATGGTAGGCATTTGTTCAAGCCATTGTAGTCAAATATTCCAATTATGTGTATAAAGTCTTAGATGCAGCAAATTTGTCTTAACCATTTTATGCTTCTTATCATTATTTCTTTATTTTTACATGTTGTAAATGTAAATAGGGTTGTCGTATTTCACCTTAAAAAAATTTGACCTGAAGAGGTGACTAGAGCTGTAGCCCTAAACGATGATGGACACAGTGCATCAGTGAATTATGGCTAGAAGCACAGTCCATTATGCCTTAAAGCAGTTTAGAGAGATCCAAAAGCTACAAATCGAAATGAAGACAGGTACATGGTGTTACTGTTTTTAGGAAGTTTTGCCAGCTACGATTGTACAATTTGTTAACATGCATGGATGCTTGATTTTGGTCAAAAAGGAAGGTTCAAAGGATGGAAATTGATATCAAGAATACCTGCAATTAGTTCCAATTTGCTCAGAATGCACTGAG
Source organism: Metallyticus violacea (assembly GCA_030762175.1). Classification (NCBI taxonomy): domain Eukaryota; kingdom Metazoa; phylum Arthropoda; class Insecta; order Mantodea; family Metallyticidae; genus Metallyticus; species Metallyticus violacea. Next base: position 23,779,894 of record CM060834.1, read on the forward strand.
TCAAACAACTGCATTTTGCAAATGATCATAGCAGTTGGAGAAATGAACAATAGAGCGGTGTTCTGTTCACGGGTAAGTTCTGTTTCAATCTGCGCTCACCTGATGGATGTGAAAGAGGAGAAGAAGGGGAGGGCAATTTGCACAATGCTGCATTTCCGAAAAGTTACCATTAGGAGGTGGTGGAGTGAGGTTTGGGCAGGAATGTCTATGGATACTTGTACTAAGCTAATTTTAGCAGAAAATGGAAGTCAAATAGCTGATAGGTACATAAATGAATTAAAATGTAAATTGGAACTTGTACAGTGAAGTCAATTATGTAATTGATATTATTGTATGATTTAGTTGAACTACACACTCTTAGCTTACATACAATAATATCAATTACATAAATGAATGTTTGGATAATCATGCTGTACCATTTGGCTCATTTACAGGCAATAATTTTCTTTTATTGCACAACAATGCATGCCCAAATATTGCCCGCATGGTCAAGAGATTATCTCCAAGCAGTGGGAATTCATGTTTTACCAAGGCCAGCAATAAGTCTCGTCTTGAACCTGCTTGAACACATATGGGCATGCTGGAATGGATCGCTTGTGGTGCCTCAGTAGTAAAAATGGAGTTAAACACTGCTCAAAAAAATAAAAAAATGTTGTAATAGCATGTTAAGACAAGACTACTGCTGCCAGAATCTTAACAGGAGTTGAGACGAGCACTTCTTGAAGAATGGGAGCATTAACTTGTCATTTTTACATTCTTTGTAACTTTTCTAATTAGAATTAAGTTTTTGTTTCTATTGTTGTAATTTAAGGTGCTTAATAAACAATCTTTTGTTTAAAAGGGTATTCTTTCATTTTAAAATAATTAAGAACAAAATATAATCAAATATAAAAGTGTCTGGTTTCCCTGAGTGTAGTATAAAAATATAAATTAGAATTTGGAGAGTGTCAAAGGAATGAACAAAGGTTGATGTAGCACATAAAATGCTTTGTATAGAGGTTTTGGGATTACCAAAAAGTTCACCAAGGGGGTAAGTATGGTAGAATTAGGAAGTATAGGAAGTAAAGGAATAATAGTGGAAAGATTCTTAAAATATTAGCATAGATGTTTGAAATTAGACAATAATGATGTACTAAAAGAATGTCTTATGTACCAAAGAGATGTATTGGGAAGAAAGTGTTGGCTTGGAGAGATAGGGAAACTATTTGAGGAAAATGGAATGGGAAATGTATAAGCCAATTGGGTGAAAATAATGTTTGTGGATTTTGGAAAGAATTGAGACAGAGGGTAGAAGACATAGAGAGGCAAGAGATCTGAGCTAGCTTAGAAGACAAAAGTTTCTTAGATTTATATAAAATAGTTAAAAGAAAATGGGTATAGGGGAAATATATAGACATTTGTGGCCAATTTGGAATAGGTTTTGCTTGGATGTGTACAGGGGTATTATTTTTAAAAGTATTGAGGATTAATTGTAAAGAAGGATGCATTACGTATGGTAAAGTAGAAAGTCAATTCCATTGTTTAATTGAATGTGAAACAGTAAAAAGGTGGAGGTATAGTATATGGGATGGAAAATGGGACAAATTACAACATAAAATATTGGATAAAAATGTTATCAGATACAAGAGTAGAGAAAATGAATAAGATATGGAATTTTTACAAAAAAGTATGGGAAAAGTGGAGAAGAAGTATAAGGAAGGAGCACAAGCAGTGGTGAAAATTAGTAGTTTATTTTAGGGGTTCTTTACCATATACATAACCTAGCGGTTAAGATATGGGAGAACCTTAGTTTTGGTATTGCTAAACTTTTAGAGTTATTATATGTTTATGTATATTAAATTCTTCTGACAATGGATTGAAAATGTATAATTAATAAATTTAAGTAATTATGAAGTAATGTAAATAGCTGCAAAGGCAGCCAGGAAATTATAAATGTGAATGTATAATTATTTGCTGAAATAAATCTTCATTCATTCACATAAATTAGAATCCCTCATGTGGATTTCTTAAACCAGATAAAATTAAAACCACACTTAAATAATTTCACTGATACAATGAATTTGATGTGTAAGTTTAGTTCTTGTGGAGCTTAATTTAATATCACGTGCAAGGGAGAAACCAATTTCATAAATAATGCATGTGTGGCTTATGGGGGGAAATAAATATTAAAATTTTGCTTTACTAATCTCAAACAGTCATTCACTGTTTATTTAATGTTACTGTTATATAATTGCAATTCTCTCATGCAAACCATTGCTCCTTGGAAGACATATTCCACACTGAACTACTATTGTAGCTGATTTATGCCACCAGGAATTTGCCACGTACTGAAAGTGAGGTTGTGCATATAATGGTAGCATTATGAGTGGAGGTTGTTCACTTATTTACAGCTTGTAAAGCTGGTTCATGAGGTCCATGAAAGCTGGCTGCAAAGTGAGAATTCTTCATAGGAACTTAATCATACTTTGTTTATAAACTGTGGATTTATTATAACTGAGAATTTTTCACAGGAACTTAATCATGCTTTATTTATAAACTGTGGATTTATTAATCTTATTTTGATTTAAAGTAAAACACTAAAAATCATGTCGTCACATTAAAACTCTCTTTAAGTTTCACAAACACACTTATAAAAGTAATTTTGGTACATGTTTCGTGAGGTACATTCCTCACATTGTCAACCAAAACGACGACTCTGTGGATTTATTATTTAAATTATTTATGAGGAAATCACTCAAATTTCACTAATTTTGATCCACTTATTTGGACATGTTTCGAAGGCTGTTGCCTTCATCATCAGCATGGTTCCACTCTCAGCTTCCCAATGGTGAATTTTATGAACTTAGTGATAAGGTTACTGTTGTTTGGAAGATCAAAATTATCTTTCTTATCTTATTTTGATTTAAAGTAAAACACTAAAAATCATGTCATCACATTAAAACTCTCTTGAAGGTTCACAAACACACTTATTAAAAGTAATTTTGGGACATGATTCTTGAGGCAAATTGCTCACATTGTCAACCACTCGACAATTGAGTGGTTGACAATGTGACAATGATAAAATATACACCCAGAAAAATCAGCATTAGCATACCATTCCTGGCACAAAAACCACAAATTCTAAAATGAATCTACACTCTAAAACTCTTCAAAAATCCAAAGAATTATCAATATGGGAAAATTTGTATAAATGAAAACCAAAGAAAATTCAGTTCATTTTGATCTTCCAAACAACAATAGCCTCACCACAGAGTTCATACAATCCACAGAGCAACATCTTAATACCACGCTGGGATGCTGAGAGTGGAACCATGCTGGTGATGAAGGCAACAGCCTTTGAAACATGTTTAAGTAAGTAAGGAACAAAACTATGAAATTTGAGTAATTCCCTTAAATGATTTGTTATAAGGAAAATTTAGTTAATTTTGATCTTCCAAACAACAGTAACCTAATTATTAAATTCATAAAATCCACAGAGCAACATCTTAATACCATGCTAGGAAGGTGATGGTGGAACTGTACTGATGATGAAGCAACAGACTTCGAACCATGTTCAAGTAAGTGAAACAAAATTACTGTGAAAATTTCCACTATTTAAATCTATATTAAAATGCAGATTTATTGTATATTTCAATGTGGTTTGCTCTAAGTTTATCATACATCTGTACTCTTTGAAATGAGTGACAATGGACAAACCTAGTTCTAGTTCTAGTGTTTCAATGAAAACAAAACCTTATGACAATTAAAGAAATCTAATCGCAAAGATATTATAACTAAATATTGCACTTACAAAGCTGTTGACAATGGAGTGGTAATAAATCCTAAACTTATGTATTCATTTATTTATGCTAAACTCCACTTACTTACATAAAAATAAGATGCGTTTTGGGAGAATCTCTCCCATCTTCAGTTGCTCACTAAATCGCTGTTACTCCTTTAATATTATAACTAGTTTGTTGGAGATACCTTTTCAAGAAGAATAAAGTGTGAAAGGAATGAAATCTTAAGACCTGAATGCCCTACATGAAAATTATTATTGCTTCAGGAGGACAGAAGTAAAACTTGATTTCACTGCACTTGATACAATACTCGTAAATGTATCGTCCTCTGAAGGGTATGATGACCTAAAAACCTATCCAGGTCAATGAATAGGCATGAAATAAGAAATCACATTGTTTTATATTTCATTTAAAATTTTGTCCAAACAAGTTTTCAACATATTGATAATTAATAAAGGGTTGTTAAGACTGTGACTTACTTAATGAGCAAAATAAATTGTTTCTTCAGAAGCTGAATATGTTATCTCTATGGGAGAGAAATGTAGCACTAGGGATTCATTTGATTTTATCCAAAGTTTACACCTATTTTGTATGGAGATTCTTCTCGCTGCCATTCTGATTCTGTTCCTTTAGATACAAAAGCATATCAGATGTGGACTTTACTACCCCTAGCCTATGATTTACAGTTAGTCACAATTTCTCCTAAGAATGTATTAAATATGTTCACATTCACTAATTCCACTTACTTATACAATATTAGGACATGTGTTTCAGAGGGGTAACCCTTTATGTCAGCCATTGAAAATTGTTTTCCATAATTTTCATCTGAAGTGGAATAGCAATATCTTACTAGGATTATAGAGAAAGAAATAGTAAATATTGAAACTCAAGAATTCATTCCAAGAGTAATTGATGCATATATACAGAAAAAGGGCTGAAGGGTTGAGCTCATATAGAAACAAATTTAGGGGTAAGTCATGGAACATTAACGTTTATTGCAAGTAATTTGATTTATGATCACTTACACTGTTGATAATCACAATGCCATAATTTTGAACATTACATTTTATTAAAACAGTAAAGAGGCATTTTTGTGCTATATTTAATATACATTAAATTACATTTCAATGTTCCCTGCCTGCCTAACCTATGCAAAAAGTCATTGTTTACCACCGTACAAGGTTGATAGAAATCAGAATGCAAGAGTAACACTGAGCAACGTCTTTGGTTGTAAAAAGCAGTCTGTCAAAAATATTAATATAATTCCACATTAATGTTAAGATGGTGAATATGCTGATGAGGGCAATCTTGCAGGAGAGGATATGAGTCCTAGTAAAGTGGCATCAGCTTCTAATAATGTAAGGTCCCTGGAGGATCCCAGAAACCTTGTTGACAGTTCCAGCTCCTTGATTCTTAAACGAACTTTTGCTTCTCTTACATATTCACTGGAAAATAACAGCAACATATCAGTACTAATCATGTTAAGGAATTAAATTGCTATAGGAGGGAGGGAGGAAAGAAGGGAGGCAGGGAGAGAATGGCATAATATGAAATGGTACTGAATAATGTAAACAAACAACCTATTTTAACCTAATAGTCTTCTATTTATTAAAATCCATCTGTCCCATTATAACTGAGCCTTCTCTCTAATGTGCATAGTTATTTGTTCTATACATAGCCAGTTGGATGATTTGAATCTGTCGTCTTAACACTCTTCATGCTTCACTAACCTTAAAAATATACGGAACCGGTTTCAAAGATATGTTATCTCCATCTTCGGCCGTGGACGACTGGTGTGAAAGGTTGTTGTTGCGTAGTATCAGAAGCAATGTTCCGCTCTGGTGAAACTTTTATGAACTTAAAATTTATATTTTCTTCTTTCTGAATGTCAAAATTCATCAAATGATCCTTATGTTTGTAGATGTAAATCTTTTCCCAAATATCCAATTCTACTGGTCCCTGTACAGTTCTCAATAATTCAGCCTTTTTCTTTATATAATGATTTTCGGTGCAAAAGTGGTATGCCACCGCTGATTTTTCTATTTGTTTGTATTTTAAATTCCTCATATGTTCTTTAAGACATATTTTAGTTATAGTGTTAGTTCCATATGAAAACTTTTTTAAAGATTTACAATTTTTAAAAAAATTTGATCAGTTGGATGTTTTAATTTCGCACAAGTTGTGAGAATTTTGTGTGAACATTTAATAGATTAAAATTTTTTAAAAATTGTAAATCTTTAAAAAAGTTTTCATATGGAACTAACACATTGAAGCTCATGTGAATTGAATCTGTCGTCTTAACACTCTTCATACTTCACTAACCTTAAAAATATACAGAACTGGTTTCAAAGATATGTTATCTCCATCTTCAGCTGTGGACGACTGGTGTGAAAAGTTGTTGTTGCATAGTATCAGAAGCAATGTTCCGCTCTGGTGAAATTTTTATGAACTTAAAATTTACTACAAACATAAGGATCATTTGATGAATTTTGACATTCCGAAAGAAGAAAATATAAATTCACATAATTACAATCCTTGCTTACAAAAGGTAGAATTATGGGTAATCTTAATGAGTTGGGCATCATATATTCAAATGTTACCTAAATTTAATTCATAATTCTTTAGTGTGCGTATCGCAGCACCTCATATTAAATAAAAAAATTTAATGGCATGGCTAAAATTGAACCTACAGCATACGGATCATCAGCATTTGCATTAGCATTATGCCATACAAGCAGCTAAAGCAGCTCTAGAGTATGCTACAATAATTCAAGAATGCATTTAAGTATGTGCTATGTAAATTAAGTCTAGGCATCATATTAGTAGTAAACTTATTAGCCATTGTTATGTTAGTAATACATTCATTGTTCAGAAAAAGAATAAAGCTTGAAAGCATTAAGTAAATTTCATTCATAATTCTTTAGTATGCGTATTGCAGAACTTCATATTAAATTTTAAAAAAAACTCAAAGACATGACAAGAATTGTATCTGCGGCTGCAGAACATCAGCTTTTATATTTTGCTTTATGCTACACAAACGGTTAAAGAGCTTGCTCTAGAGTAGGCTACATAATGCAAGAAGGCAGTTAATATATGGTCAGTGTTGCACTGTCACATAATTAGTTCAAGATTTGAGGAATTTTTATGGCACTAAACCTTGAAAACGCTGATATGAGCTGCGGAAAATATATATTTTTACACTCACAAGGCAATTTTAAAGACATTTTAAACCAAATTTTCACCTGGTTTGACTTTAACACCATAAAACTGCAATTATGTTTCGTTGTGAACTATATATTGCCCATCTCAAATTCCTTATATATGACATCTCTACACTCTCTGAAATTATTTTGGTGTAGTTAATTAATGCCGCTCGTGCGCACGCATGTGTGTGTGTGTGTGTGTGTGTGGAGCTTAAGTTAATTAAAAATTGTTTTGCTTTACTTAATTTATTGTATCATCTTTCACATTTTTAATATTTTCTGGGAGATGATTGTAGAGACAAATGAAAAATTTGACCATTATTTCTGTTTAATACTATGTTTGGTATATTATTTATTATTATTATTTAAAGGTGAAAGTGATGCCCCATGGCTATAGCACAAAAAGCACATAAATTATTGTTTCTAAATATTTTTACTGAAAGAATTAATTTAATTATCATCATACATGGCATAATCCTTACAGTCTCAGAAATAAATTTGTAAAATTGTTAAAAATAATAAGCTTTTATGTTTTATTTTTTATCCCTTTAAATACATTGGTCTTCTTGTGATGGCTGTACATTGTGGGATGAATACTACAGGTGTAAGTCTGTAGGGATGAATGAAATCTATTAATGATGCCATAAATGAGCCAGGAGACCTTGGCAACTTTAAAGATATCTGACATTAACCTTCTGGGTAAGGAAAAACTCCAAAAACACTTTACCCAGACAGCTTGACCTCTGGAATTTGACTCTGGACTTCCAGATTAATATTTGCAAATGCTATTACTATACCCCAGAGGTGATCAAGATTTTTTTTCATTTTCAACCCAGTCCACTTTCTCCTATTATCCTGCATACATATTTATACAATTAGCACATTGCTTTGTCTAATTTGTGTTAACTATGCAGCAATATATTCAAACAATTACCTTCCATTTTTAGCTGGTCGGCTGCATACACAGTAGAATTTCCATCCAAAGTCTATATACAAATCATCTCCAACAACATGAAATATCTTTCCTTCAACTATTTTCCCTGCAGGATCGCCAAGCTGTTATAACACAAAACCAAGCTCTGCAATGCATGTAATAACTCTGGATTTAAATATCTCACAATAAATGAGCACAGGTTGTTAAAAATGAAATGGGAAAGATTATTTTTCTACTGAAAATATGTAGCATAAGAAAAATCTAGTCTACCCAACATTTACCTCCTTATGAGGAGAAAACAGGTACTTTAGGGTTCTAACATAAACCACCTTCATATTTGGAAGCATAAACACTACACAAAGATACTCTTGATAAGAAACTTTATATTTTACCCTGGCATATCAAAAAGCCTCCTCAGATCATATATTTCATTTAGTCAAATAGATCTGTTTTTTCTAATGACTGCTCCTAATGTTAAAATGACTTTGGAAATATTTACTCCATGGATGAGTCTTACAAGCATCAACCACCACCATTGCATATGCACCCAGTTGACCGAGTCAGACTCAATAAGTGATGGAGTTATGAGTCAGTTAACAGAGGACTTCTATGGAGGAAGACTCATTAACTGGTTCATTTGTTAAGAATTTTCGAAAAATAAGACATTTTTAAAATATTCTGTTGGAACTCACACAGTGGAACTTGTTAAATGTAAATTATATCTAATCTGTCATCTAACACACACTTATGCTTCATTGGACACTCACTGGAGTGGAGCATAAGTGTGTGTTAGACGACAGATTAGATATAATTTTCATTAACTGGTGTTTATGGCTCAGCATGTTTCTATTGCACATTGAGTATTTATCTAGTATAAAGTAACTCAATTAAGACATTAAATATTGTATGAAGTATATGGCTGCATAGCTTGACCCAGTAGCACCAGAATAAAGGTCATATGATTGTTACCTGCTGAGCTATAGGCATTGAAAATGTGTGCTGCTATTAAGAATCCTGCCAGCTGGGTATACTCTGATATTTCTTGTGGTCAAAAAGTGTAAAGGTGCTGAATTCCATATCAGCTTTACACAGTTTATGGAGATAACATTGTGACAGGGGTAAAAGAAAATTATATCATGTGTTCAAATGGGCAAACCAATGACCATGATGAGAGAAACTGATTCATTATTTCAGAGATTTTTCTTCAGTTTCTGCACATCTGTCCTGCACTTCCTCACTCAAGAATTATGCTACCGAAAGCTGTTTGCTTGACAAGTGCCCAAACTATTGTCAAAATAACACAGGATGGAATGGATAGGATCAGTGGTAATTCTCCTTGAACACATGAAACAGAAGATGATGCATTTCTAGATCAGATCATTACTGGTGATGAAATTAGAATCAGGTATGTAAACTCAAGAGACAAAAAACAAAACCATTCAATGAATTGAGGCCATGCTGCAATATCCAAAAAAGCTTTGAAGAGTATTTCCCAGAATGTGAGCATTAATTCTCACTAAAAAGTTATTGGTAATACCACCTTGTGACTTTGAAGTTCCCTCTATTTAAAGAGTTTAGTATAAGTAAGGTTATAAGCAACATTGTAAAATATAAGTGAAATAATTGTAAACATGCTAAACATTTGGCAATGACTCCATTGATTTTTTCCAGGTAGCAACAATCAGCTGGTTTCCCATGAAATCCTTTGAAAAAACTAATTTCTTCAAGGTAGCAACAATAAGCTGTTTCCCATGAAATCCTTTGAATAACACTAAGATAGATTTAAATAATAAACTATAAACCCAATGGTTATTAATAGTTATAATATTGAAACTAAAACTACTCTAGCTACCTAATCTAACCTATTTTGTATCCCAGTAAATTAATGATTGAAAAGATTTGTTTCTTATTATGCTAGAAGTGTAGCTTTTTTACACACAATTCCTGGAGGTTTGCATTGGTGGGCCCGCTTATACGATTGCTGTACCATTTGCTGAGCTATCTAAACTAGGTTAGCAATATTATCTTCGATAGCATCATAACCTTACATCAATGAATTTGGAGTTCCTCAACAAGTTTAAAAACGTTGGTATACGAGTTTCTTTCGGTTTTTCCGGTGCTGTGTATCTCTCAAAAGCTTTAGCAAATCCGCTTCGTTTATCACTTGAACTCGTGGGTTCCGGATTTGAATCACTTGCTATAATATCCGAAGACGTGGAATGGGCATATTTTGACTCAGCTATAGTCATGCCCTTAAAATTAAAATTCAAAATTCGATTACTGAATGCACAAGTTCTTTTCACAGCATGCATTGCTTTCTTGGTTTCTCCCCTTTTCTACCGGCCCTCAGCTGACGGAACTCATCCGCACAATTTCAGCAGTGTTGCCAACGCCAACACTTCATTCGTAATGTAATCGGGTATAGACGTTCTGTTTATTCATATTGATATTAATGAATTAGGGCTTGTACAAGTAAACTGATGGAACATTTAATGCCTTTCATAAAATGGCCTTACACTCCTTATAAGAGAGTAATGTCGCAAATATAATCCCCATCTCATGGAAAAATATCGCATACGAGCCGATCTAATAATTTGAATTTGATAACATAAATGGCATAATAATTTGCAATTTAAAACGGTAAATTATAATTTAGGAAATTCCAGTATCATTCTATGAATTGCGTTTACCAATATCCCCTAATTAAATGAATAAACAAGTGTGCGGTGTTTCATGAGGTGCCACTAGGGCCTCCCGAGAGAAGCTGGGAGAGCTCGTTCGTACATACAACATATGACACTTATCGTATTATGTAGGTGTTTATTGTAACTTAAAAGCTGGGTTCATTTTTGCCTATATACCGTTCGCCAAGAGAGGAACTTCTCCCAGAATGGTCCCAAGGGAGCAACAAGCCACAGCCGCGAACGCCGTTTTTCGCAGCGGCAAGAAGTAAACCGAGCCTCAACCACGGCGACTACCGCCGAACATCTCCCATTTCTCTCTCGCCACCTGCCCACAGCTATAGCCTAATTACACCGCATGAACCAGCCGACCACAGCTGCGATGCTTTTCTCCATCACCATCACTGACTAGCACTATATCAGAAACCCGCCCAGCGCGGACTTCCAGTGCATTTTCCGTACCATATCCAACGTTCCACGCCACTACACAGAGAAGTACCTATTTCATAAAGCACAGGTACAATGGGTCTCTGCCATCCGTGCTGCCAGAATTCGCTCTGCCATAGGTTCTTCCTCACTAGCACGCCTCATCTTTATGAGGAGGCAGAACGTGATGATGCGCTCCAGAAGGGAATCTGAATAGTAGACCAGCGCCTCGGAATGGAACCTAGCCGCCATCGATGCTCTTTGCCTTGTCGAAGATGGCCATACCGCCGACACCTGCATGCAGCCTCCTTGCTGCCACTGCTGTGGTCCCAGCACCCTCACGGCCTACACTGCCAATACCTATCGCAGCAGAGCCTGCTCTGTCTCCATCCAATAGTGAGATGCTCAAGAGACTTCAGACAATAGAAGAGACAGCTGTGCTCACGAAGAACTTCTCTCACATCACCGAGCATTTAACAATGACTCTCAACACACCTTAGCACTCTCCAGGAGGCTTACTCTGAACTGCGGGCCATGCACATTGCCTCTCAGGATAAGGTGCTGGCCCATATCAAGAACCTAATACCAGAAACTTCAAACATCCAGACCGCCATAAAAATGACATCATCCAATTCATCACAGATGCTTTCAGTCCTCACTATAGAACCTTAATCTATAGCAACAAAGCAATACCAGATTACAAACCACAACAAATGCATCACCCCAAATACAGAAATTGATGATTAAAGAATATGTTCCTCTCTTAATCTATCACCTCTTCCAATTCCCATGGAGGCAAGCTGGACCTCAGTCAAGCTTGTCTTATGGACAACTTTCTTCACCTACTGACATATATTACATGCCAGCCTCCACATCACCTATAAATCAAAGGGTGCAACATGCAGTATCTCACCACCTAGCTCCTTTAGCTCCCAATTATCCCAATCTTTCCTTTCCCACCTTTCTTAGTTATACCCTTATATCTTTTATCATTTTCTCCCCTCCCCAATAAAAGCCTATATACATATTTGAGTTTCTTACCTAGTTATCTCCAGTCACTTCTGCTTTGGACAGCCATGAACCAGTAACTGTGTGCTATACATTTGCTTCAAGTGGCATGCCTTACCCTCTTGTACATGTAGGGGTCCAGCATATCTCTAACCATCGGAGGCATTGGCATTTTGCCATAAGCCCTTACTCAATTACAGATATATATTTAAAATTATATAGTTTACCCAAGTATTCTGTTATTGCATTGTGCCACAAGCAACCCAGGGAATTCACAACTTATAGGGTGTCAGCCAAAAAATTTATTTGCTATTCTTCCTTTGAACTATGTGCATCAGTTTTCATCCCTGTTTGCTATATTAAATATAATTCCTCCATCCTCGGGGTCATGGATCTAACTTCATACTAGCCATCTTAGTTTCCATATTCCTCCATTTCATCCAAGTATTATATCTTTTTCTAGCAACTCTTTCCTTCTATGAGATGACCAAAATGTTGTTTTAGTTTGATTGTTTAAGCCTCTAGTGTCAGAGTGTGTTGTTCAACTGAATCATACAATGATATCAATTAATTAGATTTATTTATTTAAATAGCTCAAAGTTTACAAATATTACAATATAGCCTGGTTCTATTCCAGGCCTTTATAAGTTTAGATGTGATCTATTCTAAAACAAATTTATCACTTGAATTCTCATCCACATTCTCTTAAATCTTTCTAAAGCCATAATTGCAATGCATTTTTCTATCCTCTTTCATTAGAATGCCAATTCATATCTGTGTGTAACTGTAAGGATTATATTTCCTCCAATATCCTATACTTGCCTCCTAAACCCAAGATTGCGGGTTCGAACCTGGCCAGGACTGTGGATTTTTTCGGGCGTAAAAATCCTAAGTATGGCTTCCTTCAGAAGGGAAGTAAAACCGTGGGTCCCATGTCGTACATTTACGCCACGAAAAAGAACCTCAAGCCTGAAAGAGAGATCTCTGAGCATAATTAGTCAGCCATTTCACGCTCTGAGTTGAATGGGACACTGATGACCTGAGATGTTAAACAGCATCCAACTCAAGCTAAGATTGTTAATGACATGGGTTTTTACTGTTCACTCATTTTTAAAATGTTAAAACATTAAAAAGTTTGTCAATGGAATAAAATATTACATAAGATATGCAAATTGTAACATCAAACTTGTTCACAATAATATACAAAAATACTGTGCTTTTCATTCAATAATCTATCAAAAGAATGATAAAAGGATTTGTGCACAATTGTGCACATCCATCACTTAGTTTGGAGAAGTTGATTGGAAGGCTTGGTACATTGTTCCATTTGTACTAAAGGGGCTAATTTCCAACTAATAACCAATAGTACCATCTTTCTGTCCCAAATTTGCTAAGTGGTGTATCATTCCATATGTAAAACAATAAAATTTCCTCTTAATTTCTAGTTAGTTTTAAATTTTATATGAAATACAAGAACTTAACACAATTTGCTATATTTTATATTTTATTAACATCTTGTTTATGGCTTACAAGTCTACATGGATAAGCATTGCAGTTTAGAAAGAAGTGATAAAGGCCAAAAAACAAACCAGAAAATTCAAATTAATTACTATCAGAAAATGGTAAAAAAAGCTCCATCAAACTTTTTATTTTATCATTATTTTATTTTCAAACAGGCATGGTATGAGCATCAGGTGAAACAGTAACTTATTTCAGTTTAATTAAGGAATTAATTAACCTCTTGCTTCCTCATATAAGAGGACCATGTAGGCAAGTTCAGAAAAAATAACCATTCTGCATTTCAATTTATTTATCAATTATTTTTCTTATATCTTTTGGTTACAAATACAAAGCAAACAACTGTTGCTTGAAACAATGTACAGATATCTTGTAACATTTGGAAAAATGTAAAATCACAATTTCATTGCTAACGACTGAATTCCTATTAGCACAACAATGCAGTAGCATGCAATATATGTTTACCCTGGAATTTTACAGTTTATATTAACACTAAATGTGAAAAATGCTGTTCATTGGTTATTAATAACCAGATTTATTGCAATTATTATGGGGGTGTGAAGCCATTCTATTACAAATTTCGATGTTATTTTGCTTTGCTATGAATTTTTAGCATCAAATTGCAATTCTTTAATAGCTCATAACAATGACATTTTACATGTCACCCTAGCTTCCCTATTTCAAATTACTTGTCTAAGATTCCTTTATATACCTAAAGTAAAAATATTTTAGTTTGTTCAATAATACTATGTTCACTGAATAAGAGAAAACTTGCAGTTATTTCAATATCAATATTAATTTGTAATTACAATGCACTCTTGCAAGTGCTCCCAAGCAGTAATAATCAGTCATCTCGTTAGTAGTACGCTGTTGTGGAATGGTAGGCTGGGTGCAATTTTTTATGAATCTGTGGAAGTACTATTGGACAGGTAAGACAAAAGGCAAAACACTTAGTATGGGAAGCTCAAGACATAACAAGCATACTCTGCGAAACAGTGTCAGATTCCTGAAACTTTAAGTTATATCAATAAAGATTTCCAACTGCTTTATTCCACCATTGATTTATACAAATCAGGTTTTGTCAGCATTGAAATATTTTTGGTTGGTTGGCTGGTTGCTAATCGCCATTGGGGATGGTTTTTTTTATTTGTTTATTTAAGGATGCTCTTTAACATCTCAGGTCATCAGCGTCCCATTCTACTCAGGGCGTGAAATGGTCGACAAATTTTGCTCAGAGGACTCTTCTTTCAGGCTTGAGGTTCTTTATCGTGCCGTAAATGTACGACACGGGACCCACAGCTTTACTTCCCTTCCAAAGGAAGCCATACTTACGATGTTTACGCCCGAAAAAATCCATTGATCCTGGCCGGGTTCGAACCCGCGACCTTGGGTTTAGAAGGCAAGTATGGTAACCACTACACCACCAGGACCAACATTGGGGATGTTGATATTTATAATTTTTTCCTTAGCTTTCCAATAAAGAGCTTGCAAATTACTTTTCATAGGTTTGCTGCTTACAAGTTCGCTGCATTTCAATAGATGCTCTTGGTTTAGGATAGTATTACAAGAACTTAAGATTATACAGTTTATACAAACAGACTGTTGTTATATAAGGAGGTAAATATCAACTATTATCAGTTACTGAGTAGCTTATCTAACAAAGTATAAAGATATTGTACACTATATGTGTAATGCAGCTTTCCCAACAATTCCTTCCATGCCTCTCCAAGATCGTTGCTTGTGACCACTGGAAGAGAAAATTGAAATGAAAAAACTGGGTAGATCAACTCCAAGCATTAATTCAAACTGTAATTTAAAAAAAAAACATAGACAGCATACAATGTTTTCTGTAGAGACAGACTTCATCCTGCAAATTCCATATGTTTTATCAATAGTTTTGTTTTTGAAGGTTGAAGTGCTAATTGCAACTTGTACAGTGAAATCATATAATTATGATTATTGAATGACTGAATCAACTACAAATTCTTATTGGTTTCACTTACTTGTTTATATTTAGAACACGTTTCACAGACCATCATCCCAAATGACAATATTAATTAAAGTACTCCACTGGAGATTGTTTATTGAATAGTGTTTAACATCCGTTTTAACTACTGAGGTATCACAGGAGGTGAAACTGATGATAAATGAAGTGAAATGATAATTTGTGTAAATATTTTTTTTAAGGAAGGAAGCATTCCAGGCCTAAATTTAGGGTACCTCCTGGCATTTGCTATTTATGAGGACTGAGGAAAACTTGGAAAAATCCTGTCAGGGAGGATGGTCCTCGTGGGAATCGAACCCCAGATATTCAGCTCATGAGTCTGTGCCTTAATGACCTTGACCACCCATGGCAGTCCACTGGAGAATTAATGAAAAAAAGTTATTTACCAAATAAAATGTGCAGAATGTGAAAAAATCAATATTAGAAAAACAAAGAAAAACATATGAGCACGGTTAAAAGAAAACTTCAGGAACATTAAATTCAAACAAATATAGAAATCAGTGGTGGCATCTCATTTCTGGACAGAGAACCATGACATAGTGAAATCAGTAAAATTATTAAAGTCAGCAAAGCGACCTACAGAAAAAAAAGAGAAAAAAAAAAGAAGAAAAAAAACCATGCG
This sequence comes from Metallyticus violacea, assembly GCA_030762175.1. Classification (NCBI taxonomy): domain Eukaryota; kingdom Metazoa; phylum Arthropoda; class Insecta; order Mantodea; family Metallyticidae; genus Metallyticus; species Metallyticus violacea. Next base: position 23,796,070 of record CM060834.1, read on the forward strand.
CGCACGCATACATGCAGGGGAAGTTTAATGAATTTAAGGCACTTCTGGAGATGAAAACATAAAACTTTGCTTGTCACATCTCCATCACAGCAGAATATGCACTACCCTCAAAGGTACACCATGAATTATCTAGCAGTGGACAACTGAGGATGCAAAACATGTTCTAAATATAAACAAGTAAGAGTGCGTAGTTCAATTTAATCATACAATAATTATTTTTATTGTCATGTAAATAGAAACATTGCTACGATATGAACTCTACCAATTCTATATCAACATTATATTTTGTTAAATTTTCTCTTTTTTCATTGTATAAGTTCAGTCATTCTCAGATGTTAATTCTAGCTATTCCAGAAGCTTGAGATCTATTTTCAGCAGCAACAGCAGCAGGTGTGCACTTAAGTTTATTCTGCTATTAGTCATCACTTAATTATTTACCATAGAATTATAAGAAAGTCCCATCTATTGAAAAAGAAGCCAAATGGATTCTGTACAAGTATTTTTCAACATGAATATCATTTGAAATTTGAAATGCTAATTGGAACCTGTACAGTGAAGCTAATTGTAATTAAGATTATTGTAAGATTGAGTACTACACACTCTTATTCGCTGCACTTGTTTAAATGTAAATAATGTATCTTGACTGCTGGATAATTCATTATGCTTTGGGGATGTATATTCTGTTCTGGTGGAGGTGTTATGAACTAAAAATTTAAGTTTTCATCCCCAGAAGTGACAAAGTTCATTAATCTGTCTCTCTGTTTATAAATGTAGATTTTTTTCCCATGTTGTTGGCTCTGTAGGTTCCCGTACTGATTTGAATAATTTTGCCTTTTTTAACTATGTCATGGTTAAATCCAGAAATCAGTTGTTATCACTGATTTCTCCATTTATTTATATTTTATGTTCCTGAAGTGTTCTTTAAACCATGTTTCTCTTTCCTTTTCCAATATAGATACCTTATTTGGTAAACACCTCCTTTTTTCTCCAGTGGAATACTTCATTAATATTGTCATTCAGGAGATTTATAACATTAAATCTGTTTACTGGTGCCAATTTAATATTAAAATATTTTAGAATATTTTGAAATTTGTACAGAAGTTCAAGAGGCAGTTGTTAAAGAAATCACAACACTTTCAGCAAGAAAAGATAACAGTGTTCAAAATTCACATATCATCCATGGGCTATGCACAAATTTCAAAATATTCTACAATATTTTAATATTAGATTGGCACCAATAAACAGATTAATGTTAAAAAATCTCCTGAATGACAATATTAATGACGGTATTCCACCGGAGTAAAAAACACTTATTTATCAAATAAGATGTGCAAAATGTGAAAAAGTCCATATTGAAAAAGCAAAGAAAAACATAGGCAAATGGTTAAAAGAACACTTCAGGAACATAAAATACAAAAAAATGGAGAAATCAGTGGTAGCATCTCATTTCTAGACATATTGAATAAAGCAAAATTTATTAAAATCAGTACAGGGGGACCTACAGAGCTGCAACATGGCAGAAAATCTACATTTATGAATACAGACAGATAATGAACTTTGACATTCTGGGGATGAAAACATAAATTTTAAATTCCTCACACCCCCACCAGAGCAGAATATACATCGGCAAAGCATAATGAATTATCCAGCAGTCGACGGTTAGCTGAGGATGCAGACAATTGTCTGCGGAACATATTCTGCATTTAAACAAGTAAGTGAAGCCAATAAGAGCGTGTAGTGCGACTAAATCATAAAACAATCTTAATTATACAAATATCATCTGTTTCTTTGGTCAGAGTGATTCTGTCAATATATATGACTTCATATAAATATTCCCTGTGCAATAGAAAATATAGCTGAGCCATAACATAGTTAAGTAATGTACTTTGCATTGAATCTTTTCATACAGTCATCAGTTAAATGCGGTGAAACTGGTATGACCTTGCTTACCAAACATTTTACATGCATTAGAGCAAATGCAGGCATAAGTGGTACATGTCTGTTCACCCAATAAAAGTAATTCTAGTATTCTTTTGTTTTAATTTTCAAGACAGAAGGAAATCCAGAATAGACCTTATTCAGACAAGACTATTTTTTTAAGGCACTGACTTCAATGTCTGGAACCTGATACTCTTCAAAAATATAAGAACCAGCAGGTTTAAACTGTCATGATTGTAAGTGACCAAAAAAATTATGACAGTTCTGTTATATTGCTTTTGTAAAGTGCTGAACACACCTTAGAGTTGGGAGCAGTTATCTATGTGGTCAGGTAGTGTTGCGCAGTAGACAAGGAGGTTCACATGCCAAGCTGAACTAAAAAGCGTCATTTGAAGTCAAGAGTTTTGAGTGTTTTGTTGTCTGTGAGCTGATGTGTGATTTTCATTGTTTTCTTTCAGTTTGTGCTTTTGTTACTGTATTAAAATATTATAGAGAATAAACATGTAATTTTGATAAACAAGCACACAAAATAGTATATTAAGTATACCAGTTATTTAGGAAGAAGGCAGCCGACACACAGAACGTAGCCAGCACCACAGTTAATGGTGTTGCCAAGTGCCAAGAGCGCATGGCTCAGGCCTGTGGTATTGATGTGAGAAACTGTGGAGAAATTGCTAAAGATGCAAGATCATCCATGGACGGTAGTGGTTTTGTTCTGTTTAGATCACCAGAGAAAAATTGCATGCACAAAAAAGAGGTAACTGACCTAGATGACTTTGATAAAGGTGTTCTACGTAACTTGATTTTTGACATGTATAAGGACGAGGAGTTTCCTGCTGCACATATACTAGCAATTACAATGAATTCAATTGGGTTTAAAGGGGGCAAGCATTTCCATCCTGCATATTTTGGAGGACAGGGGCTTTAAATATGGCGTGTGTAACGACTGGAGAAAATTTCTTTTGGAAAGGGGTGAGAGAGAGCTAGGATTATGTTTTTGAGAGCCATACATGAAAGTAGAGAGACTGACATATCTAACATCAATTATGAAGATGATATACAACGCATAATATTCGAATGCAGGGAAACAAAGATTTGGAGAAAAGAAAATGCATGGTCTAGAGGGAATAAGAATCATATTATAACTTGAAATGTTAATTGGAACTTGTATGAAGCGAACCTAATCATATGATGATCTTAATTATACTAACATAAAGCAAATTTTAAACAAAAATTGTAACAGCATGGGACAATATTTAGAGAAAGTAAATAAACAAGTGGAAATGAACTGTTAAAAGAGAGAAGGAACAATAATGTATCATTATGAAAAATGCCATTGGCCTGGGAGTGGCTGGAAGTGGAATTATTTTAATTTAAGTAAATAAGAGTATTAAATCGACTCAAGTGCTAATATTAAATTTATTTGAAATTTTGAGCTTGTGATATTGAAAATGTTCTAGAAGGTGCATAAATGTTGCATTATAGTTTGTATTTGAGAAATAAAGAAATTATTAGTTTGTAGAGACTGTAGCTACTTGATAAAATAATGATATAAGTAGAGTAACAGAAATATTTTATTTCAGTACCTTGGGTTAGGTTGGAGCCCGGTTCCCTGGAATTCCAGCAGGCTGCTGCTGATGAACCGGGGACTGGGGGATTGATGCAAATAAGGTGGAAAGTTTGTACTTTATTTAATTATTTAGAATTTAGATAGAGATGTTAGTATAAAATTAATATTATATTATATTAAAAATTGTAATTGTGAGGGAGTACACTAAAATAAAATGGTGGCATCAAGGTTCCAATTAGTAAAATGGCTTATTGTTTGCCCTGCCAGTTCTGTAAAAACAGGTTTTGTTCCCACATGAAGTTAATTTTTTGAGCAAACTCAACTGCTAAAGAGTATCATTCTGATATGACATACTTTCTGTTGAAAATGGTTTTGAGGAACAATTATTGCCCCATATCACCCCTAACCCTGTCATTGTTATGGATGATGCCAAAGTCCATTCCTTTCAGTTGGATAAAGCACCCTACACAAACACCAGAAAGACGGATACTATTGCTTGTTTGTCCAGCAAAATATTCCGCATTCTGTAACACAGACATGAGTGGGATTGATGCAGCTGGTAAAACTGAACAAATTATGGTGCAAAATACACAAAATTGACATCACCAGGAACCATGGTCATTGGATAGGGAGACTTCTACCTTATCAGTGCCATTATAATCCCATCGAGTTCCCTTGGTCAAGAGTATAACATTATGCTGCTGACAACAAAAACTTTCAAAATTGCTGATGCAGAATAACAATACAGTTGACAGTAATAATTTCAGTGGGGGAAAACTGTGAAGACAAGCAGAAAGACTGCAAGATAAGGGTTTTCAGTGAGAACTGACAAGAGACAGTTTTAATGAATGTGAGTCAAAAAATGACGAAAGGTCAGTGATAGCAAATAAATAACTTTAAAGTATTTTGTATTCATACAATATTAATACTATCTTTTTTCATATCTAATTATCTTAGTTTACTTTATATGTATGATTTCTTTTGTTTCTCAATCAAATAGCATGCTTCCAGATCACAGAGGTTTGGTACCTCTGCAAAATATATAGGCTTCTCTCTCTGTGCAGTAACTATATAAAGATCTGCACAGATAGCTGCTCTGTCCCATTCCACTGAATTCTGAGAGTCTAGTGTCATTGCTTTTGTCTAAACAGGAATACATGCTACAACGTACCTGGAAATTCTCCAGCATTATCACTGTTACTTTTGTACACCAAAGAATGAGCAAAATGACAAACATTTCCTGTTTCTCATATTATTAATAATACCTAATGTGCCTTCATTATAATAAATAATAATTAAATGAATAAACAATTTACCCTCATTTCTGCTCCTGATCTCTATTAGCACTAAACAGTGCTGAAAGAGATTCCAGAGGTATAACGTTTTCATCAATGAACCTCAGTCCTCTTGCAAGTTATGTCAGTGTAATATAAACAGCCTGATGACCGTAATGAGAAATAAAGACCATCAAGGTTGTTACAAACAATACAACTGCAGTAGGGGGGAGATATGTATGTGATGGAAATTACATTTGAAATGATTTGTATAAAAAATTACATTAAGTTTTCGGTACAAATAATTTAATATCATGTAATATCACAATTCATCATTTTGATAGTGCTCATTAAAAACTATCACCAAAAGGCACTTAATACAACTGGAATATTTTCATTTAATAAATACAATTAGAAAAAAAAAAACATTCCTTACAGGGTGTGAAATGGAAATTAAGTACTCTGCAAGCATGCTTGATGAAAGGTGTACACTTGATATTCATCATAAATGTGTGTTGTTATATACAGATTAAACAAAAATATAACCTAATATTAGCTGCATAAATGAAGAATAAACAAAGATGGTTTAAGTCAGTAATTTCATCAGGTAATATTATTTTGTTATTGTCAGTCTGAATCTCTGCATTTTTCCTTCCACGTCCTAAATATCCTTCTTCAGATTGCTGGAAGAGTTTTCTTTTCTTGCTCTGTAAGATCAGGATGCCAAACATCAACTATCAACACAAGTCTCAAGCTTGTACCATTGTGCCAGACCTCGTGTTCAAAACTATCATCAAATATGAAGAGTTCTCCTTCTTCCCAGCTTCTGTGAACATTTTAGAAACACAGTATGGGTAACAAAGCAAGATGCTTAGACAAACACACAATGCATTTCTGCATTTCAAGGATGTAAATAATGCTTTATTGTGTATTCTGTATCAAATTTAAAATTTTTATTTCTAGCCAAAGGCAAACTGTTAGAATATAAAAACAATTTAGAGAATACTGATAAAAGCTGCTATAAACTGAAAATAATAATTAGTCAATGCTTTTATAGGTATACTATTTCTTGCTTTACAGTCAAATCTGTTCTAATGCAGTCCTATGTTTATTATTGATGCATGTATTATGTGCAACATTAAAAAATTCCTCCTCAATTTTACTTTAAGTTGTTTTCCATTTTTACTTGAAAGAAAAACATGAGCAGTTTACCTTGTTTCCTCTGCAACACGAATGTAGGTATTTTTTGGCACAACAAGTCCTAGGTGAGACCTCAGACGACAGTTTGTAGGCCCACAGTGTGGCCAAACATGCGTTCCTGGATGCATAACACTGAATTTAGCCTGCCCTCGTCGACAATCACGAGCAGCAGGGAATTCAGAAATCAGCCGACATGTCATTGGAGCCTTCCCACAGTTGACAGCAATTCTTCGTCCTAATTAACATCAATTTTTGGATTATGCAGTACATATAAGTGACATGAAATCAGAAATGGTGGCTAGAGGGGAATGAAACTGAAGTGGTAAGAAAATTTGATTATTTGGGTGCAAGGCTGAACAGTAAAGGAAAATGGACAGAACATAAGAAAAAAGCACCAGGGAAGGGAAACGTAGCTATCAAGAGTATAAGAATGTTTCAAGAAAATACCAAATTTGGGTATAAGCTGGTTAGAGAGAGTATATTCTGCTACAGCTGAATCGAAAATGATGCATGGGATAGAAATATAGAGGACAGAAAAAAGTGGAAATGTATAGATCAGGTTCATAAAGCAGTCTGTAAAATGATATTGGGATTATCTAGAGTAGCATTCAATGAAGTAACCTTGATACAACTAGGAAGGGTGTGCCAAAAAGGTGTAGTAATAAAATGCATTATGAAATACTGGCAGGTGATACAATCATTGGAGGAAAGAAATATTCTCAAAGACTGCTTGGGGGCGCAAGAAAAAGGTAAACAGGTAGGAAGTTGGGTAGGGAGATTAAAGGAAATTGTAAGAGGACTTAGTTTGGGAGAGCTAGTTATTTTACTCACCAAATGGACAAGGTGCATGGATTAAAGTGAAAATTGATGATATTGAGAAACAGGAAATATTTGATAGCCTAAGAGATAAGCATACTTTGATATATTATAGGAGTTTTAAGAAAGAGTGAGGTAGGGAAAAATATATTGAGGTTATGACAAAATGAGTAGGGAGGGTGCTGCATGGGCAACAACAAGAACAATGATGCTAGGTGGGGTAAATGTTGACAAAGAATCATGCCCACTTGTAGTAAGGCAGACAAGAACTTGCACTGTATATTAGAATGTGCAGAAATCTAAGGATGGAGAGAGGAAATATAGAAATATGAAACAAGAAGTGGGATAAAATGCAGGCAGAAATTCTGGCATTAAAGATTTTTGGGATTAGCAGAAAAGAATTTTATGAATCAGTTTGGAAATTATGCATGGAAAGTAAGAGAAAAGTGATGGAGGAAAGTGATCAAGGCAAAGGAAGAAGGTCATAAAGTAATAATGAGAGAAGTTGATCACCTTTAGAGAAGTATTTAAGTTCACTTGATAATATGTATAGTTAGAGCAATGTAGATACATGTACACAGCAATTGGGGTATAGAATCTTGAATTAACAAGCACTCAAGCAAGGATCAAGGAAATATTGTAAAACTGTCATTGTAATATAATGTGTTGAGGCTTAATGTACCATGTTCATGTTATGTAATGTTTGAGATGGAGGACCCTATCCTGGTTGTCTAGTGGTAATCAATTTGCCTCATAGACTCAAGGTAATGGGTCCAAACCTGGCATGGATTGAAGGATTTTTAGAGTGTATTGCCTGTATTGAATAGGATACTAATGATCAGAAATGGTAAAGAGCATCCTTTAAAAGGAGGAGCCTAATGGACACTGACAGGGGACCTGTAGGCACTCAAACCACTTCCTGCTGCGGGCCAAAATTTCCTGAACAATCCAAGTGGAATTGGTTGCAACTCTTGCACTAGTTTTGGCAATAATCTCCCTCACAGTAAAGGTTTCCAATCTGGGCAGATTTCCATGCGAGCAACCTTTCCAAATAGTCTTTGGAGATTGAGATAATGAATGAATGAGATAAGCAAGAAGGAAATGAAGAAATAAAACTGGGAAAATTACAGCCCTAAAAATGCTGACAATGCCCTCCAGTGTTAAGGAGACAAAAGCTGTGTCCACAGTCCAGCATCCCAGTGCTTTAACCAATTGAGCTATTAGGAGGCTTTTGAGATCATTTAAACTTGTGCTTTTAGTTTCAGGTAAAATCTCAGGAAAGTCTCCTTAGTTAGCTGTGCAATGAAATGGAGTATGTGCTTAACTTTGTAACTGTTCTGCCTCACTATCTTATGAGAAGTTTTTAATAAGTTATCTGAGTATGAAAATGAAGCCTGATGATGAAACTTATCTCATTATTTTTCACTGTAGTTTCATTTGACTTCCTGATGTCCACATGCAACATGAAACACACTATAAGGTTCCCCACTCATGTCTCAAATAACAGTTTCACAATTAAATTTCAAATTAAATTCATGTTGGAACTAATACAATGAAGCAACATAATATTCCTAATTAGCTAGTGATGAGTTGATTTAATACTCTTATGCTCCACTAACCATGATTATGATTCACTAGCTAATTAAGAGTTCCACAATTGTTGACCAAATTTTCCTATTGGGTCGCTAGTATCAAAAACAGAACCTTTTGAAATGGGATTCAGTGACCACAATGCTCAGATATTAACACTTTCACTAATACAAACACCCAAACCAGAAACCAAAATCACTAAAACAGTTGTCTTTGAGTATAGTAACATGAACTTTTTCTATATCTATTAATGATGATACTGGGAAGAAGTATATTCTACCAGTGACTTAAATATGAAATTTGATAATGAATCACTAGTTTTACTTTAATATAGTTTTTCCACTGCAAAGAATCATTGAATCTCTTTCCAAAAGAGACAGACAGACAGACTTGCTGGATAACAAAAGCTATAAGAATTTCTTGTGCTAAAAACCAAACAATGTTGGTTGGTTGCTAGTGGCCATTGGGAATGCTGATATTTATCATTTTTTCCCTAGTTTCCCAATAAAGAGCTTCCAAATTATTTTTCATTTGTTTGTTGCTATCAAGTTGGCTGTATTTTAGTAGATGTTATTTGTTTAGGATAGTATTCATGTCCATACACAAGGGGTTGTCCTTGACTAATTTCTTCCTGTAGAGATGTTCTGACAGGCAGTCATCACCAACAATTAAGCAGAATTGAGTGACTCAATTTTTGTTTTCAATAAAAGATGTTTGAAAGGCTTTAGATCTTCACATGGTTTTCCTTTAAGCTTTTGTTTCATATTTTGTTGTTCTTATTCAGTTATTAATCTTTTTATCAGTTTCAAATTACGAGGAGGTTCTAGTTCAAATGATGGTTTTAATTTTATGGTGGCTCCTTTTTTTTTGCTAAATCTCACAATCTCATTCCCCTTTAATCCCACATGAATGGACAATGTATGCAATCTTTAAAACACAAGCGATGCCCCCATCATTAAAAACTTACTTTCATAACTATAAATCAGTACTAAATAAGGTCATAAATCAAACTAAACATGTGCAATGAAAGATATATGTACAATCAGCTCCAAATAAAATGAAAGCAATTTGGAATATTGTTAAAAATAAGAAAACCTCAAATGATCATATATGGAATAATAGTTGCAAACACATCTACAGAATTGGCTAAAAAGTATAAACTTGACAGCAGAAGAAATTGAGGATTATACCAATCTCACTAAATTGTATATAAACCAAAACTTTTTCACATTCAATGGGAAAATTTACCAACAAATTTCTGGCTTAGCTATGGGTAACCCCCTTTCTCCATTTCTGGAAAATTTATTCATGAGTGCTGTAGAAACACACATTACTACAGCATTCCCTTTAACATTCAAAGCATGGTTTCGTTATGTGGATGACATTCTGGCAATAGTTCAAAAAAAACAAACAGAAGATGCCCTAAAATTACTAAATTTGCAGGACTAAAATACTAAATTCACTATGGAATTGGACGAAAATGATCTTTTACCATTTTTGGACCTAAAAATATACAGGAGAAATGACACAATTTCATTCGGCATATATAGGAGACCTACACATACAAATAACCACATAAAGAATAACAGTTTCAACCCTAAACCACACCAACATGCCATTATAAACAGCCTTGTCCACAGATTGGTAAATATCCCACTCAACAAAGAAGAATATTCAGCAGAATACCGTTATGTAATCAAAACAGTCCTCAACAATGGATTCAGCAGCTCTTTAGTTGATAAAAAGATCAAAAATTTCAAAAGACAGAAAGATATTAAAAACACCACAACTCTCTCCACGATAAAAAAGGACGTGGTTTTTAAAAGATTCACATATCATCCGTGGGCAAACAGGGCATTCATGAAAATCTTTAAAAATTATGATATATGTTTGGCTGCACAAAATAAATTTAGTATTGGAAAGCTTCTGAACAGCAACAAAAAGGATGTTATTCCACCCAGCAAGACGTCAGGAGTGTATCAGATAGACTGTTTGGAGTGTGATCAGATATATATATAGGCAAAACAATACGAAATTTGGAGACAAGGACCAAAGAACACTTCAGAAATTTAAGATATAAACAAGTGGATAAATCGGCGGTTGCAGATCACTTTTGGACTTATAATCATAACATTGCAGGAGAAGCCAAACTGTTAAAAGCTACCACCAATCCCAAGGATTTGGCAATATAGGAAAAGATTTATATTTTAAAACATAAACACAGAGTGATGAATTTTGACATTCCACCAATGGACTTCCTGTTCCGTTATCTAATGGAACCATCAGATGCCACTACGTCACCTGCTAGAGTTAGTCAGTCCCCAGCTGAAGATGAGAGCGAATGCTCTTGAAACATGTTCTGAAGAATTAATCAGTTAGTGAAGTTTTAGTGTAACACCTAATACTGACTCAGTTGTGTATATAAGTTGCAAACACATTTAACAATCATTTTATGAAGATTACTAAAAATATGTCAGAAGATAATGTTATAGAAAATGCTGACTTAAATAATCACTATTGACAGAGCCAGGCTAATACCTCTATGTATCTATACCCAACTGACCACATAGAGGTCGAAACAATACTAATCAGCATTAAAAATAAATAATCAGGAATAATGTAATTGCAGACTTATTAAAAAATGTGCTTCAGTCTTAGAACACACTCACAGATATATGTGATTGTTCTCTGGAGCAAGCAGCCTTTACTCAATATCTTAAAATAGCAAAAGTTAAACCCTTGTTTCAGAAAAGTGGAAAAATAGCCTTGAACAATTACAGACCAGTCTCTCTATTATCTGGAATCAGCAAAGTAATTAAAAAGCTCTTCTATAATAGATTATTAAAATTTAGAATGTAAAATGCTTATCACTATCAACTAACATGGTTTTAGAAAAAAGAAATCAATAGAAATTGTATTATTCTACTTTGTCAATCATACCCTATATGCGCTAAACCACAAAAAGAATATAACATATATATTTTTTGACCTCCTAAAACCTTTTGACACATTGAATCATGCTTCACAAAACTAGAAATCTTAAGAATAAGAGGGCATGCTCTAAACTGGATCAAATCATACCTAAAGCAGAGAGCACAAATAATAGAAACAAAGCCTAAGATATATGGTGAAATAAAATACTGTCATTTTACAGAACAAAGTGCTGGAGTAACTACAGTTCTAGGACCAGTTCTCTTTTTTTTTATTTGCAAACAACCTAATTTTTAAAATATCTCAAATGACATTCAGTATGCTGATGATACAACCATTTTAGCAGAGTTCAAGGAAAGAAACTCAACAAATTTTCCTAGATAAAATCACACATGAAGCATCAAAGTGGTTTGATGTGATTAAACTAATAGTTAATACAGAAAAAAACAAAAATTCTCCACTTTCATTTCAAACAAAATAATACTGCAGAACGAATAGCTCTTTTAAAAATAAAAACATTCAAAGCATTATCAATATAAAATCCCTAGGCATTATGATTGAAAACAATCTAAAATGAGACCACATGTACAGTACTTGATTAAAAAGTTAAGTATTATTTGTTTCAACTTTTGACAACTAACATCATTGTGTGATTGAGTTGAACTAACACAATGATCTTAATATATGATTAGCTTGACTGTGTAATGTTCCAATTAACAATTTTATTTATCGACAACTTGTACAAAATGTAAATGCAGCAACTCTTAGAATAGCATATTTTGCATGTGCACACCCCATACTGAAATGTGATAAGTGCATGAGGTAACTATCCCCCCAGAAAATAGTTATTCACAACCCAGAAAACACTAATACAAATAGTGACTGAGTCATGTACAAAATCTTTTTGCAAATCACTACATAAAATTCTAAGAGACATTAAAGCTATTAAAAACATAATCCCTTAAACAGTTTAAAAACTATTGATGCAGTACACAATCATAACACAAGACAGAAAATAGATATACATATCATCAGAATCAACACAATGGCTTTTCAAAACAGTGCAACACATATCTGCATTAAATTATACAACAAAATTACCAAATTATCTAAAAACAATAGACAAGAAAACAAAATTTTAAACAGTACTGATGGCTTTTCTGCGTGGTCACTGCTTCAACAGTATACATGAACACTTGAAATATAACTCTCAGTAACTCTCTGTCCCTGCAATTTACGGATACTGGCTAACAAAATATAAATGCTTCGACTAGAATTAATTTGTATCCAAAAACTTGGGACTAACTAGAATGAGGGTATGATCTATCATGCTACAATCTCAGATTGTTAAATTTGTTTGTGGCATGCCAGAATAAACAAAATACTCAGCATGTCTGATGTTCATTGCAGTATTTGTGTTTTGAAGCCAACTGGATGGTACAGTAATACCAAACATTTGTCTTGAAATTAGGTGAAACTTATGGTTTTCCAACATGACAGTGTCCCTGCATATTTTTCACTTGCAGCTAGGAATTGCCTAAATAGAACCTTTGGTGACAGATAAATTGGGCGCGGTAGACCAATATGATGGTCTCCATGGTACATCAATTAAGTACATGCATATAATATTTAATTAAGATCATTGTATGATTGAGATGAACTACCCACTCTTATAAGTTCCACTTACATATTTAAATGTAATACACGTTTTGCAGATCATTGTCTGCATCTTTGGCTAACTGCCTATAGCTAGATAATTTGTTATTCAAAGCTGTCAATGGTTACATGTACTACATTTAAACATGTTGAGCCCATAAGAGTGTGTATTTTGACTCAAATCATACAATGATCTAATTATATGATTAGCATCACTGTACAAATCCCAATAAACCTTTCAATGTAATATTTAGTTTTTCATTATATACTAGCACTCATTATTTACGAAAGTATTTACACACTTGTTGCATAACATTTCATTTTGACTGGCAAATGAAGATGTTTCATGTCATTTCAATTATGATCATGCAGGGCTCCTGTTATTATATTGCATTTGCAGCCCCATGTTCCTAACCTCAAAATGCTTAATTTGATACTGTCTTTCTACTCTATAATCCTCATCTCAGTTCTCATCTCATCTCATCTCATCTCTCTACACACTTAGTCCACTTCGATTCTAATCATTTAATCTCTTCAGAAATAAAGGATATGTCTTGGTCTTCCAACCAACCCATACCTCCTTCATGTCATCATTGTTGGAAATTTCCATTCATGAAAGTTTCTTCAGGTTCTGAAAGAGAAAATCACTAGGGGCTAGCCTTGGACTATATAGCAGATGGTTAAGCTCCAAGTACCCACAATCCTTGATAAAAGCTCTTAGTTTTTGGGATTTGTATCAAGGTGCATTATCATGAAGCATCAACATGCTTGCTGTTGGTTTTCCACGTCATTTCTCCTTGATGGTCTCATATTACTACTTCACTGTAGAAGCAATGTTTTTCCAGTGCTGTGGACTTATTTGGCATGAATTTCAACAGCAGAATATCCTCTGCATTGCAAAAAAATTGTTGCCATGACTCTTCTGGCTGACTGACACACACAGAAAAATTTAGGGATGGAGACTTTCATTGCATAAACTTTTGTTTGGTTTCTGTGTCATAGTGATTTCATCTCCAGTAACAGTCTTTGAGAAAAAGCAATCAAATTTTCTTGAAAGAGGTTCAAATTCTCCTAAGTGACATGCTTTCTGGTCTGGTGTCAGCATTTGGGGTACCTATTTGGAACTGACCTTTGACATCATCATATGGGTATGAAAAATCATGCCCAGTTCACAGACTATTGCATTATGACCGAATCATCTTGCACAATCAGAGCTACTGCTTTTTATATATTTCTTATGGAGATGCTTTTGCAAGAAGCCTTGTGTGGAGTCATTTTCAATGGCTGCTTGGCCTAAAAATTTATTGGTAGTTGGAAGGTATATCATTAACATATATAGCATTCATCCTCCCTTGGATTTCTTTCGGCTTCATTCCTTTTGTTAATCACAGAATGAAGCTTCAAATCACTCACTTTTACCATAGACTGATAGTAATGTACTGATTTGCAATTGTATCTGTTTTAAGGCAAAATGTTTCCCAACCTGCAAGTGCAAGCTCAGCTTCCCAGAAATGATATATCGTGCTAGGGTGGAAAACTTATTTAACCCCCTTGTCAGTGGCATTACTCATAGCATTTCTATCCTGCTTACACAATGACAGCAGTAAATCAAAGTTCAGATTTCTGCACATCTTTCTTCATTAAATTAGATATGAGAAATTCATAAGATAATAACAATGATAATTTTGTATCATACTCTAGGTTAGTATTTTTCCTGAATTATTATGCTAACAGTTTGCTTCTAAGAATAATATTTGCAAAATGATCTCTCAAAATTTGATGGGCAACAACTAATTATTCTTTTGTTATTATAACTTTGATTCCAAAGGCCTTCATTGTGCTCTCCAAAACACTTAAAAATAATCAGCATTAATATCGTTACAAAATTATCTAAATTACTTATAAAGAAATATAATTATTTATTTATAATTTGATGAGATTATATCAACATTAGAACAATTTTTAAGCAATGTATTTACATGCAAATAGGTCTGCTATCTCATCAAAATTCAGCGCAGAAAAGTTCAGAAGTGCATACTTTATTAAAGGTGAAGGGTAATTTCATCATCAATCATATTATGTTAAATTAAGCTTAAAATATATTTACATTAATTATTGTTCACTGCCAAATACTTTAGTAATCTGAACAACAAAAATTTTAAGTGGCTGTTTTCAAGATTAGCATTCTTACAGAAAGTATAATCCACCAATTGGAGATGTTTGGTTAGACAGAAAAGTTGCAAAACTCTCTTCTGATGTCCCTGTTTTCAGCACATTTCAGTATTTTTGTTTTTAAATTGACCATAAAAGAAGTGTGTCAACAGCTCATTTTAAATGACCTATAAAAATGTACTAGTCACTCACTTCTAGCTTACTATCGATTCATCCAGTTATATGAGAGTACCTCAAAATAAATCCTTCATGTGGGTATTATTGACCAGTAAATTATCACTTACCTCGTGCATAAAGTTCAAATTGTTTCCAGTCTCCAACATCTCTCAGGTTTTCTGCCTCATCAAGAAAAGCTTTGCCAGAGAGTGCAGCTAACCCTTCAGCTCGTATAACCTTCCAATTATCCACCAGTTTCCTGATGAATGCTAACACAACTTAAAGAGACATACCATAACAAGTGTACAAAAGTCTATATTTAAAGGTTTAGAAAACACAGGTTAAATGAGCACTATTTATTTCTAAGTTTTTTGCATCCACTTTCATGGTAGTATTGAAATCTCTATAAAAGTTTATGCAATTAATATATTCACTTGTATGAACAATGTGGAATGTTTCACAATGCCCTTTAAAGATTGCTTAACAACAGTAATTGCATCAAACTTAAAAATAAGCGAAGATTATATTCCGAGGTATTTCTATTGTCAGATTTCTATCATATCTTTTAATTTTAAGCTAAAATTAAAATAGATTTGAAGAAGAGCAAAACTGATATGGTTTCAAATGAATACTGCTAACATTACAATGTCTGACAGTGCCGTGCCTCATTTTTATACTGTCCATTTTCTAGTTAGGTAATTTCATTTCTATTTCAATTACCAGGGAAAGTGCATATTGTGTGCATATTACAAACTTAAAGAAATAATTCATGTATTTGTAAATTACAGGTGAATGTATCTATGAAAGTATTCTGTGCTTTTAGCTAATAGTAAGCAGTGAGCTGACTACTGGATTTATTGATAGTCGTATGGACTAGCTCTCGTGGACATTTTATGAACTTTTGGATATTAAGTTGTCTTCTGTTGGGATCTCAAAGATTATCACCATATCATCATATTTTTTTTGTAAAACTTTTTCCTAATATTTCCAGCTCCAAAGGCCTATCTATGAATTTCTGTAATTTGATTTCCATGTTTATCTCTTCAAAAGTGATGTGCAAGTGCTGAATTTATCTATTCCGAGTGCCTGATATTTCTCCAGTGTTCTCTGAGCCTAATTCAAATGCTTCTTTTTGTTTTGCCGATATATACTTGTTGCATTCCGAGAAGTTGATTTTATAGATTCCTGGTTTCTTTTCATCAGGAATTCTATCATCACCTGAGTTGAATAGATTATTAAGACTGAATTTGTTCAAATGGAACAAAATACCAAACTCTCTGAGTATTTTCTGAAATTTTGGTAGCCCAAGTAAATTTCCTGTGAAGGTAGTTTCTTTTATTGCTATCAATATTGTAACCTGTTTTAACCTCTTCTCTTGTTTGAATGTCTTGATTTTCTTGTCTACAATTTTTTGGTCATAATCATTAGTTTTTGCTCTTAGTATTATGTGTACTCTTGTGTAGTATTATGAGTACTCTTCACTGTATTCAAACTCAATCATGGGCATGTTAATGAGTCTATGTGCAAGCTGTTGAGAACTGCATGTTTGTGTGCTGCTGGATTTAAGCCACTTACCTTTATGTACTTTTCAGTCTGCATATCCTTTCTGTATATTCCAAATTTCAATTTATTGTGTTCTCACCATCTTTAATTTCTCCAATTGTAAATTTAGCAATTTCAAAGAATCATTCAAGTGTTTCTAATTAATCACCACAAAGATATCATCCACTTATCTGTGCCAGACTTTAAAAATGTACGGAAATGATTTGGTGTTGTGCATTTCTAAACTACTCAAGATACAAATCAGTCAGAAAAGGTGATAATGGATTTACCATAACTACACCTGCTTCTTGTTTATGAAATCCCCCATTGAACCTGAAGAAATTCTGACTATGCAGATTTCGGTTAGTTGGATGTATTCCTCAATCTTCTCATTGCTTAATTTCAGAGACTGCAACCATTTTCAAATGGATATTGGGAGTTTTCATTTTGGTATTCTGGAAAAAAGTGAATTTACATCAAAGGAAGGACAATAGAAGATCATCCTTTTAGAGAACCAAATCTTTAATTTTCTCTGCAGAATTCTACAAAGTTCTACAGAGTTGCTTATACTTAAGCTATCAAACCTAGGAAATTTCCAAAATCTTTGCAGGAGTCATTTTACTAGTTGGTAGGATCGTGTATTTCTATATGTGATTATTGGTCTCCTGATATTCCTTGGCTTAAGTATTTTTGCTAGGCCTTGTATCCTTGCTACAGTGGTGTTATGTGCTTTTAATTTTGGTTTCTCCTTGGCCCAATACTGATTGCCAATGCATCAGATGCCCTGAGACCTCCTCCAAGGAGACTTTGTCCACGCTATTAAACATGTCCACTGCAGTTCTGGATAAAACATCTGGAACTCTTATCTCCAGCAGACCATGGCATAAGAGCCCAGAAGATACCTCTAGTTAAATCTACGATTCTGGCTGTTAAAGCCTACGTTCCCTCATGTTTGTAGACTGTATATATTATTTCAAAGGATTCATTTTATTTTCCATGTAATCTTTCCCACTGAGAAGTTCTTCCATCTTTAACTGGTATTCTACTTTGTCTATAATCACAATTTTATTCCCTTTGTCTGCTTTTTTATATACTACTGGTGTTTTATAAGCAATTCCACAATTTTCTAAACCTAACCTTACTTTTGGTGATGAGATTCAGAATTTCCTTCCTCTCATATTCTAATGATGTTTCTCTTGCTATTAATTAGCCTGCTGATCGCTGCCTCCAGATCTACTATATTTCATATTATTTGAAAACTTGACACTTGTTTTCAGCTCTTTATTTAAAAATGTCATTTCTTTTTTGTTGAAATTTTCTTTGGACAGGTTTAGTACATTGCAATTTGAAAGTTTGGGTGATGATATGGCCATTTAATCTTCCGAACTATTCCCCTGTATAAGTTCTTTAGTTTCTTTTGTTGCTTTTCAGTATTCTTTTTCATATTAAAGTTGATTTGTCCAAAAGATATAACTCCAGGTTGTCCAAAATATAATTTCCCAAAAATTTTGTTAGCAGTAAATGTAACTCGTACATTTTTACATCTGGAGCTGGGAATATGGGGAAAAAATGTTATATAAAAATATGAAGATATTATGATGAACTTTGAGATCCCAACAGAAGACAAATTAATCCAAAAATTCATAAAATGTCCATTAGAGCTATACCAAGTCCATCCAACCATCAACTAATATGGCAGTTGACTTAGAACTAATGATGTGGGTAATGGCCTGTGAAACATAGTAAGTAAAGCTTAAAAGTATTAAACTGACTAACCACTTAATTAAGAATATATTAGTTGCTTTGCCATATTACTTCTCACAAAAAATTAGTTTTAAATTTAATGTAAATTCTATCTAATCTGTCATCTTACACACTCTTATGCTTCACTTACTTTTACATATGGTGCGACCGTTCTGAGCCGTCAAGTTGGTTGAAGATGAAGAGGATGTCTCTTCGAAACTGGTCCCATCGTATTTAAAAGTAAGTGAAGCATAAGAGTGTGTTAGATGACAGATTAGATAGAATTTACATTTAACAAGCTTCACTGTGTGAGTTCCAAGAGAATTTTTTAAAAATTTCTTATTTTGCGAAGGTTCTTAAATGAATTTAAATTTAATATTTTAAAGTGATGTTAGTAGAACTGGTACCAAAACAAATGTGATTATCTGCAGTGCTATTCCAATGAATCACTCACCATTTCATACATGCTACTGGAGCAATTAAACAACATGATCAAGAACAAGCATTTTGCAAAGAAAAAGATTTTGTTCCATCATGATTGGCTTCACTGTGCAAGTTCCAATTTACATTTAAGTTACACACTTGTAAGTCTGTGATTGTACCCTTAGTTTTGGATTTACGGTACAGAATCCTTCCTCATTCCCCCTACTCTCCAACTTTCGCTTCCTCGGACTACTTCCTGATTCCAAGATGAAGAACTGGCTAGCAGGAAAGAAATTTCATCAAATGTAGAGGTTGTTACCGAAATAAATGCATATTTTGCTGAGGTGAAGAAATCACATTTTATGGTTGGGGTAAACAAATTAGAAAATTGCTGGAGTAACTGTATGGGTTTGAAAGGAGATTATGTTGAGACATAAAACAATTTTTTCCATAAAACTTATGCCTTCTTTAGTTTAGCACAGACTTATCAATATATGTGAAAAAGTTCTCTTTGATTTGAACCTTTTTTTGAAACATATCACACATAATATGCTTGAATTTACAAAGTAAATAATTTTAGATGATACATTGCACTTTGCTACATATTTTGAAAAATATGATTCCTAGTTCTATCAGCATGAATGGGAAACTGAATATTACATTTAGCCCCTGTTGACTGATACACTCTCACAATTCTTTTGTTACATATTTATTATGTATTTTAAAAAAAATACTCACTTGAAATGTTCAGCATAGGTTGTTTCTTCAGCAGTCCACCATGGTTGTGCACGTAAGTGATCAACATTATATAGGGACCGCTGGTATCTTGACGAGAACAGCCCCTCTCTTACACCTAATTCATATATCTGCAATTAACATTAGTAGATTAATAAGCCTATGTACAAACTGCTTTAATTAGTTTAATTTTCTGTAACACAATTTAAGCTGTAATTTTTGTACCCTTTGAATTCACATTTGATAAGTAAATTAAGATAATTACTGCATTTTATAACAAATGTTGGCCAATCCATTAAACTTCCAATTTTAATTTCAATTTATTAGTTGTCAATTTATTGAACCAAGTAAAACTTGTATCTCATTAATGCAACATTAATGTCAGCTGATTAAGCAGTTTGAAGATTGTTTTAAACGCCAGCGCTATTTCTGTACTGAAAAAATATGAAAATGTTTCTGAACAGTGCTTGTATTAAATTTACTCTTTCCTCATTGCCTTGTTCTTTCCACACATATAATTTAAACCTTAGAAAAAGCTTGGGTTTAACACCTATTTTAACTAGTGAGGCATCACAGGTGATGGACACCGATGATACATGAGATGAAATATAAACTGGAAAAGGATTTTTTTTAAAAGGAAGGAAGCGCTTCATGCCTAAGTTTAGGGTACTTCCCCAGCATTTGCCATTTATGAGGACTGAGGAAAACCTGGAATAAACACCCTTAGTCAGGGAGGACAGTCCTGGTGGGGATTAAACGCTCTCTCAAGAGTTTGTGCCTTAATAACCTTGGCCACCTGTGGTGGTACTTTAATTAAGGGTATAATTCTCAATAAAAATGAAGTACTATTTAATTTTAATGTAATTTTTTTTCACCCAAGTGTTAGGCTAAGGTTTGGAGGCAAGAGAGTGAGGGGGGTCTCAACCAGAACTCAAACCATATCTAAGCACTTTTTTTCATTTCAAACTTGAACCAATGATATTAAATTTATGAATTTCAAATGTTTCTGGCCTGATTTAACTTTCTTAGGTGACAGAAACTAAACTATCTCAGTCCACAAGTTTCCAGTCTGACATAGGAGACCATGATTCTTTATAGTATTACTTGTGTTATTTGATACCCACATGTTTTAGGAGTTTTAACACTGTATTTCCTTTTGAGCTGTGCCATTCATTTGCTTGAATAATCTCATTTATGTCAGACATGCTATTATTACACAGTGTAATATTCAAAATAGAATACAGAGTAGTGATTAAATTTTTAATTAAAAGATGAATTTTGCCCAGTGATATTAAATGCCTTATGGTGTTTATAGAAGGTTCTCTTCATATTCCACTGTGAAGCAGTGATCAAAATTATTTTGTTTATGCAGAGAAGTTCTTTAAGGTGGCCAATGTGAATGTAGGCCTGTGGGTGTGTTGATGCAAGAAAATTCTCTCTTGTCAAGGAAGAAATTCTTGGTGATATGCATCTGAAGACAAAAGAAATAGTGGCAATGTAGGAGCTTTCTAAAACAACAGTGCTTGGCATCCTTCATCAACATTTGCATATGTGTAAGGTGGCTGCCCCAAATTTGTTCAGAAGTTCAAATGCAAGTATGTAAGTAACACTGTTAGAAGATTTTTGAACCTCTGCCTTGGTAATAGGAAGACAGTATCAGAACCCATCATCATATATTAAATTAATAATACAACTTAAAAGCGAAATTGATATTCAATCTAATAATAAAGTTAGAAACTATGGTCCTATTTCAAAAAGAGAATATGGCCCTATGTCACACGGTCCATAAAGAAGATAATGGCAACAATTTTTGGAATTGCAGAGAAATACAAATGATAAACTTCAAAGAAAAGATGTATGGAAGGAGAGGTCAAGAATTCATCTGCTGCATGGCAAAAACATCAGTCCATATGGCTGCCATGAACACACTTGGCTTCCTGGAGCTGTATCATCAATCATACAGTCCAGACTTTGCCCCCATGATTATTACCTGATTTCAAAAGTGAAATCTGACCTTCAAGGGTGGAGATTCATTAATGATAATGGGTTGAAGAGTGATGTTTACAGGACTTTTTTTCCCAGAGATGTGAGAAATGCATTGAAGTAATGGGATATTGCATTGTAAACTGATACTTGTAGTTGTAGTTTTATTTTATTGCTTACCCAACATGATCAAGACAGAAACTTATAAAAAGCACCTTGCATGTGCTAGTATTTAGTTTCAAGAAAAACATATTCAAACATGTGCATTTTTTCCTCCTGCACAGCAAGGCAGTTTCAATACAAAATTTGTTCTTTACCAAGACCACTGAACCAAACAAAGTCACAAGGATGAAAGAAAAAATGTTAATAGTATACACTATGATAAAAAAAGAAAGATATGCCTCTCCTATTCTCATGCCTCATATGTCTAAGGAGATTTTTATGTTAAGTAATCATCAGAGCCCAGAAGTTCAGACATATATTTTGGTTAAAATAGGCAGGCAAAAAGTCATTTACAATACTGAAAATAGGCAGTAATATATTAAAAAAGGCATTTATTAAAAGTGAAAACAGAGACTAATATCTCTCATTATTAATGAAAACAGATATTTAAGATACTTAATAACTTCTTTATCAAATAATGAAAGTATTTAATTAAAATGTTAATTGGAACTTGCACAGTGAAGCCAATCATATAAT
The DNA here is from genome assembly GCA_030762175.1 of Metallyticus violacea. Taxonomy (NCBI): domain Eukaryota; kingdom Metazoa; phylum Arthropoda; class Insecta; order Mantodea; family Metallyticidae; genus Metallyticus; species Metallyticus violacea. The sequence continues at coordinate 23,818,498 of CM060834.1, forward strand.
TGATATTATTGTATGATTAGTTGAACTGCACACTGTTGATACTTTACTGTGAAGCATCAAGAGTGTGTAGTTCAACTAAATCATACAATAATTTAGTTCTTTAGCTTTCTTTCCTTGATTGTTAGCAACAAGATGTTTTTTCAAGGTATGAATGTTATAGTCAGCTACTTGTCAGAGAGAACATTTTTCATCATGGAAAACAAATATTCTACTTCCACTAAAGTGACTGGAAGATATTTAAAACAAGCTATTTTGGAAGGACTCATACCAGTTAAAACAGAACATTCACCTTTCAGGACATCATGGAAATGATGACCAGGCAAAGTGAATTAGTTTCGAATAATTCTGGCGAGTGAGCAAAAGATGTGCAGTAGTTTCTGGTTGAGTTCATTTTCTGTTTATGTGCATTTAAGGGAATCATGTTAGTATCTCTCTTATTTCTGTACTGAACACATTGTAGGGATGATTTATTACACAGTTGTATCACTCTCATCTTTCTTGTTTGCAATTATTTGTTACATTTATGCAGCTGAGAAGTTATTTCCTCCACAAAGTTCCTAGAATTGTACCTTGCAGAGTGATACAATTTCCTAGAATTGTACCTTGCAGATTGATACAAGGTCATTCACCAGGACTATTCCAAACTAAGGTACTTTCCTCATCCTCTCCATTTCCTGGTATTTATATGCCCGAAGTAACCATGTGTTCCTTTCACTAATGAAGGTTCTGCTATTTAAATAACTAAATGAATATGTTAAGGAGAAAGTTTTTTGCTGCTTGAAAAGAAATAAATATATCAAAGTTTCGCAATAGATATTTTTGTGAGGTGAACATGGCATTTAATTTGTATAACTTGTTTCATTTTGATATATTGAAATTCTTTTATGTTTTTTTTTTAAATGCATAAATAATTGCAGAAAAAATCCATAATGATACAAAATAGGTATAAAAAGGTTTTAAACCTTAAAATAGGTAACAGAAGCCAAAATATGCAAAATAAACACTGTCCCTGCTGACCCCTAATGTACGGAAACATGTTCATTTCTGACTCTTAAATATATACACCCAGATAGAAAAGGCATTCTTCTGGGCTCTGGTAATCATAGAGAAGAAAGCTCTTAATTTTTACCAAAATGTTAAGGTCAAATTAGTAAGGGAGATTATATAAGCAAATGTAGTAAAAAGAAAAGAAATGAATTACATAATGTAGATTATGAGATAGGGAGAATGGGAGGTTTTAAGGTTAATGTATCTCAGAACATGTGCTTAATTTGAGTAAATGATAAAATACAATTCATATTATGTTCAAATGTAAAAGGACAGATGAATGGAAGAAAAATTACCAGAAAGAAATGGCTGAAGATTAATTCATTTTTGAAGATAAGGGGCAGATACTGGATTTAAGATAATGAGAAAAGCATTATCTTCTAGTCAAAGACAAAGTTCTCAGCAGATGTTTCACTAAGGGTAATGTTTGTTTTCTGATACCACTTTAAAAGAAAAATATCTTCGGTTACAAAGGCACCCACCTACCTTGCCAGCTTCATCATGGTGACCCAGTCTCGTAAGAGCATCACCAAGTTGGAAGAAGAAGCGTCCATCAATAGTACCTTCCTCCCTGCTGGCTATGCCTCTGGTGAGGTAATCAACTGCTGCTTCATTATTGTTATCAGTTGTTTTTAAAATAAAACCATAATGAACCAGAGCAAATCCATTGTCAGGCCAGCGTTTAAGGGTCTCCTTCAAGATTTGCCTTGCTTCCTCTACCCTGTCATTAAAAAAGTTGTTTATTATTAGACACATGTTCAGTTTTTCCTATCTTAACTGATCATTGCTCTTTAAATAAGTTATTTGCTGCTGAACTTTAATTTATGCTCCAGAATACTATGACCATGGCAAGCTATTATATAAACATGCAAATAAGTCCATTATTCCAGTCAGGTTAAGTAATTAAAACAATTCTGTGTTGTAAATTAAAATACTTAATAAAATTATTTATTTATAGATGCAATATATTTTTAGAAAAATGGAATGTGCATGTATTTCAGGTTTGCAATCATACATTTTGTTTTAATCAATTCTAGTTAATTAAGGGAATGTGATATCTGAACATGTCCATTATCTTTATAATATTTTAACATGGCTTTTGTTTGATGAAAATGCATTAAATATACAGGGCATCTACACTGAAATTCCCTAACTTTAAGGCTGTTTTAATCATAGTAAATTATTATTTTTACCAGGTGTGACTTGTTTATTGGGTACAACATTAATTGAAATTGCTGCCTAATTTATCATAGACACATGCTGTGTTGTGTTGTCTGTTCATGGGAAAATGGCTTCAGTTCAGTAGTAGGCACAAGTTGTGTTATGGTACTCATAGTTCAAATTCATTGTTATGGGGCAAAGGAAGTTTCGTTGTGTTTATAACAAAGCATCACTAGACATCAAGAGCAAAAAGCATGGCATAAACAATTTTTGAACACTGGGAGCATATTGAAACAACATGGAGGAGGCTGGTGTGTATCTGAAGAACAGGTAGAGAATGTCCGCCAAGTGTTCCAACAAAGTCCATAAGTCAATTGTTAGGCTTCCATGTTTCCCTGACATCAATCATTAGACATTTTTTTCTGGGGCTATGTGAAGGATAGAGTTTACACATTTTTAAAAGTTCACTTACCATCCATCAGCCAATGAGAAATTTACAAAAATTTCAAGGGGTACAATATCATCTTACCACCTCAAAACCAATACAATATAAAAAATTTATTGAAATTAACCAAAACAGATTCCAGGGCCAAAGAGAAAAATCTTGTACTTACCAGATTAATTGTAAGGATTGTGAAAAAATCTATGTAGAAAAGACAAACAGAAATATAGGCATTAGGTTGTAAGAACATTGGAAAAACATCCATTACAAATAAATAGATAAATCAGCTGTGGCAGCACATTTTTGGAATGAAAACCATGAAATAGAAAAAGGCATCAAGTTATTAAAAATTGTTCAACAACCAAAGGAACTAAACATATGAGAAAGGATTTATTTAAAAAACATGATAAAACCCTTTGAATTTTGACATCCCAGAAGCAGACAGCACTTTATTCAAGTTTATCATAAGACCAATAGTCAACCCAGATACCTACCTACTGAACTTCTACAAATGATCCAACAGTTGTTTAACAGCTGATGATTTGGACAAACGTTCCAAGAAACATGTCCTAAGTAAATCTCATGTAAGTGAAACCATAAAGAGGGTTCTAAATATTTTGACACCATGTTTCACTCTGTTCGATTCCAAATTGAATTAATATTGAAATTTTAACACTAGTTTTTTTACATGATTGTCACAAACAAATGACTGTTCTTACACTTCTGAAAGTTTACAGTGCACCATCTAAAGGATACTTATCAACTATCATAGTAATTTAGTAATCTTTAGGACATCTCTGAGTCATACCATGAATTTTTAGAACAACCCTCATAGAAGCTTCTTGACCTGGATCAGTTCACGCCTCTAGAATATGGAAAAATCTAATGCTTATAGTTATGAATGACCCATAGATGCAATTCTAGGTTATATAGACTACGGTATTACTTCCTGGAATTTATTTCTGCCAAATCAGCAGCTTTTTTCCTCGTCTAAGGTAACATATATTTGATGAACACCTTGGAGTGATATGCAAGTATTTTAATGAATGCTAACTGAATATCTAAGCTTTCCTCATCCATTTCTAGCATCAAGCTGATTTTTAAATCTATTTCTCACTTGTTTGTGCATTGCATGAACAAAGTAAACAAAGGGATTTCCATCATTATGTAAGTATATGCATTCTTTAACATAACACTTGGGAAAACATCCCATCTTTTTCTTTTTTTTAACAAGGAAATTTTGTACTAATAATACAATAAGTACATTTTTACATATAGAAATGAGCCCCTAATTCCTAATACAAATGTATAAAGAAAATTTCTTTCTCATTTTATAGAAGTGAATATTCAATCAGAATTCTTAAATTATAGTATAACAACTTTTAAATGACCTTCCAAATTAGCAAAATTTTTTCTATAACATTTTACACAAAACATCCTGAGAAATTCATTCAAATTCCATAATAAAACATATGAAGTCATTTATAAAAAAAAGTAAACATTCTATGTAAGTTTATTTAAGTTTTATTTTAAAACCCTGATCTCTAGATTGCTTTATTTGTGCACAGTTTACAGCAGCATAACTAAACAACCTTTTCATTTAGGTTTAAGCAGTGATGCATGGCTGAGTAATAGCTCAAGTTGCAAAGAAAAAACTATGTGTGATATAAGCACTTTTATTCATGAATGAGAAGTTGTGTTTCAGCCGAGGAGTAACATCCCCATTGCTCAAGGATGCATCTCATGAGTAACACCCCCATTTTATTCAACTTATCCAATGATTTTTAAATGAAATTCAATAGAAAATAATTTTAAAAAATTGTTTATGTATATCAATCCAAAACTATATAAGTATGATCACCAAAAAGCACCTTATAGGCTTGGTACATTTAACTTACATCTGTACTATCATATAAGCTAAAAACAGACTAACCTGTTAATCATAAGATATGTTACAGCAAGCTGATTTGCTTGTGCTGGATCATTTGGAAACCGTTCCATTAGTTTTTTATGAACTGGTATAGCTGCAAAATGCTGGCCTGAAAAGTGGAAAATATAACATTAATAGTATATAAAATAGTTCCTTCACATCAACTATGTGTAGGACATAAGTTAGAGATGAACAATCAGATTTGAAAAAGTTGCCTTTTAATCTCTCATAGCAGAGAAAACCTTAGAGAGATTCATGGGGTATATAGAATCAGATGAGAGAAGTTTCTGGTTTCATGCTTGAGGGAGGACATGGTTGCTCAGTTGGTTAGAGTGTTAGACTAAAAGGCTCAAGATCCATGATTCAAATCTTGGCCATGACCCAAATTTTTCAAGTCTGACTCTTCATTTTCAACATAATATTAATAGCTACAAGTTTTAAGTGAATTCTATTTAATATGTACAATTAAATTATAAATACTAATAATATTTAGTAGTCAGATGTCAGATATAAATACTACTTTATTTTTTTTTCCCCAGTTTCTTTTTTGGGTGGGTTATATTATTAGTATTTCATGGCTGGAACTGAATAACTTTTCTGTTGACTTCATTCGCTGGAATAGGAATTTAGTAAATTTGTCCAAAGGTCAAATGCAGTGTGGAGTGGAGTGTCAAAATTCATTAACTTATCTTGATTTTTTAAAATGAAAATTGTTTCCCTTGTGGATAGTTCTACTAGAGTATACATTTCTTTTAGCAAAATAGTTTATTGCTTAATTTTGTGATTATGCTCTCAAAAATGTGTTGCTACTGCCAATTTTTTCAATTGTTTTAGCTCGATATTTCTAAATTGTTCTTTTTCCCGGTTTCCAAATTTCTTAGTTTTTTCTTATGTATTTTAAATTACAGTTTGAGCATCCATTTAGTACATGCCTGATTCGTTACATGATAGTATGTGGTCTTTTAGTGAAGAACCTAATAAATATTTATGTTGTATCCATTTTGTGGTGCTAATTTTATGTCATGTTCTTTGAAGATCATGATATTCTGGATGATATGTGAATCACCTATATTTGCAACTATCTTTGATATTTTTAAGTGTAGTAATTGTCTTTAATGAATTTCTGTCTTTTGAATTTGTTAAAACCTGCAGAAAATGCTATAGCAGCATTCATAGAGGAGCTTACCACCTATGAGGGTGATGAGTGTGTAAGTGCAAAGAGAAAATGTTTTGAAAAGACATAGTGATAAGTTTCAAATTATCATTCATATCTGGCCCATTTTTGGAAATTTTCTGAGTGTCCCTCATATCAGAGCAAATGACTTTAAAAACTTGCAAAAAAAAAAAATAAATGTCTGAATAAAAAATTCTTATAAATTACTAATAAAAAGTCCTCTTTATTTCTGCTTAATACATTAGACTTGCATGTACACTTGTATATACAGAGTATAAAAGAACATTCCTATTGACTATATAATTATTAAGATATACATATACTAATGTGCACACAATATCTGTCAAAGTTTCCAGCTTGGGATTATGTGCACTTCTGTTTAAATCTGCATTGTATAGGCAGAATGATCAAAGTGGCAAGACCACCCAGAAGCTTTGGCCTCGTGTTACTCTGGCGGTTACCAAAGTCAGCCCTATCACATTGTGCGACTTCTTCTTGTGGGACTTTATTAAATACCACTTTAATGTTCTGCATTCTGCCACCTCTGCCCAGAGATTTCACAAGCCACTACTACATTATTCAGGCTATGTACAATGCTCTAGTGAGTAAGGAATGAATTGGATTATCAGTTAGATGTGTACTATACCAAAACACTTTAAAAATATAAATAAAATTTGAAAGTTTATATAAGGTGATACAACACATTTAACTCAGAATAAACTGTAACAGGAATAAAGTTAACTTAAAGTCTGTACATTCTTTAATGCTCACCCCCATATATTGCAGTTTGTATACACTAATGGAAAGTGGTTGACCTACAGTAAATGTACAATTCCTTGTAAGACTGAAGTTTAAAGTTCCACTGACACTGGCAATTTTGCTGCTTGGGTATGTTTTCATGCTGTTTTATTTGCATTTCTACAAGAAATATGTGTTAAACCTATTCTACTGTAGTGTATTATGCAGTATGCTGAAAATCAGACATATACAAGAACAAACAATATTTATTCATGATTCTTTTGTGCAAAAGAAATCATACATGTGCAGTAGGAGAGAATATTATGTTAAATTTCCAGAAGTAACATTTCCGTTTGGAAATACAATTTTCAGATTGGTAAACAATGTCAGAGTCCAAGGTATTTTCGTTGAAAAGAATCCAAGATCAAAAACAGATTATATAGTGTATTGATTAGAAACATCCTGGAAGTCTTTAACATGATTAGATGTATCAGTTGACAGTGCATACAAAGCCATTCAGCTGCTGCAATTTCCATCCACATATAATTACTGCTGTACCAGAAATAAAATCTACGTAGAGAAAATGTATGGGAGGGAGTTACAATATATGGAAGGATGAATTACAGTAGGTTTCAAAAAGATTCAGGCATGTCTCACAGTAGTGAGCATCTACTATACTGGTGAGCAATGTTAATTGTTGTGTACTTCTAATGAATAAAAAAATAAACAAAAAATGTGCATTATGAGTTGCAAATTGCAAGACATGATTTCCCTCAGCAGGTGGTGAAGTCATTATGCAGTAACTTTCCAAAAAAATCAATTTCCAATTGTGTAGCAGGAAGTGGACCGCGCGCGGGGTGTGTGTGCATGCATGTGTGTTTGTGTGTGTGTGTGTGTGTGTGTGTGTGTGTGTGTGTGTGTGTGTATAGTAATCTTGATATTCAGAAGTTTTTATATAGATGGACACTCTCTGAACACTCAAACTGCGTTTGGCATGATGTCTGCTCCCAATAGTGAATAACACTTTACTACCAGCTGCCCCTTCTCTGAGTTTATGGCTATAAAAATGGAACAAAAGGGGGCTAATATGGGAGTAAATATGGTATTACAATATATTAATAATATTTCTTTTCTCAATAATCTCTGCAGCTTAATGTCATTGGCTGCTATATATTTTGTGATTTCTACAGAAACATAATGTAGAATGAAACTCACCTCTAAATCTCATTCGGTCAATACATCTATTGGCAGCTAAAAGGAACAATTTGTCTGGAACACTTGCTCCCAAGTCCAAAACCTGGCGGTAAGCTGCAATGGCCTCTTCTAGCAATGCATTGCTGTGCTTCATCTCTGCAAGCCTATCCAAAACCTTTGCTCTCCCAAAGCGAGCTCGTGGTGAGAGAGGGTGGAGGGTCAGAATTGCTTCAAACAACTGCATAGCTGCATCAGGTTTCTAGCATTGTTCAGGTGTGGTTTGGCATTAGTAACACTTCCAGTTCTGGACTTTCTTCTTTTCCATTTACAGTGTTGGGATATGAAACAAGGATTGACTGGAGAATTCAGAGAGGTACTTAATCAGGTAAAGGGAAAGTTTGTTAACAGTTAAATAAAACAGCATATTATTGCATATAAGTTAGCATTATAGGAGCAGGAAAATAACCCACAAGTTTTCAAAACACACTGTTAAAGAGGCAATTAGAATTCAATGTGGAAAGGTATACACACATTTTAAAAAACAAGTTTCAAATAATTATATGTGCTTAATTATTTTAGCTGAAAATCTCTAACAATTTAGCTTTAACAGCATCAATAGTCTGCCTCGAAAATTATTGCATAACAATCCATTAAAGATATAAACAAGTGACTAGATAGAATTATTCACAAATACACTACCACGATAAGTATGTACATGTAAATATATATTCTATAAAGTTTATGCATGCAATTTTTGTTGCACTGGGTGAGAAGTTATATATTTATAATTAAATGGACCCTGAAAACCATACACACATTATTTCTCAGGGGTCTACATCTTTGTTTCACTAAGATGTTCTGTGTGGGTGCTGAGAAACAAAAGAAGTTGATACCTGAAGAATAATGTGTAAACAGCTTATCTACAACTGTTTAAACTTTTTTTTCAGAAACTATTTAAAAAAACATCATTATTAACACTGCTGAGATAAAATTCATTTTATCTGCAGAGAAATAATGCACTAATTTAAAAAAAAAAAAAAAAAAAGCTGCAGATACAGGTAATATAAAAAAACACACTTCACTCATAAAAAATTGCTATTTTATACATGCACACAGAAAAAAAACTACAGCTTACAAATGCAAACGAAACAGCTTAATTCTAAAGAAGAAAAAACAACTCACAGCAAAAAGGCAACAAACAGACAAAATTTAAACATTCACTTTGGACACATAACTAATCAAAACAACACAAAGTATACATTCATAAATCCAAGTTCTTTTAATACCATTATCAAAACTAAAAAAACAAAAAGACAAAAAAAAAAATCAAATCACAGAACTAGTCAGTTTCTTATTTAAAAAAGTATATCAGAAAGTTTAGAAAACAACTCCTGTGTTGGGAATTAGCAAAGCAAGCTAATTATGATTAGTTAAGTATGATATAAAATTAAGAACAATGGGATACTCATTAACAAAATGCCACACACAGATAAAGTGCTCTAGGAAATCTATGTTGTTTTTGATAGGTAATTCTGAAAGGAAATGGGGAAAAAAAAGAAAAAGGATAGTATAACTAATATCCAACATCCTAAGAGAGACAAGAAAAAAAGAAAGAGAAAAATAATAATAAACCAAATTAATTTTTGGGAAAACTTTAATCAAGGAAAAAAAGAGAATTTAAAATGCTTACTTTTCTGTACAAACATCCCTTGTAAACTAAGAAAGAAATCAAAGCCATAATTAATAGCTATCAAAGTACTAATTATTTTATACTATACTATTAGTAAATTAAAATACCATACCTCCTCCATTTCATCATCAGCAATGTCTAATTTGCTGTGAATCTTTAAATCCTCTTCATTACTGATGTCTTCATTCACATAACCCTGTAAAATACAGTTTTATGTAATTCGTATACATAACACTAAACTAAACATTCTAAAGAATATAGCTGTAAACTGGCAATATAAAAACAATTCAGAATAATGGCATTATGTACAGGGTGGCACAGGAATAGAAGATTTTTGAATTAGCACAAAGTATAAGTTAAAGTTGGCAATATGTGATGATAAAGTAATGTTCCACTGTAATGCCATTTCAGTTGCTATAGAGCAGTATCATGCATTAGTGGTAAGAGCATATAAAAACAATTATTGTTGTGAAACTGCATGGTGAAAATTGCAGCACTATTTTCAACTTCACCATTATGACCCAGTTTCATTGGCCCATGCTATGAAGAAGTCTGAATTTCAAAAATTGTCCAAGCACTCCTAGTCTTCAGTTCATTAAGACTAGCATGCCTTTCTTTTCTGCATATACCTTTCTGCACTTTGGTCTAGTGGTTAGGTTTGCTGACTGCTAGCCAGGAAGCCTGGGTTCAATTTCTGGTACATTTAGGAATTTTTTTAGTTAAGGAGGCCTGGAATAGGGTTCACCCAGCTTCATGAGGACAATTAAGAGGCTACCTGATGGAGAGGTGGCATTCTTTGATCATGAAAGTCCAACCTGTAGGGTGCCGGGTGCTGACCACTTGCCCCCCTGCAATACTGCCCTCTATCAATTAAGTTGTAAGATAGAGGTAGAGGAAGCAGAGGTCGCTGAGGGAGTTCAAGGCTCACACTGGACTGTAGCATCAATTGAGAAGAAGACGAAGAACATTCCTGCATTTAAGAATGTAACTTGGCTGTTAACTCTCTGCAACATGTCAATGTTTACTGATTCAATCCTTTGGCAAAAAGCTCTGATAAAGCAATGATCAATATTCTTGCTGTGCAAGCTGGGCTCCGTCTTGCTGAAAATAAATATTAGACTCGTCCTCTCCAAAGTGCAATTAGAAAACCTGGACTGCAGGTTGGACTTGATACTGCTCATCACATCATTTGCTCCAGTCAAGCCTTTGCTTTTAAGTAAATCATTCAGGAACCACAAGATTATAATATTCATTCAGTACTGGTCATGTATAACCTTATTAGGAATATAGAAGCCTGCATTGCATCTTGAGCTATATTGTGAGTGAGAGAGAGAACTTGACAATTTTCTAATAACATAATTATAAAGGAAATGTTTCTGATAAGCTCATAATATACTTTAAGCAGTAAAACAAAAGTAAAAAAGTTTTTATTATTCATTTGTTTGGGCCTTGCTTTCCAAGATTGGGTGCTGCCAAGTGCACATCAAACCAATTCACTCAAGACTGCTGCAAAAGAATACTATACACCACAATCTTTTATAAATTAAGGACATTTGCAATAAATTGCAGCATTTACCAATCAAAGGACAAAACAAAATTAGTAGAATATTTCTGCAATTTTAAAATTGTGAATTTATCTCTCTACCTTTTTAAAGATGTTGAAAATGATCACTGTTTGATATGAAACAGGTTTAAAAATTTTGTTCACATACTGCAATTTGTAAGTTCCTAAAGTGTTGATTATTTCTTCTTATATGTTTCTGGGTCAGCTGGAAAAGAACAGAACCCATTTGAGTTTTCAAAAAGATTCTATAGCAGAAACTTGAGATTTTTAGCCATGCTGGAAGTATTCTTCCCCTACCTTAATACACTGGCACCATTTCTGGAAGCTTCACAAGTGTCTGATGAAACCAATCCTTTGGCCTCTTTAAGAATTCAATATTTCTGAATTTCTGGTTCTTTCATGCTACCAATGAAGCCCTTGGTGCAAGATTGGTAAATATAGAGGATGTTTGAGGATGTCATATCTGAGTTCTGTAGTTTTGCCTTAGTCTCCACAAACAAATGGGGCCTAATTATCATGTAAGGATACATGTTTTGTCCATTTATACAGCCATCTTTGCTGAAATTTTTAATGAATATAGGGGAGCTGGTCATGGCACCTGTCACTGTTGATCTGCTCGCCATGTAGGATCCATTCCAGCAATAACCCAAAGTACAAATGCCAGCTCTTTTGAACATGTCAAAGATGGTTTGGGTTTTTTTGGTTTACACTGCACTGATTGCTTCTTAAGGGCTGTTGAATAGCTAAGAAAGACTCATCCTGCATAACCAACAATAAAAACAATCCCTTTGGACCACTGTTACAGAGTTCCAGGAGCTCCCTTTTCTGTTAACATTCTTACTTTTGTTGCTGAGTGAAGTTATGTGGCACCCACTACACAGACCTTTCTTATTTTCAAATCTTTCATGAAGTCATGGGGCATATTGCCTTCCCCAACTGCACATCATATTGGAACTGATATCTGTCATGTGCAATGGTGTCAGAAATCTTTCTAGGATGTGATGTTCCTGGGTGTCCTGGCTACACTCTCATTCCCATCCTTGAAATATTGCACTCAACGAAATAGGTACTTGAATAGAAGCATCATTTCCACTTTCGGAATATAAATGATTTACACTCTCAGATTTGTTACACCCCCTTTCCACAAAAACCAGATTATCCATTGTTATCTATGGTGACACAATAGTGCCACAGAAACTCACTTGTCCATGGTATTTAACACACCGGTGGGAAATATTGCCCATCTCACGATGCCAACTCATATGAAAGCACTATAGTTTCCCATAGCAATGTGACAAGGTTACATGAACCATGATCACTTTTCCTCTATTGTGAAAGATGTTCTACTGACATTCTTTTCTGTCTCATACTTTTCCAAGTGATCAAATTATAATGTTTATGGATTAGAATTATAAATTCATTTAATTTTGAAATTTTGTAGCACACTGTCCTGCTTGCTATACTAGCTTTAAGAGAGATTTACCTATAGAGCAACTGCTCTAATCAATATTGATATTATCTAAGTTTTCCTTCCATTAAAATGTGATCATTTTATTTTCTTGTCTTATACTTATCCTCTAGATTTGTACTTGACTATTTTATGAATTATTCTCTTATTTGTTGAACTCCAGGAAAACTTTTCTAGAATTATGTGAAACACTGAGCAGTTGATTCATTTTTTATAAGGTTACAACAAAATATAATACTTTGTTCTTTATTAAATCTCCAAGTAATGATTCAAAATAACATAAGTATGCAGAGAAAAGAAAACAATGCTAAACATTAATATGTACAGCATTTAGCAACTGTAGTCAGATTATAAGTGGCTGCCAGTCAGACTTGGAAAGTAAAGACTAAACAAATGTATGAGGTGCAGTCCATAAATTTCTGTCCTGACAAGGAAGGCCATGATTCACTATTGCAATGTTTATGCTATCTCATGCTCACTGCATTTCCTTTCTAGTTCATCTGTTTGAAGAAGCTTAAAGTCAGATGTGTTACATAATACAGCATGATGTTCAAAATTGAATACAGAGCAGTGATTGGCAGAGCTTTTTTAATTAAAGAAGCACTTTCAAACAATGATATTAAACATTGCATTAACAGTGGTATGGGAAAGCTTCCTTTTCATATTCCACTGTGAAGTGGTCAAAATTATTTCATTTGGGCAAAGAGAGGTTTAAAGTGACTCACATGAGGTTAGGTTAATACAGGATAAAGTTCTGGATGACAGACATCTGAAGACATAAGGAATAGCTGCAAGGTAGAGACTTTCTAAAATAACTGTGTTTCATCTCTCTCATCAACATTTGCATATTTATAGGACCAGTACAAGATGTGTGTCTCAAATTCTTTCAGCAGTTCAAATGCAAGTGTGTGAAAATGTTGCCAGAAGTTTTTTAATCTTTGCCTTTAATGATACAGTAGTATTGGAATACATCATCATAGGGAATGGAACTATGGTCCCCTACTATGACCCTATTTCAAAAAGCAATCCATGGAATGATGGAAGAAGAATAAAACATCCCCCTTAGAAAGATCACGATCACACAGACCATTAAAATCAGGGAATCAGGTGAACAGTGGAAATATCAGTCATTCTAAGTGCCATTTTTAAATTTCATCATTTTATTTCACAATTGCTTTTGTGATGCATATTCGTAGTCGAGTCCAAGTGATGAAGTAATTCAAATACTCATTAACAGACAGCGCAGTTCTAAATGCCATGCTGTACTGCCATATGATGTTCAAATGCCATGCTGTGATAATATTAGTTTTTAAGGGAAAATATTTATAGTATACAAATATTTAGTAAGTGGCCATAGCTTTTTGAGTTGCGATAAAGCTTTTGCTATTATAGTGAAAAGAGGCTTCAGCTCCCCAAGATTTCCATAGGATTGTAGATTAAGCTAATGCCATAAATCCTTTTCATTGGAGAGATGGAAAATTAGTGATGCCTGGAGAATTGGACGAAGGGGCGAGAGAGGCCAATATTAGTTAAATTAGCCACAATGAACATGAAATGGAAAGTATTAGGCCAAAATGGGAAATTAAAAGGCACAAGAATTTTATTGAAAATGACTATTATAAAAAAGAATGAGAAATAAGAGTGGAACTAATAAAAAAGATGAAGGAAGCCAGGAACAAAGGTAGAAGAGCCGTTATGCATGGTATGCTCTTATGGATAGATAAAATCCAGTTGATTTTATCTATCCATAAGAGTAAGGTCAAGAAACCATGGCTAGTGGGGAAGAGAGGAGGATTAGAAATGAAAGTCTTGACGCTGCATCAACGTTAAGGAACAAGGAATGGAGGGGAAGAGAAGAAGAGGGAAGAAAGGGGAACAATCTGCATCCAGCAAGAAGGGGAGGAGTGTATAGTAATGAACATGTCGAAGTCCTGAGCTTAATGGGGTAAATTATATAGTAGAGAAGTGGATGGGGGAATCAGCTGATCAATGGCTAAGAGATTTGAGTGTGGTGTCATTGCCAGTGGGGAGTTTGATCAAAATAGAGAGTGATAAAACCTCAGGGTCAGTTAAAAGGGTTACAACAGCAAAAGCGAAACTAAAGCAATTTATTTGGAAGAAGTAGAAAACAAATAATTAGAGGGGATTATTGATGATTTTAAAGATTTATATTGTAAGTTTGATGAATCATGAACCAGAATAAAGTAAAGGGAGAGGACAGTTATGTGAGAACAGTGGAATGGGTAGAGAGTGGGAAGTAGGATCTAATGCATATATAACCAGGGAGTTAAGATCCTAAATAACAAGCACTCCAAGATGTTCTATAATGTGCAAAGTTAATGTAAAAGAATTATGTAGAAATAAAGTACTTATTCATTCATATAAATCTTTTATGTAGTTCCAATAAAGTCAAGTGGTTTCTTTGATTTTAAGAATGTTGCTAATTCACTTTTAACTTTGAATAAGTGTGCAGCATTTCAAAATGCACAATGCTTAAAGTATCTCAATCTCATTCATCTCAAATAGCTATTAAAAGAATTTACCCACCCTTAGAAATGTGGAGTTTTTTTAGTTTTAAAGAGAGGAAAATCAGTGGTTGATAAAGCGCAACCTGTGCTTCATCTGAAAGATCAAATCCATTTATCATTTAAAAGATAACAGACCTCTTGTCCATTTGCCTGAAGAGCACAGAGAGTTTTATGAGATATCAATTTCATGTAATAATTGTAAATCTAAACTCTTTCATCAGTTGTGAGGAAAAAATATGAAGATTGGTATTCTTGTACATGCTCATAATAGATTTTTATATATTTTGTGCTTAATAACATTATATATTCCTACTAATCATTAATGTCATTTTTTAATTATTTCCCTCTAAAAACTCAAATAAAATGTAACAAAGTTTGAATGGCACTTGTAACCTACTCTTCCATCTTAATGCACAAAGAACCTTCTTATTGTTATCATTTTTTTCTCCCTGACCATTGTATTTTTGACAACAATTTGTTATACAAAATAATTAGTAGTAAAATGACTTCATAATTATTTTGGATATAATAATTAAATGCTAAGAGATGGTAGTTTTTGTTTATCCTGTAAAATTTAGAAAATGGCACTCAGAACATTTGACATTTCCACTCTTCAGTTTTTGGACTGCAAAGGGATTCTGATGATACACTTCAAAGAAAGGAACATGATGGTTACTGGGAAGTACTAAGCTGATCTCCTACATCAATTATGCAGTGCTACCAGGAGAAAGAAGTGTGGAATGCTGAATTGTGGAGTTCACATGCTGCACAACAATGCACCAGTCTACATGGCAGCCATGAACACACATGGCTTCCAGGAGCTGGACCATCCACAGTACAGCCCAGTCCCTGCACAGATACTATTACTTGTTTTCAAAACTGAAATCTTAGCTTCAAGGGCGGAGATTCACAAACAATAAGTTCAAGGATGCTATTTTCCAGACAAAACTTTGAACTACGCCTTAGGGGGATTAAAATGTTAATTCAGAAATATGAGAAATGCATTGAAATTAGGAGAGATTGCTTTGAAAAAAGATATCTGTAACTTCATTCTTCACCTACCTAACATGATGAGACTAGAAACTTAATGACTGCACCTCGTATGTTGTGATTTATCAGAAAATATTTAATGGACAAAAATTAATAAAATCAAAAGAAGCCATATACCCTTGATTGCTCTCCGGAGCTAGCTGGAGTTTTTCTTACAGGTACTGCTTGCTGCTCTTCTTCATCCTCATCTTCATCGTCCTCATCATCAGGATCTGGATCTCCAACAGGTCTGTATGCAGCTGTTACAATAGAGTTATATTTACAATGTCTTAATATACAGGGACTACAAGCATCAGAGAAACATAATGCTATAATTATGTTTACCTACGGGAAACATGAAGTAAATGATAATATATTTACCACTTTCTTAATGTAAAAGTCATATTTAACCAAATTTTGCTGCTTAAATTACTTATCAACAACTGAGCGTTTTAGCTAGTATAATATTAAGGGATGTTTGGTCCATTTTTTCAAAAATATATTTAAATATTTTTGCATATATACATAATGCGAAAACCCATTTGTACAAAAAGAAAACTACTTTATACCATATTTACTCGCAAATAGGACCCCTTCTCCTTTCAATATAATTTCTCACCAAAATATATGTGAAGGGGTTGCACTTATCACATGATCGAAGACAAAATAAAGAAGGTAATTTAGTTTCATGATGATTATTTTGTTTGAAATTTTACTATGTTGAATTAATTTTAAAATAATTCCATTTTATACTACATAACACTGTCACTCCAATGATCCTACCAACAAACATTTTATACAGTTACTTTGAAGATCAGCACAGATGTGAAAAATATAGTAGTTTCAATCACCCTCTGATACTTGTTGTTTAACATTTCCTGACAATGCCCATGTTAATTTATTTTCTTCTTTCCCTTCCAACCTGTTCCTTTGGTTACTCTAGCATCCAACATAGTTTGGCTGAATGGAAACTTGTGAACCATTACTCTCATCTCTTTATCTTTAGCATATATAACATTTTTTAATTAAAATTGGTTTTCAGGAAAATAAGGTAGTTTCCCATCTTCCTGTTCCAATCACCCACCAATAATTCTTCATTGACATCACATAAATTTAATTTAAGCTTGGCAACTGAAAGATATATGTTGATTGTTCATTTTTAATAGCTACCCATGTTGTCACACTCTTCTGTCTCAGGTATTTGCAAACTCTGATTTGCCACACATGTTCTTGATGATTAGAGAATGCTGGGATGGGAAAAATAATTCCTTGAATGCTCATGTGCAGTGATAAAATTGTCCAAGTATTTAGAAAGAGATTGTTCTTGATAAGAAGCCAGAGTTTTCTTTCAAAATTAAATGTGAAGAGTCTAAATATTTAATGAAAATGCTTTTAAAATTTATAATAAAAAACCTGAGAAGGAAGGATAATATGCAATGAGGTCCTATTTATGAGTAAATAAGGTACTGGAGTTGTGGATGTTTTCATCTATTTATTTTTCCTACTTATTGTGACAGTGTTGTCTGCTATAGTCTAGAGCAAACATTTTAATCAAAAGTGGACTGTAGCTTATGTGTTGCTATTTTATGAGTGTTTAGTCTTTTGGCCTTTGTTCACCAGATAGGAGTAAAGGAATCCTTTTCTGGAGTAGGACATCAATTGGAAAGATTACAGCAAAGCTTAGAATAGAGCTGTCTGACCTATTGCTTGTTAAATAATGTAAACCACAGTATACATAAGCTTTAGATCCCAAATTTGATGGGTTCACAGGCAATATACCTGGAATGACATTTATTTCTGCCGCTAAATATAACAGATGCCAATTAATTGCAGTAGAAATGAAGCAGTGATACTTTCACTGTGTGGATGAAGGATTAAAATAACCAAAAACTCTATACCCTTTTCAATATATATAAATAGGCATGTCAATTATTTAAAAAGCCATGAATGCTCACTTCACTAATAAAACAAAAGTATGCTAAAATCTACATTAAAAAACTTGGCTGTAAAAGAAAATAGAATAAATATACTGACATGCACGCTGCAGTTTTGGAATTTCTTCTTCTTCTTCCTCCTCCTCTTCTTCTTCTTCTTCACTTTCCGTCTCTTCTTCACTCTCTTCCCTCTGTGTAACTTTATTCGTTTCAGGTATAATTTCTTCCTCATCCTCTTCCTCCTCCATTTCTTCTTCCTGAGGATCTACAGCTGGTTTCTCTTCCTTATTGGCAGTCTGTCGAAATTTACCCAGTAGGTCCTCATAAGTTTCTACCTTAAAAGGACGTTCTTCTTCATCTCCTCCCTCCTCTTCTTCTGAGTATTCTGATTCTGCATGTACAATTGCAATATAAAATGAGGATAATTTCTGAAATGTCATACCAAAGACTTAATGAGTTTGCACAAATAAAGGTTGTACAAGAAAGACATGTCTGATATTAAGTATTAAATTGGGAGATCATACAGAAACGGTCAAAAGCTCCCACATTCACGGCAAAGTTTCAAAATGATAAAATTCTGTTAAAACAACTTTACAAACACTAACTATATCATCATTATAACAATTTAATCAAAACAAAATTATTTATTTTAGGCAGAAAAATCATTTAGTACTTTTTAACTTATTTTAATTGTTTAAGTGCTATAAGTTTGATTATTTTAGATTATATTCTTAGTTACTGTAAGCATTGCTCACATATAGTATAAAAAAATTGTTTCCATAGTAGGTAATATTGTTCAAAACAAAAAAAGAATGCAACATAGGTCCAAAAAAGTAACTATATGTTGTGCCCTACATGGTCCCCATTTATTGTTATCAGTCTTGGTGGTGTAGTGGTAACCATACTTGTCTCTTGAGCCCTAGATCATAGGTTCAACCCAGATCAGGATCGATGAATTTTTCAGGTGTAAAAAGCCTAAGTATGGTTTACTTCGGAAAAAGAAGTAAAGCAATGGATCCCATGTCATATTTTTACAGCATATAAAAGAACCCCAAACCAGAAAGAAGAGTCCTCTGAGCAAAATTTATCAGCCATTTCATACTCTGAATTGAATGGGATGCTAATGACCTGACTTGTTAAACAGCATCCGTAAATAAACCAAATAAACTCATTTATTGCCACATATCCTTCAGTACTGCATTTCAAAAAAATTATGCACACTTTTCTTTTACCTCACTAATCTCTGATTTGCTGATGTGTTTAAATGTTCAAGGTCTGTAAGAAGTTAATATAGTACAAAAATATAAGAAATTTAAACCAAAGGATTGGGCACAGTAGATTAACTGCATCAATTTTTTTTTAAGAGATAGACAGGCTTTAATGAAGTGAAAACATATGATAGACCCATATCATCATCAGTGAAAGACATGCTATTGACACTGATGAATAGGTGGAGCAGAAAATTAACAAACTCCAAGAGACCAAATTTTATCAATATTCTATTTCTGTCCAAAGCACATTAATCTCTGTTCGACATGGGATAAAAAGATAGTTCCAGAACCCCTATTAAGGTATGAAAGAAATAAAAACACCTTAATTGTTCTTGAAACACAAATATTGAAAACAAGTTTTATGGATAGGTGAATACAAATTTAAAACTTCTGGTCAAAGACACAGTATGCTGTATCCAAAGATCATCCTCAAAGAGGCATCCTGAATGTGTAACTTCCACCTAACGCCTCTAAACATTGTAAAGATTTTTTGTATTGGGGATTTTCAAAAGTGAAATATATTATAATATGACAAATTATTATTATGAAATCACTCAAATTTCACTAATTTTATTCCACTTACTTGGACATGTTTCAAAGGCGTTTGCCTCCATCTTCAGCCTGGTCCCACTGGCCGCTTGCCAGTGTGGTATTAAGATGTTGCTTTGTGGTTTTAATGAGCTTATTGATGAGGTAACTGTTTTTTGGGAGATCAAAGTTAACCAAAAAATCTTTGTTTTTGTTTATAAATATATTTTGCCATACTGTTAATTCTATGGGTTTTTGAAGAGCTGTTAGTAGTTTGGATTCCTTTTGGAATTTGTGTTTTTTTGCCAAAAATGTTCTGCCACTGCTGATTTTTCTGTGTGCTTATATTTTATGCATTTCTCCTGTGTTCCTTAAAACGTATGGTAATATTTCTTTTTGTTTTGCCTATGTATTTCATGTCACAGTCTACTTGATTTTTCTGTGTGTTTATATTTTATATTTCTCATGTGTTCCTTAAAACGTATGGTAATATTGTTTTGCCTATGTATTTCATGTCACAATCTACAATCATGTTACAATTTTCTCAATAATAATTTGTTATATTCTGGCATATTATCTGGTCTTCATTGCGCAAAATCCTGGCATATTATCCATCACATGGTTCCATTTATATGGCTATGTGAATTCACAGAACTCACGCTATTTGGCTATCCAAAATCCTTCATTTATAAGCCACTTATGCACCCAGTTAAAGTCGGAGTTAGGTGTGCAATATCCTCACAGAGAATAGCAGGGCAAATTTTTTTTGACTGACTGTGAACACTAATGAGTATTGCTGGATTTTCATGGAGCTTGTTTAGCAACTGGATGATGTAGAACTGGGTCATGAATATTTTCAACAAGATCGCACTACATGCCAAACACCAAACCAGTCTCTTGAGCTAACTGAAAGTTTCTTTGATGACCGAATAATTTCTAAAGACAGAGTTTACGCCACATGCCCCCAGACAATGGATGATCTGAAGCACAACATTACACAGGAATGGCCAGTAATATTGAACAATTGCTTGAGTTATGCCTTATACAGGAGGGAGAACATTTTCATAATTTTTATACATATTAATAATCTCCCACAGATACTCTACATTTGAGATATAATAAGTTGTAGCTAGCACCTTTTGTAGTGAAATAAATATTTAAATAAATAAATGTTTTAGTTTTATATAAATCATTCTATACTATACTATGCTATGCTATGCACACTATCAGATTTTTGTGTGAAATATTTAATTCTTAAAAAGAGTGTAAACTATGACAAAGCTCTGCAAGCCAACTCTGGCCCATAAGCTATTTTGGAAGACTTCTAATCAAGCACTATAAATGGGCGACACTTTTAATTTACTTTTATTTACTTTTACATCATCATTGCAAATGCAACAATTTCTCAATAATTTTAAAAAATTGGATTACCTTCCATGTCTTCTTCATCCTGATAAGAACGATTATGTGAAGTTGCCCCAGCTGATGACTCCCTTGTGCCTGATGTGGCATCCTGCTGGTTTTCATCTGCAAAGTATGCCTAATCTATCAACTACATTAACAGAGCACACTAACACAACTGTAAATTGATACTGTAGTTACATAGAAATATTTTCATTTCAAGAGCTGAATATTTCCTTATTGGTATGCGTTTATTTTTATTGAATTAACAACATGTTTGATTGGTGAATTTCAATACTACATACTCAACATTAAATTTTAAGTTTTATGTAGAGTTCTTCACATTCATTATATGAACAAAATTTCTGTCAAGTCAAATTATTTTGCTGATGTTACTGTTTGTGAGTGTAACTTTACATAATTTCAATATTTATGGTTTTTACAAACTTAAAAAGTTTTGAATAACTATTTATGGCGTACCTCCTATTATTTTTATATTATCCCTAAATACTTATCTTTGTTTTCTTAGAACAGGATAACCCTGCCAGTTCAAACTAATTGGGACCGAAGCCTGTTAAATTGGCAAAAATTTGGATTAATAGAATTAATTTATAATCAATGCAATTAGGACTATGCAGCATATATATAAAATTTTCCAAAATTGATCAAGGAGCCCCAGACATAAAAAATTAGAAGAGTTGGGCATTATATTTTCCATGACAACCACTATGACCAAGCAGAAGACCAACTGAAGTGTTATATCTCATGAAGCAAACCCCAGGCTGTAAAGAAGCAGAGGAAACAGATGTGAAATGGTTATCAGCTGACACAGAGGATCAAGTTATGACTGATAAGTAAATAGTTTTCCTGATAAGTCAGTCGGATGAAGGTGTAGCAGATGAAGCAGATGCAACTGCTACCTGGAATTACTCATTCGGATGCAGCAAAAGCATTGGAGACATCTCTGCATACATAGAACAATACCCCAATGCTACAGCAGCAGACATAATGTTTATGAAGCAATGGTGGAGGACATCCTCAAGATTTTTATCTTTGCACCAGCAGAAAGTGATTGAATTCTTGTGTAACAATGAGTGATGTAAGATACTGTATTGTTCTATTGTCTACACTATTAACTTTGTCGAGTGTTAAATCTGCTGATCTGTACCATAATATACATAATTAAGTATCATATTGCATATTTTTACAGTGCATTTGATGTTCTAACATGCAGTTCAAGACCATTAGTCTGAAATTTCTTTGATAATTTTTCTTTCACAAATTTTAGGATTCGCAGTATCCAGGTTTACAGACTGGCAGGATTGTACTGTAGCTTATATTCCCAAAGTATATAATCGACTGTTTGTGGGCTCTTTTTATACAGGCATAACTATTAATTTAAACCTATGAAGATATGTTTTAAGTTTACTTTGACCTGTTGCAATAGTTGAGGTTGAAACATATTCTCAGTGTTTCAGTTACACTTTTTCATGCATGGAAAAAAAGACTTCGTTACCTTGACCTTGGTTATTACAATTCACTCACTCTGCCACTTTTGTAGGCCTTTTTCATCAAAATTCAAAGTTATAAGATAACTGTTAAAGAATTCACACTCAGCCACACTTGGCAAATACCCATACTATGTATTTGTGTATGTCAGTCATTAGAAATTGAAAATAAGCTTCAAATTCATAAAACATATTAAACTTTGTGTAAGACACATTTAGTTTCAAATGAAAATGCCAATTAATAAGCTATTCATTTTGTAATTATTGTAAATCAAAGTAAATTATCTATAGCTGTTATTAGAACCCAGATTCTGATGACAACTCATCTTTTTTGACTAGTATTGTACACTCTAGTCTTAAATCTTGGAAATTCTGAATGAAATGGAAAGGAAAAGTTATGTCATTTGGTATTTTTTTATTTTAGATAATTTATAATATTATACCCTGCACTTGAAATGGAATGAGGTGGATGTATTCCACTACTTCTCAAATCATCTAATAATTATATAGTTACTTTTCTGAAATGATGGGCTATTCGGAATGGCCCTTGATGTACGAAATATATTGCAAATTTTCTTTTCTTCTTAGGCCATATTAAAAAAATCCTTTTAATCAACCTTATAGCATTGTATTTTTGTGTTTCTCACCTTTCTGTTCTCTCTTTATGATTACACTGCCATATGAAATAATTAAGGCTTTTGTCATGAGTTTGAAATAAACACAGGAGAAATGACAATTGCTCTTCTGTATTGCTCAGTGAGCTAATGCTTACTATGCTCATAAGAATGCTTAGATCGAGTCAAGCTAGATATGGAACAAAAATAATTTACAGTGAGTGCAAATAATTCATAACTTTCCTGACCACTTGCCTCTTCTGACCATTGCAATTCATGATACATACTCAAACTTGAATCTATTGGTTCAGTACCCAATTAAATCACTTCTGAAATTAGCCAAATGAAGGAAAGCATTAGTATGAAATCAGAAACATTACAACAGCTGAACTAAATTGTGCTGATCAGAATGGAATTTGCACATGTAGTTTTGTTTTCTGAATACAATGCTGTCTAGCCAAGGAAGACTGACAACTTCAACATCTTTTATATGGTAAGATTATATAACACATGTTTTAAATTGGCTGCAGCATGCTTAGTATGTGAGATGTAAAACACTGCATGAGAGGACAATATTTATACATAAAGTTTAGCAAAATAAAAGTTTAAGAGAAAATAATTATCATTTATGTTAATTTTATTTCAATTATATTTTTATGTCACATTAAAGCACTTGTTTAGCATGCCAATGCCATTTTTATGAAGATTTTTAACACTTTTAATATTATTGTTTTTATTATTATTTTTTTAAGTATCCTTTTTGGATTATTCCATCATTTTTAGGTCATAAAAATTTGTGCCTGGTTATTATACATAAAATTATTAAAAAAAATTAACTTATGAATAGGATGAAACAGTTTCTTCATAAACAAGATATCAGTGTATGGTTGACACAAGCATTGTACATGACAGCAGAGGGAGGGGGATTAAAACCAGATTCCATATAGTCTGGTTACAGCAACTGCCAAAAGTGAGTGAGTTTATTAGTAACCTGTAGTGTTGTGTTTACCTTGGGCCGCTGATGTTAAGAGTCATTATATTATGGTTGAAGTTTCAGCAACCCTATGCCCATAGAAGGAGAGGTTTCATGCTTACTTATGACTTACATTAAAACATCAATAAGTGTGAAAGATTTACCTGACAGCTGCCATTTTGAGCTACCATAGGCCAATAACTGAAACTGTATAAGATTTTGTAAACTCATCAGAATCTGTCTGAATATGTACAGTAACATTTTGGTAAAAAGAAAATTAAAAATAACAAAAGAGGACAAAAATATACTCTTGTAAAAAATTGCATTTGCCATCAAAAGAAATACTAACAATATGATATATGGATATATTAATTTAGTAGTATATCAAACTAATATAACAGTGAAATGTTAGTGAGGGAATATTACAACTACTTAATACTCCTCAAAATATGCATGTGGATAATGTTAATAAGCTCTTAAATCTTAACATTGCAATATTCTTAACTTGCATTTATTTAGTATAAATTCAATAGAAACTGCTGCCTTGCTTAATGAAATGAAATTCATGCTTTTTAATAAATTTAATAAAAAAATAAAGAAAGAAAGAATTGGAATGAAAAATGCATTTTTAAATGCATATTCTTGATGTTTAGTAGTTAGTCACATGTTTGCATGCACAAATAAAGAAGGTATGATTGTATTTTAAATCAGAAGCACTTACATTAAAAACAATAGAAAAGCATTATAGTTTACGATGCCCTGCACAATGAAGAAAGATTCTGGATATCTAAAGCAACAGAATAATTACAACTTTTCCAGCATACTATCCATAATTTATATGGTATCATTCGTTTACACTTTTAAGAGTCTTGTCAGTTGATAGTGGTTAACTTCTGCATTACTTTAACTCTGAATTTGCAATTAACACGCTATTGAATCAAGCTTTTAAGCTTTTCAGTTATCTTAGATAATTCTAGAGTGACCTGAAAAAGATTTATGGGTTCCATTTTATAGTACTTTATCATCAAAGAAACTCTTTAAGAAATTACTATATTTCCACAGTTTTTAGTATGAATTCTACAAAATTATTTTAATAGCTGTAGGGAAGTTAATACATAAACATTCTTTAGGCTTTCATGGCCAGCATTGCTATTATTAAAATTGATTATTACCTGGCTATTTTGTTGCAGTTGTTGGTTTAAACCAAAGCTTTCAGCTACTGCAGCCAGCATCATCAGTGAACTAAGTGAAAGTGTTTGGAGAGGAAGAGAATTGGGAGGGTGAAGGAATAGTGAGAGAATTATGGTCAGTTGTTTGTTGACCAATAATGAATTCCACATCTTGCTTATTTTAAAATCTGTTTTTTTTTTTTTATTTATGTTATCTGGATGCTGCTCTATTTCTAAAACCTCTCCCCTGGCCAGATTAAAATATCTGGTTGTTTTTGCAATCACTTGTTTTTTTTAATTTAATTTCATGGCAAGTCCCACAATCACACATTTTTCTGGTTCTATCTCTCTCTTCTTCCAACTTCTACAGTTTTGTCTCTCTCTGCCTCTCCATATGCTTCAACTCAGTCCAATGACAATGCTGCCACAGGAGCTGGCAAAAACTTTTGGTTTTAAATTTCATTTAAACGACCATGGCAAAATAGCCCTTAATGACGACTTTTAATACAATATATACTTTTTCCTTTTCAAAGAGTATCATATACATTTTCTGGCATTTAGAGGAAAACAAACCTAATTTGGGCATCAATATTTTAATTTCAATGACTTGATTAATTAATTCTTCCACAACAGTTTTAATAAAGAGCCTTTTATACCTTTCCCCATTTAATGTGGCATTTAAAATATGCTCATTGTATTTGAAAACATTTTAAGTGATGATTGAGATTCAGCTGTTTTGAAACTATTAGCAAACTTTATTAGCAAATAATCCTTACAGTTACAGCAGCTATTAACAAGGCAGACACAAAATCAATTAAATGTTACATCATTCAATATCTAACGGTTCCATTTATTATTTTTTCAATAGCTAATGTGGACAAGTGGCTTTCAAATTTAAGCTACTTCATTTTAGATACCCATGCAGAGGGTGGCATTAACCTCTTGTTGCCCTCTCACAAGATATTCTTATTCTGGAGCTTCCTTCACTCACTCTTGTGACCAAATTCACCTTCTAATATTTCATGTCTCTTCATCAAGTAACTGTAAATTAAAATTGAAACATAGTTTCTTGTAAAGAAGAGAGCTCTTATTGCCCCATGTCAATTGAATAAATCTTGGGATGCATAAAATAAAATGATGCAAACAAACCATCAGTTGTTTTTTATTTTGCAAATTTTCATAGTGAAATCTAATATTAAATTGCAATTTTGGCTAGATGTTTCTTAAATTTAACTAATTTCCACCAGCTTATTTGTACATATCCTAAACTTAGGTATTCATTTTTTACATTGAACTTCATTTACTTACATAAAATAAGACACATTCCGGGAGAATCTTATTTTATGTAAGTAAATGGAGTTCAGTGTGAAAAATTAATACCTAAGTTTAGGATATATTACCACTCCATTGCCAACAGCTTCATAAGTACAAATTTATTTGTACATGTTCCATAGGCTGTTGTCTGTTTTTGAACTATACACAAACTTATAATCAACAGCCTAGCATTCAGATTAGTAATTTTACCCCTAAACAAAAGAGAATATGAATTCAAATACCAACAGATTCCAGGACACAGTGTTAAAAAAATGGCTACTCAAAAGACTGTGAAAAATGGTTCAAAAGCCAGGGAAAAAAAATAAATGACTACACTACCTTATAAGGCTACAAAGAAGAGCACACATAGAGTAAGATTACTTTTCACCCTTGGGATCACTAGAAATTTAAAAGAATATTCAAAGATATTGTTTTGGCCCCAGTAAATGAATACAACCTAAAGAACCTCTTAAAAACTAATGTAAAGGATAAAGTTCCTCCTGACAGACAAGAAAGTATATGTGAAATCAGCTCTAATGACTGCAACAAGAAATACATAGGTAAAATCAAAAGAAATATTACTCTTCATCTCAAAGAGCACATTAGAAACATAAAATTTATATTTATGTTTACACACTCTGAAAAGTTAGCAAGAACACACAATTTTTGGTCTAAATGCAATTCAGAAGCTAACAGAAATGACAATTTGGGAAAATTTATTTATATCCAAGAATAAAGGATTTGGTTAACATCTTCTAAAACATTATGAACCCATCTCTAAATTTGTAACATTTAGTGTGACCATACAGATTACACGAACGTTGACAATGGATCCGCTGAGAATGAAGGCAAACTACCTTCATAATATGTCCTGGTAAGTTGGTAGAATTTGTGTAATTTGAGTGATATCTAGCCAAAATTATAATTCAAACCATTGTTGTTTATGATTTTTCCTTTTTCAAATTGCTGAAAATTTTGGGGGAAAAGAACTTTATCTAGGTCATTTATCTAATTAAGAAAGCAAATCCAAGTGTGATAATTACTAAGTAAATATATTTTGTAGCCGATTCATATCAAGTGAAAAACTTTGAATTTCAATAATGAAAGAACTTGCCACATTAACTTGCTTATTTCAAGACACAGAAAGGTTAGCTCATAGCCTGATATGCACCTCATAAGAAATAGATTGCTGTGAGCAATTTAGTTTACTATGTATTGAAAGGATGTCTTTCATAATATCAGCACTTTTGTTATGCACAGTGAGACAAGAAGAAGCCAGTGCTTTTGAAGCGCATATGAATTATAAAGCAATTAATGGTGGAATTTCTGTTAATTTAATGACTTCTATTCATACTTTGTTGTATACCTAATGTGCTCAACTTTTCAGAATTGGATGGTTTTTTGGGACCAAACACTGGAAAAAGAAAGGAAAAAATAATCTAAGTGGTGTTACTTATTTTACTAATAAGTAAAATTTATGCTATTGCTAAGAGTATAACTTCACTCAAACTTAACAATATATGCTCATCAATTATCCAGTGCATAGTAAGTTTGCTAAATGCCAAATTTTCATTACCTTAGATAATACCTTATCCTTAACACATTTTATGCTCTTGATCATATAAAATTAAAAATAAGGAATACAGCATCTCCATTCATAAAAAGCCACTTTTTATCATAAATTTTCTGTAATGTAG
Organism: Metallyticus violacea; assembly: GCA_030762175.1. Lineage (NCBI taxonomy): Eukaryota > Metazoa > Arthropoda > Insecta > Mantodea > Metallyticidae > Metallyticus > Metallyticus violacea. The sequence continues at coordinate 23,846,872 of CM060834.1, forward strand.
TGTTATTATTCAACCTCAAAGTAGCAATCTCGGTAAAAAGTTTAAAATAAAATTTATAAACATTTAAAAATTTCATTTCCTGAGACAAAGCATTTACAGCACTACCTTGCAATCAAGATTGCAACAATTAAAACATTTACTTTAAAAAGGCTGATTACAAATTATGTAGCAAAGCTGACAAATAATTATTCCAGAAATTCACTAAGAACAAAGGTGAACCAATAATCATCTGCACTTTATTTTATAAATTATTAGAACAGTAGAAAATAATTGTATTAGTTTCTAACACCATTTTTTCAAACATTTGTTCCAGTGTTTTATAGGCTCGCATATCCCTCGGAAGAAAAAAAAAGTTTTTGGAAAGGAGGAATCAGACTTGAAAAATTATAAGTCATGGCTAGGATATGAACCATGGATCTTCATCCTTCAATGTTGACATCTAATCATCTGAACTACCATATCCTCCTCCAAGTAAAGAACCATGAGCCTCTCTCATCTTATACTATATATCCTGGAGACCTCCATAAGGTTTTCTCTACTACGAGAGATTCATTCCTTAAGAGGCAACTCATAACACTATGAGTACTTAAAACCCAGACTTCTAGTTTAACCATCAACCATATAAGGGTTAATTTATATACAGAAATAGTTCTTTCACATCAGCTGTGAAGATCCATGGTTCGAATATTGGCCATGGCCCAAATTTTTCAAGTCTGATTCTTCCTTTACAATTAATGTCCTACAGAGCTAATGTGAAAGAACTACACCGAGGGGCACAAAAATGCATCAGCTAAAATGTTTTAATATTTTAATTTTACTTATTGTAATTCCATTCATTTTTTGAAAGTTAAATACTTTTCCAAACATTTTGCACCCACTCTTATGTATTCTGAGTCTATAATTTCTTTTATTGTATGAGCATGAAAATGAATGCAATTTAATCACATTTTTACCCTTGGGTCAACTGAAATGTCTATTGGCATTTTGTTCTTGTACTGCTGTTACATAAGTTTTATTCTATTGTTCAGGTATTTCAATCAGTCTAACACATAATTTTTATGAGGTAAAGATGCCGTTAAGCCAAGAGGAGTCTGCTAAAGCAGTTTGGAGATGGACGGTGCATGCATTATATTGCCCAGGTTTTATGAGTCTATGTCTCTATTATGCAAAGGACACATTAAAGGTTCAGGAAACTTGATATCTACTGCAGAAGACCAGAATAATGCCAAAGATCAATTTCAGCAGCTGCAGATTTTACAGCTGTAGAAGCTCAAAATCGCTTGCAAATGGCATCAGGAGTCAATGTCGGCATTAGAACAATAAGGAGATTTGAAGAAGTATAGCTCACCTCTAGAAGACCCCTGCATACCCAGCAACATTGGTAACAATGCTATTGTTCCTTTGCTCCTAAACATCTGGAATAAACTGAGGAGCAATAGAAAACTGTACTATTCACGGATGAGTCGAGGTTCAGCCTAAGATTGCCTAATGCCAGGGAAAGAGTATGGACGAGGAGTGGAGAAAGTATGCCCTTATATCTTCTCATCAACAATAGCTTTAAGGCGTGGTTCCATCATGATATGGGCTAGTATCAGTGTGGAAGTCAAGACAGAATTGGTTTTTGTGGAGAATGGGGCATTGGATGCAAACCAGTCAGTACATTGAGGAAACAGTTCAGGAACACATTATTCCCTATGCTCCATATGTTGGCAATGGTTTCCACTTCATGCCGACAAAGCCTATTCACATGCCACATTGTTACACAGTACTTTGTGAGGTGGAGATTTAGGAGTTAGTTTGGCCAGCACGAAGCCCTGACCTCAACCTCATGGAGCATATTTGGGACATGATGGGAAAAAAATGTTGATCAAAGTGTTACTGAGAGCCTGATTGAACTTCTGGAGGCTTTGCATGAGCAATGGGAGGCCATACCACAAGAAAACTAAGGACTTTAATGTGCAGCATGCCCTTAAAATTGCAAGCTGTGATACAAGCCAGAGGAGGAAATATCTGCTTCTGAGAGTGCCACCGAGTGTAGAAAGGCGTGTCACTATGTTACCAATGCACGTGTGTTACCTTGTGTTACCCTATAGGTAAAAACAAGATTATGAAATGTTTAGTAACTTGCATTAAATTTCATGCTCTAACAATAAGAAATTATAGACTACAAATTATATCAAATACATAAAAGTGGTTGCAAATGTTTGAAAAAGTATTTAATTTTCAAAAAAGACTGGAATTATAATTCACATATAATACTGTGTAAAATTAAAAACATTCAAACAAATTTTTGGTGTTGCAATTTTTTTTGTCCTCTAAACGTATTTATATGTATAAAAATGTTTTTGGTTTGCTCTGCAGCCATGTATGCACTACTTCTGGTTTCTGGGAATCAACTATCTCACCCTTAGGTCATTTTTAAGTTGACAAAACAAATAGTGTTCAGGGGAGTGAGGTCTGAACTATATGCACCATCTCTTAATATTTCAAAGCATGTACTTGAAGTTTTTGCACAATATGAAAGACTCTATTTGAGCATGAATTGTCATACAACAAAAAAAAACCACTCCTTTAGGGCTCCATTTTTGGTTCAAATTTCAACTTGTTGCACATTATCTCACTCCAACATTCACTGTGAGTCCTTTTCCAAATAATGTTTCAGTATTGATCCTGTAAATTCTAAAACAACCTGCACAATATGTCTACAATACTGAACAAGGATGGGCTATCTATTTGTAATTTATTTAATCATTTTTAACAATTAAATCCATCCATACATGTTCCTCTATGGTATACAACTATCTATATGTTTTTAAGAAAGTTTTTCAACATTAAAATAGATCACTGCCTTCTAATTCTTTTTGATGCAATAGGAGAGTGGCAAGGCCATGTTTATCAAACAAAAGAAGCAAAGCTGATCAAATGATAGTCACATATTTGGCAAAACAATGATGACAATATGTCACAATAGGCTTGCATAAAAAGTTATAAATCTAATTTAAAGAAGGTTATAGCAAGAGTGCAAATAATTATTGATTCACCCCTGCATATTTAGTTTATATTAAATGTATTACATGTCAGGCTACAATGGCTATCAATCCACATCACAGTTTAAATAAAATTCAAAGTCAGAGCCCTGATCATTCTAAATTTCTGTTAAAATAGCATGCAATAATAACCAGTCTGACCCAGAAGATGTAGATGTTATTAAAAACACTTCCTGTTTTTTATTGGCTTTTAATATTCATATATAATATCAAATCTAAAGTATTTTGAATCAAATGACTGATTTTATAATAGTTCTGTCCCCCTCCTCCCAAAAAAATTCACATGCACTGAATATGGTGGAGATGGTACTATCAAGAAATCAGATCAATCTGTTACTGAATCCATTAATTTCTATGTTGCATAATTTTTATAGTATACCTCAGTACAGCAATTTTTATCAGAAACACAGCTATTATATCATCCGAGTATGATAAAACAAAACACAATTACACACACACATGCAACAAAAATGTTACTGAGTGGCAAATCACAACCATATCCATACTTAGAAATCTGTATTCAGAAGATGAAAACCTGCTCACACAGTTTACTGAGATAAAAGGAATTAAGAGCCCTCGTAATATGCTATGTTTCTGAAGAAATGTATATACTGGGTGAATCATTTAAAACTTGCACAGCAAATATTTCTGAATGACTACAATTTATCACTTGTGTTCAAGAATGTGTGTGTAAAATATTCTGTTTTGTAGATCAACAATATTTACCAGCCTTGAGTTGATGTGACATGCATTCAGTTGTCAGGAGCACAATGCCTTTGAAAGCAAGGCTATTATTTCACACAGAGAATTCAAGTTAGAGGAATGCTGTTATAAAAAATAATTTCTTACTTACATGCTGTGAATAATCAAAATATTATGTTCTTATTAACTGTAGTATACTTACAGAAATAGTATATGACCATATAATTTCTCAGCACCTTAGAGCATGCTAACACTAGAGGATTGTTTATGGCTGTACAGTGTACACTTAGGAGGGTCACTGTAAGGTGTCACTTGACAAACAGCTTATAAATTGGCAATAATGTATCATCTTGGCAATGCTACTGGATAGTACATTATGAACCATCATAAACTCATGTTTAAATCAGTAATAATAATGTTCAATTTAATTTCACATGATATAAACTTTATAATTAAGCCCACATTACTGTTATTGGTAATATTTATTTTTAGTATAGTGTCTTGGGTAAAATCACTAGAAATGTGAATTATCTCCTCACTGAGTTAAGTTAGAAATATGATTTTCATCTTATCTGTGTAGAAACTCTCCCATTTTGGTAACATGAAAATTATGATGCTAATGCATCTATGCGTGGTATGATAACACACAGAATTTAAATGGCAGAATTTACAGTTCAGCAGAAAGTGAAATGTTATTGGTTAGCAGAATTAATGTTCCCAATAGCGTGCAAAGTCGACTCAGGCAGGAATATTTTGAAATGGCATAATTAGCTGTTAGAAACAGATTCTGTGCTAAGAAAGAAAGGACGCTGCAAAAACAGTGTCTGCAGCCCACAGAAATTAATTTGATGGGTCAGTTCAGATCTGGGTATTTCAAAGTCCATAAAAGATTGCGACTTAAAGCAAATCCAAATTATGCAGAAATTGCAGCCAAATGATAAACCCAGGTAGGTCAAGTTTGCCAGTTCAATTTTATCTCACATTGATGATAACAATGGATTCCTCAATCATGTCGTATTATCAGATGAAGCAACCTTTCACACATCTGGTAAAGTGCACAGGCATAATTGTAGAATATGGAGAGAAGAAAACCCAAATGTCATAATGGAATATGAATGTGATAGCTCTAAAGTTAACATGTGGTGTGCTTTGACTTGTGATTTTGTGATCAGGCCTTTATTCTTCACTCAAAGAACAGTGACAGGAAAAACATTCTTATTGGCAGATTGTTTTTTTTTTTTTTTTTTTTGCTGCTTTCCTTCTTTTTTAACACAGAATCTGTTTCTAACAGTCAATTATGCTTTTTCACAATAGTATGATGCAGGAGCACCAGCAGCATAATTTTCATTGCTACCAAACTTGGAGAGTTTCTACACAAGATAAGATGAAAATCATATTTCTAACTTAACTGAGTGAGAAGATATTCACATTTCTTATTGGTAGTGATTCTACCTGACACACTGTATAGTACAATGTCAGTCATCCAAAACATCAAATACTGAACCCACTTTACAGACTGCAAGACCAATGCACAATGGATCCTTGTCAAAAATTTCCAATCAAGTTCCAATCATCTGCCTTAAGTATGCTCTCAGCTAGGATAGAGCATCATTTCTGCAAATAGTGTATCTGTTTTAAGTGACTACATCCCTCATACATATCACAAGCTATTGCTCTTTGTCCATCACAGAGCTTCAATAAATACAAAAAAACTCTTCAATTTGAGAAACTTGTGAAAGTGTCATACTGTATTATTTTTTGTTCTGTGCTAAAGTGTTTGTGTTTTGTGGAGCATGCTATGTACATATGAGGTAAAATCGTAATAAGTTAATAATACTTATATTCGATTTGTTTTTTCCTACATGTAGTTTGAAGCTGACAGATCATAGTTGCACACACCAACAGTCAAGGATGTATATTACCACTGATGAGGTAAGTTAGTGTGAGTTTAGGTTTGGAACAGTGTGGAGTTGCAGTGTTATTATTCTTCTTTCCCTCTTTACAATGTTTCAAAGATTTAACACAATATAACAATGCATTTTTATTTGCTGTAACATTTTAAGAAAACAATCAGCTGCTCAGTGTTAATCAGAATTTCAAGAATCTTTTCCAGGAGTTCATTCATCTGACAGACCTACAGCTCATAAAATAGTGCTTAAATTCAAAACAGGACATATTCAACAAGAAAATAAGATGCAGGCGTAATGTATTAACAGAGGAAAAACTGGATGATATCATGGTTTGATTGGAACAATCACTACAAAAATCTCTAGCAAAGCAGCAAGCAAGGGTCAGCCATATGGCAGCACATTCTCTACAAAATTGCTAAAATTTCATCCTTACAAGGTTACTGAAGTGCATGCCTTACAGCCCACTAACTTGGAAAGCAGAAATTTCATCTTTTGTAAATAAGGCAAGTATGTTTTCAGTACTTTGCCAATGTGTTGGGTGTGGGCAACTGTACTGTGTGCTCCTGGTTGCGTCCAACTTGCATTTGAGGAAAAACAATATGAAGATCCGATATAAAATATAAAATCAAATTTTAAACCATGTAGAATAACCAGAGTGCAAATCTTAAGTGTATATAATGTATGAAAATTCACTACCTCTGATATGAAACAAAATCAAAAATATTTTCACAATTTGCATCCAAACTTTACTTCAAGATAATATATCAGGAAAGCAAATATGCATTTTAAAGGTAACATTATCTTAAAGTAGCTTTTAAATTTTATGTACTCCGTTATTTCTAGATTTCATTATCTGAACTATAGCTAGTCCCAATTAGTTTGGATGATCAATGCTCTCCTGTATTTATTTTACTGCTTTATAGGGACAGTTCTTAACACCTTTCACATATTGACATACATATAAATAAATGTATAGGATAAATGAATTGTAAAAGTGTTTAAAAATATAGCTGAATGTAATTGTTTTTAGTCTAAATGGAAATACCCCATTACTATAAGAGATGAATTTGCTTCTTGTTTCAATTGTTTGGTTTATCAATATATTTTTTGATTAATGTATTTTCTGATAATGACAAACTCAAGTGCAGAGTTTATGGTCTGCAATAAATTATTATTATTATTATTATTATTATTATTATTATTATTTATGTAAGCTGAGTCTTCCAGGCTATAAGGCCATGTTCAAATAGGATTTTTCTCCATCTTCCCATTGGACCATGGTCTTACAGCCCAGAAGACTCAACTTTTACATAATTTACACCAGCCGTGAAATTACTATTCTACTATTACTATTATTATTGTAGTCATTGTTATTATTATTATATGCTTAAAATGTCTACCTTGAATTCCTAGCACAGACTAGCTTATAATTAACACAATCATAACAAAAGTATCATATGTTGTACTCACTAATAATGTCATCTACATTCTGTGGCTTTTTTATTAAACCAGAACTTGCTACAAATTTGCAAAAAAGCCTCTTCATTTCAGTGAGTATAAATTGCTTGCCATAAACAAAACTTTTTACTTAAAAAAATAATGGTTAGCCCTCCTTTTCATAAAGGCTTGTTGCTTTGAGGTTTAACCGTTTTTCATGACATGTTTACTTGGTCAATTTCATACAGATATTTTTGACCAACCTCTCAAAAGGAACCTGTTCTCAGGGCACTGACATGCAACATCAGCACATTATGGGGAGGAGAACTTCCCTATAGAAATAAAAGGACTTTGCTAAAGAGACAAAGCTCTTTTTACAATATTAAAGAACACATAACTAGAGTACCATTAATATGTGGTGATTTCTAAACCAAATAAGCCCAATCCTCAATAATATACACTTATAAAAAGAAATATATCTAATTTGTTATTAAAATTTGCAAAAAATTTAAAATAAATATACTTTTTATAAAGAGGCCCTAGTATAGTTTTTTGTTTTTTTCTTCTTATTTTATTTTTAAATATATTGAAGCTAATATGAAAGAAATTCATATTTGCAGTAAAAATAGTATTAGAGATAAATGTTCTTAAGTTTCAAAAATTAGCATTTGAAGGAAGAAATACTTTAAAAGCACACTTTCTGTATTTTATTATTATTTATTTTATTTTTTCCCTACATAATTTAATGTATATCAGCACCATATTTGGAGTTACCCGAGTCATCTTCAACATTCATCTTCCTTTTTGCATGAGTTTCTCATTTGAGTGATTTTCAACATATTCTGCACCTCCAATTCAGTTTTCCTCACATATCTGTTTTCTAAAACTTGAATTTTGCTCAATTCACCCTCTTTGAAAGAAATCACTGCATCTAAGACTCCAAATATAAGTGTATCTGAGTCTATAAACCTTTTTCCCTTCCAGAAATAATAAAAAAAAAAAGTTGTGCTAGGAATAAGGGGTTAAGCCCACAATTTAAATGTCTCAAATCTACAAGTTTTCACTAAAAAAAATTTGTGCTAGAAATAAGGGGTTAAGCCCACAATTTAAATGATTCAAACTAAAAAAAGTTGTGCTAGGAATAAGGGGTTAAGCCCACAATTTAAATGATTCAAATCTACAAGTTTTCATTAAAAAATCTGTTATAAAGATGAAATACTCACAGAACACATACAAATTATATTCAAAATGTTTAGAAGAAAACAAGAAATGTGGTGGTGCCAAAATCAAAATTTAAAATTTAATGGTTTTATGACATCCTCCCCTTAAGAGCACTTTGTTTAAATGGGGATTCAGGTCATATAATAGAAAATACTTGGTCTCTAGAAGGAATTCATAACTATGCATCCTTTCCAGCCCTCTTGCTTACATATGACTGGTAAAATGAAGTTCTCATTGGCTTAGAAGTAAACACAGTTAGTAGTTTATATTTGTTATTAACAGTAGCCAACTTAAGTTAAAGCCATTAAGTGACACCTTATAGCAGCCCAACAATATGCCAGATAAAGTAAAACAAAGGTAATGGAAAACAAGTTTCTAAGCATTTACTGATGGAGGTGAAGTTATGGATCAATAGTACTCGCCTTTCCCCTTGGTGACATTTGTGTTACTGCAGGCTCTGAAGAACAGTTTTTGATGGATAATGCAGCATCTAGATAGGTTTTCTTGTCAAACTACCAACTGCTTCACTAGATTTCTAATGCAATGCAGACTGCCAAGTGGTGCACTAACTGAAAATGGACTCCATCTAACTGTCAAGAGTGGAACTTTGAATGTCAATCACAAAAGTACATACATAATGAAACTATTTCACTTGGCATATTTCAAATTGAGATCTGTAAAAGAGTTAGGAATATCAAATATATCTACATACTACAAAAATACAAAATACAACACCACACATTATATACAGATATACAACAAATAGCACTAGTCACTACTTCTAATAAAAATCCATATTACAAAGGTTAAATGTTTCACATAAAGTTTGGATTGTTGGCAACATTGACAGCAGTAGTATTTACCTGCTCTGTTGTTTAAGCTGGGAAATGCATTGTTAGTATTTAGTTACAAACTAATGAAACAGCCATGCTGACAGTGTGAGCGAAAAGCAAGAGACACGATACCGACCCGTGTTCCACTTCCTAACGAGAACCACGTGTGCTACGAGCACTAGGGCAACACCAACACCAAACTTTAGAGCAACTGCAAAACACAAGAGAATCTGCTTCACACCAGCTCTGCCTTATCAGCACTGTCAGCAAGGAAAATGTAATACACTGCATTTCCCAATTATCATATGGAATGAGCTATGTGCAGGGGCTGAATGAGTAGTATATCATGATAAAGTAGTACATTATAGTCAGACAAATGATGGGGCATGCACAGCTGACATTCAAATTCAATTAATATACAACAGAACCACCATTATCCACCTCTTGATTAACTAAACTTCGGATTATCTGATTATTTATGTCTTCCTGCTCATTAATTTTTCACATAACTGTTTGTGAAAAACCCACTAAAACTAAATTTGTGCACTTCAATATTATCGGTCTAATAGATCTTGTTCAAAGCTACTGCAAAATGGCAAATTCAGAAACTATGTACAACTACCCATTCTTGCTGAGGTCGTTAAGGCATGGACTCGTGAGCGGCAGGTCTGGGGTTCGAATCCCGCCAGGACCATCCTCCCTGACTGGGGTTTTTTCCAGTTTTTCTCAGTCCTCATAACTGGCAAATGCCGGAGAGGTACCCTAAACTTAAGCCTGGAACGCTTCCTTCCTTAAAAATATCCTTTCACAATATATCATTTCATTTCATGTATCATCAGTATTTACTGCCTGTGGGCCTCAGTAATTAAATGGGGCATTAAACACTACCCCCCCAAAAAAACTACCCATTCTTTAAACACTTTGGTCATTTATAATACAGTAATCTTGAAAGTCAGATTTTCACTTTATTATGGAATTTTGTGCCACAAAGTTTTCACCAGTAGTTAAGAGGAAATGCAAATATATGGATATATAAATAATTTTCATGTTTGATAATGGTGAAATGGCAGAACTGAACTAATTAATTTAATGTCTGTGTCGCAATAGTACAAGACATGATTAAAAGCAAAAACAATCTACTGCAGAAAAGAAAACCATGAAGTATACTTTCAAAATGCTGGATGATGCCTTATTTCAGCAAAAATGAAGTGATGGACCAATTTAATGAAACAAGCAAGTGTTTCACAAGCAATTTAAAATCACTACACCATATTCCACATCTACTGGCTTGCTACAGTGTTTCAAAACTTGTCAAGGCATTGTAAATTGCTGACCTTGCGTATGAGGATAAAATTGTTGAATGACATTGATGGCAGTGGCAGAAAAATGGGTTCCATTAGAAATGGCTCTTAAACTGTAAAGACTCTCATGCAGTTTTTGAAGTAAGAAGATGACATTTCATTATCATTGTTTTACTTTGCAGAATTAGAATGGACAGCAGAAAAAAATTGCTGGTACATAGTAAAGTTCAGAAAAAAGTGTCAAGACTTCTTCAAAAGATAAGAAAACTAATGCAGCAATGCTATAATCCTTTACCCCATCATTTGTGTAAATAGCCATGCATGCACACAACCCCTCTTTCAATTAGGTTTCCAATATGCACATGCACATAACTCAATCATGAAACATTACATCAATTATGTATTTTATTTTATAAATGCTTACTCAAAATATAAGCAAAATACTTCCCAGCAACTAGAAATCAGTTTAATGCACAAAAGCACAGAGGATCCATTAGCCAGTGTGATCTCATTTCTGGTCAACAATAGGTGATCATCATTGAGCATACTTAATGGCTGATGAGACTTTCCGTAAGTGCAGATTTTTAACATTCATTGGGCTTCCATTAATTGAACTTAGTATACATTTGCAGCATTCCCCTTTGTGAAAATACATAATTATATTTTAGATATATTTCTTGAGGCATAGTACAAGTGCAAAACACAATATTTTGTTGTATCATATACCATATTTACATGTGTATAGGCCACACATTTTTATCTGAAGCATTAGTTCAAAAATTTAATATGGCTTAAACTGAGAATTTCATTGTCATTGTTACATTTTTACTGTCATCTGATCCATTTACTTCTTTATTTTCATGGAAACTACAATTGATTCAGAGAGTACAATTCCACAGTGAAATTAAGCAAGATTTCAGTACATGCAGTTGTTTTTCCACATAGTCACCACCATTCATTATTTATATTTGATGAACTAGAGCCCATAAGTCTCACTTGTAAAAATCCGAGATTGCCACTCCATAAACTGTCTTTAGGATTCCAACTCATAGTTATGACATGTCTCATCCCCAGTGGTGATACTGTCATTGAAACAGCCATCTTCACTGCAAAACTAGTGCAGCAAGTCCTGTGTAAGCATCCATAGTACCCACTTGGCACAAACTTTACCAGCTTTGATTAGCTCATCCAAACTGATTGGTAGATTATGACCAAGGACTGTGTATAAAGCTTAATAATGGATTGGAAAAAATATTTACATTAGGTTATTGCCAAAATCTAAAAGACAGTCTCTGATTTTTATGAGCAAAGCTTACAGGCTCTTTATTCATCTTAAGCAAAATTAAATAAGGAATGCCATTACTATGTGGAAAAATAACTGCATGAACCTGAAATTTTGCTCAATTTAACCATGCCATTGTGTTCTCTGTATATGTTGTAGTTTACATGAAAATAAATAGGAAACATCACTTTTGGAACAACCCTTGTAGTTTTCCTCCACTTCTGAAAATGTTGCTTTCTTTCTTTGAAAGATAGATATTTCTGTGATGTTTTCGAAAGAGCATCTTTTGCATGCACATTTTTTTTTTTGTCAAAATCAAAATTTTTCCTTACAGCTCTAAATCCTATTCTTCTGTATAACATAGAAGTTGCATACATTAAGATCATTGTGTGATTTAGTCAAACTAACACTCTTTTGCTCCACTTACTTGTTTAAATATGTAGGACTGGTTTCACGAACCCTTTGTTCACATCGTCAGTCCTTAGTCCACTCAGTCACACAAGATCTTAATATATGGTTAGCTTCACTGTGCAATGTTCCAATTAACAATTTTAGTTTATATAGTTTGCAACTTGAATTTTGCAACATACATCCCATGATTCACCCACACTTCACACAGACCAGTCCAATCAACCTACAGAGTAAAAAGGACATATGCACACACCTTCAACTCTTATGTCCTGCTAGGTACTGTTATATAAGCAGTATCAGCTTAGGAATTTTTAGTTTTGCTGTATTTCTCAATGCAACAAGTATTTTAAAAGAAAAATGTTATTCTTAATTTTGTTTAACATTCATCACTTGAACAACTGGTATGGCTTATACGCATGTGAACCAAAACATGTGAAAATATGATACTTTGGTCATAAATATTTTAAAAAAATGTTGTTACCCCTAGCATCAATGTATTGTCTTCTGCTCCTGGTCTCCATCCCTAATGTTTTCAGAGGCAGAAACACATTACATTGCTACATTTACCCAAAAAAAGGACAGGTAAAAACATCAAAGCCAGACAACAAATACAAAATTAAAATGTAATTTCTTATTCTAAAATAAAATATAATTAACAGCCTGTAAAATTCAAGAAAAAGGTAACATTAATCAAATCAAATTCATAATGAAATGACATTCATGGCTTTTTATTTCTCATAATTTGTCATTGTAGCAATATTTTAGACCTGCTATTGTGTTTATAAATATGTAGCTAGACATCTAGGTACAAAGTTATCTGAATAGAAATTCTCAATGCAAAAAAAGTGCTTGGGAACAAGGACTGATGAGCTAGGAAAGGTAAGGTTTAAGAAATTCTAATATTGCCAAAGGCAATATGCAATAACTGCATAATGTGTGGAAATATGGCCATTTATGTGTACCAGTTCCAATATGTGTCAAGAACACTACAAAACATAACACGCCTTTCTTTTAAATTGGCGCAAATATTTATATAAATCCATTTAATTACTTAGTGCTTCATATGAGCTTATAATCTTGAAGCTATTTAACAGTGAAGGCAATAAAATAATATTGCTATATAATTGGTTTAGTGATACTTATACTTTACTTACTGGTTTTTTAATTGGGCAAGTTTCACAATTAAAAAAAAACCAAGTAAGTAAAGTATAAGTATCCTAAACTAATGTATTCAAACATGTTCACACTAACCACTTACTTACATAACTCTAGGACATATTTCGGAAGCCCTAGCTTTCATCACCAGCTGTTGACCACTTGAATTGGTGGCTGGATTCCCAAGATATTTTTGTGGCAGTCTCTGATGTTCTAGTAGGAACTTGCTGAGTTTGTTCATGGGTGGAAAATCAACAGCAGCTTAGTCTCTTGCTCAATTTCATGATTTTTGGCCCAAAAGTGAACTGCTACTGCTGATTTATCAACGAATATTACAGAAAAGCAAAGAGAAATTTGGAAATTCACAGAAAAGAACAACTTTAGAATATTTGTTTTAAACAGGCTAATAAATTAGCAGTAGCAGCTCACTTCTGAGCCAAAAATCATGAAATTGCACCAGACTAGTTGATTTTTTTTTTACTTGTTTATTTACTCACGTTCTTTGACATCACATGTCATCAGCGTCCCATTCTATTTAGGGTGTGAAATAGCCAACAAATTTTTCTCAGAAGATCTTCTTTCAGGCTTAAGGTTCCTTATTGTGCTGTAAATGTGCAACACAGGACCCACAATTACTTCCCTTCCGAAGGAAGCCACACTTACAATTTTATGCCCGAAAAAACCCATCAATCTTGGCCAGGTTTGAACCCATGATCTTGGGTTTAAAAGGCAAATATGTTAACCACTACACCACCAGGATCGACTCTAAGTTGCTAAAAGAACTTTTCACAACCCAACAGAGCTATCCATTTGGGAAAAGGTTTTTTTCTTAAAAAATAAGAAAAACTTAATGAATTATCATTTTCCACCCATGGACAAACTCAGTAAGTCCCTACAAGAACCATTACAGAATGCCACAAAAGCATTTTTGTATCCAGCCACCAATTCAAGTTGTTGGTAAATAGCTGATAATGGAGGCGAGGGTTTCTGAAACATGTCCTAGTGTTATGTAAGTAAGTGGAGTTAATGTGAACATATTGAATACATTAGTGCAGGATATATTACCTCTATCTTATCTACAGCTTTGTAAGTACAATTTATTCCCTGAAGTATGTCACTAAACCCACTCCAGCACCACCATTTAGTGTTTTTTTTCAATACTACTCAAATTGTTTCACTCTGGCGTTCTAAAAGTAGATAAGTAAATACAACTTTGTAGCAAATATCTGTGTCTTAGATATTTGCTACATTTTATATTTGATAAATGAAGTTTATTGTCCAAAAAAAGTTGATATTTTATTAACATTGTTTAAAATCCTAGTTGTAGCATTAAGCATCTTAGTCAGTCAAATAAGATCAAAAAACATAGATAGTTACTTTATTGCTTCAGGATATTCCTGTATTCTAACATTCTCAGATACAAATAAATGTAAACTAATGATGTTTGATACAACATAGGTCAATAATATGAAGAATTCTTGCTGAGTTATTGAACTGTTGAAAAGTGCAACTATGTATCAGGTAATTTTCTCATAAGCATTTGCTATACATGTTTGGGTGACATTTTAGGATTTTAAGATCTTCACCATCCATTTACTATTACTTCTTTTAGAGTTCAAAAGGTTTACTTTTGTAAATATTAAAAATAAAAATAGAAGTAAATTAAATTCTGTGTGTAATGTTTTATACAGGGTTAGAAAAAAAATATGAGGGTTACTATTTAATTTTCGAGATTTGAAAAAACTATGAGAGAGATAAGTTTCCTATTCACAGTACTGGAAAAAGAGTGTCTTGATTAGTAACTATAGCAAAAATTAACCCACAGCACCCATTGTTCCTGCTGCAGCAAAATGTTAATTGCGGTCATGTTTTCAAGTGGCAGAAATTCAAAATATTGCATCATTTGACCTGCATCTATCATTTCTCCATCACACTTAAATTTCCTTCCTTGAAGGTCCTTCTTGAGTTTTGAGAAGAGGGAATAGTCACTGGGAGCTAGATCTGGACTGTACGGTGGATGGACCGCCACAGGTGGCCGAGGTCACTAAGGCATGGACTCATGAGCCGGAGGTCTGGGTTCAAATACCGCAGGACCGTCCTCCCTGACTGAGGTTTTTTCCAGGTTTCCCTCAGTCCTCATAAATGGCAAATGCCGGGGAGGTACCCTAAACTTAGGCCTGGAACATTTCCTTCCTTAAAAATAAATCCTTTCCCAATGTATCATTTCATCTCATGTATCATCAGTGTCCATCGCCTGTGGTGCATCTGTAGCAAAAATGGGCGTTAAACACTATACATTCATTATGGTGGATGGTTGATCTCCTTGAAGCAATATTTCTTCACAGCTTCCATTGTAACAAGAGCTGTGTGCACAGGTGCATTGTTGTGAAGAGGGCACACACTACCATTCAGCTTTCCATACCTTTTCTCTTTGATGGAAGCATGTAGTCTGCCTAGTAGGCCAGCATAGTACTCCCCATTACTATGTTATTCCTCTTCTTGAAGTCAATGGAGAGCATTCCTTCACAGTCCCAAAAGATTGTGACTATGATCTTCTTGGTTGACTGAGAGACCTTGGCCTTTAGAGGCAATGCTTTGCCAGGTTTACACCACTCCATTGCTTCTCCTTTGCACAAGAGATAAGAGTAGAGGACCATAGTTTCATCTCCTGTAACAATGGTTTGCAGAGCTTCTCTCTTGTTGCCATGGCAGAGCTCCAAAAATGTCTGACAACAGATGACTTATTGCTGCTTTTGGACTGAGAAAACAAGTCTAGATACCCATCTTGCACTAACCTTGGTTCATGAATAATTCAAAGGACTGTTGTTTTAGATAGGCCCCACCTTGCTGCTATTTCTGTAACTTTGAGCTGCCAGTCTTCCATAATTTCTCCTTCCAGAGGAGCAATGCTTTCAGGATTGAGCACCTCCGGGGCCAACCTGCATGCTCTTCATCTTCAATGCTTTCTCGACCCATTCAAAAAAGCTTGGCCCATTCTTTTATGGTAGAATATGTGGGGGGATGACTCGTGATATACACCATCCATCGGTGTTTAATTTTATTTGGAGTAAGTCTTTCTTTTGTGAAGAACTTAATAACAGCTCGACTCCATTTTGAACATATCACAATCTTCTACACATAGCCTTCTTTATGCAACTATATCTGAACAACTGAACACAGCAGAGCTGAAGTTACAGTTGCAATTATTTACTTAACAGATAAGGTATGACACCAGATAAGGGTTTTGTGGAGGCGATAATCCTTATCGGCAAGGCTGGAAACATATGGACCTATCCTCGTATGTGCAGACATGATGATGTATAAATTTCAAACTGTACTAGCTTATATAAGAAGAATAAAAAGTCAATTAGGGAAATGGAAGAAGAGAAAACAAAAGAAAGACAAACTTATAACAAAAGGAATTCTAAATTTTTGCTCATATGACCACTCATGGACCAGGGCTTTTCCTATCTGACAAGGACCTTGCACAGTATTTTGCCATGTTTACTGGCATGCTTTAGTGGAAGTGTTTACTCTTCTTTTTTCATAAAATGTATCTGAACTTGTCATTGCAGCTCACTCTCCAACATTCAACATTCTGATAGAATTTGGGTGCTAGTTTTTTTTGTTGCACAGATATTTGATACTACACAAGTAATTTTGATAAGTGGAGAAAGATTCTGTAGACTCTTGTTTCAAACTCTCAGTGAAAACTTCTCATTTACATCAATGTCTCTATTCTGTGTGATGTTTAATAATTTTTGGTCATTCAGCATAGATTTCTTTGATCACACTTCCTGTTTTCTTAAAGGTTTCTAATACATCTGACTGCAATGACATTCTTGAGATATTGCAATATCACAACTGGAGCCTATCAGAAATGGCAACTATTAATGACATGATAAATGTCTTGCTTAGTTACTCCAAAAAAATCAGAAGGGATTTACAGAGTGCCACAAAATGGTGTTCCTCAAAATATTCTTGTTTATCTTCATTGCCATTGTGCTTTGAATTATGATAGTATATTAATCCAAGTAATCTAATTGTATTACTATCATTTTAGAGTTGGATAGACTTGATTACATCCATATTAAATTCCTCAAAGAGGATGTGACATTTGCAAAACAAATTAATGTACAACTAGGTGCTTATATCTCCTGCTCATTTTAGAAGTTTAAAGAGCAAAAATTAGAAAGTAATATCATTTAGCATTTTCAACATCAATAAACAATTGAACTACTTAGGAATATAAAGTACAGACCATGTACTTTTCCTTCCATTTTCATATCCCTTTGACGTTTAAGAATAAACAGTACTCACTTCCTGATGGTTCTGGCTCTTCGTCATCTTCATCATCATCTTGCTCATTTTTGGAACCTTCTTCACCAACTTCCTGCAAGCAAACATGAAAAAAATTCTCACCATTTTTAATACATATAATTTATTCAAAAACAAACCATTAAAGTGCTCCTTGATGGCAGCAGTGATAGATTCTTTGATTCAGACCATCCATGCTACAATAAATGACTGGTTAGAGAGACTTTGAGCCTGTGTAAAGGCAAAAGGTGGACATTTTGAAATATGACCGGTGCCATATACGAGGTTAGGTCCTTAAGTTTCCAGCCTAACCATTTTCTAGATATGATAAAGACAAAAACTATATTTCACTTTTCATTATAGTTACCCTTTACTGCAATACACTTCTCACATCTTTGAATTAACATTGCAATCTCCCTCCCTCCCAAAACATAGTCAGAAGTCTTGTCTGCAAACCAGGCATAAACAGCATCCATCACTTCTTCATCACACTAATTTTCTTCCTTGAAGGTCCTTCTTGAGTTTTGAGAAGAGGAAATAGTCACTGGGAGCTAGATCTGGGCTGTACGGTGGATGGTCAATCTCCTTGAAGCAGCATTTCTTCACAGCTTCCTTTGTAACAAGAGCTATGTACACAGGTGCGTTGTCTTGAAGAAGTTGTGCATCACCACTTGGCTTTCCATACACTTTCTCTTTGATGGAAGCATGTAGTCTGCCCAGTAGGCCAACATAATATTCCCCATTTACTACGGTGTTCCTCTCCTTGAAGTCAATGGAAAGTATCATGGGCACAATGGAAAGATTGTGACCATTATCTTCTTGGCTGACTGAGTGACCTTGGCCTTTAGAGGCAGTGCTTCGCCAGATTTACGCCACTCCATTGCTTCTCTTTTGGACAAGGGATAAGAGTATAAGATCATTGTTTCATCTCCTGTAACAATGGTTTGCAGAACTTCTCTCTTGTTACCACAACAGAACTCCAAAAATGCCTGACAACAAATGACTTGTAGCTGCTTTTGGACCGAGGAAACAAGTCTAGGTACCCATCTTGCACTAACCTTATTCATATTTAAATGTTCATGTATAATTCAAAGAACTGTTGTTTTAGAAAGGCTCAACCTTGCTGCTATTTCTGCAACTTTGAGCTGCCAGTCTTCCATAATTTACCTTCCACAGGGGCAATGTTTTCAGGAGTGAGCACCTCCAAGGGCCAACCTGCATGCTCTTCATCTTCAATGCTTTCGCGACCCATTAGAAAAGTTTGATCCAATCTTTTACGGTAGAATATGAAGGGAATGCTTCCATATATACACCATCCATCGCTGTTTAAGTTCATTTGGAGTAAGTCCTTCTTTTGTGAAGAATAACAGCTCAATACTCCATTTTGAACATGTCACAATCTTCTACACATAACCTTCCTTATGCAACTATATCTGAAAACTAAACACAGGAGCGGAAGTTATAACTCAATTATTTACTTAACAGATAAGGTATGACACTAGATAAGGGTTTTGTGATGGCAATAGTCAATATTGGCGAGGCCAGAAACTTATGGACTTATCCTCATATGTGTAATATATATAAGTGTAGTATACAAAAAGGAAATTTAAAAAATTCAAACCATTATAACCTTAATATAACAAATTATCATTGAGGAAATCACTCAAATTTACAAATTTTGTTCCACTTTGTTTGGTCATGTTTCAAAGGCTGTTTGTTGCCTTCATCTTCAGCATGGTTTCACTCTGTGGAGAATGGGGAATGGAGGAGAATCGGGATAAAACTAAAATTGTGGTGCTTAAGAAAACTGCATAAAGATTTTTTTAATAGTGTTTAACGCCCATTTTTACTACTGAGGCACCACAGGCAGTGGATACTGATGATACATGAAATGAAATTAATACTGGGAAAGGATTTTTTTTTAAGGAAGGAAACGTTACAGGCCTAAGTTTAGGGTACCTCCCCAGCATTTTCCATTTATGGGGACTGAGGAAAACCTAGAAAAAATCCCAATCAGGAAGGGCAGTCCTGGCAGGATTCGAACCCCAGACCTCCCGCTCATGAGTCCGCACCTTAACGACATCGGCCACCCTTGGCGGTCAGTGCATAAAGATGAAAAATGGTTAATAGAAAATAGAGAAATACAGATTGTTAACAAATTTTTATACTTGGGAATAAAGATGAGTATTAATGGAGGTTGGGGAAGGCACAGGAGAATCACATTGGCTAAGGGAAGAATGGCAATGACAACAATGTGTAGATGTTCATATTTAGCACCAAGTAGGAGCATAAAGTGGTTTGAAAGAATTTATTCCACTTTGGTTCAATCATGATGGATTTATGGAGTGCAAATCTGGGAAATTGATGATGGATGGCATACTAAGGATTTAATTCCAAAAGTTTTTTTGTAAACCAATATTGGATATCCCAATGATATCGCTATGCTGAAGCAGAGTTAGGAAAGGAATTCAATTAAAAATGAAGTAGGAATCCACTCAGTGAAACTATCATAAATCTTGTTGGATTAAAAATAATGCAAACACATTAAATCTCTTGATGTTTCACATTAAACCTTTTAAAAAAAAAAAACCTTAAAAAGTTTTAATGTGAAATGTCAAGAGTTTTAATGTGTTTAGGGGGATAAAGTAGCCTGCCTCCACGTGGTGTTCCCTGGGTAATGCAAAATAGGCTACAATGTTGTGCAGAAGTCAGCCAATATAATGGTTTGTTAAATTAGTTTTAAAAATTTGATACTCATATAATATTTTTAGGATTTATAATAATTAATCAGGAAATGTTATTTTGAATTGAAGCAGAGTGGAATGCAATGTTTATTTGTTAATTTAGTGACTGATAAACTCAAGAAGAATTGAAACAGAATAAGAACCCAGAAGAGAACAACAATGAGGAAAATAAATAAGAAAAGAATGAAAGGAGAACTCTCTGATAAGAAAGAACTATCTGAACTGGTGACTTAACGCTGTCTTCTGGAATTCCAGTAGGAGATTACTGATGAGCCGAAGACAGAGGTTAGCAAGGGGCATAGATGTTACACATGGGGTACTGTAATTATTTTGTATTGTTTCATAAAATTGAATAAGAAACAATGTTGCTTAATTTAAAATTTAGAAAAGAAATGTATTATAAAATATGCCAGGACAAATAGGTGAAGACTTCATGTATTTATTTTTTGTCTTAGCATTTCAATAAATACATTAAAATAAAAATAGATTGAAAACAAATTCCTTAAATTCAAACAGAGGAAATATGAGTTCAAATATTTGAAGTTTCAAATGATCGGCTTTCAGATAACCAATGTTATACTGTATAACACATATTCAAATCATTGTTCCAATAAATAGCAATTATACTAGCGTTTTACACTATTTAAAAACTATTTCAGTACTTTCCTAAAAACATTTCCTAATAACATGTAACTCCATTGACTTACCTCATCCTCAATCTCCGGACTAGCTGCTTCGTCATTTTCATCATCGTCCTCATCTTCGGCATCGTCATCCTTGTCATTTTGAGTTTCTATGTAACATATTGTCCAAATGAAAACAATTACTTCCTTAAACATCAAAATGAATATATATGTATATAACTATTTTATTGCATTATATTGCCTACACTTCTGTAAGTATTTGTCATTTGTCAGTTGCTAATATGTGTCTGATCATGAAGTCATCAGCATAATTAGATGGCAATCAAGGTCAAAACTTTTATCACTCAGCTATCTTTTACAAAACACCCCAAGTGTTAAAACACTTGGAAATTACTTCTCGTTCTTTTTAATCACTTTAAAATATTTGGGGGAAAAAAAATTAATTCTAAGCTAAATATTTAGGTAAATGTTTTAGACTGTGCTGATTGCTTATAATTCAGCAGTCAATTTTATTTGTAAGTCCCAGGTTTGAAATCATGCATTTGGTACATGTTCAAAGCATGCAATATGCACAACAAAGGTCCATGCATTTTAATGTTACAAATTATGTACATGGAAAGCTGCTCAAAGAAACATTATTAATAATAAAATTGTGTTAGGGATCAGAAATGAATGAGGTGACTTTCTATACATCTTTGGATTATCAAAAGTATTTAATTTTGGTATTTTGTTACTAACATGGTTTTAACTGATACCATTAATCAGACTCTCTGCAATATAAAAAACACTTGGGTTTTTATGCAATATCCAAGTAGAATGTGTTTAGCAAAATCACGCAAGACATGCAAACACAAATGTTAGAAACATAACTGCAGAAAAATCCAAGGCTCATTACAAAAGTTTTAATGATAACATTTTACAGCAATAAAATAAAACAATACACTTATAGAAAGGTCAGCAATTTTGCAGCTTCCTATAACAACTAGCTTTTTGAATTATTTATGAGAAACTTCACATGAAGTGGATGACTTGATTTTGTTCTGAAGTACAAGAACCTTAAGTGACCTTATCTTGAAAGCTTTTAAACCTTTGCTAAGTCAATTAGAAAGAAATAACAGAATTCAAGTGATGCAAACCAGACTAAGCCTCACTGAGAAAATTTGAAGTTGTTCAGTCCACAAAGAAGATAATACAGAACCCTTGTTTGGCTGGATTAAGTGTGAATTGCTTGGCACTGGGAAGCACGCTGTTTGCTGGTAGAATCGGATATTCATAGTCCCTTTAAATTCAAGCATACAGATATCTGTGTGCATTCACAGCACACCAAACACTTATTCTTTGGATATAAAATGACATTTCATGAACAAGATTGGGTTTTTCTGCACTCCAGTATCTATTGTTTTGTGTTACTACAATGCCATGTAAATACAACCATGCTTCATCCATAAAAAAAAAACTAAATGCAGGTCAATAGAGTGATCATTAACATTATCCAACACTCAATTGCAGAAATTAATTCTACTCACATTATCATGAGGCTGCAATTCCTAAAATACAGTTATCTTATAGTGTTTTAATTTTAAAAGTTTAGTGGCATTCCAAGTCAAGATTTGCAAAATTCCTGATTCCTGTGCAAGCTACCTCAGAGATTTCTTTGAACTTCGTTATAACTCTTCTTCGATGTCATCGAGTTTTACCTCTATAAGAACATGGCATGTTACTTTTGGTTTCTTATCAACAGATTCCATTTCCCTAAATCTATTCACAAGATTTTGTTAAGTGCAAGAAAAACAGAGAATTTGTATATAAATCAGTCTCATTTCTCTACGAGAGTTTGTGGTTACATAGGAATCATACATGAAGATTCTGTGTCCTAAAGTATACAGACTTTTTGGCATTATAACAGCACTAACACACTATAACAATGAAATATGTGGCCTCACAATGTTCAACTTCTGTACAGCACAAAGACTTCACATCAACTAATTAGTTGGCACATGGAGAGGAGGGAAAGTGAAGGAGGAACAGAATCGATTATAAAGAATGGGCAAATTCCCGTTAAGCTGGCCATGCATCCAAATGAAGGCTCTGTATACACACTATTTTGAAAAGGAGCCCAAAGGCAAGAAACAAATTTAATAGAATTTTAAAAACAATAAATTTCTGATCCCACAGATAATTTCAGTAACAAAAACATATTAAAAAGTCCATGAAGGATATAATTAAAGTGAACAAGAAATCAGGAATCTAGCAAATCAATTATCAAGAATAAGAACAAATATCTATAGGAAAAATTAAAAAGTACTTGGAATCAAGAACAAAAGAACAAATCAGAAATAAATAAATCCAATGATGTCCAAAAAACCTTAACTTTTTAACAAAAGCTCAGTTACTGAAATGAACCAGGAATTTACAGTTAACAATATGGGAAAATCTCTTTATTTTTAAAAGCAAGGATTAGATTATGAATGAAGGTTCAAGCAGAATTTGTGGTAGCATGGCCAAGAGAAGGCAGTGGGCTGTATGCTCTTGTACAAGGAAGCTATATTCTATGACCTACATTTCTGCTGGATTTTAAAATTATTTTGTGAACACACTATAAAATTCTTAATATTTTAGCTTGTTGGTCCTGCTCTTGAGGTTGAATCAACTGATGCTACACAAAGAACTGTGCTTGTAATTTTAAGGATAGTAAAGTTGAATCCACAGATTAAATGCTTCAACCTCAAGAACTGAACCACAGTCAACAACTCCAGATATTATGAAATTTATAGAATATGATGTTGACTGCAAATGTACTTTGTTGAGTGCTTGTATTAAAAAGCTAACAATGGCAAACTGTAGGAGAAAAGGAAATGTCTGCTTTTGGATAGGCATTGCAAATGTGAACAACCAGCTGCAGCATAAGTTTTTGAACTGAGCTACATTTGTTCAAGAAGGAAATTTATCAGAATATACCACTGGTAGCCCGGTGTTTCATTCTCGATGCAAAAAGATGCAAAAAGTACAAATAAATATCTGGAATGGACATTTGAAATTAAGTATGCTTCATCATAGAGCTTTTAATGAATTTATACTCTTTTGTACCCCCGCCTCTCTCTCTTCATCTATTGTATAATGTTCAAAGTTCTTACAGAGCAGTTCAGCTTTTTGTATCAATATAAAATTCTTATTTTTATTTCATAAACTCTTATCACTATAAAAGTTTTCATTTTTGTATCATCTCTTTATAATAAGAAATATTTTCATATAGTATTTATGTGAATTCACACCTTTTGGTCCAAATGCAATGTTCAAAAATGGTGTACATTAGATTCGAGTGTAAATTCGTTCCATAGTTTGCCAGTAACTTCATTCAAATTTATTGTTTATTATGTCATAATGTATTGCTGCAATTCTCAACCTCATTACACTTATTGTCGGTCTATTACTGCATAGAGCATTTGAATGGTAGATAGTCATGAAATGGAGGGCAAACAGAGAAGAACATTTTATGATGCTACTTTCAAGTGTAAAGTGATACTTTATGCTGAAAAAAAATGATAACAGAAAGGTAGGAAGAGAGTTCAATGTAACTGAGACAACTTTTGCTTGTGCAGCAACAGGAATTGGCATTATTACAATTAAATTTAGTAGTTGCTACTGGCAAAGGAAGACATCCTGATATTGAAATAAAAATTTTGGAATTCGTACATGAAAGGAGGAAGAAAGAGCAACCTGTAACTAGTAACATCATAAGAAATAACTTTCTCTTCTTTGACCTATACCAACTGTCCTGGCAACAGCACAAATGATGGATTTGTTCTACATGCTTCAAGATGTAACAAAAGTCCACTTATAAATTCTATGTTTATGAAGCAGACAGGCTTACCTCTAAGATGCCATACAACAATATGTCAAAATCTCTTTTTATGATTTTAAATTTCAAATTTGAGAAGGCAATTACATTTATTGGCACATTAGATTTGCATAAATACAGTAATTTAAAATATAATGACCATAACAATATACAGAGTATAAAGGGAAAAGATTCTTAAATTAAAAAAAAATATGCACTAATGCAAAATTGCATTCATTCACTTTAGCTATATCCAGAAATGATTACATAAAGTTATAAACATATTAATAAATAAGTTTATACCGAACCAAAATACATAAAATATATTAGTAATTAGATTCAAGTAAACAAATGCACCTTAAAGATGCCTAATGAATTTTCTTGACACCTAGCTTCATTACGAAGAATGTGGTAACTGTGCACTGTCTCTCTCTGTGCAACTAACCACCAAGTTACATACCAGCCACTATAGTTGATCTATACCAGTAAAGTCATCTCCAGCTGAGGATAAGAGTGAGGACTTTTGACAAGTTTCCTGCAGCGAATGCTAGTTAGTAAAGCACACTATTTACCAACATTCTAATTATGAATAGTTCATAGAATTATGTTATAAATATTTTATATTTTTTTACTTATAAGTAAAAATGTTTCAGTGATTGTTATGCATGCAACCACTTTGTTTATATTGAACAAATTGACAACATGCAAATAACATACCACAGTTTATCTTTTACCTCATTGTTGTTTATTAGTTTTGCTCAATGAAGTTCCTCTTTATACTATAGATGGCAAACACCAACACCTACATAATTAATAGTTGGTATTATGCTTTTTAATCTATGTGTGCATTACTAAAATTGATTAATGTAGAGAAATAAACAGTGCTATGTTTAATGTGCAATTGCTATTCAAATTTCCAGCAGACTGCAACACCTCGTGAAAATACAAATGTCATCAACCTTTCACACCATTGGTTTAACCACCTATTATGTCCTTTAAGATGTTTTTTCTTGTTGATTGGAAATTAAGGATATGAAAATGAATATCATATAAATGGTGTATATACAAGAATCATTTAAAAGTTCTTGAAATGACCCACAGATGCAGTAGTAGTTCCGAAGCAGTTTTGTTGTCAAAACTGGCCATAATCCACATCTGTGCCCATAATACATAGATTGGTTAAGAATAATAGTACCTATAGCTGTTTGTTGCAGTGCAGATATATATATATATATATGGGAAAAATGGCAAATATCGAACATTATGCAGGTATTAAGTATTTGGTAAAGAAAGATATGAATGCAACAGAAATTCATAGAGATAGAAAAACACTCTAAAGAACTCTGCACCATCATTTTTCAACCATTTAAAAGTGTATTACAGAGTTTGTATATGGCCTTGAAAGCTTGGAAAATGACCCATATAGCAGACAACCAAAATCCGTCACAATATGAGAAAGTCTAGACAGCATACATATGGTTCTGGAGGATTGCCGATTAAAGGTGTTCAAAATTGCTAAAGTTATGGGCATTTCAGGGGAATACAAATTTTACATTTTGAGAGAAGAACTGTGCTTGAAAAAAGTATAAGCAAGATAAGCCACAACTGCTGACCCAGTATCAAAAGCAAATCAAAGTGCAAATTTTCAGCAAAGTTTGGCCCATTTTCACATAGATTCCTCTGAGTATATTCATTGATTTGTGACCAGTGAACATACAAGGGTGTGCCAAATGTGTGAAATCAGCTGGAAAGATCATGGCATCAGTTTTCTAGGATGCCAAGGGTGTACTGCTAATTGATTATATTCCCACTGGAACATCTATCATTGGAGCTTATTATGCTAACCTTTAGGACCTATTGAAGACAAAATATATGAGAAAAGGCCAGGCTTATCAAAGAAGAAAACCATCTTACATCAAGACAATGCTCTCTTCACACATGTTGCAATGGCAAAAATCAATGAATTACAGTACAATTTGCTGTCACACTCATTTTATTCCCCTGATTGGCTCCATCGGACTGAGAAGAAATTTTTGTCTGATGAAGAGTTTATATCATTATTTGTATATTTTGCATGCCTGGAGGAATCTGACCTTCGTGATGGGATAAAGGCTACAGCAGAGTCTCAATAATTCAATTTGGATGGAACTGAAACTACCTCAAATTATGAAAAACTTAAAATTATATGGAATGGGAGGAAAAAGTTTAATTTCATAGATTTTCTATTACTATAATATGGTATAAACGAATTATAGTACATTTATTTTTAAATCAAATTATTGCAATATACAAAACACAACATTACACTACTATGTAAATGGATTTTTTTGTTTCTATTTTATGCATGCAATATCTCATCTCATTAATATAAATTTGTAGTGGTTGCTTTATCCTGTGGTTACACATCTTTGAATGCTACAACACCTTGGCTGTAACTCAACTTTCCTTAGAAACTTGAAACTTCTCCCTCTTGCTCTCCATTACTATAGCCCAGTTTTTTAGAGGCCTCCCCTACTATGTCAGCATCATTGACCTCCAACTGTTCATCAATCATTCATCTATAGTGACAAAATCACAATTTTCACTAAATCTCTCAATGAATGGCAGGTATCCTTCCTCATCAACTTCATCATCAAGAATAAAGTGCATTTCAAACTATAAACTATCCATTATTTTAAGATTGGGCCAAAATGGATTGTCATTTGTTAGTCATCTTTTTCTTTTTGTTATTCAGATTACATGTCACATTGAACTATCAGGATTCTACTCTAGTAGTATTTAATCATTTCCTTGTTCATTTGTCATAATGTATTAAGGAAGCTTGCAATACACTTCCTTTTAACCTCTTTATATTTGTATGAATTCTATTAACTGTGATTAGGCTTAAACCAGGTCACAGTGAAAAATAATGAAAATATGATTGCAACTGTTTCAATGTATATGAATTTTTCTCTTCTCCTGCAATGATGAACATTAACCAGACGGTACTAAACTTGCTGTCATTTCCTGTCATTTGTACTTTTGGAAATATCCATCTTTTACTTCAGTTCTGTAACTGTGGAATCTGGTTGAGTTCTTGCAACAATAAAGTGCATTTCTGCTTGCATGAAAAACAACTGTGTTAATGCGCTCTGCAATATTTAGTGAAAATGCATACAATAAAAACTCCAAATCACACTCATATGTGTTAACTATTAGGTTAGTAGGCAAATGTAGTAAGTTTATTTTCAAGGCATGCACTATAGAGATTTGCAATGGATTCACATTTTAGTTGCATTCTCACTTGATGGCAAATGCAAACATTTGATTTTCAACACATCAATGAGTTACCTTCCTCTTCTTCGCTTTCTGTAATTCCAGGAATTTCTTCAAGCTGTTCTTCACTGGCCTCTCCAGCTTCATCTGGTTCCTCATCCTCTTCATCTTCCTCTTCATCCTCTTCTTCCTCCTCCTCTTCCTCTTCTTCT
Organism: Metallyticus violacea; assembly: GCA_030762175.1. Lineage (NCBI taxonomy): Eukaryota > Metazoa > Arthropoda > Insecta > Mantodea > Metallyticidae > Metallyticus > Metallyticus violacea. The sequence continues at coordinate 23,875,181 of CM060834.1, forward strand.
TCCTCCTCTTCTTTGATTGCTTCTTCACTCTCTTCAAGTATTTCTTCTGGTGCTTCTTCCTCTTCACTCACAGTTGGTTCTTCCTCATGCTCTTCTTCCTCTTCTTCTTCCTCATGCTCTTCTTCCTCTTCTTCATGTTCGTCATGTTCTTAAAAGGACAAAGTTAGTCTCTCTCAATTAAATCAATGATGACCATTATTTTTGGCCTGCATCTGCAGCTGAACACAGTGAGTTCTGTGCCAAGGTCATGCTAGTTATTTGCCATAATAACAATGAAGGCTACAGGTTGATGGTCACATTTTGCTCTTATTATTTATATATATTATAACTTAGTTTGCAGTTAAGAGATTAATATAATTCAAGTCTTGTGTTATTACATACTATTAATGCACCAATGTTCTTAATGAAGTACTTGTAAATTTCACTATAGTGCATTGCACTGAAATGTTATCACTAGAACAGGAAAATATAGAAAAATAAATCACTTACAAAGCATAGACGAATAACCCCCATAAGGTTAAGGAAATTTATTACTGCAGAAATTAAGGAAGTAGATTTATTGCTAATAATGCAAATTTCATTAAAAGATGTCAGAAATGTGTCATTGAAGTTTAAAAACATTTTGAGCAACTCCTATAACACAGGTTAGTACTCATGAAATAAAACTATTATAATATTGTGTGCATGCTATTGCTAATCAAAGTTGCACAAGTAGAAATGTGAGGGGAACTTGCCCATTGTCAGAGCTGGTGACTACCTTGACCTCTGCTGTGCACAACTTGCATTTAGGCATGGGTGCAGGCCAAAAATAACTTTCTCCATTATTTGCACTTCCTTATAATCACAGCTTAAAATTTCACAATTTTTCACTAAAATCAATCATGCTCAAAATCCATTTAATTATCACTTTGCCTCATCATTTTATTTTATTTTACACTCCATTAGCTTTATTGTTTCATACTGAAAAACAAAGAACTGGCTGTGGATTTACCTTCTTCATCATGCTCATGTTCTCCACTTTCTTCTATCGCTTCATGTTCTTCATGTTTTTCTTGACCCTCATCAACCCAACCATCTAGTACTTGTGCAAAACGTGATTCTGAGATTGGTGTGTCCACTGTAAAGCCAAAAACAAACAAAAAAAGGGAAATGTATTTATGCACTTATAGTTTAGTTGAACCAATAGAAATGTTTACATGAAAAACCTAAGAATTTTCTTAACATTCATTTTATAAAATTGTTTTAACTTTTGTCTGTAATTGCTACATACCCAATCAAAGTGATCATTGATTAGACAATGTCCCAACATCAGGGGGGAAAAATACTTCTTGTAACCTGTTTTGAATGCTATAAATGAGGACCTTTCAACAAAAATTTAGCTCCATTTTCTGAATTGTTACATTATGCTGTATGCAGAGCTGGCAAATCTTCCCTACAACTGACAGGTTTTGACATGTACATACATATGTACCCTAGTTTTATTCCAAGCCATAACCCTTAAAACAACACTGAAAATAATCTAAGATAAGTTACAATATTATAAATAATACAATGAAAAGTTTTACAACATTAACTGCACAACATGTTTGGTAAATTCTTGGCATTTCAGTTCAAATAACTTTATAGGAGAGGACGTCACAATGGACTCCAGCATTGTGTCAACATTACGTGGCAACATCTTAGAACTAGACAAGGTACAGCAGTATGCAGAAGGAAATATGTTTATCCAGCAGCATCAAGACTCAGCAATGGGAGGTTTGGAGCTCAGAAGTTTGAAGAAATTGCAGGAGTTTAGAGTGGATTCAGGATAGGGTGATTGGAGTGTATCAGCCATAGCCATAGAGCAAGATAATGGGAAATGCTATAAGCAGGAGTAAAGTTAAAGAAATGAATGAAGAAGTTTTGTGTATTCAATGGGTTGATGGTTTTAAATGGCTTTTGGGGGGAAGATAAGATGGGTGAAGATGCATTTGTTAGTGCAAGTAGTCAAAGTGTTGAGCATCTTGCTCTATGTGATTGGGAGTCATTTGGATAGTAATAAATTTTTAAGTGATGAATTTAGTGTGTAATAGTCCTCATTTCCACTCAGTGGTGGAGTTGAGGGATAAAATTAATGGAAAGAAGGATTTATGTTCAAACACAATGGAATTGAATAACAAAGTGGATAATCTGTATATCGAACTAGATAAGGGTGGAGAGGCATTATTTTTATTAGAAAGCTGCTTAAATGAGTATGTAACAGTATAATTATAAGAAAGAAGAATAAAATTAAAAGCTATAATGATTGGTTTGATCAAGAATGCAGGGATTTGAAAAGCTTAATGGTTGAAGTTAAATAAGCTAATTGTAGTAAAGAAAATGTTCGGTGACAAAAACAGATTAGGAATCTTGGGGAATATTTGTATAGAGTTAAGGACAAATGATTATGGTCAGTGAGGAGAGAGGATCTGTGAGTTGTATTGTGTTTGCCTTAAGAAATTGGCTGGTGCTAGTATTGTGATTATATGTATAGTACATTAGTAGTTTTAAAAGTGCACAGATGTAAATTAGTTGGGTTTTATAAATGAGAACAGATTCATTGACAATTTAGAATGATTAGTAAATTATAGAAACATTTTTGTGTGTTATATAGCATTTCCCTGTTTAGAAGAGGGGGGGGGGGGCAGAATCTTCTGGATAACCGAAGACCGGGTTTCAATAAATGTGATTAAATATAGTTAGTTGAATGGTGTAAATCTGTATGTTAATTAAAATTTGTATTGAAATGAGTTAAAATATTGACCTGGAAAAGAATCTGGGTTAAAACCAAGTCATATTGTTATTTTTTGTATACTCAATACTATTCAAATAAATAAAATAACTTTATATGTATTGCATATTTCATTTGATATTACACTAGTATTGAAAATGCTATTTCATAGAAGATCTGCCTCCTGTGGTGTCTCAGTAGTAAAAACCGGTATTGAACACCATTCAAAAGAAAAATAGATGATCTGGAGTTGGCATGAACCATTTGTCCTATTTATCAAAGGAGAGACAAATAACTTTTGCAAAATATTAAATTTTACCAATATATTTATTTAACTAAACTATTTACCTTGTTTTAATAAGGTATTATTCAATTTTATTGACTGCTATAAGTTTTGCTATGCTAATGTACTAAGTATATCAAAAAAAAGTATATCGCCATGTAAAATATACAGATCTGGTTCTTCAGAAACACACTGATTTAGAAAAAGCATGAAAGGAAAACAAAAATACCATCCATTAACAGTATGTAATTTTATTTTTGTATCTTTTTTGGAAGAATGTTTTTTTCAGAATTTAATTACTAAATTTATCGAGAACAAAAAGATGAAGACATTTATCGGTTTATTGATAGGGTGGATTTGTTTTTCTGATTTTCTTAAGCAATTTTCAGAAATGATGTTAGTTGTGATTAGTAAGGATTCTTATTTAGGAAGATTTTTTTATCTTAAAATACTAGGATTTTCATTTGAGGACTGCGGTTTTTCTAACTAAATCAAGTATATTTATTAAAACTGAAATATATATCGATAAAGAGCATGGGAAAAAAATCAAACTGTGAATCCCTTATTTTCTTATATAATGACTCAGAAATATATTCATTTACACTGTATAAAAAATTACACTTCACCAAATAATTTTCAGCAAAACTACATTTCTTTTTTCCTTAATTTTCTTGAAAACTGTGTCTAACGAATCAAATTAGCAAATATTAAAAAAAATAGAATAAAATTTATCACAATAAATAATTAGTAAACAGAATAGAAATAATTAACTCACCATACTGAATCTATTTGTAGTTTTAATAACTGCATAAATTATTTAAATTGGAGATGCCGCCAAGGATTTGAAGTATTTTGGAGCATAAAACAAAAAAACATGTATAATAAAATAATTTATTTAACCATGAACAGACATAGATCCTGGTACTTCACTATATTTCAGCAGTTTAACAATTTTATTTCTCACTTTTTTTTGGCTGATGCAAGGATGCCCTTTAGAGACAAGTTTCTTTTTCTCACAGTAGCTTAAAAGGTTTTGTGAAAAGCTTCCCAATTGAACATTCACACAATTCACTTGCAATTTGTAGCGGAATAAAGGGACGACACTGTCATTGAATGGTGGGTGCCAAATTTTGTGCGCTTTAAATAAGGAGATGTCGTTCGCTGTTTGTCATCTTAGACATTGACATGACTATCCCACAATATCCTCAACTAGTTCAGGATTTGGTATTATAGCTGGATTTTTCAGATTGATACTTCTGGGGTGGAAGGAGTGTGATTTTAAATATAATAAAATCACATGGATGGAAGTCTACAGAAATTAGCAATGTTTTGTTATTACCACACAACAGTACCCTTTTCTGATTATGATATGCTCTGAGAATATTATCAGATGCAGACTGAATACAAGACAGAGGTGTTATAATTTATATTTCTCTCCAGAAAACAGAAATTTTTGTCCTAAGTAACTCGTATACTATTTTCTCTATGGATATTAATTCATTCATAATTCCTGTCATTCATCACAAATAATCATTTTGTAATTTATTCCAAGAAATATTAACTGTCACTTTTCTTTACATAATGTTAAAATGCTGCTTCTCTATACGGAGTACAAACCAAAATTTCTGCTAATGGAATTTAAAACACTTCTCTCTAAGGAATCCAAAGCATAGTTAATAAACTTTGATACATAAACAGTCACTTATTACAATAGGATTATATTAATACTATTCATTACAATGCATTATATATTTTCAACATAGGTATACTGAGGGAATAAAATTCATTAATTTCTATTTAGTCGCAATAAAGCCATCTGTTTCGTGTTTCATTCTTGGTATACAATATTAATTGTTACGCTTGCCAATGATTGATTCACTTAGCATTACAATTTTATTATCAGTAGTTTAATCTTTTCATATTCTTGGTTATGTATGTGTTCTTTTGAACCGTTACATTTTTATATTATAAGTATTATCATAAAGCCAACCAAAAAACATTAAGATATACATTGTAATAGCCCTTATCTGATAATGAAATCTATACAAATGAGCTTACTAGATTTATACGATATAAAACGTATTACCAAGGAACATTTATTATTTGAATTGAAAATTAAAGCCATTACCTAACAATAAAATATGTGCAAATGAACTAATTAAATATATATGATTAAAAACATATTATCAATGAATGTTTGGAGCTTTAAATCGAATATTATGGCCTTTATCTTATGTAATAACATATGTAAATGAACTTCTTAAATTAACATAACTAAATAGCTATTATCATTAAATGCTTGTGGCTTTATATTCAGCTATATATCTTTTACCTAGTATAAAAACATATGCTAATGAACTTATTAAATTAATATAATTAAAAACATATTATCAACGAATGTTTGGAGCTTTCAATCAAATATTACAGCCTTTATCTTACATAATAACTTACATAAATGTCCTTCTTAAATTAATATAAGTTAATAGCTATTTTCATTAAATGTTTGTGGCTTTATATTGAGCATTATAGCATTTACATAATACACAAACATCTGAAAATGAGCTTATTAAAATAATATAATTAAACAACTGCTATCAATGAGTGTTTAGGGCCTTAAATCAGATATTTACCCTTTCACATTGCATGTATAAAAGAAAAAATAATGACAACATTTAACATTCAAGAAAGTTACATTAATCAGCTGAAAACCCTTTGGCAATTAAAACTTAAAATCAATGTATTTCGAATCATGCTTCATTATTTTGGACAAAAGACCTTCCTTTTGTTTAGTAGAAATAGGAGGGGACAGCACTTCACAGCCAATTTCAAAATTTCAAAATCCAATTTCAAAAATTCTTTAAGGTAGCAAAAACAGTATCATCTTTTCTGTCTAGTCATTAGATAAGGAAGTACAGACTTTCTATAAGTCATTTGAAAATAATGTTAACAAGCTCTATGTCCCTGCTGCCCCAAAACACCCCTCTCTTTTACCTACAAGTTGTCAAGAGTTGTAGGTAAGCTACTACAGTTCCTCAAGCTGCATGCAATTCATTCGTAGGATACTATATGCATCTTCAAAACATCTATAGTATAATAGAGCTCAAATATTTTTGAAATAGATATATATTTGATATTACTGTATGATATAGTTGAACTACACACTCTTAATGCTTCACATTAAGAGTCATAATGTATAGAATCGGTTTCGACAACATTTGGTTCTCATCATCAGCCATTTTAACTAAATCATACAATAATATGAATTATATGATTGGCTTCACCGTGCAAGTTCCATTTTACATTTTAATTAGATTATTTTCTTATATTGTATTGATTATTAATTAATTTCTGTTTTTTTACAAGCAAAAATCAAGTGTAGAATGAAATTGTTCCTGAAATTCACATACAATAGAAAGTATTATATGTAAATTGGGAAGTATTCAAAGGACAGCATAAGTTAATAGAACAACATAATTTGCTTATTAAAATGTTAGACTTTAGCCTGGCTGAAGATGAGAACTAAATGTTCTGGAAACTGGTTCCATACATTATGACCAGTAAGTGAAGCATTAAGAGTTCAGTTCAACTGAATCATACAATGATATCAATTATATAATTTGCTTAGTTTGCTCTGAAGCATCCTAACAGAGCTAAAAAGCAATGTGGGCTTAAACAAAAACATGTAAACACTCACCATCACTTGATCCTCGGTACTCTGTCAGAATGAGGCCAACCATTACAGCTAGGCCTCCAAGAAGAAGAAAGAACACAATTTTTGCACATACATTTCCTCCTGTACTTGATTCCTTAAAGATATGAATTGTTTCTTCAGGGGAAAAGTTGCTTGGAATTTCTTCAGTGACTGGGGCATCTTCTGTAATCAAACAATATATTAGTACTCAACTAAGCATTAAAATATGTTAAGAGACAAACCAGCCTTGTCTCTGGGCTAGAAACTATGATATACAGAAGATACATAGCATACCTTTAAGGTATTTGACTTATTTACAGATGCTCTTTAACATCTCAGATCACCAGTGACCCATTAAAATTCAAGGCATGAAACAGCTGATAAAATTTGTTTAGTAGTTCTCCTTTCAGGTTTGAGATTCTTTTACATGCCGTGAATCTACCACATGGAACCCATGACTTTACTCCCCTTCCACAGAAAGTCATGCTTAGGATTTTTTCCCAACGACCTTGACCTTGGTCAGTATTGAACGTGCAATCTTGGGTTTATGAGGCAAGTATGAGTTCACCACTAAAACACCAGGACCAACACCTAATACCTGATATTGTGGATTGATGCTTACATTTAAAGTTCAAATATTTCTTACTAATGCTCTTGAACCTAAGCTATTATTGCCATGTTTTTGTGCTGATAAGTTGTTTCTTTCAACCTCTGCTATTGCTTTTGAATGCTTGCAGTCAATGTATGCAACATTCAATAACAATTTTTACAAGGGAAACCTACAAAAAATGTGTTAATGGATATGAATATTAACACATTTGAATACAGGGATTTTCAAATATTAGCAAGAAACTGGTATAAAAAAGCTCTAATGTGAGGGTATGGTATATCCTTATGCTCCATCCTAGGTATTTCTGGATGATTTAAAATGTTTGCTTCCTTGAACAAGGACAATGAAAAGTATCATACTGCAATGAGAGTTTGTATACACTAGTGGAAACCAGCTGTTCTTCAGTATGATTCCCCATAAGACTGGAGTTTAAGTTCCTCTGATGCAGGCAACCAAGCTTGCTCAATTATGTTTATCATGCAAACCGTTTCAGTTGCATTTATGTAGGAAATATACGTTAAGGCTTTCTCCTGTGTATTTGTGTATTGTGGAATATACCAAGAGATAGAACAAATAATATTTATTTATGATTGCTATGTGCAAAAGATATCCTACAAATACTGTAGGAGAGAATTTTATGCTAAATTTCTAGGACTAACATCTCTATCAGGAAGGATAATTTTCAGATTCTGAACAAAATGTGAACTACGTTTTTATTGGCAAGAAGCCAAGCCAAATCAATGGGTTTTAACAGAGCAGAAGCTTGATGAAATAGGCTATCGATTAGAAAATACTCCTCAAAAGCCTTTAACACAATTAATCTAGCAAGTTGGTGTATTTGTTGACAGTGCACATAAAGTCACCCAGTTGCTGCATATTCATTCATATAGTATATATAGTGCCAAAAAATGAACTTGTGCTAGGTAATATGTGGTACTACCTATAGCGGCAAGTGTATTGTCTGGGTGCAGTGCGTTGTTTACATGTGCAGAAGCACGTTGAACTGAATACGTTCACAACTGGGATTTGTCCAAACAGGCCCAGCGTGCAGTAATTCAAATTTTGAAGGCAGGTGTCAGTGGAGCCAAAATTTACAGTCATATAAACAATGTGTATGGAAATGAGTATCTAGGATGCAGTACACTGCTCAGATAGTGGTCAATTTCATGATGGATGTGCACGAACTGAGGTCATGCCTAGATCTGGTCAAGCTCATTTTAACCAGCATTGAGAAATCAATTGCAGCTGTAGACAACCTTGTAAGGGAGAATTGCTGAATCACTATCCAGTGATTGCAGAAACATTATCATTGAGCACAAAATGAGTCCCCAAGCATTTTTCTGAGGAGCAGAAGGCTCAGCGAATGAGTGCTTGCAAGGAGCATCTACTTCATTTACAGGCAGAGAGGAGTTCATTTCTTTAAAGACTGGTTCTGCAGTCTATCAAGATCATTCTTTGCTCAGGTTATTCATAACCTGGTGATGTGCTGGAACACTGGCTTGAACAGACAAGATGACTATGTGAGCGGATATATTACCCATGCACCAATCTTAATTCCTGTATGTTCATATTGCAACCAATAAATCATTATATATAAATACTTTTATTTATTATTTAATACACGAGATAAGACGTACAGGTAGAGCGGTGATTCTTGGCCGGTGAGCTTAATGTGTCCTTTTGTCTGTTCCTGGTTAGTGAGCCTAGAAAGTTTGAGCATGCGCAGAGACGCATTTTATTCAGTACCGAGCGAGACATGGAACGAGTTGATTCTCTGCGACTAGTCATATTTTCCAGTGCTTTTCGCGGGCAGTGAGAGAATGATGTCGCTCTCTCCGTTCCCCAGTCGAGGTGTGACGTACTTTAAACCTAAACTCGCTCTCGCGAAATGACAGTTCAGTGAAGGTCACCGGCCAAGAACGATCGTCTTAACTGTGCTGACTGGGTAAATTTGGAACCGCTCCAATTACAGTCGACCGAGCTCTGCAGCTTTCATCTAGTTACCAAGCTTGAAAGCCGGAGGGGAGGTTAGTATAAGTTTAACTCTTAAGATCGCACGGATGTGTGTTGTGTGTCATTGTATTAATTACGTTAATATTACTCAATTCAAGTTATCTATTCCCCAAAGAGTATTTATTTACGATTCATACGTGCGTACAGAATCGGTTATGATGTACAGATTGTTTCAAGCGAGATTCCTTGATATTTAACTTCTACGTAGCAGTTCAATTCCAGATTGATAAATAAATTTCGTGAAACGGAAAGTATTCTTGATAAAAATAGTACACAGTTACGTACAGTACTCACAAAAGAAACGTTAGATAACACTGACATGCACTGGAACGTTTCCCTACAAATATCAATTCGACTCCTTACTCAGCAAACGGTAATTACTCTGTTAGAACAGCTACAAAGCTATTGAAGTATATAAAATGAGTTTAGTGCAAGAGTTTAAGCCGCATTACCTTGCATCCAGAATAAATTTTGTGAATGGATTTTGAATAGGATACATGACGGAGCAAATGACGCTAATTTAATTTTATTTTCAGACGAATCTTAGTTCTGCCGAAGTATTCATAAAATAACAGTTACTAGAGTTCAGAAAAACCTAATCTGCTTCGCGAGAAACCCCTGCATGATCAAAAGATAGTAATGTGGTGCGTTATTGGCAGCGAGAGAATAACAGGCCCTATTTTTTTTAAGAAACAATAGTGTTAGGTATGTGCAGAATATTTTGCAATTCTTTTTTCCGCGAATTATTTGTGAGGGAACATAGGTTCGCGACGTTTTAACACGACTCTGCAACGGCACATACCACCCACGTTACATGCCTTACATGCAGTTCATGAAATACTCGACGACAGAGCCATCACTAACAACATATGGCCCCTCCCCAATTTTAAAGGCAAACGTGTACAAGACAAATCCACACACATTAGATGAAATGAATAACATTCGTGAAGAAATTTCTTCTATTTCTTAAAGGGACTGCAGAGGATAATTGTTAATTTAATAAGCCGATGGCAGAAATCTATGGAAAATGAAAGGTGGTTTCAGCATCTTCTTGCTTGATAATGGCGAATAAATGTACCTTTTAAGTGTTAGTAATAATTTACGCGATAATCATAAGCTGCGGACTTTCTGGCTCCCTTTCACCATGGCACCAGCTTGAACCGATAGACTGGCCATTATGCGTGGAGCGGTCCTGGGAAGGAAATTTACCCATTATATATATTGTACTCGTCTAACTGCACTCTATCATTTGACATTCAAAACAAGTTTCTAGTGTTTTCCACAAGCTACTAAAATGAGTACCATAGGCACAAAAGTCCATAGTGTTGTGTTGTTCTGCAAAACAAGCAGATAGAACGAATTTAAATAGAAATAAACACTATTTTTAAGTATTCCAGTTATGTATCTGATCATGGCAGAAGACATCGTATACCTACATTTTTTGTTTATGTGTCCTTCCTCGAAGAAATGAATGTGAGAAAGTACTCCATAGCATAAAAAGTTAAAACTGCATCACGCTAATATGACAAGATTAAAAGCGAAGAACGTGTGGCCATATTAACACCTTAAAGAAACGTCAGTCTACAAAACCCAACCATAATCCAATGAACCGGCGGATTATAATATCAGCGAATTCGTAGTGCGCCTAAGTTACAAACTCTCTTCTGATAGCTCGAAAGTTGGGGCCCTTCATAGATGTATTTTTTTCTTAAGAATGCTTTGCCATAGCCGTTGACGAGCTTTGCCCATCGCGGGTCCAGCAGTTTGAAACAGTAAGCTTGTCGCCCCCCACCGCGATTTAGATGAGATATGCAATCTCCGCTAGAAAATGCTGCAACGGCGTTTGTTTATTACTCTTCTCGCACTAAATGGGAACTGACCATCAATATTGTTCAGTTTATCAGTTTTATCCGTGATCGGATGGTAATGTCCGTTGAAGTTTTGCGTCGTTAAACCATAATCTTAATTTTAATTTTTATAGGAAGTAGATTCCAATAAAGGGCGGGGACAACCAAAGGAGCAGATATATTTACAGATGTTCAAGAGAGTTTAGAAAATGTGCCCATATCCTTGGCAACTGATGGCACTCCAGCTAGGGATGGAAGCAATAAAATTCTAATACGGCATTTAATGAAAAGTCTTAATATAACCGATGACACCATCCCAATCGATTGCATTGTAAACCAGCAGAACCTATGCTGAAGACGAATTAAACTAAAAAGTGTTATGCGTGTTATTAAAACTACGCTGAAATTAAATCAAAAGAACTCGCGCATCTGCAATTTAAGGTCTTCTTGGATGAATTCAATAGTGAAAATGACGATTTGCCATATTGTGAAGTCCGCTGGCTCATCGTGGTACGTTACTGGATAAGTTTGTTTGTCTGTGGAATTTTTCTTTTTAAAGCTACGGTAAGAGATAATATTTCTAGCAGATTTAACACGGCATCTGAATGTTATGAACCTCTCTCTGCAAGGTAAAGGTGAAATAGTTACCCAAAAGTATGACAGCATGCGTACTTAAACTGCAATTCACTCAAGATTCCAGGATTTGAAAAGTCATGAATATATTTTTGAAATATCTGCAACTCCATACGAGGTGATCGTGCTCCAATTGCAGTTGAACTCTTCTTCCCATTTAAGATCTGGGTACAAATTTCCTGTTCCGAAGCAACGGTTTTCAGAAATACTGGTCTATCCATCTCTTCCTTGGACTCCCTATTGATCTAGATCCTCTTGGTTTGTATTGAAATACAACCTAAGTAGTCTGCCCTCTTCATCCTATCTACATGGTCTTCCCAATTTTTTCTGTATGGTTGAATTTCCTCAGTATGTTTTGGATTCCAAGTTATTGATGAATATAATAGTTTTTCATATGATCTTCTAGTTGTTCCTATTAATGGTCTTAAAAATCTCACCTGAGCTGTCTCAAGTCGTCATTCTTAATTTTTTGTCAAGATTCACTTCCATACGTTAACAAAGGTTTACTCACAGATTTATAGAATTTTAATAGCACTTCTTTTCTCATTTTTTTCCCCTGAAATTTCTTTTTAAAACTCCACTGATATAATTATATTTTTGAACGTGTTTATCAAATTTCTTTCCTTCTTTAAATTGCTTATTTTACATTCTAAATATTTAAATAGTCTCCTTGTTCAATAATTTGGTCCTGTATAACTATTTTTGCTCTTTTGATATATTTCCTTTCAAAAACTACTGTTTTAGTTTTATCTATGGAGATTTGCACATTGTACTATTCTGCAACATCTGATTATACCTTGGAATATAACTGGAGGCCATCTTCTGTATCAGAAATTCAAACCTGGTCATCCACATATTTCAGGGTTCCTGGTTATTTATTGTAGCAGATTTTGGCTCCTTCTGGGTTTCTCATTTTCTATTGTTTCACTATTTGATGTAAATATGTTAAATAATAAGGAAGATAGACTGCATTCTTGCTTTAGTCCTAGATTCGTTTTTATTTTATTTATTCATAAATTATTAGTTTAATTAATATATATGTTTCTTTATAAAGTGCTTTTATTGCATTGATTAAAAATGTATCAGCTTGTCTAATTTCTAAGATTTGAACCAATTTATTCCTGTCTACTGTGCCTTTTCATAGTCATAATTAATATGTGCACCCAAGAAAAGCGTGATTTTTATAAAGATCTTTCAAAGTCCCATTTCCACGATTACACAGACATGCTGTTCAAATCTTCTGTTTATTGGATCAACACACATTTGCGAGCAGTTATTTTCTTTGATAATGATGAACAAATTTGAACATAAAAATCAACTTTAGGATTACAATTTACAATGTGCACCAAGACTGTGCATCACTCAAACACTGAGTTGGTGAAGAGAAAAGAGGATGCAAAAATCCAAAAAAATCACCTCCATTGTTCAGTCAACTTTGAGCATATTTCACTAACAGTAAAAATATTTTATTTTCATTCTGTTTCTTTAATAAACAATTTATAGTTTTGTCCATTCAATTATTCATCTGCTTTAAAACATAAATTAGTACCATTCAATTGCTAATTTAGAATTAAGTACAAAATGATTATTAATTTGAATATTAAATATTTAATTGAAATTCTGCCAGTAACATGTAATAATTGTGTTGCCATTATTTAATGCCTTATTCTGTTTACACATGTAAAATAGTGCAATTCAATAAGAAGTTCCTATTCATTTATTCAAATTAATAATCATCCTTACATAAGAGAACTTCAAATTTTATGAGCTAGGGCTGAAATAGCCTCTTTTAAGCCTTTCCACCAGCTGGTATAGACGAGTGATTTATCAAAAGAGCTCTGTGTCATCTGGCTTAAAACACCTAAATTTTACCCATACATAGAACTGATAATGCAGAAGCTAAATAACTTAGTTCCTGTTGTTCAAGTTAACTTCTGTTGCAATCTAACTATATAAAATTCGGCTGAAAAGGAGACAAATTATCAATTCATTGTTCTGATTTTCTTCATGGAATTAGGCCACTGGCACATTTCTAGTCATCATGATAATGACTTTATTTACCTACTTATTGGACAATCCATCTTTATTTTCCTTTTTGGTTGGTAATGTAACAATATTTTATATATTCTATCAGTTTTCATTATCTGTGTATGATCATATCAATTTGTTTGTAATGTTTTTTTTTCTAGTAGATTAAATATATTTAGTTTTACTCTTATGCATTCATTACGGTTTTTTTTTTTTTTTTTTTTTTTTTTTTTTTTGTCTAATAGTGTATAGTCTGCTATGAAATAGGGGAAATCCATTTCGATAGTTTCTATTTTTCTATTATCTGATCTGTTTATTATCCAGTTCTCAAACGCATATGCAATACAAGCACTTTCATTAATTTATACAATTTTAACTGTGTAGTCCTAGCATTTTATATTTCAATGTTTTTCTTATTGTGCCACAAGTTATAAAATGTGCTTTATTTTTTATCTATATTGTTTTATTCACAATAAGGCACACTGAACCCTAGATAATTAAAATTATTTACTTGCTCCATTGCTTTACCATTAATTACAATTTTACTTTTTAAGTGGTCAATAATTCTCTACATAATTTTATTTATTTATTCTGTGCTATTTCCTCTGAGAGAGGACAAAAATATGTGTGGGATCTACAGTACATGCATTGACCACTAGTGCGCTCATCACTATGCCAATGTATTACACACAAACTTTTGGTAATTTTCCCTGAATTGTTCTTATAAATCTTCTATGTTACACAACTAGAATAGTACAACATTTTTAATACAAAACATCTTATAGAAGCAAATGGATCTGATTAATACATGTGCAGTAATATTTGTAAAATTCTACATTTACAACAGACATGCATTAAAGCACAATAAATTCTGCACTTGGATTAGAACCATGAAATTAACTCATAAAAGAAAGTAAGAAAAGAAAACAGAGAGGGAGAAGGAGAAGGAGAGGGGGGAGAGAGAGAGAAATGAAGAAAAAATTGGCATTTAATGCAAAGTACTGCACATTTATAAAAACACCATTCATATATTATATCTAAGTATTATTAATAGAACAAAATCTGTATTACATACCATGCATGGGATTCTTCTCTGCTACTACTAACATAAATGCCTATAGCAAACAGCAGAATATGATTCAGAAGAAAATTTAAGGTTTTTTCCATAATCTAAAATCCTATTATGCATTCAACACTTTTGACATTCATGCATGGTACATATAGTCTATTTTTTAAAGAAATTAATCAAAAGAAAAAATAAATCAATATCACAATGTTAATTGACAACAGTGAACAACACTTGTGTTCACTTTTCTGCTCTGGCAACATTTAATTTTTCCATTTACACTACCTCTCAATTTCTGGTGTGCTGGTACCTTGATATCTGCAAAAATTTACATATTTTGATTTAATATGAAATAATATGTATATGAGCATATTATGCACTCATTCATTCACACTTAAATTATTTGGTTATTCTATGTTAATCTTGTACTAAGAGCAGATACACCAGTTCAAAAGTTTACAGGACAAAGATATTAAAATAAACCGAAATTCAGATTATTATTTCCCTGCCTACTAGACACATCTGTTACATTATTTATAGTGACAGCAGTTTAAAATTCCTGCAACAGCCAGTCAACAAAAGACCAACCCCCTAAAATCACTAAGATTCCCCAGGCAGTGCCATTCTCTCTTCCAGTTAGTTGTGAGCAAGATTTTGACAGAGTCAGGCAGTTGTGTTGTGCAATGGTGAGATATTCACTGATTCATCATATATTCATCTTCAGGTACAAAAAGTTGAGCATATTCAACTAAGCCTCACAGACACTGGAGTAACTTAAAACATTCAGTTTCATAGGTAATGGGGAACTGATGCACGTCAGTGATAATTTTCTAAGAAGATTTCCAGCACCTATAGTATTCTGTAATTTAATATATTATTGATTTTGTTTATTTACAGATACAGATTATTACAGATTATTACAGATACATCTCAAGTCATCAGCATCTCATTCAATTTAGGGAATGAAACAGTCAGTAAATTTTGTTTTTCTTTCAGGATTGCGGTGCATTTACATGATATATGACAAGGGACCCATGACTTTACTTGCCTTCCGAAGGAAGCCATACTTTGGATTTTTACACCAAAAAAAAGTCATCAACCCTGGCTGGGATTGAACCTATAATCTTGGGTCTACGTGGCAGGTATGGTTACCACTAAAAGGACCAACATTATTTAATATGTTGTACCTAAGTTTTAAAATGGTGAAGTGCTTGAGCGCCACGAGTGTACAAAAGAAAATACAACTATGTATTAGGAGTTTTAAAACATTCTCACTGTATTATTTAACATATATGAAATCTCTGGAAAAGAAGCTAAACACAAGCAAAAGAGTCAATATAAATATATGTTCAAATTTACTTAAGTTTTAATAGACTCATTTTCTTATAATATACTGATAAAAATTTTGTCTTTTACACATTTGTTTTGATTTGTAGTCAAAGTCACCTGTCATCAGCTACAATTACCACAGAGCTGTCATAAAATGGAGTGCAGAACTTTCACTTATTCATGTATGGGCTGATGAAAATTCTCATGTATTTTAAAAAACAAGACACCAACAAAAGTTTAGCATTAAAGCATGGACTGCAATATTTTACATGGATTATTGCAGGAGCATCATACTGTGACTTTTTAACAATTCATTTGAATTTTTGTTGAGAGTAGTTCCACCAAACGTAATTTGACATTTGTAGTTCATGCATTATAGGCCATCACCTCTGTTTTCTCATGCTGCTACAAAGATTTTCAAATAATAAAGGTTGTGGGAGAGTGACATGCTGGCTTGCTCATTCTCTTGACCTTAATCCATTGGAATTCTACATATGGATAATTTAAAATCCATTGTGTATTCCAGATCTACTACTATTGTGGAAATTCTTTGCCAGCATAGTGAACCAGAATGTCACCAGATACAGCAGACACCTGGAATATGGAAGGAATTAAGATAGATTATGATGCAGCACTTGGAAGTCTGTATTAGAGCTCGTGATGTACATTTTGAGCATGTTCTGCACAAGTAGAATAAGTGGGACTGGGTAAAGGCAATAACTGAAATACTATAATTGACTCTATTTTATAATTTTTTTTCTTTTGTTTTTAGGTCCTGTATCATTTTTACAGGGATTTACATGTTAAATAAGTAACACTCAATATTATTCCAGCAGGTGTAACCCTAAGTTGTGATGATTAAAATTTTTATTTCAAATGAATTTATATGAATAAAATATTAGCCAATCAAACATCAATATACATCAATCAAGCAATAATATACATAATTACATTGCTACAGGATGCAACTTTTTACCAAATGTTACTCAAACTTTAAATTATGAATCAAAAGGAATGCTGGCAATAATAGGAACATATTACATCAAGTCTGCAATGAATGTACAAAAAAGTTAGGAGTAGGCAAGAGGGTCTTTCTTAAAGAAATTCTCTACTTACCATATTTAATTACATATATTTAAAAAAATTTCAGGTTATTTGTTATAAACCTATTTAGTTTATTTCCTTACTTTATATTTTATTGAACCACACTTTTGTTAATATTTAATGATTCTTCTGTAGTGACAAATATTTTATTTTTGTCTTCCTTATATTTTTGTCTGTCCCTATGTATAAGCCTTATGGTGCATATCTTTAATAAAAAAAATATAAATAAAATACATGAGTACACAGCAGACTTTTAGGCATCAAAAACAGACTTTTGGCATCTAAACTAAGCTCTAAAAAGTAAGAAATGTACGCTATAAAACTGAAAATAGGCATTATGATATTTTTAACTTACTTTCACAAGTTGTTTAGCCATCTTTTCTGAATGCTTTGATATAAGAAACCCATAGTCTCCAGTGGCTCATTACCAGGTAATTTCATTGTTTTCATTTTGTAATAACTCAACCACCTTTATATCTGTTTACTCAGAATATGACTGTTTTCATACAAAACACAACATTTGACTGCTGTAGAGAATGTTTACATTAAGGTCTGCCACTAATTAATCAACTATTCAATACTTCTTGACAATTGGAATTATTTATTTTTAAGAATAGATGACTAAACATAACAAAAAGTGACATCACAAAACCCAAATTACACTGTTACACTGTTTAAAGTAAATGTCGACCACTACAAACTTCACAGCGACACCTCATGGACTGTTGCACATGCTCTAGCATCCTAGGAAATTGGAGCACATCGTCAGTGGCTGCTACAATCCTAGCAACCAGGCTCAAATTAGTTTTGACAGGAATCACATACACTAGGCTCTTCACGTGGCCCCAGAAGAAAAAGTCCATGGGTGTCAGATCTGGTGATTGAACTGGCCATGAACCAATCCATGTTCCGAAATGTCCATCAAGGTATTCCCTAACATTCAATGCAAAATGTGCTGGTGCCCCATCATGTTGAAACTACATAAGCCTCTGTAATGTACTGCAGTAAACAAAAGCTGAGACAGAACTAAGCAAGAGTTTAAGTCTGGTGGCAGACCACTAAAAATCTGCACTACAAAGATTGTAATTTTTTTGGAAACAATCATATTCTGAGTATGCAGATAACAAAGGTGGTTGTGTTAAACAAAATGAAAGCAATGAAATTACCTAGTAATGAGTCACTGGATACCATTGGTTCCTTGTATCAATACACTCACAAAACATTTCGGATTCACTCTGTACAATCTCTATTTTATTTACACACCATTTTCATGCAAAAAATAATTTATTTAAAAAGTACATTATATAGGATGTTTCAGAGAGGCTTTTAAAAACTTTGGTGGGTGGTTCCTCACACGAAAACAAGAAAAAAAATTTCATATAAACATATGTCTGGATATCCTTAGTTTTTAGTTATTAATGAAAGTTTCCTTCAATGTACTTTAAAGTACAATCTAATTTAAGTTTGTAATCAAAAATAAAATTCACTTTGTTGGGCAATCAAATTATTTTATCGATACAAGCCTGCTGATGCATTCATTGTATCCTAGATGACCATGATTTGTGAAGGAGACTTGTTTATATTTGTCATTTAGGTACATTCACGGTTAATGTGGTTTCACTTATATTGCATGTTGTGTTGTGTTTAACCATGGCAGAATATCTATTTCATGCCCTTGCAAATAAAAAGAACCATTTGGTTTATGCATAATGGGACTCCAGCATATTTTAGCCGCATTGTTTGAGATGCACTGGCAGATATTTATCACAACAGATAGAAGGTAGGGGAGAACCAGTTCCATGCCCTGCATGTTCCCTTGACCTCAATCCTTTGTATTTTTATCTGTGGGGCCATCTAAAACAATTGGTTTATGCAGCAGACATTCCTAATGCAGAGACATTTCATCAACATGTCACAGAAGCCTCCAAAACCATTTGATAAGGTATGGGAATATTTGAAAGGGTGTGATTGTCCGTGATTCGACGAGTGCATATGTGTGTGGAAGCAAAAGGAGGGCATTTTGAACATTTATTATGAGTTTCTCAGTTGAAATTGTGCTTATTAGGTTTTGTTTTTGTTTTGATAAAATTCCATTAATAATTCAAAAACTAAGCTTTTTCAGACATATGTTTAGATGGACTTTTTTCTTGTTTTCGTAAAATTTCATTAATAACTCAAAAACTAAGGATTTCTGAACATATGTTCATTTGGATTTTTTTAATTTTTTTTTTTTTAGGAACTTGCCACCAAAGTTTGTGCAAGTATTTCTGAAACACTCTGTATAAACTAATATACACTAAAAATGACTTGAATTTGGTACCCGAAAAAGGCAAATACTCACATGAAAATATTGTTTTCAACATAAAAAAAATTATAATTTTACTGCCTAACTGACACAGTTTATAGTTTCATTTCTTTAAATAAATTGTTGAAATAAACTTTAAACAAGGACATGACCTGGTTCAAATAACTAATAAAAAATAATGATTACACTGTTTAACATTCGTAGCTTAATTCCCTTAGTTTGCCTCACAATATATTCAAGTATCTTTTCCAAATTTTCCACCAAAGTAATTGTATCTTTTGTTAGTATGTATAAATTTGAAGACAGAAAAATAACCTTCGACATCTATATATGTCACTGTAGATTATTTCATCTTGGACACATACATAACATTAATTTAACTTTTAATTCAATATATGAAGAGACTAAAGTACCCAAAGGTTGGAGAACAGCAATTGTAGTACCTATATTTAAAGGAACAGATGATATAAGTAAACTAGCTAATTATAAGGAATTAGTATATTATCAGTCTTAGGTAAGCTATATATGGGCATTCTAGCAGACAGGCTTCAAAATTGGGCAGAACAAGAAAATAAATTATCCGAGTTCCAAGCAGGCTTCAAGAAAAGTAA
The DNA here is from genome assembly GCA_030762175.1 of Metallyticus violacea. Classification (NCBI taxonomy): domain Eukaryota; kingdom Metazoa; phylum Arthropoda; class Insecta; order Mantodea; family Metallyticidae; genus Metallyticus; species Metallyticus violacea. The sequence goes on from CM060834.1 coordinate 23,895,450, forward strand.
GAGAACATTGGATAATATCTTCATTATTAATACAATGGTAGAGAAATATCTAGGCCAAAAAAGAGGAAGATTATATATTTTGTTTGTGGATTTTGAAAAAGGCATTTGAAACAATTAACTGCAAGGCATTATGGTCAAAATTGAATGGGATAGGAGTTAGCGATAACTTTATAAACGCATCACAAAATTTATTTTATGAAAATGAGTACTGTATTAAGATTACCCAGGATGGGGTAACTCCAAATAATTTGAACACAATAGGTCTGAGACAAGGATGTAAGTTAAGTTCCATACTGTTTAACTTATTTATTAATGAAATTTTAGAAGAAGTTAGCAAAGTTAATACTCACATGCCCACAGTTGAAAAATGTTGAGATTCTGGGAATATTATTTGCAGACAATTTGGTAGTGGGGTCAATTACTAATATTGGTCTAGCGAAATCAAAGTAATTGCTGAATTCCATAAGAAGTGGGGACTAAGAATAAATATTTGAAAATCAAAAATTATGATATTAAAGAATGGAATAAAGTTATGCAAGAATGAGAAATGGTATTGAGAAGGGGCAGAAATTGAGGTGGTTAATAAATTTGACTATAAGGGTATTGGGCTTAATAAGATGGAAGGTGGAGGGAATGAAAAAGAAAGATTCTAGCAAAAGGTAGGCTAACTTTGAAAGCTATTACTACCTGTAGGTATAAAGTACCAGAAATGCATATAAAATGGTTGTAGAAAATATATATGATAATAATAGAGGCTAAAATGATGTTTGGGGTAGTGATGAGGGATGGCTAAATGTAGACTTGAATCACAGGAATTTCTGCAAACAAATTATGGGCCTACCAAAAAGCTCACCAAACGGGATTTCACAAGCTGAATTAGGCAAATAGGGAGTAAAGGGAAAAATAATGACAAGAACTCTGAAATGTTGGTTTAGGATTAAGAATTTAGAAGAGATTTGTATTTTGAAACACTGTCTAGTGATGCAAGAGAAAGCGAGGGAAGGAAACACTTGGATTAGTAGAATCAATGAGATTATGGAAAAAATTGGCTTAGGTATGGTGTTGACATCAAAGAAAAAGTAAATAAAAGGTTTGTGGAGAGAAATTAAACTAGGAATTGATGATATGGAAAAACAGGAAATATTAGGTAGTTTTATTAGTAAGAAATCATTGAGGGTTTATAGAGGGTTAAAGGAAATATGGGATAGATAGAATTATGATAGGTGGACAAGGGATGGAATCACATTGGCCTGGACAAGGGTAGTGAATCTGAAAGGAATAAGAGGAAATTTAAATATAGAGGAATGTCAGAATGCAAGATAGTTACTGGTATGCAATTTTGGAATGTAATGAAACTAATGAAATGAGAGCAAAACTTAGGACTGAGAAGTAGTATAACTATTAGAGATAAGGGGAAACAAATTGGTGAATATGAAAACAAGGCAGAAAATCTTGGAGTTTGGGAATTATTTAGCTAAGGTTACAAAAAAAATGGTTGAAGAAAATAAGTAAGAAAAAAGAACTGAATCTGGCAGAAGATTAATTTAAGTTGGGTTTTGATTCAATTAATTTTGTAGATGTAAGTTGCCTGATAGTTGAGTAACTGCAAGCTTGAAACTATTCAGGTCACTTGGTTACACAGCAACTCAGAAAGATTTACTACAGTGACTATGGTTGTATTTTCTTGTATGACTGATTGTAAATGAGTACTGTGGAAGCTTGTATTATTTAGTGGAAATAAATTCAATTCAAAGTCATTACATAACATCAATAGCACAGTCAAATTCAGTTTTCTTTCAAAATATTTGTCACTATTACAATAATGTGAGGAGCATTTGCTTTCAGCCATTCCAAAAAAATGCCTGCATGGAACTAACATGTGGTAGTAACGCAAACACACACACACACACACGCACACACACACACACATATATATATTCAATTTCAAGTGTGACTCTTTCTCAGTGTTTTATCTTTATCTACTTTTATTATTAGTGTTAATTTGTTACATTGTTAATAGTGTTTCTTTATTTTTTATTTTTCATTAATATTATATATAATTTTATTTGTCACTTTTAACACACCAAATGCAAAAGAAAAAGCAACGGGATAGGTTACAAGTGGGATGACACATGAATTGGCATATCTGAGTTCTTACTTTCAGCCAGAGGAAATTCAGTCACTCAATATAAAAATTATGGGTAGAGACAAAAAATATAATAATCATAAATTTTGCTCAGAGGCCTTTTCTTTCAGACTTGAGATTTTTACATGCCATAAAGCTGTGACATGGGATCAATGTTTACTTCTCTCCCAAAGGAAGATACATTTAGGATTTTTAAGCCCAAAAAATTCCATTGACCCTATCCAGGTTTGAAAATATGACCTTGGTATATTCTTAATTAACTAGTGAATCGATTTAATACACTTTGCTCCACTTCCATTGAATTATACAGAACATGTTTCACAGGCCCTTGCCTGCATATCAGCTGTAAGCTGGAATATGGAAAAAAAAAAAAATATATATATGAGGATAAAGTTTTGAATTTTGATATCCCAACAGAAGACAAATTAATCCAAAAGTTCATAAAATGTCCATGGGAGCTACACCAAGCCCATTAAACCATCAATGAATCCAGCAGTCAGTTTACAGCTGATATGCAGGCAAGGGCCTGTGAAATATGTTCTGCATAATTCAATGGTAAGTGGAGCATAAGAGTATTAAATCGACTCACCAGCTAATTAAGAAATTATTAGTGGCTTCACTGTTTTAGTTCCAACACAAAATTAGTTTTAAATATAACATGACCTTGAGTTTATGAGGCAAGTATGGTTCCCACTAGACACCATTAACTATGCATTAATATGTGCTTAAGCCTGTTTCTTTCTTGAAGTACATGTACAACAGATTTCTGGGAGCAATTGGCATTAAATTTTTTCTTTTTGTTTATATTCTCTGAACACTATGACAAAAATTTCAAGAGTTAAAGTACTACAATGAGCTGGGTTAAATGCCTTGAACAAAAAATAAAGCAGACCAACACACTAATGCACAGCTTTCTGAATCTCAAAAGCAACTATTCCATCCAGAGTAATATAATCCCTAACACTATAAAGCAAAAGCTTTGGCAGACGAATATTTTAATGAATATAAAATATATGCAATTTTCTGGGTTAGATGATGGAAAATAGGAACACTTTAGTCACATATTAATACAAGCAGGGATAAAATACAGATTACCAAACTGTAGGTAAACACAATATACTGCAATGATTTCCCTCCTGTGCTGGGTGCAAATCTAATATGACAGCAAAAAGGTTCTCAGAATATAAGGTTTTGGAAATATTGATTGGACCTAGATATTTGCCAGTTTATCATAACAGCTTCATAAATTTCAACTACATAAATGCCAAATTAACTAAATATAATGAAACTGAAAAGTCAAAAAGAGAAAAAGTCTGAACTAATCTCAAAATTCAATATTTTCACTATAATGCCATCATTTTTCTCTCTCTCTTCTTTCTCTTTTTCTTCTCCTCCCCCCAAATTGCAAATTATATAACAGTTCATTTCTTAGAAATCTGTGTCTACATACCAGTTAGACTACACAAGATAATGGGTTCCAGTGAAATTCTTAATCAAAGGCTACAACGTTCTTATATTCTTATCAAACATTTTTTTTTTATAATTTTTAATTTTAAAAGCTCTTATCATTTATATTCAACTATAAATGCAATTTTTAACCTTTATTTTGTAATCTATTTCAAATATTACAAACATGTAACTGGTGTGCCAAGTGCAAAAAATGCTGTATAATACCAAATGTTGTAAACAAACTTTAGTGCCTGTGCTAGTGCTGAGGGGTTTTTATATTATAACACATATGATAAAGGACTTTAAAACAATGATATTATTAGATGTTTAAGATTTTATTTGCAACTGCCTTGTATCTGAAGGGATATGCTTATAGTACATGCTTGGGGCAGTGATAGCCAAAACAAAACTGATGTGCTAAGCCATAAAGCCATATCATTATGTGAAAGAAAAATGCACAAATGTGAACATTTGTGTTTGGTTACACATGTTTTTTAAGTAATATGGTTAAAAATGCTTAAAGTATATTATTTAAAAATAAACTAAAAGAAAACCTTTTCTGCATCTTATCTTTTTTGCATATTTAAGTTAATGATGCTCAAAATAATGTTTTCAACTACCTTCATAGCTTAGTGGGTTAGGGCATTAGTCTATAACTGACCACAAAATCAGAGGGTGCAAATTTTAGTTATACGTGATAATGTTTTTTCCAGAGTTTTCCCTCATGCTGAAAAGTCACATGCCAAGGATTTAAGCTAATATGAACCATCAATTAATTTATTCCATTCTTATCAAAGACCTTGACATTTATCATGGAATGTTAACTAGTTTGCTGCTATTTTCATGTTCATCTCTTAACATCTTTTTTTTTTTATTTATTTTAGTTTATTTACGGATGCTCTTTAACATTTCAGGTCATCAGCATCCCATTCTATTCAGGGCATGAAATGGTGGACAAATTTTGCTCAGAGGCCTATTCTTTCAGGCTTGAGGTTCTTTTTCATGCAGTAAATGTACGACACGGGACCCACAGCTTTACTTCCCTTCCGATGTAAGCCATACTTACGATTTTTATGCCCCAAAAAATTCATTAATCTTAGCCGCAACCTTGAGTTTAGAAGGCAAGTATGATTACCACTACACCACCAGGACCAACCTCTTAATATCTTAAACAAACTATTTTGATTTTTAATTGGTGACTGTGAAAGATGGATGAAAATTTACATTGTACACTCTCAAGACAAAATAATTAGCAACAGTCAGAAACCATTACCAATTGGAAACATTTCCTAATGATTGGCTTGCAGTACATGTTTTAATACTGCCTTCAGTACATGGTGAGCAGGAATTCTTTGTTTGAACTGTGTGCTATGATGTCTGAGCAGATAAAAAGTATACTTACAGTAATAAGGACTACTACTTAGGTTTAAATCCTAGTTATGCTTGATTTATTTGTTTTTTTTTTTTTTTTTTTTTTTTTGCAAGTAAAAGTAATGTTTAATACATGGCAATAATATATATTTTAACGGAAAAGATATATTTGAAGTTTAAGGTATTTATGCTCAAACACAAAAACATAAATTGATAATCTTCATTTTCAAAATAAAAGCCACATTAACAAATATTAAGTGAAAAACTAAAAAACAATTATAAATTACCAAATGTGTAAACCCTTCACATCTACAATTGCCCTTATTCTTATGCTGTCACTGATGCTGGCAAGTTCATGTCTGGCATCTTATAGAAGATTATAGATTAAAACCACCTTAAGCTCTGATTAGTTTTAGTTCCACTGTAAGGGAATAATGTAAAATGTAAGGGAATAACCCTAAAAAATTGTTATATACGATAATAGAAAATGTGGCTGAATGCCACATAAAAACAAAGCCACAAGGACACTCCTTACAGAGTATTAGCCATCTCAAGGTACAAGATGCTTGAAGTCAGTATATCTATGGCCAATAGGTAGGTGCATTTATACAGGGAAGGGATTGTTTGCAATCATCCTGATTCAGGATGAAAACATTATATGTCCACTCATCAGCAAGATGCTACTCTGCTTGAAAAAGCAGACAGCAGTCCTTTCCTGATTATCTCCACATTTGTCTGGGTTTAGCTGCACAGCCCTATATCATTTGAATGCCACAGTGTTCTTTGCTCTATCAGCTGCTAAGAAAGAGAGCCTTAAAAGATGATCACAGGTTATTTTGCCTTGCTTTTGTTGAAGAAAATGTCAATCCCAACATTACATTCACAGATAAAGTGATATTTTCATCTAGAGAAGAGGGGGGGGGGGGAATAACTGTCTACTGTCCCAGGGGAATACAATGCAATGCAAGATATGTGGCTCAACTGTATTGTCAAGACCTGTTGGGGTTGGATGTCATGGGATGGTCTGGATGTGTTGCGGCAGCTTTGCAACACATAAATAGTCACCAATATAAAAACATTTTCGAACACATTATGGTTCCTATGAGGATAAGATATCCGATGGAATAAATTAATTCCAACAGGATAATCACCTGTCCACAAACATACCAACATGTTTCAAACTGGTTTTCGCAAGATATCACAATGATTGATGCACTTCCTTGCTACCAATTTCAATTCTACTGAAAAAGTGTGGACAGAGGTGAAAAAAAATGGTGGAGTTAAATTTGCCTACAGGACAATTTGTGGGAACAAGTATAAGATGCTTGGAAGCATCCTACATCAAAATTTGTCTAGGCATTTGATTTAATCCAAGTCCCAAAGAATGAAGCAGCAATAGAAGTGGAGAGTTTACACATTCAGTATCAAATTAATTTATATTTTATATTTAGTTTAGAAATTATTTATATGTATTCATTTCCTGTTTATTTTGAATTTATAAACTTCCTATTATTGTGAAAACAAAGAAATTTATTTTAAGTTCTTCTGTGTACATAAATGCCTTAAAATTCAAATAAGCCCTTTCAATGGAAGTTATATTATCATGTGTATACCAAACTTATTTTTACTTGCTAAAACTACAAATAAAATAATTTATGCATCAGCACAGGTCTGCCATGCAGAACTCAACATAACTGGTGACAATATGAGTCTAAAGGACATGCCAGTGTGAATCAAGCATAGAGCCCAGCAGAACTTTGAGAGTCTGCCATTTTTTTTCCCCTCTTCCTCCAAAGGGTGCATAACCCTGACTAAAAGCTTGAAGCTATGGAAAGCATTTCAAATGAAAATATGACAGATTTCTTCAACCAAGTAGATTTTATCCTCTACTTCTGAATATACAGGGTAGCATTTAAGGTGATGGAAACCTATGTGAAATTGATAAAGAACCTTTAAAAAAGCACAAAAAAGTCATTTAGACACATAGTTAGTAACTTTTGGTGACATGTGGATAAGCTGGCCACAGTTATTTTTTTTCTTTACAAATAATTGCAATGTTGTGGTCTGTAGTCAGTCATCCTGTCATCAGCCAGTTTCCACAGTTTTTTGTTTAAAAAGTGCAAAACTTTCTCAATATTCATGCCTGGACTGATGAAAATGCCCATGTAGTTTTGGAAACAAGATCCCTACAACAGTTTACCATTAATGTGTGGACATTCATCAGCCCATTTAATTTACCTGAAATACTGACTGACAAAATCATACTGTGACTTTTTAATCACTTTAATTGTTTTGTTAGAAGCAGTTGCACTAGACTTAATATGACATTTGTAATTTATGCATGATGGGACACTGCCTCACTTTTCTCATGCTGCCTAGTGATTTTAGGTCAGTAATTCCCAAATAAACAAATAGGTCATACGTACTGACATCATGGGCTGTTCATTCTCCTGACCATAATCCATTAGATGTCTACATATGGAGTTATTTAAAAGCCAATGTGTAATCCAGACTTATAATGGATTTGAAATTTGGGAGAGAGAGTAAGATAGTTCAAGATGCTGTGTTCAAAAGACTTATTAGAGCTTGTGGTGGTCATTTTGAGTACTTTCTATAAAAATATGCGCAAATAAAAAAAAAATTACTGACTAAAAAAACTAAGCAAAGTTAGCCATATATTTATATGCCCTTTTTGTTTATTTTGTTTCTATATAAATTCCACGTAAGTTTCCCAGAATTAAATAACATTTGTACATTTAGCTAATGTTTGCACATTTAAGAATATGTTGATGACTGCTGTATTTATGAAAAAATTTAGCCTTTTCCAGACGTTAAAAATAGCACTGTGATCTGATAATGACTATACAAATGTCTGTAAGATGCCATGGTAATTGGAAATATGGCCATGAATTTCTTTGAGATATGTAGAGTACCATTCAATGCGCTTTCAATTATACTCAAAAAACAATGGCAAACTAACTCATGAACCTCTGGTCTTCTGGTGAAGATTATTATTGCCGATAATTCCTTCAAAAAGTCACAACAGTTCCATTTACATGAAAATTCAATTTTGAACAAAAATATTGAGTTATGGCTTATTTGTTTAGCACATGAAAAATATACATGCAGAATAATAATATAAGTACCACACTGATCTTGCTGCTGGAACACAGTATCGTCATCATGATATTCCTCACGCTGTCGGACCTCCTGCTGGCCTAGTAAAGCACACACAACATCATGCAACATCAACAATTTCATTGTTATTTACTGAGTTCATTAGATTTGCTTGTGAATGACACTTTCTTCTTACAGATGAAAAGAAAAAATGGGAATTGCACTAGACAAGAGATAGGGGAAAATATAACAAATAATACAGAGGAAGAGATAGTTTAATACAATCATTCAATAGTGATTAGTGATATTAGGCTGCAAAATATTACTTAAAAATTAAATTATAACAAAAAATACATAAGACACTCACAGCAAATTATAAATAAGTAACCAATATTAAGAATGGTAAGGGTAAGTCAAGCAATAAGAGTGTTTAGTACGACATTTATGATGTGAATTTATTCAAATGGTAAGGGTGTTAGTATAACTGGGTTATAAAGCAAATCTATCCAACTGTTACAGAACAGAGACAATGCTTAGGGATGGCAAAATTCAGGGCATTATTAACGTTAAGTAGGACTTACAAAGGGCATGGCTTTTATAAATATTTAAAGGGAACAGAGGTAGATTGTATTCTGCCCTTTTTGGGGGGGGAACATAAAACTGAGTATATAAATGGACGTTAAGGTGCAAATTAAATATCATTAAAAAAACAGCGTTAGACAATGTGTACAAAATTTTAAAACAGTGAGAACCAGTAATGCAGCTGATAAGTTGACGAGGCCATGGGTCACTTTCCTGCAGAGCTGTGAGATTTCAATATGTGAACTAATATTTACAATGACTGCACCTACAAAACTTACATCAACAAATCTATCAGTATCCACGAGTCCATTCGACTTTCTGCAAATTCAGCATTTTACCACCAAAAAGGGTGGAAATATTGGTTAAAGAGCCAGGTTAAGAAGAATGCAATAGGTAGCTAATGGTAAATCTTAGGTGGAAGAGATGCTGAAATAAGAAAAACTATAAAAGACTGAAGTAGCACTGTATACGGTACCTTATTATTTTGAATACGGTACCTTATTATTTTGAATTTTTAAAAGGTGCTAGAGAAACGAAGATTATCTTGGGTCTAAAGGTAATCTAAGATGCATCAGCTTGAATAAAGTATTAAAAGGGGGGGGGGGCAATCTTTTATTCAGCCTATTTTCACAACTCTTAGATACATATCAATAACATAGTTATCCTTTTCCTTCAGTTTTATGTGAAATCACAAATTGTTGCAACACAGCTTTAAAAAAACAGGTTATATTACTAAAACAAATCTGTTTTATCATTCTGATTTACATGCTTACAATTTCCATAATGCCCCCTTCACATTACATATCATTATTTGAATTTTCAAAATATTTTACTAACATTTGGTTCTGTATCAATGGTGTTTAATGTGAGCCTGGTAACCAATCAC